>CM053626.1:177117663-177146081 GCA_028646595.1 Phalanger gymnotis
CTCGAGGACAAGGAGTCTCTTTGCTTTTGAATCTGCATCTCCAATATTTGTCTCATAGTAACTACTTAATAATTGTGAGATTTGGCCTATTGCTAGGTCTTATCTGACAAATGTGACCCCACTGACCCACTTCTCTCCCAGAAATTTCCATGTACCCTGTAACTAGTTTAGCTGGTTTCATTTAAGCAAGCTACTCAAGGTATGCAAGGCTCTCCAAATCATGATGTCCTTGTAGTCTATAAAGATAATCAAGGTCAGGCTACTTGCTGATTAACTATCCCTAAGGGCCCATTCTTACTTGGTTAGCATGAGTCTGTCCAGCAGCAGCAATCAGATATGTTGCATTTGAAAATTAACATAAACTAAGACAACGGTCTGAGCACACTCAGTTTATCGGTTAAGCTAGCAGTAACCAATACATTGAATCAGCGGCCTTTCTCAATAACCAAAGACCCCAAGGCAGGGCTCACCAGCCTTAATATAGTTTTGAGCTGTACAGAGTTGGGTAGGTGGGGAAGACAATATGATTAATTACAAAGTAGATAGCATCATGGAGGTGGGACTAACATGATTGGTTATTTTAAATATATTTATTCAATATTTTCTTTTTCCCCCAATTACGTGTAAAAACAATTTTTAACACTCTTTTCTTCAATTTCGAGTTCCAAATTCTCTCCCTCTCTCCCTCTCTCCCCTTGTCCCTCATTGAGAAGGCAATAAGATTGGTTATTTTAGCACGCTCTACTGGACTAGTGACCACCCCTCTCTGACAATTAAGGAATATTAATTATTTTGTGGGATCCATCAGCATCTTGCAGACCTTGTTAGCAGACCCAAGTTAGACTCCTAGGAGCCTAGAAGGGTTTGTTAAAGAGATAATACCCTCCCCTTAATTGTACAAGGACAGGCAAGGATGGACAATATACCTTTTGGGAATGATAAGTTAACTTGTAACTTTAAACTAACTCTGAGGAAACGCTGAATTCCTGAGATTAATACAGGTTCAGAGAAATATGGCTTGACCAATTACACAAAATAGGGCAGTAATACAGAATAGGGTCAATTAAAGAATAGAATCGATTATTAAATGATACAGACTAATTTCTTCATTCCCCTTGTCAATTGGATCAGAACCTGCCTCTAATCTATGCTGGAGCCAAACAGAGCAGGCTAGAGACAGGAGAATCAGGACAAAAACAGAAGTTTAATTGCAGAGTGAGGAAAATGATATATGTATATGGAAGCCCCCTCCCCCCACCTCCTAAGAAGGAGGGCTCAAGGCTGCTAAGGTTGGGGCTACTTATATACATGAAAAGGGGTGGCCCACAACACAATCATTCCTAGATCTTCAGATAGTTCTCATGGTTGTCATTTCTTGGGACGATACAGGCATTCTTGGGCCCCATGGGACCAGACATTGTCTTGGGGGGTCGTGCCTTGCCAGGTACAGAACCAGAGCTCTACGACAGGAACAGGAATACAACACCTGCCAGTGATTGTGAACATGCGATAGATGGCCCTGGGAAATAGGGGGAGCTAAATCCCTAAGTGAGCACCTGGTGTTGGTACAAGCAATATGCTTTTCCAGAGGGTGATACCATCCAAGCTCAGGGCATAACCTGCTTCTTAGGCCTTAGCTCTGAAAAACAGGGTATCTCCAAAATATTTGACACCCTCTTTGATTCAATGGGGAGCAATTCCTCACTGAATCACAAACTAATATGCCAATTATCAAATGCTATCAAATCCTTTTGCCTCTCAGGATTGACTCAGCAGGATGCAAAAAGACTTGAAAGCACTAAAGATTTCATTAAGGATTGTTAATTATGAGACTTAAGTGTTCTACCATAATGGGTATAGTGTGAGAAGGTAGAGAGATTGACCAATGCATTGACAGGATCTGTTGGGAGTAGTCCCCTTCAGTAAATAGGCCTTACTGAGGCCCCAGTTATTGAGGAAGGAATGAGACAGAAGGACGAACATTCAGTGCCTTTCTCAGTAATCCATTCCTAAAGTCCATTTCATCAGCACATCATATCTTAGGGCTCAGATGCCTCATGCAGTCATCTGGTTTCTGAAAGCATCTCCTCTTGGGCATTCTGCAATGGGCACGTTCTCAGAACAGCTTCTCCTAGAAGATCTGCTTCTCTGGTTCAAGTTACTTGTAGAAGTTCTCAGATGTTTCTGCTAAAATCCGCCAATTATAAAACTCAATACTATTTAGTATAGCCTCTTAAACTTTACATTTCAAATGACTAGGTCATGTGGTAAAAGCCAGCTCAAGCCTTATGGTTTTCATCCCATTAACAACAGAGTTATAAGAAGAAAATCAAATTAGTAACTCATTTCTACATACTTTTTGCTATTTCTACCTTTATCTAAACTCCTTACCTGACATAAACACTGCCAACAACAGGCTGAAGGAAGAATATTAAAAAGATATCTATTGGGATCCAACTTGTTAAATGAGCCTTTTTGGTTACAGATTGAATATTTACCAAAATAGACATGCGAGTTAAGGTCAAGGGTGTTTTTCTAAACTGGCATTGACTCCCTTATAGGGAACCCATGAAGATGAGCTTTTTAATACTGGTGTTCATTTATTTCATTCTTTGTTTCAGATTTAAACTTAATAAATGGAAAAACTTCAGTATTACCATTTATAACTGTCCTGTGATACAATCTAGCAAGTTGTTATGTTGATAACTAACTTAAAAATAAAAAAAATGAAATATTAAAAAAAAAAACTTTTAAATTAAGTATTGGGCATCTAGGTGGTGCAGTGGATAGAGTTCTGGGCCTGGAGTCAGGAAAACTCATCTTCCCAAGTTCAAATGTGGCCTCAGACACTTATTAGCTGGGTGACCCTGGGCAAGTCACTTAACTCTATTTGCCTTAGTTTCCTCATCTGTAAAATTATCTGGGAAAGGAAATGGCAAGCCACTCCAATATCTTCACCAAGAAAACCCCAAAATGGAGGCACAAAGAAATGGGCATGACTGAAACAACTGAACAACAACAACAAATTATGTCTTCAAAGAAACCAGAAGATGTCTGGCTTATTCAGAGGGTGAAGAATACAATTTTATATATAAAATCCTAAACATAACTTTTAGAACTTATTATTAGAACATGCTCTAGGCCTGAATATTTCATTAAGATCATTTAAATTTGACATATATAATTATCTGATCTTATTGCTTTCTCAAAATTTTCCAGTTCAATTAATTCCTCCCCCCTTAGGAAGATGAGCATATATGCAATGATACTCTTTATAAGTGGATGACTTCTACACCTAGGTTCAATGGCTGCACAAATGAACTCACTTAAAAGATGCTTATTTTATTCTGATTATAACAAAAGACCTGGATGGGGTATATAAACATACTAAGTGATTAATTCTGAATTGTATACAGAGAGCAGTATACATTAAATGAGTTGTCTAAAGTAAAACATGTCCAGTTGTTAACCATGTTCAAATGGAATGCATATTATGCACATAGACCTCTGCTCTTAAATACCCTCTAAACAATGGGGACATATTTAGGTAACTCTTATGTAGTTTGCTTGCCCTTCAGAGCATGCCTTATACATAGTTTTATTTCAAGGACCCAACCTCGCACATGAATATATAATTACTAACAAGCAGATGACAAGCCCAAGAACTCCTTAACTTAGCTATTTAGGATAAGGAAATGACTATAATTTCAGGCTGAAAACAGAGAGCTCTTGCATACTTGCATCCTATTAGATTAACTTAGACTTATTCTAGTATTGATCTTTTGAATAATAGAATAATTATTGTATTCATATCTTCTGTTGACCACCTGCCTTGAATACAGAAATTTGTTATAAAAGAAAAAAGCAGGGAAATGATTACAATGACATGAGAATTGATCCTACAAGCCTAAGCCTAAGGGCACAGAATTACTCAAAACATGTATAATAGGATAAAGCATAATTAGTTCTGTTTGACTTCAGATAAAAGTCATATAGTATGACACTATGTCACAGTCAAGGTCATAAATAAGCAGGTAGGAAAATTACTTGTATGGGAAACTGAGTCAAGAGGTTCCTACCTTAGTCATCCCAACTTCACATACGCCCTATCTCAACTATTCCCCAGGGATAGATATCCACAGTTCATAGATGTCACTCCCATTGGGTGGCTGGCATTTTTCTTGAAGCAGTGAAACATTAGCTTAATGTCATAAACATACTTGAAAATAAAGCTCAAAAGAAATAAACAATTCACAGTCCCAAAAGATTTTACCTTAAATGGCAAAATCTCACTAATCATAACTTAAGGCTAGATACAGTTAGTGGTATTCTCATGCTGATCTTCTATTTCCCTAGTTTAAACTCATCTTGATGTAAAAATCAAGCATTAGAAATAATGAAAATAATCACAATCAGAAATTGCTCATAGATAGTAAGTGTATGATTGGTCACTTGAAAAACAAAATCCCCCAGAAAACACTGGCAGTAATCTCCAGACATACCCATTTCTTTGTTGTTTTTGTCGTTCAATCATTTTTCGGTCCTGTTTGACTCTTTGTGACCCCATTTGGGGTTTTCTTGTCAAAGATTCTGGAATGGTTTGCCGTTTCCTTCTCCAGCTCATTTCACAGATGAAGAAACTGAGGTAAACAGGGTTAAGTGACTTGCTCAAGGTCACACAGATAGTAAGTGTCTAAGGTTGGATTTGAACCCATGAAGATGAGTCTTCCTGATCCCAGGCCTGGCATTCAATCTACTGCATTAATTAACTGCCCCCTCCATTTCTTAAGGTATTGTATATTAACCCCTTAAGCAAAATTAAATTGCTAAGACTGCAATTTGTTAAAACTAAACTGGTTCAAGAAGTAATTTCAAAAAATTCTCTAACTCACTATGAATTGGAGAAATGCAAATCAAAACAAGCCTGAGGTACTACCTCATACCTATTAGACTGGCTAATAGAACAGAACAGTAAATGAAAAATGGTGGAGGGGATGTGGGAAAACTGGAGCAGTAACGCATTGTTGGTGGAGTTGTGAAGTGATTCAACCATTCTGTAGAGCAATTTGGAACTATGCCCAAGAGGCTATAAAGCCATGCATACCTACCCTTTGAGCTAGCAATACTACTACTAAGTCTGTATCTCAAAAGATAAAAACAAAAAGGAAAAGGACCTGTATGTGCAAAAATATTTATAACAGCTCTTTTCTAGGGGTAAAGAATTGGAAATTGAGGGGATTCCCATCAATTAGGGAATGGCTGAACAAGTTGTGATATGATTGTGATGAAATACTATTGTGCTATTGGAAACGATGCGTGGGATGCTCTTCGAAAAGCCTGGGGAGCCTTGCATGAGCTTATGCAAAGTGAAATATACTGTGTAAAAAGTAACAGCAGTTTTGTGTGATGATCAGCTGTTCTCAACAATACATTGATCTAAGACAGCTCTGAAGGACTTATGAGGAAAAATGCTATCCATCTTCAGAGAAAGAACTGGTGGTGTCTGATAAGCATACTTTTTTTTGCTTTCTTTATTTTTCTTGAGGGTTTTTTTGGTCTTGGTTTTGGTTTTGGTTTTCTTTCACAGTATGGCTATTATGGAAATGTTTCGCATGACTACACATGTGTAACCTATATCAAATTGCTTGCCTTCTCAATGGGAGGGGGGATTGGGAGGGAGGAAGGGAGAGAATTTGGAGCTCAGAGTTTTAAAAATGAATGTTAAAAATTGTCTTTACATGTAATTGTGGGAAAAAATAAAATACTAAATTAAAGATAACTTCAATATATTATTCCAGGTATAACTTCATAATTCTCATAATCATAAATCATGATATAAAACAGTTTTATACTATTTTTTAAAACTTGTACTTCCCCCTCCTTTGTCAGGGAATACAGAAGGGAGTTTGTAATACAGAAGGGAGTCCTATTTTCTTACTAAAACAAATGTTTTGGATGGCTCTAGTCCTACATATTGCCTTGTGCATTCTGCACTTAAGTAGCATTTGCAAGTACCTTATCAAGAAAAAGGAAATTAGTCAAGGGACCAGGAGTTTTCCCTTTGGCTTCTTAAATCAGTTGGAGGTGGGGGAAGGAAGCACCTGGAGAGAGACATTCCATGGTTGCAAAACTATTTATCTCCCGCTTTTAACTTGTCCTTAAAACAAATTTCTATGGAATGCTGGCATGAAACTCACAAATTGGGGAAAAGACCCCATCCCTCTTATCTATGTCTCCTCCCTGCCTTCCAACTTGGCCAGTGTTAAAAGACAAGGGGGTTCTTTCCTTAAAAAAAAATTCTTTTTACAGGCACGCCTCATTTTATTGCACTTCACAGATATTACATTTTTTGCAAATGGAAGGTTTGTGGCAGCCCTGTGTCAAGCACGTCTATGGGTGCTATTTTTCTGACAGCCTGTGTTCACAATGTGTTCATTTCTCTGTCATATTTGGGTAATTCTGCAATATTTCAAACTTTTTCATATTCTTTTATCTGTTGTGGTGATCCATAATCAGTGATCTTTGATGTTACTATTTACTAATATATTTGTCATCACTTTGATGTTACTATTGGGTGCCACAAACCACTCCCATAAAAGACTGAACTTAATTGATAAATGTTGTGTATGTTCTGACTGCTCCACATGCTGACTCTGCCCATTCTCTCTTTCTCTCTTTGGGCCTCCCTATTCCCTGAGACACAGCAATATTGAAATCAGGCCATTTAATAACTCTACAACGGCATCTAAGTGTTCAAGTGAAAGGCGGGGTCAATCCATGTGGCCAACTTCATTGTTTTATTTTAAGAAATTATCACAGCCACCCCAACCTTCAGCAACAACCAGCTATTAATACTGAGGCAAGACCCTCCACCAGCAAAAAGGATTATGACTTGCTGAAGGCTCAGATGATGGTTAGCATTATTTTTAGCAGCAAAGTATTACTTTTTAGACATAATGCTATTGTATATTTAATAGTGTAGTGTAAACATAACTTTTATATGCACTGTGAAACCAAAAAATTTATGTCACCCACTTTATTGCAGTGTTATTCACTTTATTGTGGTAGTCTGGAACTGAACCAAAATGTCTTCAAGGTATGCCTGTATTCCTGCTCTTTGGGCTGATAAGTTCCCAGAAAAGAGCTAGTTTTGACTTTAAAACATATATAATGTGACCAAAAAGACACAAAAACTAACATAGGGCTAACAATAAGGGGGTTCCCCCCAAAAAAGGTATCGATCCCTCTCAGGGTAACCTGAGAGCCAACCCTTTGGAGAAAGAATGATTTCTCCAAGGATGTTAAGTCCCTGCTCGAAATTGAGAGCCCACCTTGAGAAAAGGAATTACTCCAGGTTTTAAGTTCCTTATTATACCTGATTACCTGGGCTTTATACTGTCAATTATTTCCAAATTTTCACACTGAACACAAAACAGCACCCTGAGACAGAGACAGACAAAATTGTAACTTTTCCCCAATGGGGTGCCACCTACCTCCTAGTTTGGAGATTTTTTATTTTTGGTTTGAGGAGAGAGCCAGCTCTCAACCACAGCTCTCTAAAAGAAGTCTTTCAGGTGAAAAATTCTAGTGCCCAGAAGAAAAGTTAGGTGTTCTGCTAAGAGAATTTGGGGAACCAGGCTCCCTCCTCCCACCTTGTTGTTGAGCTCCAAATTGTAGCAAGTAAATTCAGTAACAGTAAACTGAGGTATATATTCCAAGAAAAATCAGTTTATTAACAGTGATATATATATACATATATATATCACTGTTAACAAAATGGATCAGACTGGGCATCTCAGTAAGGCTAGCAACCCCAATATGAAGGGGGGACCCTCTTTATTGACATACAGGAAGGAAGAAAGTCAAGGTACATTACAATTTGCTATACTAAGAAAAGTAGTCTGGCATTCAGGCAAGGCTAATCATGTCCCTCTCTGACAATTAAGAAATGTTAATTGTTTTATGAGACTCACCTGCCTTTTGTAATCTTTTTCTAGGGAACCAGTACCACCAGGCTTGTTATCTCGTTGGAGGAGATCAAATCTCCTCTAACTGTGTAAGGACAGGCAAGGAAGGAGATGCATCATTTGGAATATGGCACCAAGTTAATGTCATTGGGACAGACAACAAGCAAATGTCCCAGGGACTGACAGTATGAGTGATAACAACTTTTCCTTCTAATTATGTTTTTAAACTAACCCCTGGGGAAAACTGCATTCCTGAACTTAACTCAAGAATGGAGAAATATGGCTTGAGCAATCAAACAAAATGGGGCAGGAATATAGAATAGGGTCAATTACAGAATAGAATGAATTATTAAACGATGCAGAATAAATTTTATTTCCTCAGATTCAACCATTTTGGAGAGCAAGTTGGAATTATGCCCAAAGAGTTATAAAACTGTGTATATACCCTTTGACCCAGCAATACCACTTTTAGGTCTATTTCCCAAGAGGATCAGAGAAAAAGGAAAAGAACCTATGTGTTCAAAAATATTTGTGGTTGCAAAGAATTAGAAATTGAGGAGATGCCCATCAGCTGGGGTATGGCGGAATAAGTGTAGTATATGATTGTGATGGAATACTCCTGTGCTATAAGAAATGAAGAGCAGGTTGGTTTTAGAAAAACATGGAAAGACTTGCATGAAATAATGAAGAGTAGAACCAAGAGACCATTGCATACATAATAGAAATATTGCATGAAGAGTAACTGTGAACAACTAACCTATTATGAGTAATACAATCACTCAAATAAAATATAGACTTATGAAGGAAAATGCTATGCACCTCCAAAGAAAGAACTGATATATAGAAGCGTATATTGTTTGCTTCCCCATATATACCTATATCAAGTATTGGCCCTTCTCTAATGTGGGAATTGTGAGGGATGGAGAAAGACAACTTGGAACTAAAAATGTAACATATATATGTAGGGGTGTGTGTGTGTGTGTGTGCGCGCGCGCGTGCGTGTGTGTGTGCATTCACATCCTTTCATGTTAGAATGTGAGCTCCTCTTCCATCTCCCAATTGATAAATGGTCAAAGGATATGAATAGACAACTTTCTGAGGAAGTAATCCAAGTTAGCAATAGCCATATGAAAAAATGCTCTAAATTGCCAATATAGAAATGCAAATTAAATCAACACTTCATATCCATCAGAGTGGCAGAGCATCAAACCAGAAAAGGAAAATTAAAAATGCTGGAAGAGCCAGGGGAAAATCAGTACATTAATGTGTTGTCGGTGGAACTATGAACTATTCTATTATGGCAAGCAATTTGGAACTATGCCTCAAATGGTATTAAACTATGCATAGCCTTTAACCTAGTGATTCCCATACCAGGTTAGAACCCAAAAGCATCAAAAAAGAGGAGAAAGGCCCCCCCCAAATTCTTATAGCCACCATTTTTGTGCTGGCAAGGAACTGGAGATTGAGGGGATGTCCATCGATTAAAGAATGGCTAAACAGGTTATGGTATGGACTTATGGGGGCAGAGCCAAGAAGGTAGAATAGAGAAAGTGCTCAGCCAAGCCCTTGCAGCATTCCCCTCCAAATAACGCCTCAAATCAAATTCTAGAGTGGCAGAGCCAACAAGAGGTCAGAGTGACCCAAGACAACTTAGGAGTTTAGAAAGAGAGAACTGTGGCATGGGGTAGAGGCTGGCCTGGAGCCCATGTAGATGAAAGACCAGTGGTGGGAGTAGGTGACAAGGACAGAAGCAGCAGCTTAAGGAGCTCCCAAGCCAGAGGCATTAAGAGGATTTGGCAACTGGTCAGAAAGAAACTACAGGGGATCCCTGTGCTAGCACTAGATATAGGACCAGATGCTGTTGGGCAACTCCGTTTCCCACACCTACTTCTGGATCATATTTCAAAATCAAGAAGGAGCACTGTCGCCAGGAGTGAGTAGAAGCCATGAAGGGTGATTATTTGGTAAGTCCATTGTCTATACTCAGTTCTGAGGCATAATTCAAGGGCAGGAATGAGCACTTTCAGCCAAGTGGAAGCCCTTAGGAGGCAGTACTAATTGCAATCCCAAGGGATCAAATGTCCCTCTTGGGTAAGGACCATAGGGCAAATTAGGAAATCAGTGCCCACACCTCTCCCCAGATTATACCATCTTAGAAGCTCTGAAAATTTCCAAACCCTCAGAACTAGCTCTGGAAACAACTCTGAAAAAAGCCTGAAACTTGAGACAATGTCCCTCCACTCCCTGTGCTGGGAATAGATCCCAACATTAACATAAATCAAGAAACAGGGTGGAAAAAATTGCAAACAACAAAAAAAGAACCTGATGATTAAAAAGAGCTACTTTGGTGACAAGAAAGATCAAGACACAAACTCAGAAGAGGACAATTAAGTCAAAAAAAGCTACAAACAAAGCCTCAAAGCAAAAAAAAAAAAAGTGAATTGGACAAAAGCCAAACACGAATTATTAGAAGAGTTAAAAAATGATTTTGAAAATCAACTAAGAGTGGTAAAGGAAAAAATAGGCAAAGAAGTGAAAGCAAAGGAAGAAAATTATGAAATGATAATTAACAGCTTGGTAAAAGAAGCACCAAAAATACTGAAGAAAATAATAGCTTCAAAAGCAGAATTGGCCAAATGGAAAAAGAGGTATAAAAACTCACTTAAGAAAATAATTACTTAAAAATTAGAATTTGAGCAAGTAGAATCTAATGACTTCATGAGATATCAAAAAACAATAAAACAAAATCAGAAGAAGAAAAAGAAGAAAATGGGAAAAACTCATAGGAAAAACAACTAACCTGGAAAATAGATTGAAAAGAGATCATGTAAGAATTATCGGATTACCTTAAAGCCATGATCAGAGAAAGAGCCTAAACATCATATTTCAAGACATTTTCAAGGAAAACATCCCAGATATCCTTGCAACTAAAGGGTAAAGTAGAAATTGGAAGAATCCACTGGTCACCACCTGAAAGAGATCCCAAAATGAAAACTCCCAGGAATGTTATAACCAAATTGGAAAGTTTCCAGGTCAAAGAGAAAATGCTTCAAGCATCCAGAAACAAACCATTCAAATACCATGGCGCCACAGTCAGGAATCACATAAGATTTAGCCACTACCATATTAAAGGAGCAGAGGGCTTGGAATATGACATTCTGGAAGGCAAAAGAGCTGGGATTACAACCAACACCTACTAGCAAAACTGAATATAATTCTTCATGAGAAAATGGATATTTAGTGAAATAGAGAACTTTCAAGCATTCCTGATGAAAAAAAAACAGAGCTGAGTAGAAAATTTGACTTTCAAATATCAGACTCAAGAGAAATATAAAAAGGTGAACAGGAAAAGGAAATCATTAAAGAGCTCGCTAAGTAGTTAAACTGTTTACCTTTCTATATGGGAAAATGATACAAATATCTTCTAAGAAAATCATTCTAATTTCCAAATTAGATATCTAATTAATTAATATCTAATATCTAATAATATTCTTCTAATATCATTGTTAGGGCAATTAGAAGGATTCTATATAGAGAGTATGCAAATTAGTTGGTTATGTTGGGATGATGTAAAAAAAAGGATAGGCAAGAAAGAGAGATCCCCTAGGGGAAGGGAGAAGAGAGAGGAAGAATGGGGAAAATTATCTCACTTAAAGAAGTAACACAAGGAAGAGCTTTTACAGTGGAGAAGAAAGTGGTATGTGTGGTCAGGGTGGGGGGCAGAGAGGGGAGGCAGAGCAGGCAGTGCTTGAATTTCACTCACACCAAAATTGGTTCGAAGAGGAGCAATACATATATAATACATATTATGTGTGTATAGATGTACATGTGTTTATGTAACATTGATAAGTTTTAATGAAATAGAAGATTTTCAAGCATTCCTGATGCTCAACAAGGAAGCAAGATGGGAAGGGGATAAGAGAAAGAGGGAGTGATAAAAGGGAGAGCAGATAAAAGAAAGCAGTGGTCAGAAAAAAAGCTAGACTTTTGAGGAGGAATTGGAAAAAAGAAAGAGAGAGAAGGATAAACAGAAGAAAATAGGATGGAGAGAAATACACAGTTTTTAATTACAACTGTAAATGGGAATAGGATTTGAACTCACCCATAAAATGGAAGCAGATAGCAGAATGGATTAGAAACGCAAATTCAACAATATATTGTTTTCAAGAAACACGCTTAAAACACAGACACACATAGAGTTAAAATAAGGGGCTAGAACAGAATCTATATGCTTCAGCTGAAGTAAAAAAGACAGTGGAAACACAATCATGAGGGGAGCTAGGTGGCACAGTGGACCTGGAGTCAGGAAGACCTGAGTTTAAATCCATCTTCAGACATTTACTAGCTGTGTGGCCCTGCACAAGTCATTTCACCCTGTTCCATTTTCTCATTTGTAAAATGAGCTGGAGAAGGAAATGGAAAATCACTCTAGTATCTTTGCCAAGAAAATCCCAAATGCGGTCACAAAGAGTCAGACATGACTGAAACAACTAAACAACAACAATCATGATCTCAGTCAAAATAGACAGAATTAAAAAGGATAACTGTATCTCACTAAAAGGAACCATAGACAACCAAATGGCATAGCATGCAAATTCTTTTTTTTTATTTTAACATTTTTACTTAAAGTTTTGAGTTCCAAATTCTATCCCTCTCTCCCCTTCCCTCCTTTCCCCTCCCCAGAGATGGTAAGCAATCAAATATAGGTTATACATGTGCAATCATGTAAAACATTTCCATATTAGTCATTCTGTACAATTAGACTCTAATAAAAGAAAAAAATGAAAGAAGGAAGGAAGGAAAGAAGGAAAGAAAGAAGGAAAGAAAGAAACAGAAAGGAAGGAAGGAAGGAAGGAAGGAAGGAAGGAAGGAAGGAAGGAAGGAAGGAAGGAAGGAAGGAAGGAAGGAAGGAAGAAAAAAATAGCATGCTTCAGTCTATATTCAAACAACATCAGTTCTTTCTCTGGAGGCGAATACTATGCTTTATCATTACTCCTTTGGAATTGTCTTAAATGATTGTATTGCTGAGAAGAGCTAAGTCATTCACAATTTCTCTTCAAACAATATTGCTGTTACTATATACAACATTCTCCTGGTTTTGTTCACTTCACTATGCATCATTTCATGTAAGTCTTTCCAGGTTTTTCATCATCCTGCTTGTTATTTCTTATAGGACAATAATATTCCATTACAATCATATACCACAGCTTGTTTAACCATTCCCCAGTTGATGAGCATCTGTAATGCCAAGCAGCAGGGTGGGACTTTTTTTTTTTTTTTTACTGTTTTCTCTATTGGAATGCTAAGTCAATCAAGTGCCTTTAATGAGTCTTGCCTTTGTTTGAAGGTAAAGTGGGACTTTTGTCTTTTGTTTTGGAGTGCTTCTCAGCACTAAGATAATCAAGTACCTTTGATGAGTCTTGCCTTTCAAATGTAATGGCAAGTAAAGTGGGACCTTTCTCTCAGAGTGCTTCTCAGCACTGAGGAAATTAGTGTCTTTAAGTCTTGTCTTTTTTTGAATCAAGAGTCATTGACTGAAAACAATATATATGATGTGGTGCTAGTTATTAAAGATCTTTCCCACACCCTTTTTGCTAAGCCCTCAGGACCTTGAACAGGGTATATGAGCTCTGAGATTGGCATTTTGCTTTTGGGGAGTACACTCACTGGAAGAGTGTTGGTGATTTGGCCATACAAGACTCTGGGAAGAGGTAGGAGCCTCCTCCCCACCCCCACCCCCCTTTGAAAACTCAGATGTTAGTGCCTTTCTGTAGCAGGTCAGACAGCTAGAGGCATGTCTGTTGATTTCTGTGAGTTATTTGTTCTGCTTATATAATTTCTGCTTGTAATTTCTGTTTGTTTTTTTCCCTGAAGTTCCGGGTGCTGACTTTTTACCCTATACTAAGTGAATTATATATGTATGTTTAATTAAAGTTAATTAAATTAATTAACCCCTTAAAGTTCCTTTCCTTAGAAAAGCAGATCAAAGAACATGTGCTAGCAGCCCTCCTGTGTGCTTTTGTTGTTGGTCTTGTTGTTGCTCTTTCACCTTCACAGCAGCTGCTAGCAACATTGTCATTACAACATCTCTTTAATTTCCAATTCTTAGCCACCACAAAAAGAACTGCTATAAGTATTTTTCTTTACATGTGGGTCCTTTCTACCTCCTTTTTTTTGGGGGGGAGGGGATGTCTTTGGCATGTAGACCTAACAATGGTATTGCTGAATCAAAGGGTATGCATAGTTTTATAGTTCTTTGGACATAGTTCCAAATTGCTCTCCAAAATGGTTGACCAGTTCACAACTCTACCAACAATGCATTACTGTTTCAGTTTTCCTACATGCCCTCTAACTTCCAAAATTTTCCTTTTTTGTCATATTAGCCAATCTGATAGGTGTGAGGTGGTATCTCAGAGTTGTTTTAATTTGCATTTCTCTAATCAATAGTGATTTAGAGCATTTTTTCATATGAGTATAGATAGCTTTGATTTTTTGTCTGAAAATTGCCTGTTCATATCCTGTGACCATTTATTAATTGGGAAATGACTTGCATTTTTATAAACTTGACTCAGTTCTCTATATATTTGAGAACTGAAGTCTTTATCAGAGATACTTGTTGCAAATCCCACCCCTACTCCCAGTTTTCTGCTTTCCTTGTAATTCTGGTTGCATTGATTTTGTTTGTGCAAAAACTTTTTATTTTAGGGGGAAATGGTCGAGTAGATCAGAAAACTTTCAGCTCTCTAAATTTCTGCCACAAAAAAAGACAGAACATCCCCTCAGAGCAGCAGAAATAAACCAGGGGTAAAGCAGTTGCCATCCCAAGACAATTTGGGAAGACCCCAGGGAAGACCTGACCTCCAGGTGTGGAGATTTGACCTGAGTGAAGTGCAATCATCTCCAGGCTAACTCTGCAGAATCAACAAACAACAAGCCCTGGGGCATCTGGGTTGAGAGGCAGCCTAAGCCATAAAGACTTTCATCTCTATAACAGCTGAGTCAGAGAAGAAAGAAGGACCTTCTACTGTCAAAGGATGCCAGGCACAGCTGTGCTGACCAGATGTGTCCTGGGATGGGCTGTCACTGCAGGGGAGAAGGAGCTTGCACATACCTGGTGAATTCAGTGGCAGAGAGTGTATCAGTAAGGCAAGTGTCACAATATCAATGGTGACCATGAATATGCTTGTATAGTTCTCTATCACAGAATATAAGAGACTCTCCACATAGAAGGCAGAAGTAAAACATTTACTCAGACACCAGAGGATCAAATCCCAAAGCCAATAACTCCAATTCAACATAGCAGCATTATATCCCCAAACCAGCAAGTCCACTTCATTATAGCAGCAAAGAATTTAAAACACAGTATCACAGCAGAAAGCCAAGCCATCCCACAATCTTCCTCTCTGCTGGGGCCTTCCCATAAACACTCACTCACAAATCCTAGCTGTCTGCTTGCCTGCATTCTCTCCTCCAGCAGTTCTGAAAGAGAGCTTAATGTCTACCCTTAGAGTACATATGTCCTTTTTAGAGTCCAAGGGCTTCACAACCCTCTTGACCTAATTAGCAAGAGTGTGGGCCTTCCTACAAACAAGCCTCCTTTAATCAAGCTTCTCTTAACTAGCTCCACCTGAGAACTATTAACAGACCATGAAGATCTTTAAGCACATTAGCACCATAGGGGGTGGGTACTCTGCCAGCTGTGGGCGTTTGCAGGATAGCGAAGTACCTGGTTTCAGTTCCAAGGTGAAGACAGATGTAGTTTGCAGCCACCAGAGGGACCCCAAAGAGCAAAATCATTTGCTGGACATCGTAGCTGGGAGCCCTAACTGTGGTTTAGAAGTGGAGTAGAGAGCTCAAGGTTGGGCTCTGAGACAGATGGCAGAAAATAACAGTAAGAAGGACCTGAGGCTTGAAGCGTCATTCCCCATACCTTAGGCCTGCAACTTGACCACACTAATAGCTGTTAAATAAATAAGTAAAACTAACCAACTAACCAAACAAACAAACAAACAAATGAAACAAGAAACTACAAACAATAAATTAACATATACTAATATAAATAAATAAATAAAAATGAGTGAGCGAAGGAGAAAGAACCAAACTGTAGATAGTTATTATGAGGATAAAGAAGATCTGGTTCATATTCAGAGGTAGTTAGTGGAGCTAAAAGTCACTCCTTTTTCAATGAGAAATGTCAAATGGTGCCAAGCATGAAAAGAATTCTTGGAAAAGTTTAAAAAGACTTTAAAAATCAAATAAGAGAGATAAAGGAAAGATTGGGGAAAAAAATAAGATCAATCCAAGAAAATCAAGAAAATAATGAAAAGAAAGTCAGCCAACTGGAAGTAGAGAATCAAAAACTTAAGACAACAATTCCTTGAAAATTAGAATTGGGCAAGGGGAAGTTAATGATGTTCTAAGAACCAAGAAATCATAAAACAAAATCTAAAGAATGAAAAATAGAAGAGAAAGTAAACATCTCATCAGAGTAACAACTGATCTGAAGAACAGATTGAGGAAAAATAATATAAAAATAATCAGACTACCAGAAAATTATGATGAAATGAAAAAGAACATTGATTCAATATTACAAGAAATTATCAAGGAAAATTGCCCTGAAATTCTAGAACAAGCAGGCAAAGTGAAAATAGAAAAAACCCACCAATCACTACCTGAAAGAGATCCTAGGAGGAAAACTTGAAGGAATATCATAGCCAAATGTAACACCAATGTTATTAGCAGCTGCTGTGGAGGTGTAAGACCAACGATACCATCACACAGGAGGGCTGCTAGCATAGGTTCTTTGATCTGCTTTTCTGAAGGAAATCAATTTAAAGGGGTTTACGATCTCACTTTAATTAAACATACATATATCATTCACTTAATTCAAGGGAGAAAGTCAGCACCCTGAACGTCAGAGAAAATACAAATAAAATTACATAAAGAACATTGTAGCTTTCTAACTCAACAAAATGTGGACATCATAGCTGGGAGCCCTAACTGTGGTTTAGAAGTGGAATGGAGAGCCTAAGGTTGGGCTCTGAGACAGATCACAGAAAATAACAGTAAGAAGGACCTGAGGCTTGAAGCATCATTCCCCATACCTTGGGACTGCAACTTGACCACACTAATAGATTGGTCTTATTTTTTTCCCAATCTTTCCTTTATCTCTCTTATTTGATTTTTAAAGTCTTTTTAAACTTTTCCAAGAACTCTTTTCATGCTTGGCACCATTTGACATTTCTCATTGAAAAAGGAGTGACTTTTTTAGCTCCACTAACTTCCTCTGAATATGAACCAGATCTTCTTTATGTAAACAGAGCAAATAACAAATCAGCAGACAGGGCTTCTAACTGCCCATAGCAATACACGCATAGTCAGTGGTGGGATTCAGCTGATTCATACTCTGTTTAGTTCTGAGAACTGTTGTTAGCGGGGCAGGGCCTGTCCCTGCCACATAAATGGCAGAGGCAGCACCTTGTTCGGTTCTGTGGAGAATTTGTTGTTAATTCATTTGAATCCCACCACTGTACATAGTTACCAGAGAGAGAAGCATCAACATCTATCTGGGTTTCCAAAGTTGCAGGGGTGCTCCTTAATGCCTACCCAGAGTCTTGTCTGGCCAAATCACACACTCACTCTTCCAATGAGTAAGCCCCAAAGCAAAATTCCAACCTTACACTTCTTCAGGGTCAGCCCATAGAGGGTGTCACAACCATGTGACTCAAACTCATGTGACTTAGGCTTTCTTGTGACTTAAGCAGGTCATCAAAGACTCTTGATTCAATAAAAGACTCCTGATTCAAACAAAGGCAAGACTCAATCAAAGGCACTTGATTGCCTTAGTGCTGAGAAGCACTCCAAAAGAAATAACAGTAAAAAGTCCCACTTTGCTTGCCACTACACCAAGTTTAAAAGCTCCCAGGTTAAGGAAAAATATTTGAAACAACAAGAAAAAAAAACAATTTAAATATGATAGAGATATTATAAGGATTACACAAGACCTAGAAGTTAATACATTAAAAGACTGTAGGTTTTGGAATACTATATTCTATAGAGCAAAAGAGCTGGGGTTGTGTACCCAGCAAAGTTAAGTGTGATCCTGAATGAAAAAGAAAATGGATATTTAACAAACTCAAAGACTTTCAGGTTTTTGTGACAAAAACCCCAACATATAATATCTAGGAGAAATATAAGGTAAGCATTAAAGACAAATTATAAGGGACTCAATAAGGTCAAATTGTTTACTTCTTATATGTGAAAATATTAGCAGTACTCTTATGATTGTCATCATTATTTGGGTAGTTTGAAAGAAAAGCAAGGGCTAAGCTGAGCATAATGGAGTGATTATAAAAAATAAAACTGTGTAAGGAGAGACAAAAAGGAGTCATTATCTCATACAAATGAGGCATAAGAGGAAAAATTGAGACAGAAGAAGCTAGTTGGGGGGGAAGGGGAGGAAGTGCTGGAACCTTACTCTCATTGGGAATGGATTAAAGAGGGGATAACATACATATCTAGAAGGGTATAAAAGTCTCCTAAATTCAGAAGGAAATAAGAGGGCAAGGAGATAGGGTGGGGGGAGAGAATAAGGGAGGGACTCTTAGAGGGGTGGGTTGGTTAAAGAATAGAAGGGCAAGGTAGTGGGTAGAAATAAAGAAGAGTGAGGACAGATAGGGTAAATATGGTGAGAAGGATAGTGAGGAAAAATAGGAAGCAGGAAAATACACAACAAGCAATTGTAGCTTAGAATGTGAATGAGATGAATTTACCGGATGGCGGATTAAAAATTTGAATTCAACAATATCTTGCTTTCAGGAAATAGTATAAAAATGAGAGATACACACAAAGACAAAATAAAGAGCAGAAGTAAAATTTAGTATGTAAAAAAGCAGGGATAGTAATCATTATCTCAGACAAAGCTAAAGTTAAAATAGATTTAGTAATGAGTGAAAAATAGAGAAACTACACTGGGTGTCAGAAATATTATTCAATATTGTTTTAGACTATTGAAAATAACCTAGACAGTATAAAATACCCGAGTGTATGCCTGTCAAAACAGACACAGGAAATATATGAACATAAACATAAAACACTTTTTATATAAATAAACTCAAATCTAAATAATTCAAGTAATATTTATTGTTCATGGGTAGGTAAAGCCAATATAATTTTTAAAATGACAATTTAACCTAACTAATCTATTTATTCAATGTAATCCCAATTAAATTACTAAAAAAATTATTTTATTGAGTTAGAAAAAATAATAAAGTTCATTTGGAAGAACAAAAGGTTAGGAACTTCAAAGAAATCAGATGAAAAAATGTAAAGGACAGAGATTCAGCAGTATCAGATCTTAAACTATATTTTGAGGTGAGAGCATTGTTGAAGTACAAAAAGAATAATTTTCATTATTTTAAATTAAAATTTCCTTGTATAAATAAAATCTGTGTAGTCGAGAATAAAAGGAATGCAGAAAATGGGGGGGGGGGACTATCATAGACAGTATCTCAGGTAGGATGTGATTGGGTTAGAATATTGCTGTGGTGTAGGAAAAATGAGCTGGCTGACTTAGAAAAACATGGAAAGACTTGGATTTATGAAGGTAGATGCTATCCATATTTAAATAAACAGATGATAGGAGGAAATAAGCATAGTACAATCTTACATATATCTATGAGTATATATGTATATGTTTACATATATCTGTGTATACGTATATACAGCCACACTTAATTGTAGCTTTCTTTAGGGTGGTGAGGGGAGGGAGGGGAAAAATAGTTAAAATTGCACAGCAGAGAAAAAAGGAAACCAACAAGGAAGCAAACAAAATCTGGGGAGCTTTGAAAACAATATGTAGTGTTTATTATATAGGTTTTCTTGAAATGGAAATTTATCATTTTATATTGAATCTTCTCTTATGCTCTGCTCTGTACATGGCAATGGTTTTTTTTTTAATCTTTTCTCATTTTGTATTTAAGTTTCAAATTTTTAAAAAATTTACAAAAAGTAA
Source organism: Phalanger gymnotis (assembly GCA_028646595.1). Lineage (NCBI taxonomy): Eukaryota > Metazoa > Chordata > Mammalia > Diprotodontia > Phalangeridae > Phalanger > Phalanger gymnotis. The sequence goes on from CM053626.1 coordinate 177,137,644, forward strand.
AAAAGACAAAAAACTTTTTAATTTTATATAATCAAAATTATCTATTTTACATTATGTAATGCTCTTTATTTTTTTTTTTGGTCCTAAATTCTTCCCTTATCCATAAATCTGACAGATAAATTATTCCATGTTCTCTTAATTTGCTTATGGTATCACCTTTTATGTGTAAATCATCCTGTAAATTCTTAAAGAAAAAGTTTAATGAATTATAGGAGGAAATCACAAAACTATACTAATGGGAGATCTCAACTTTCCCCTCTCAGAGCTAGATAAATCTAACCATAAAATAGATAAGAAAAAAGTCAAGGAGATGAATGGAACCTTAGAAAAGTTAGTTGTGATAGACCTCTGGAAAAAATGGAATGGAAACAGAAAGAAGTATACTTTTTCTCAGCTATATAGGGCATTGTCACAAAAGTTGGCCATGTGTCAGGACATTAAATACCTCACAACCAAATGCAGAAAAGCAGAAAAATTAAGTGCATCCTTTTCCAATCAGAATGCATTAAAATAATACTTAATAAAGGGCAATGGAAGCATAGATAAAAAAAATTAATTGAAAACTAATCTAATCCTAAAGAATGGATGGCTCAAAAGACAAATCATAGAAACAATGAGTTATTTCATTAATAAATGTATTTTTTATTATTTAATATTTTTAGTTTTCAATATTGATTTCCACAAGATTTTGTTACAAATTTTCTCTCCATTTCTACCCTCCTTCCCACCCCAAGATGGCATGTATTCTGATTGCCTCTTTCCCCAGTTTGTCCTCCCTTCTGTCACCCCGCTCCCCCCCACACCTTATCCCCTTTCCCCTTTATTTCATGTAGGGCAAGATAAATATCTATACCCCATTGACTGTATATCTTATTTCCCAGTTGCATGTAAGAACAACTTTTTTTTTGAACATTTGTTTTTAAAAACTTGAGTTCCAAATTCTCTCCCTTCTTCCCTCCCCACCTACCCTCCTTGAGAAGGCAAGCAATTCAACATAAGCCACACATGTGTCATTATGCAAAACACTTCCATAATAGTCATGTTGTGAAAGACTAACTATATTTCCCTCCATCCTATCCTGTCCCCCTTTATTCAATTTTCCCCCTTGACCCTGACCCTTTTCAAAAGTGTTTGCTTTTGACTACCTCCTCCCCCAATCTACTCTCCCTTCTATTATCCCCCTCCCTTATCCCCTTTCGCCTACTTTCCTGTAAGGTAAGATACCCAATTGAGTGTGTTAATCCCTACTTAAGTCAAATATGATGAGAGCATGATTCGCTCATTCCCTTTCACCTCACCTGAGGGTTGAGGGAGATGATGTCTAGGAACCCCAAAACTGGAGTTCCCAGATGGGGTCATTGAGGGGGAGTGCCCCCCAAAGACGGGAGTACTGGAGAGGGTCTGGGCCATCTGGAATGGATTCACCATCTCAAACATTCTTTAAGTCTAGGTAGCAAAGATTTACTATGCTTTACAGCGGACAAGAGTTCTTAGGGAACCTGCAACCTTACATGGTTACAGGGAAAGTTTAAATACGAGATTTGGGGGTGAAACCTGTCTATTAGGTGTTTTGGGGTGGGATTAGGGAGTGGTTAAGGAGTGGTCAGTTCTTAAATGAACATGCGCTTTTTGTACCTACTGCGCAGTTATCTTACCCAGAGTTCACTTGGAAATAGCCCAAGGAGGGGCTACCTGGGGGTGTGGTTTTGACTGTAAAACATTGCTAAGTTAACTAGTGGTCACAGCTGACTGGCAATATCTAGGTGGCTTTCATCAAATGTCTTGTTAGGTAAGATGAATGTAAGGAAGTATACCTTTAACTAAGTCTAGGATACATATCAGTAAGGTCAGTAAGTAGTAAATATTGTTAGGTCCCAGTGCACACCCAATTAGCAATACACAGGGAATCCAAACTAATAAATTCTATAGGTGCAGCTGGCCACAGTATCAGGAGAGATAAGTGTTTTTCTAAGGCATGCTGCCCTTGAACTGGAGAGAAATTGCTAGGGCCAGTGCTTTGAAGCTAGGGAGAGATGCAATTTTAGAACTGGATATGGTATTGGAATTGGAGTTCAGGCACAGGTACCCAAGCAGAGGCTAAGGAGAAATATTAGAATTAGGGTCCAAGCACAAGCACCAAGCACCCCATCACCCTTTCTTCCTTTCCATTATAACTGCTTTTTCTTACCACTTTTATGTGAGATAATTTACCCCATTCTATCTCTCCCTTTCTCCTTCTCCCAATATATTCCTCTCTCACCCCTTAATTTTATTTTATTTTTAGATATCATCCCTTCATATTCAACTCACCCTGTGCCCTCTGTCTATATATACGTATATTCCCTTCAACTACCCTAATACTGAGAAAGGTCTCATGAATTACAAATATCATCTTTCCATGTAGGAATGTAAACAAAATGGTTCAACTTTAGTAAGTCCCTTATGAGTTCTCTTTCCTGTTTACTTTTTCATGCTTCTCTTGATTCTTGTATTTGAAAGTCAAATTTTCTATTCAGCCCTGGTCTTTTCACTGAGAATGCTTGAAAGTCATCTATTTTACTGAAAATCCATATTTTGCCTTGGAGCATTATATTCAGTTTTGCTGGACAGGTGATTCTTGGTTTTAATCCTACCTCCTCTGACCTCTGGAATATCATATTCTAAGCCCTTTGATCCTTTAATGTAGAAGCTGCTAGATCTTGTGTTATCCTGATTTTCTGTAATATTCAAATTGTTTATTTCTGGCTGTTTGCAGTATTTTCTCCTTGACCTAGGAACTCTGGAATTTGGCTACAATATTCCTAGGAGTTTCATTTTGGGATCTTTTTCAAGAGGTTATCAGTGGATTCTTTCAATTTCTATTTTACCCTCTGGTTCTAGAATATCAGGGCAGTTTTCCTTAATAATTTCTTGAAAGATGATGTCTAAGCTCTTTTTTTGATCATGGCTTTCAGGTAGTCCAATAATTTTAAAATTATCTCTCCTAGATCTATTTTCCAGGTCAGTGGTTTTTCCAATGAGATATTTCACATTGTCTTCCATTTTTTCATTCTTTTGGTTCTGTTTTATAATATCTTGATTTCTCATGAAGTCACTAGCTTCTACTTGCTCCATTCTAATTTTTATGGCAATATTTTCTTCAGTGGTCTTTTGGATATCCTTTCCCATTTGGCTAATTCTGCCTTTTAAGGCATTCTTCTCCTCACTGGCATTTTGGAGCTCTTTTGCCATTTGGGTTAGTCTATTTTTTCAGGTGTTATTTTCTTCAGTATTTTTTGGGGTCTCCTTTAGCAAATTGTTGATTCATTTCTCATGATTTTCTTGCATCACTCTCATTTCTCCTCCCAATTTTTCCTCTACTTCTCTTCCTTGATTTTCCAAATCTTTTTTGAGCTCTTCCATGGCCTGAGACCAATTCATATTTTTCTTGGAGGCTTTTGATGTAGGCTTTTTGACTTTGTTGACTTCTTCTGGCTGTATGTTTAGATCTTCTTTGTCACCAAAAAAAAAAAAAAGATTCTGTTTTCTGTGTCTGAGTCCTTTTACACTGCTTGCTCATTTTCCCAGCCAATTACTTGACTTTTGAGCTTTTGGTCAGCATATGACTGCTTTCAGAATGGAGAGAGCTTTGTCCCAAACTTCAGGGGTTTTTGTGCTCCTGTTTTCAGAGCTACTTCTATTCTGAGGTGGTATGATATTCCCTCATGACCTATGCTCTGGCCTGTGAGTGCAAGCCTTCCTTTCTGTCATATAACTACGAGAAGGACTCCCTCTCCACAGCCACCACAAAGCTCTGCCACACCAGCACTCCTTCTCCCCCAAGGACCAACAACCAGGACTGGGACCCAGATCCACTCCAGACAAAATGAGAGAATGCTGCCTCTGTACCAGCAAAGCACTCCCTGTACTCGTGCTCCAATCAGCTGCTTGATTCCTCCCACCATGTGGACCTGGGGCCAAAAGCAGCCACCACTGGGGCTCTGGAAGCAGCTGCCAGAGCTTCCTGCTGCTGTCACTTTGCCATATTCACTACCACCAGGGCTAAGGCCGGACTGCACACTTCTCTCACCCAGATCCAGCAATTTTCCCACTAACCTGCTCCGTTGTCTTTGGCGTTTGTGGGTTGAGAAGTCTGGTAACTGCCACGGCTCAGTGATTCAGGCCCCTGAGGCCTGGTCTACTCAGTCTACTCCCAGCCTGGTCAGTCCTACTGTTGGGCTGTGCTCCACTCCCAGCACGGTGCAATAGACCCTTCCCAGCAACCATCCAGGCTGTTTTGGGCTGGAGACTTGTTTCCCTCTGTTATTTTGTGGGTTCTGTAGCACTAGAATTTGTTTAGAGTCATTTTTACAAGTGTTTGGAGAGATTTGGGGGAGAGCTTAAGTGAGTCCCTCATTTCATGCAGCCATCTTGGCTCTGCCCCCCTCCCCAAGTTATTTAATTAAATAGCATGGCAATATTGAGACGACATTCCAAATTTTGTGGGATGCAGCCAAAGCAGTACTTAGGGCAAAATTATATCTCTTAATGTGTACATCAGTAAAAGAGAGGAAAAGCAGACCAATGAGTTGGGTTTGCCACTACAGAAAAAATCAGAAATAGAATAAATTGAAAATCCCCAATTTAATACCAAAATGGAAATCCTGAAAATCAAAGAAGAGATTAATAAAATCAAGGGTCAAAGTGATCACAATACTAATGAAGATTAAATTAAGATAATTATTAGGAGTTATTTTACCCCGTTATATGCCAATAAAACAGATAATCTAAATGAAATGGATGAATATTTACAAAAATACAAATTGCCCAGACTAACAGAAGATGAAATTGAATACTTAACCCCATCTTAGAAATAGAAATTGAACAAGCCATCAATGTGTTCCCTAAGAAAAAAAAAAACACCAGGACCAGATAGATTTACAGGTGAATTCTACCAAACATTTAAGAATACCATTAATCCCAATACTATATAACCTGCTTGAAAAAATTGATAAAGGAGTCCTACCAAATTCCTTTTATGATACAAATATGGTTTTGATACTTAAACCAGGGAGAGCAAAAACAGAAAAAAAAAACTACAGACCAATTTCCTTAATGAATATCTATGCAAAAATTTTAAGTAAAATACTAGCAAGGAGATTACAGCAATGTATCACAAAGATCATACACTATGATCAGGTGAGATTTATACTAGAAAAACAGGGCTAGTTTAGTATTAGGAAAGTTATCAGCATAATTCACCATATCAATAACAAAAACATCAAAAATTATATGATTAGATGTAGAAAAAGCCTTTGAGAAAATACATCTATTCCTATTAGAAAAAATAGAAAGCATGGGAATCAATGAAGCCTTTCTCAAAATAATTAGTAGTATCTATCTAAAACTAAGAAAAAGCATTATCTGTAATGGGGATAAACTTGAAGACTTCCCAATAAGATCAAGAGCAAAACAAGGATGTCCATGTGTTGTCAATCAAAATGGGCTCTTAGCACTTAATTCAACCAAGTGCCCTTGAAAAGTTTGGCCTTTATTTCCTTGATTAGATTAGGAGTCCTTGACAACCTCCTTACCTCAAGGGAAAGCCTAGTTTACATGGGTTTGAGTGATATGTTTGTGATATCAGAGGCTTTTAGACCATGTGGGTTTAAGTCGCATTTTTTTGTGACGATTTTAGGTTGCATGTGTGACTCACCCTTGACCCTGAAAAAAAAATATAAAACCAGGGGTTGGCTTTCCTTTTCCAGAGCTCTGACCCACAGCAGTGGTACCAAATGTGACCCTGGGCCAGCCGTTGTTATGAGTTCCCCAGCTGAACTCAGATGTTGGTAACTTTGAATTGTATTTGGTCTGTCGATATTTGTAATGTATTTGTATTTGCTCTGAAGTTCAGGGTGTGGGCTTTTTCCCCTGAATTAAGTGAATGGTATTTGTATGCTGGATTAAAGTAAGCTTGTTAACCCCTTAACATTGCTTTCCTTACTAAAACAGATCAAAAGAACCTAAGTTTGCAGCATTCTGTGAGCTGGTTGCTGTTGGTTTTACACCCCCCACAGCTGCTGCTAGTTGGATTGTTGAGAGTCCATTATCACCACTACTATTCAGTATTGTACTAGAATTACTAACTATAACAATGAGATAAGAACAAGAAATTGAAGTGATAAAAATAGGCAATGAAAAATCAATACTAATACTCTTTACAGATGATATGATAGTATACCTAAAGCAGACCTGCACAACTTGGTAGTAAGTAGGGGCCATAATTAAAATAAGCTAAACTTCTTTGGGCCACAGATAGGTTTTTAGTTGCTCACTGTCCAAGTAAAGGTATGATTAATGATTAAACTATTTTGCAAATAAACCATATTTTCAAAAAAGGGAAATCTCAATTAATATCAATTAAGTACACCTATTAGTTAAGATTTTTATTTATCATGAAATTGCTCCTCTCAGACTAGAAACAGACTGATGATGGTTGGTTCCTGCAGGTCATATGACAAACAGGAGAGAGTGCCCAGTGGCAACCCACCCGCCAAGTTACATGATGGGCACAATAGTGACTAGTGGAAGGCAGGTTAAGGAGGGCATGGACAAAGCACTCCTTATATCTTTACTTTCTTTTATATACTGTAAATGGATAAAAATTTGCAGCAAGTTTCTCTGATAAAGACCTCATCTCTCAAATATATAAAAAACTGAATCAAATTTATAAAAATAGGAGCCACTCCCCGGCTGATAAATGGTCAAAGGATATGAACAGACACTTTTCAGAAGAAGAAATCAAAGCTGTCAATAGTCACATAAAAATGCTTTAAATCACTACTGATTAGAGGAATGCAAATTAAAAGAACTCTGAGATATCACCTCATATCTATCCAATTAGCTAACATGACGCAAAAAGAAAATGACAAACGTTGGAAGGGACGTAAAAAAAAAGGATATTCACTGTTAGCGGAGCTATGAACTATTCCAACCATTCTGGAGAACAATTTGGAGCTGTGTCCAGTGGGCTACAAAACTGCGTGTACCTTTTCACCTAGTAATACTACTACTTGGTTTGACTTGGCAGTACTGCTAGATTTATATTCCAAAGAGATCAAAGACAAAGGGAAAAGAATTATTTCTACAATAATATTTATTGTAGCTCTTTTGGTGGTGGCAAAGAATTGGAAATTGGGGGGGCTATCTTTTGGGGAATGGCTGAACAAGGTGCAGTATATGATTGTGAAGGAATACTACTGTGCTACAAGAAATTTATGAGCAGGATGGATTCAGAAAAACCTGGGAAGACTTATGTGAACTGATGCAAAGTGAAATAGGCAGAAGCAGGAGAACATTGTATAAAGTAAGAGCAATATTGTAAGGATGATCAACTGTGAAAAACTTAGCTATTCTGATAAAGATAATGATCTAAGACAATTCCAAAGGACCCATTTTGAAAGATGCTATACACCTTCAGAGAGAGAGAGCTAATGGAACTATAAATGCATAGTGAAACATACTTTTTTTTCATTTCCTTTATTTTTATTGTTTTTGTTTGTACTTTCTTTCAGAACATGGCTAGTATGAAAATATGTTTTGCAGCTCTTCACACAAATAGTCAACATCAAATTGTTTATGTTCTCAAAGCAGGGAAGAGGGAGGAAGAGAATTTAGAGGTTAAAATTTTTTTAATGAGGGTTAAGTTATTTTAACATGTAATTGGGAATTATTTAATGAAATAAATAAAAATAATTAAATAAAAAACAAGTTATGAATATGATGGAATACTATCGCCCTATAAGAAATGATAAAGAGGGAGAGGATTCTGGGAAGGTGGCTGAATAGGCCAGAAAATTCTAAGCTCTCAAGATTTTCCCCCACAAAAGAGTTAAAATAGCACCTTAGGGTGAACAAAGTGTGGGTGGAGACAAAGAAGAATAGGGGCACAACCAGGATCTTCCTGGGACAGTTTGAGAAGATCTGAAGAAAAATCCCAGTACCATTTTGGTCCCTGTGAAGAGTAAACACTTCCAGGTTTGGTTTCTTTTTAACAACAAGCAATAAGCTGCTTAAACAACTAGCAGCAAGTCCTGGGGTTAGTTGGTCTGAAAGGCTGCCTCATCCCCAGCCACTGAAATGTTTCACCCTGGGATAGTGAGGGGAGTTGTGCATTTGAGCCCAGGAAGATTGAGGGAACCTCTGCTGATGGGGAATGCCAGACCCAGCTGTGCTGGGAAGAGCAGTGGGGGCAAGAAGGAACCAGCACATGCCCAGTGAGTACAGAAGCAGTGGGGCAGAAAGACCCTGACTGTGGGCACTCACAGGAATTTGGAGGTTTGGCTTTGTTCCAGGCTAGAAGGGGGAACTGATGCTCTGGGGCAAGAGGCACCATTTCCCATACTCCAGGGCTAGAGGTGATCACAAAAATCAAGTTATTACCACCAAAAAAAAAAAAA
>CM053626.1:177146581-177175151 GCA_028646595.1 Phalanger gymnotis
TGTTTATAAGAAACACATTTGAAACAGGGGGATACACACATGGTAAAGGTAAAAGGCTGAAGTAAAATATATTGTGCCTCAGCTAAAGTAAAAAAAGCAGGTGAAGCAATCCTAATCTCAGACAAAGCAAAAGTAAAGATAGATTTAATTAAAAGAGATAAGGAAGGACGTTTTCCTTTCTTACCCAATGCCTCAGCAAAGCCTACTGCCCTCACTGACACTTCACAGTCAGAGTCAGAAAGGAAGATAGAGGAAGGAGATAAGAGTTTGAGCTGATTTGTCCTAAGATGAAGGTAGTCTAAAGTATTATGGAGAAGAATACACCATCCCCAAGGGAGGATAGGCCATCACTCTTGCTGCCTACTCTATGCCCAACTCAGGAAAGTAGGAAACAGATTGAAATGCTCCATGGGCCTCCAGGGCATATATCCACTTGTCCTCTGGGGAAAGTACAGTGCTGGATTGCCTCCTACTCAAAACCCATCCCTCCCAGCCCAAGATGGAAAGGTAAAAAAGCATAGTACTCATCCAAGAGAAGCCCCTCAATCTACTCAGAGCTCCAGGGAGCAGAGAGAGGCAGGCTTAGGTTCTAGAGTGATGTCTCTGGGTATGTTCCCAGCCAAAGCAGAAGGATCTTGAGCCAGGACCTTGGTGAGGGCAAGGGGGCTGGGGAGACTTGTCAGTAAGGGAACATTCTCACTGGAGCCCCACGAGGTCAGTGATGGGAGGGGCATGCACCATGAGCTCCTCATATTTGCTCAAGAAAAGCCCAAGTCTTGACAGGTAGGAGTCCTCATTGTATGGCAGATGGTTCCTTTGAAGGAACTGAGACACCACTGGCTTCACCTAGAGGAAGGGGAGTGAACAAAGACTAATAAGAAAGAGACGTGGTCTTTTCCCCAAAGAGGGATTCTTCCTTCACTCACCCCCTTTTCATATGCTAATGTCTATAGCAGCCAGCTCTAGTTCAGAATCCAGGAAATGAGGGTGTTTCATCCAGCAGTTAAAAGAAAGGATCATAGAATCATAAATTTAGACCTGGAAGGGCCCATGGGGGTCATCTAGTGGAACTTCTTTGCATTACAGATGAAGAAACTGAGGCCCAGAGAAGTTACGTGACTTGTCCAGGGTCATACAATGAGTAAGACTGGTATTAAGTAACAAAACCAAGATTAGAATCTGGTTATTGGGTTATAAATCCAATACCCTTCATTGAAATGAGGAGTCATTTCCTTCAACACCCACATGAAGGTTCTAGGACAGAATTATAAGAGGTCCCTGACATGATGGCACTACTTGTCCCAAATACCAGAGGCACATCCCTAAGCTCCCAGGCCACTGAACAGTGTAGATAGCTTCATTCTTTATTGCTCCCTTCCCTTCCTCTACTAAAACCAAACAGGACAGGTCATACTCTAGGCCTCCTTGACCTCGAGAGTCCAAGCAAAGACAGGCCATCTCTTACACCCACTAAATGAACCAGTCTAAGTCTCATATTTGGTGACCTCTCCCAGCTTCCTTGGAGAACCACCAAAATAGTGTCTTGCACATAGTAAGCAATTGAGAGATGTTTGTGCAAGTTGAATTTGAGACTGAAAATTATTGTGGCTGTTTAGCCCAAAGGAAAACTGGGTGAAAGGGTTTGAAGAATGGGTATATGGTAGGGTGGGGGGATGGACAAGCAGCATCTTCAGAACTATCTTTGGTGTATAAAGGGTCATTGGGAAGGAAATGCTGACTACTTGTTCTTATCACAAGAGAGCTCAAATGAAAAGAATTTCCCATCAGCTGCAACATGAGAGTCTTGGGTTAGACCTGGCTCAAAAATGATTAACTCCTGGGACCAATAGAAATCATGAAATCCATAATTCTAAAGATTTCAGGAAATTATTAAGTGCTTACTATGTGTTAGACACTGGGCTAAGTGCTTAATTGTTATCTCATTTGATTTTCACGCTACCCTGGAAGGTAAGTGCTATTTTATTTCCATTTTACTGTTGGAGAAACTGAGGCTGACAGAGGTGAAGGACTTGCCCAGGGTCACAAAGCTAGTAAATGTCTGAGGCCAGATTTAAATTCAAGTTTCCTTGAGTCCAGACACAGCACTCTATTCACTGCACCACCCAGATACTTATTGGAAGATGTTTAAGAAGAGAGCTGGTGAGAAGCACGAGAAGACATATGAACTGATGCAAAGTGAAGTGAGCAAAACTAGAAAAGCAATAGACACAGTAACTACAGTAATGTAGAAGAAAGGAACAGTAATAATACCAAAAATAGAAACTAAATGCTGTGAAATTATAATGACCAAATTTGGTCCCAAAGAAGAAAAAGCACCTCTCTCCTGCCTTTGCAGAGGTGAGATACTATGGGTGTAAGATATAAAGTCAAATGGTTGATGTGATGCTTCATTTTACCAAACTGGATTTTTTTCCTCTGTCCTTTTTAAAATTATTTATTAGAAGTGATGGCTCTTTGGGAGAGAGAGAAGACTTTTTTTTGTCCACTCTTTGCATCCCTAGCACATAGCACCGTGTTGGGCACATAGTAAGTACTTAATATTAATGTTTGTTGATTGGTTGATATTAGAAACCCAAACAAAAAATCAATCCTTTTTTTTTATGTGGAGTTAAAGTAGTTGATTTTCCATTGTGTGCTGAACCCCTCAAGAGGCAGTGGGCAGAACCAGTTCTAGACCCCTATGCCCTGAAGCCATTCCCACTGGGCCAGTTTTTCAAATCCCTCTGACTGCTGTCCCTTGCCCCAACTCTGTTCTTCCCTGCCCCTAACTCTTTATCCTTAGTCCCTAATTCTTTTCTTTCCTTCTTTTAGCCATTTTATCTCCTGTCCTCAGCCCTTTTCTGCCCCATCCTTTTCTACCTTTAGACACATGTTGTCAGAGAGCTGGGGGAAGAGGTGATGTTCCACATGGCAGCTGATGAGGGAATGGCCAAATGTCCAGTCCAGGATAGGGTTTCGGGGCAGGTTGAGCACCCCAAGGCTCATCATGTGGATCCTCAGGGGCTTCTTATCCAAAGAGAACATGGGCAGCGCGATGTGCTTTGATACACACACAAAGAGACACATAGAACCATATTCTGAGATTGTAGCCCTTTCCCAGCCTGAGGGAAGGCAGCACTCACACTGACCCCCTAGGCTGGGCTGCTTTCCTTCGGCTTGCTTTGGGAGATTCACTTCTTGGAACCACAATCATCTGAGATCTCCCAACCTGTTCCTGAATTTGAGAGTATTTGTCAGTTGTTCCAAGTTCCCTAGTTATTCTTTCTCCTCACTTGACATCCACACCCACCCAGGAGACTTCTAACCCTACCTATTGTTTTCCAGAGTCCCCTAGAGTATGGCTTCTTAAACTTTTTCCACTGGACCCCCATTTTTGAGTTTCAGCACTGTTTGTCAGCTGTGTGGCCTGAAGGCACATGCAATGTAAAGTACACATGCTTTGTGTTCAGAACCAAGGCTGCAGTAAAGTTGCCCAATGCAACATAGGCAAGCACTGCCATAAACACCTCAGATTCATTAGGCATTTAATTTTGAATTTCTGGTGGTTGTGCTCTCAGAAACCTTTTACTTTGCCAAATTTTTCATGACCCCCAGATGTGGTTGGGGCCCACAGTTTAAGAAGTGCTGCCTTAGAACAGTAATGTCAAACTCAAATAGAAATGGGGCCACTAATCCATACACATAAAGATTCCTGCCAGCTAAATATTGAATTCATTTTAAAACATAATATTATCTATTTTTATTGTATTTTTATTTGTTTTGCTAAATATTCCTCAATTCTATTTTAATCTGGTTCAGCTGTACTTAAGAGCATTGCCAGCAGCATAGGCAGGGTGCTTGGAAACTCTGCCTTATCCCACCCTCCAACACTTCAGAAAGTTGATAGGGAAAAGCCATACCTGGAAGATGTTGACATGGATGAAGGGGTGAGCCAGCAGGCTCCGGGTGATAAGCATGCAGAGAAGAGCAAAACCAGAAGACTGGAAGCCAGAGACTTTGATCAGCAGCCAGTAGTGAGAGAAGAGCCCCAGGGACATGAGGCACAAAGTCCGAAGAACTATCCTGGGCTCCTCCTTCCTCAGTAGCCCTTTGGGAAAGAGGAGTTTGAGGCAAGGTTGGTTGGTATCTTCTAAGCCCCCTCCAAGTCTCCAAAAGACTAGAACTATAGGAAGTAAAGACTAAGATGATAGAATAGTAGATTCAGAGATCTAGAAGGGACCTGGGCGGTCATTTCTTCCACCCTGTTTCATTTTTTAAGGTGGACCACGTGCCCTAATAGATAAAGTGTCTGACTTCAGATCATAAGATTTAGTTTTGAGTCTCTTCATGGTCTAATTGTTTAGGGCAGCTAGGTGGCAAAATGGATAGAGTGCTGGACCTGGAGTCAAAAAGACTCATCTTCCTGAGTTCAAATCTAGTTTCAGATACTAGCTGTGTAACCCTTGGCAAGTCACTTAACCTTGTTTGCCTCAGTTTCTTCATCTGTAAAATAAGCCAGAGAAAGAAATAGCAAACCACTCCAGTATCTTTGCCAAGAAAACCCCAAATGAGATCACAAAGAGTCAGACACGACTGAACAATAACAACAGTAAAATTCATTTTTAAAATGAGAAAATTGAGGGGAGTGACTTGCTTAAGGTTACACATATAGAGAAAGTGACAGACCTAGGGTTCAAACTCAGGTTCTGTGGCTTCAAATCCATTGCCTTCCATACCATATCCCACTAAGGGCCAAGGGGGATAGAACACAGCACTAGGAATGAAGAGGTCAAGGTTCTAATCTCAGCCCTGCAACTGACTGCCTCTGTGACCTTGCACAATTCACTTAAACTCACTGGGCCTCAGTTTCCCCGAATGTAAAATGAACAAGCTGGACTAGATCATCTTTAAGGCCATCTTCCTGCTTGAACATTCTCCAATTCTTTCCCAGGCCAGGGCCCCTTGGAGCTCAATTGTAGATTTTACAGCTAGAAGGGGCATTAAGGACTATACAGTTCAATCCCTTCATGTTACGGATAACAGAGTTCAGAGAAATCAAGTGATTTGCCTAGAGTCCCACAGGTGGTGCCCACAGAGCTAAGATCTGAACTCAGGGCTGCTAGCTCCAAGCCCTCCTCTCATCCACCTGATGCACTTAGTAGATTAAGGGATATTCAATGGAACCAGGGCAAGGTAAGGAATTCAGCCTTGCCACAGGCCATAGAATATACAGAAAATATAGACATATTATTAAAAGGCCACAGAGGCTAGTGAGGGTTTTTTTCCTCCATCTCTGTAAAGGCAGTTAGGTGATACATTGAACCAAATGTTGGACTTGGAGTCAAGAAGAATTAATTTCAAATTCTGTCTCAGATACTTGCTAGCTGTGTGACCTTGGGCAGGTCACTTAACCTTTGTCTATCTCAGTTTCTATATCGATAAAATGGGGATACCTCACAGGGTTGTTGTGAAGACCAAATGAGGTATTTTTTAAAAATGCTTTGCAAACCTTATAGTGCTACATAAATGCCAGTTGTTATTTATCTATTAGTTATTCAGTATCATTAGATATTTCTCTGCCCTAAGCCTGATATCTAAATCCAAGCATCTTTATTGCTATGCAGAGCTACAAATAAGTGCCTTCCTCCAGGTAACAATAATACCTTACATTTCCATAGCACTTTAAGGTTTACAAAGAACTTTCAGCCTATGATCTTTATAAGATAAATGTTATAAATATTGTCATACCCATGTGTAGCATGGGGAAACTGAGGTTCAAATAATTTAAATGTCATGTCCAGGGTCATACATCTAGCATACTGTGGACCTAGGATTCTCACCTGGGCTCCTGATCCCAGGGCCAATGCTATTCCTATCACACCACTCACTCATCATCCCGTGCCAGCATTCAAAGGCTCTTAGCCTACCCTGCCTCTTAATATGAAGCCAATAGTCCCTCAGCTGTTGACAATGTGAGCTATTTATCTATCCTACCTGAACCAGGAAAAAGACCCAGAAGTCTGGGCTCCCAATCTGTTCCATAAGATGCCTCCTTGAAGATAGAAAGGGCAGGTAGAAATGTGGTATTCCTTTTCAAAGGAGTTTCTTTAATTCTACTCAAGATATACCCTGGGAATTTGGGGACTGGTCCTGAGAGGTACCCACCAAGTGCCACCAGAGGGGTGATGATTGGTAACATCAATGGAGCAAGGAACATGTAGACATATCGATTCAGGATAGGCACCTTCCACGTACTCGAGTCCCCCAAGCCCACCACATTGGTGTAACCGTGATGTAACTTCACATGGCCGTGTGTGGCCTGTTCAGCTGTAAACGAAGTGCACACCTAAGGAGTGTAAGAGTAGAGATATGGAAGAATAAGGGTGCCAGGAACATTGGCATGGGAACAGAAGACCTTCTTGGGCACAGGCTAACACGTGAGTGCTTTGCTTTAGGACCACCTTCCAACCCCTACCCAAGAATTCTTGCATTTACAGTCAGCTTCCCATTATGCACATGAATAGAGGGTTGTGATGGCAAATGTATTTTTCTCCTGGCCTTTCAAAGCAATTTGTAATTTCCTTAAAGTATCTTTACTATCCTAATTCTTTGAACTTTCTGGGTCTGCATCAG
Organism: Phalanger gymnotis; assembly: GCA_028646595.1. NCBI lineage: Eukaryota > Metazoa > Chordata > Mammalia > Diprotodontia > Phalangeridae > Phalanger > Phalanger gymnotis. Next base: position 177,153,215 of record CM053626.1, read on the forward strand.
TTAAAAGGCAGGGTGGACCCTGAATGTTTTAGGGGGCTGAAGACAGCCAAACTGGGGTTGAAGATGTACATGGACTATCCACAAAGTCAATAAACCATGGGATAATTAATTGTATAAATCACACAGCAACAGAGATGGAAATTTGGTGGAATTCTCTGCAGATAGAAAGGGACAGAGAAGGGCAGAAGCATGGAGAGATCCCCTAGGACTCTTTAAATAGAAGAAGAAATCTGAATGCATGATAGGAAGTTAATACTTTCCTTATATGCAAACATATGCAAAAGTTACAGAGCATAGCACTCCCTAGAAGCTTTTATCTAGGCCAATAATTTTTATTTATTTCAGATTTACACTCCTGCCCATCATCAAGAGGAAATGAGGTAGCTTACCTTTTAAAACAGAATGCATGTCCCAAGCACTAATAGAATAAGGCAAATTAAAAGAATTCTGAGGATTCACTTCATACCAAGTAAGTTGGCAAAGATGGGCACCAGCAATGTGGGAGGAAGACTGGCACACTGCCATACTCTTGATGCAGCCATAAAGTGATCCAACCATTCTGGACTTCAGTTTGGAATTATTCAAGAAAAGTGACTAACCCATTTATACATTGTGATCCATTGATCTTACAATATTCCCCAAGAAGCTAGAGACAGAAACAAAAATCTAAGATAGACCAAAATGTTCATAGCAGCACTTTTTTTTGGTAATGAAGAGCCAGAAATAAAGTGGGGGTGCCCTTTTGGGAATATCTGAAAAATCAAGGTATAGGAATATGATGAAATATTATTATACACTGAGAAGGATTCTGGGAAGACTTATATGAGTAGATTTAGAGCAAAATAAATAAGAAAACAGTATAAACAATTGCTGTGGCATGAACAGATTCCTAAAAGGAAGTTGAACCCTTAAAGTCCTGGAGAAGAAATAATTTATCAACCTTCTCCCTGTGGCAGAAAAGTGGGTGACCACCAGGACAGCATACTGTATGTACATTATCAGGCAATCTTTGCTTTGGATATTTTTACTTAGTAGCTTTTCTTTGTCACAAGAAATGGTTAAATCTGGTGGGGTGGGTGGGAAATGATTATGATGTAAAGACAAAAGCCATCAATAAAATGCATTTAAAATGGAAAACAATACATCTAGGGACAAAACAGAATAAAATCCCTCTAGGAATACCAACCACTTGAGATGACTGAAATGCTATGGTTCAACACCGAATTTTGCTCTAAATTTTCTGTCAGCAAAGGCTAAAAAAGAAACAAGTTAGGTTACATAGTTTTAACATTTTCTATTTGAACTGCATTTCCTGACAAGAGAAAGCATTCAAATTAATCTTCAGGGATAAATTTTTTTTCTCAAACTAAACCCAAGAAGAAACTTTTGTTTCGTACCAAAAAGTATACTGTAACAAAATGGACATTATTGTAACTCTGGTTTTATAGAGGAGACATACATTGTGGTAAGACCAGTGATTCTTTTTGTCAGCTTTCTAAGAAGTGGAATTTTGGTAGGGATCTAGATAAAGCTTTAAGAGACAATTGATGTCTGTGTCCTAGACAAGGTCGGAAAATTGTGATCCCTGTATGTGATAGTTCACAGGAGGCCTCAGGCCTTCACCACGGCATGTGACTGGGCTTATCACAAAATAAATAAAAGTTATCATCTTTGTGCCTGACTTTGACCTTGCATCTAAGAGAAGTATGGTGATGTAATAGAGATTTGACCTGGAGATGGAATTTTCTGACATAAAAAAGTCTGTAAATAAAAAATAATATTCAGAAACATCCTTTATTGTACCTTCCCATCCCTAATATTACATCCAAAATGACCACCTACCTTGCCTACGAAATAAGACATTTTTATGCTATGTGGTAAGTGCTACACTATGAGGTAAGTAGATGCAACACATTCCCCTCCCCCTAAAGATAAGGAACCTAAAAGTAAGAAAGTTTTAGTGACTTACAAAAGTCACATAGCTAGCAAAGTATCCATTTGGAACTCAGGTATTCCTGACTCTGGGCCCAGATCACTATTTATTATATAGCCACACTCCTCCTAGGTGCTAGGTCAAAGTCAGCTCAGAAACTCCTAGCACTAGCCTTTTAGAAGATAATTTTCATGGCAGTCTATAGAAATCCTGGCAAATGTATGTGTGTGTGTGTATACACACACACTTACACATACACATATATACACACATATACACACGTACATACAAATACACACACATACACATATCAGCTTATATAGAGGGTTAAAATGATGGTCATAACCATAGGCTAGGCACTGGACTTGTGGTTTTCACTGGTATTGGGAATCCCCTCTGCCAATGCAAGTTGGCACCTTTTCTGCAGCTTCAGATGTTTTCTGCATCTATCCCCTTCTCTCTACATACATGATTACCTTCCTATTTCTGCCTCTTATCAGGATGATTGTAATGGCCTCCAATTGGTCTCCCTACCTCCTATCCCTCTCCTCTTTAATTCAACCTTCCCAAAACTGCCCAAATAATCTTCCCAAGTTTTGTATCTGATCTTGTCGCTCCTTCACTTGAAAAAAAATTAACTACATTCTAATTGTCTGTAAGATAATAATAAAAATAATGATAAAATGCCTTTACCTTGGCATTTCAGGCTCCTCATAATCTAGTTCTAACCTTTCTTTCCAGGTTTATTTCACATTCCTCCCCATTTAAAAACTCAGCATTAGTCTCTGAAATCAACCTTCTTCTACAGACCTTTTTTCCAAGGCAGTTTGGTAGGGGCAGTTCAGTATGCCAGGCTTTCTATCTCCCTAACTCTGCCAGTTTGCTTTAGAGCAGTGGTGTCAAACTCAGCTAGAAATGGTGGCCACTAATCTCTAAAGATCACTGTAGACCACATACAGAGTTAGTTTTAAAATGTCGTGTTATCTATTGACTTACTTTATTAAATATTTCTCAATTAAAGTTTAATCTAGTTCAGGCTGCACTCAGCCACATGCTTGACACTTCTGCTTTAGAGCAAATGTTCCTAATGTGTGGTTTGTGAACTTGTTTAATACACTTTTGTTGTTGTTGAGTCGTTTTCAGTCATGTCCGATTCTTTGTGACACCATTTGGGGATTTCTTGGCAAAGATATTGAATAATTTGCCATTTCCCTCTTCAGCTCATTTTATAGATTAGGAAACTGAGGCAAACAAGGTTAAGTGACTTGCTCAGGGTTACAGAGCTAGTGAGTGTCTGAGGTTGGATTTGAACTGAGGTCTTCCCACCTCCAAGCCTGGCACTCTGCCCACTGTACCACCTAGCTGCCCATTTAATAAGTTGGTTGGCACTATATAAATGCTGGTTATTATGATGATCATGGCTGAAACTCCCTTAAAGATTCACTCACTTAAAGGTTCAGCTCAAATTCCACTTCCTATATAGATTCCCATCCAAATGAAAGCATTCTCTTCCTCCTCAAATGTTTCCGGACCTCTTTGGATCTCTCGCTGGCCCTTATCACTCCCAACATTGAATTATCATTAGTTGTATATACATATATATATGTATGTATATACATATATATATCATAATAGTTTTGTCCCATAGTAGAATATAAACTCTATGAGGTTGGGAACATTATCATTTTTATACCCAACCCGGGTGCATGATGATGGATGCTTCAAAAATATTTGTTGGATTTAATTGCATAAGTCCAGGTACAAAGATGGCTCCAAAGAGTCACCAGAACAAATGTTTCCAGTTCTTATAAAAATTTTACAATTTTATAAATGGTGTCTAATTTATTCACATCCTCCAGGCCCTGCGGGTTAAGAAAGGGCAGCTTTCCATTGGGAAAGACTCTTTCTTTAAACTTCATTATAATTAAAATTCTTGGGTGGTTTCAAGTCTGTGAGATTTTTGAGAAACAAGGCATTATAGAGAGAGTATTGTTTATATTACAAGAATCCTATTTGTGCCAGCTAGCCTCAAGGAGAGATTTGGACAAGATGAACCTTTCTATCAGGAAGGAGCTTATCCTTTTTGAGATCATAATGTAATAAAAATTACATTCAATAAGGGGTCATAGAAATATAGATTAAAAATTAATAGGAAGGAGCTTAAAAGGACTGTTTAGTACTTCTCCAATCCCCATCTCATCTTGAAAGTAGTGACTAAATCTAAAATTAGGATTGTTCCCAAGGGACTTCAGGATAGAGGCTTCTTTCCCTACTAACAGTGCCTGGCACATAGTAGGTGCTGAATATTTTTGATCACTTACTGTGTGCATGGCACTATGATTGCCCCCCCAAAAAACAAAATCAAAATTGTTCCTCAGGGAACTTGCATTATCTTCTAGGGGGTACAATGTGTAAACAGATAAGCAACTATGAGGATAGAGAAAACACAACCTAGGGGAATTAGGAAAGACTTCAGTAGGTCCTGGCACATGAAGCTGAAATTCTAAGAGGAGGCTCAAAGGGAAGGCATTCCAGGCAGGGGAAGAGTTAGTACAAAGACACGGATGTGGAGGTAAGGGGAAACTGAGTTCTGGGGACAGAAAAGTAGTCAGTTATGCTGGAACACAGAACATGTAAAGAGGAGGAGTGAGGGGGAAAGTCTGGAAAAATAAGGCTGGAACCACACTGTGCAGAGATTTATTTCCAGCTATTCATTTATATCTCACTCTTCAACTGGCCACTAGGTGGCGCCATAGTGCACAGAGCACGGGATTTGGAGTCAGGAGGATTTGAGTTCAAATACAACTTCAGACATTTACTAGCTGTGTGACCCTTGGTCAAGTCACTTTACCTCTGCCTCATTTTTCTTAACTGTAAAATGGGGATAATAATAGCCCTTTCATCCCAGGGTTATTTTAAGGGTAAAATGAGATAATATTTGTAAAGCATTTATCCCAGCATATACCGGGCACTTAATAAATGCTCGTTGCCTTCCCTTTCCATTTAACAATAGAAGCGCAAGCATTCTGGGGTTGTGGCTGGTCTCTAGCCTATTGAGTGAGAGAACTAGTCCCTACTCATGGGCCCCAGGGATGGGAAACTTGCTAAAATGGACTATGAGGATGAAAGACCCAATGACTTCTTCTGTCTCCCTGGAGGTTTGCCTCAAAAATGCAGGGAGAAAAGCAAAACAAGAGAGGGGGTAGAGCTGCATATGGGGACCTACTCTCTTCCCCCACTGAATGTGTTTGCATTACTTAACTCTCCAGCCGCAGTTTTTACAAAAATAACAACTCATGTTGTGCCTGTGGTTACTGTTCACTGCTAAGAATTCACCTATGATGGCTAAGCATTTGTATGACACTTTGCAGCTTTATATTATCTTATTTGGCCCTTATAACAACCTTCTGAAAGGGTGCATGGGACCTGCTTCTCACACATATGGGCTGTGTAACCTTAGGCAAGTCACTTCACTTCTCAGTGCTCAGGGTAACTCTCTCAGGCTATAAGGTGCTAAACTATAGATAAAGCTCTATACATACATATTTATGTACATGTGTGTTTGCATATATTTGTATATATAAATATATGCATGTATATATGCATGTGTACATATGCATATATACACATAAACAGATATATACATATACTCTATACATGCATATACATATACACACTATCCATATATGTGTATATGCATATATGCATACACATACACCCTATGTATGTATATACATATATGATATACATACGTACTATCTATGTGTGTATACATACATACGCACACATGCACACACTATATTGTGTATATGCGTATATATGCATATACATGCACTTACACATTATCTATATGTCTGTGTACATATAGATATATGCATATACATACACACTATATATTGATATGTACATATATGCATATGTATATATGCACATGCGACACGGGTGTACATATATATGCACATACATACACACTATATGTGTTATACATACATGCACACACTATATGTGTGTATACATATATGCATATACATACATATACACACATTATATATATGTATACATGCACACTATATATAATGTGTATATATGTGTGTACGTATACATACATATACAACCTATATGTGCGTATATGCATATATATATACACACATACATACTATCTATATGTGTGTATACATATCTATGCATATACATACACACACATATACCCAGAGGCAGTTAGGAGGTGCATTGGATAGGTGACAGGCCTGGAGTCAGGAAGATCTGAGTTCAAATCTGGCTTTAGACACTTACTAGCTGTGTGACCCTGGGGATGCCATTTAAGCTTGTTTGCTTTAGTTTCCTCCTCTGTAAAATGAGCTGCATGAGGAAATAACAAACCACTCCAGTATCTTTGCCAAGAAAACCCCAAACAGGCTCATGAAGAGTCAGGCACAACTGAAACAAATTAACAACAACATATAGGTACACATACACACACACACACACACACACACATATATATATATATATATATGTATGTATACATATATATGGCATTTCTTCACCATTATTGCACATATATATATGATATTTCCTCAACCCGGCATTCCCTATGAATGAATTCACAGGTCTAGTTCCTGTACCTAATAACCCTCTTAGAAAGGATGTGCTGGTAAATGTTAACAACCTGCTTTCCAAGGGGCAGAAATTACATACAACACACTTTTAAGTTTAATCTGCCTTGTTCACATTTTCTCCACCACTTTCTCGAGTCAAGACAATTTCCACAATAATAAATCAAACCTGGATTTGTAGCATTTTCTGAATTCTGAGCTGTAAATGCTCACATTGACAATTTAACAATTGGTTCCTATTAACTGGTCTGATCTGACTTCAGCACATCCCTGTCCTTGAGGTAGACAGGATGGCCCATTTTACAGATGAGGAAACTAAGGTTCAAAGGCATCACGGTAGAGTGATTTGCCTGTGGTCTTAGCAAATAACGGAGCTGTGACTCAAATCCAGGTTTATATATTCCCAATCCACTGCTCTGAACATTTTTAATGCCATACTTCCTTTGACCTCTCAGAAGGATGAATGTCTCTACATTCAGGCTTAAGTAATCAATGCTCATATTTATTTCACAGGACAAGAAGAGAATCTAGGTGTCAAGGTAAAAGGTAACTAGGTGACACAATGTGCAGAGTAATGGATCTAGAGGCAGGAGGACTTGAATTCAAATCTAGTCTCAGACATTGAACTTTGAGCAAGTCACTTCACCTTTGTCTGACTCTGTTTCCTCATCTGTAATATGGGGATAATAACGCCTACATCCCACAGTTGTTTTGAGGATCAAATGATATAATATTTGTAAAGCATTTTTGCCTACCTTAAAGTGCTATATAAATGCTAGCTATAATAATTATTATACAAAGGAGCATTAGATCAAGAGAGCACAATGTTAGTTTAGTAGACATTGAAGACACAGAAAGAACTTGTTCAAAGAGCATGGGAAGCTTAGCCAGGAATGAGCTAAGGGTAGATCTGGCTTGTAAACCTGGTGATCTCTACCTTCAGTGTCTGTAACTGCCAACCTGGATAAGTTTCATAACCTCAAAAATTATCAGCCTCAAGAGAAAGTAGTTTTTGTTCCATTTAAGACAGCTCTCCTGGGAGTATTTCTTTGCCACAACACGGAAGGAATAAGAACGTCATGATGCCTGAGCTGAAGTCAAATGTTAAGCCCTCAGGTATTGGCATCAAAGGAAAGGAGGAGGTCTACCAAGTTGGATCTTTCCCATCTTTCCCCCATGACACCCTGCTTGCAAAATTATGAGGCGACACCCTGTAAGCTGCAGTCACAGGAGGGGTCCTCCACAGGTCTGGACATGCCAATTGGGAGCCCCTGGTGAGAGGAAGAAGCTCCAAGTAGCTATCAGCCCAGTGTCACAAAAGGAATAGCAACCACATTAGAGTTAAAGAAGCTCAAAGTATCCACACACACAAGTCATGGACAGAGTATGTCCACATCACACACACCACAGGTAATATACGCATACTTTATATCTTCATCTCACACTCAGTCATGTGCTCATGCAGCTGGAATTGCCCAGACGTGTCCATGTTATCACATTTGCTTGCATATTTGAATTCACGCTGGCTGTCCTATGCATAGTCCCAGAAGCCCCTCCTTACTTCCACGAAGAAGAGCACCCAAAATCTGCTCCAGTGTTTGGACTTGCTGAGGGCACCATGGCTGGCCAGGTGGCTACCCTTGACTGTGAATGTGTGATGCACCACCCCCAGGATGATGATCCCTAGGACAAATACCAGCATACTCTGAGATCGAAGACACAGGAATCCTGCATGAGAGTGGTGAAAAATGAAGGTGGGGGAACAAAACATGAGATCAGGATCAGTTTGAGGCTTCAAGACCCAAGAGCAGAGACCTAGAAGCAAAGGTTTCAAATTCTACCATTGTCATCAATGCTCACCCAGGTAATCTCACTTCCTCCAATCCTTAGGTTCCCTACTTGAGAGGGGAAAACTTTTAATTAAAAGGATTCTTTGCCCTGATCCCACTCTGGCTTCTATGTACTTTCCACCTCTCCCTGAAGAACAGACCTTCAAGTTGGGGGGAAGCGGGGGAAAGGGAGAGGTAGGTGCTGAAATAGGTACTCACTCTGGGGCAGTGATATGTTTCCAAGATTCCTACATTAGAGCTGGAACGGGTCTCGGATATCACCTAGCCCAAGTCCTTCATTTTACAGAAGAGGAAACTGAGGCACAAAAAGGTTAAGTCAATTGCCCAAGGTCATACGACAGAGCAGTGAGAACATCAGAATCGGAACTGGAGTCTCCTCTCCTTTGGACGTGCGCTCTGAATCTCCTCCCTCCTTCCTTTCCAAATTCACTCAAGAACATAAGGTAAGAACTAGGGGTAAGCATAGGGTGGGGATGGGGGTGGGGATCAGCCTGCAGGATCTGGACCAAGGAGACAGTAGGGTTCCCATCCTGAATGCCACTTCCTCACCAGCAGGAAAAGATAGAAACCAGAGATAATTCTGTTGGGTCCTGGATCCTAGATTTAGCGTCTCTGATCTCAGCAGGTCCCTAGGTAAATATCCTTCTCCATCTTTCTCACCATTTCCCCTCATGTCCTTCACCCTTTCCTCCGAATCCCTCCCCATCCTCCTATCCTACAAGGTTCTCCACTCATTTCTCACCTTCTTCCTTCTCCTGCATGCACCCTCCTTTCCTTCACTCTTTCTTATCCCAGCCTACCAACTCTACCTAATATCCCCACCGGCCTCCCATTCTGAGCAGCTGACTTCGCTGGGTCACGTCCAGACTTAGAGAACAGGGGAGCCGGGTATCAGCCCCTGCCCTCATGCTCAATGACCCCTAGGAGAAGCCTGGAGACTTTGGAACAGAGTACGAGCTCAACTCTTCTCCGTCCTACCATCCCCTCCCTCCAGGCGTTCAGTGAATTCTTTTCCCAGCCCCCAACATGGACAGGAAGATTTGAGGACAGGTCAGCCCGAAACCCGCAGCGACTGCAGCTGTATTTTCTGATCTGCCTGGCGGCCTCGCTCAGACCAAAGGAAATTGGAGCTACACAAAAGGGCCACTATGTAATCCCTGGGGGGAAGAGGGCATTTCATCCCAAAGTCCACCCCAGGAGCATTTCGTTAAAAAGTCCGCCTTCCTTCCCCCGCCCCCAGTCCAACAGAACCTACGTGCATCTCTTCTCCCACTCCCCATACCCTCTTCCCCATCCCGCGAAAAACACCAGGCTGCGTTAACCGCTTTGGGACCTGACTCTGCAAAACACCGTGACCTTCCCTGCCCCCACGGCGCCTGGCGGATCGATCCGATCCTCCCGGGTTCCTGGCGCTTGGCCCCAGCGCAGGTGGTGCCCCAGACTTCTCACCTAAGGGTAGAGCGAGGAAGTTAAGAGCAAGGATGAAGCAATCCAGGCCGTGCCGCTCCCACCAACTACTCGTCTTCACTATCTCCAGGACCAGCGCCTCCAGCTCTCTCATCAGCATCCCCTCCTTCCTGACTCCTGCTTGTGCAGGATCACTGCCGCTGTCAGTGCAGGTTGGAGACCCCGGCGTACTGGTTTCACTTGCTGTCTGTTGGCTGGAACCCTGGCTCCCCGAGACCCTTCTCCTTTCCTCCGGTTCCATGTGCCACATGCGGACGCTGGACACCTGCGTGAAAAGAAGTTGGGGGAGGGACAGTGGACACCCACAGGAAGGGCTAGGGGAGTACCGGAGCTTCTGGAAGACAGGGAAAGGGCGACCAAAGAGAGGTCCAGGTACAGCGTCTGGCCAGTGGGCCAGGATACTGGCACCACAGCTGAGAGCGGAGGAGCCTGGGAAAGAGGCAAGACAGAGGCACCCGAAATTGGGCGGGAGGCGGGCACAGGGGTGGGACTGCTGCTCGGGAACCGCAGAGATTGGGGCCTGGGGAAGGTGAGAAGAAGAGAGGGGCGGAGTCTGGTACTCAAGATGCGAGGCTACGAGACCGTGGGAGGGAAGAGGTGCGAACCCGGACCTGCGGGTCCCTGCGGGTCCCTGCCTGCTCTCCTCCCACCCCAGTTCCCCCGTCTTGCCTTGTGAGAGAGTGACTGGTCGAGGGAGGGATGGGGCAGGGGTGGGGGGAGGTGATTTTGCGAGCCCAGAGGAACCACCTTCCAACACTCTGGGAACATGCGAAGCTGGGGAGGCACAGAGACAAATCTGTACCCAAGGCAGTGACAAGACGGGCGGGAGATTAGAAGCTCTCCAAATTCCATGGAGAGGGATGGGTGGGCGGCGGAAGGAGCCTGGGCAAAAGAGACTCACCTCCTGGAAACTTCTCAAAGTTCTCTCTAATGCTAGCTCCTCTTCTCAGCGGTCTCGAAAAACAAACAGAAACATGGACAACAGCAACAAGGTCAGAATCTGGATCAAAGATGGGAACCAAGGACAAACTGAGAAACAAAGACAAAAACCACTCTGAGGACAAAATGGATTATCTCCACAGAGGAGGGCATCCTTACGTTCCCACAATGCCACTGGGCAGACAATTCAAGGCATCAAACCATTTCAGCTCCTTCTTTCACCCACCAACAATAACTTACCTTCCCCAAAGTATGAACAATGCAGAAATCCCTTCAGGTCGAGGGGTACATGTCCTCTATCCTAGGCATTGAATATGTATATTTCTTGGGTACTTTCCATCTGGGGTAAACTGGAGGGGGGGTAGCATTGAGACCACTTTGGGAGTAGCAAAGAGGAAAGTTAGCTTTCCAGAGCTTTATAGCCAATTGCCATTTGGAGCAGGGAAGGATTTGCCAGCATCACCATGGAAAAGAGTCCAACTGAGGCTCAGGTTTCAGCCTATCACGAAGTTACGAGGTAGACTATGTTTGGGCTTGATACACAGACTTAGAACAGAGGCGCTTGAGTGGTAGAGCAGACACCAGGACCTTGGAACTGGGCCTAAAGCCACTCCTCCCTAGCTGGAGGCAGAAAGTCTGGAGCCAGAGCTGAAGGTGGACATAATGATCTGCACACATAATACTTGGCGCCAAACAATAGCTGTGCCCATCAATATTTGTGCTCCCACATCCCTAAGTAGACTGCCTAACCAATATGTATTCCATATACAGAACAAGAGGAGAAAGTTCTGTGATATGTGAATTGATTATACCTGGCAATAATTCTCTGTGACTGAAGAGTTCCCTATGGCCCATGTGTGCAGTACTAATGTCCAGAGTCAGCTTGGTGGTGGAGGGGGATAGATGACTGCTCTTGCTATCAGGAAGGCTTGAGTTCAAATATGACCTCAGACACGTACTAGTTGTGTGACCCTGGGCAAGACTTTTAATGCCAACACCTACCTCCCAGGCTTGTTATGAAGATCAAATGTGATAATATTTGTAAAGTACTTTCAAACCTTAAAACCCTATATAAGTGCTAGCTAAAAGAAAAATAAATAAAGGACCTGAGGCCTCAGCAAAATTGGGAAACAAAGTCCCAGGCTTCATGCCACTCTGCCCCTCAACCAGTGACCATCCCTTGGTGGATTTGACCTTTTCAGCTTCAGAACTCTCTTTCTCTGGGGCCCCATCCTGATTGGTGGGTGCCTCAAGCAGGTCATGATATCTAAGTGGGTCTAGCCATACTTCATATTACTCCTTATCATTTCTCAATAGCCACTCTAATGGTAGATGGGTGGGTACTTTCCACTGGCCTCACCTCTTCCCTTACCAGCTTTGGAACCAACTCAGTACTGGGGGAAGAGTGTGTCAATTTATGACTCCACTCACTCATCATCCTTGTAACTTCCAAACCAAAATACCCCCCTAGCCACCACTCCTCATATGTGCTATCTCCCCTGTTAGAGCAAAAGTTCTCTCTTTGCTTTTGAATCTACATCTCCAGTTCTTGGCACAGTGCTTGCTGTAACACAGTAACTATTTAATAATAATGAATGGTCTCATTCAAAGCTGGTCTATCAGCCCCCGATCCCTTTTTTCATTACATTACTAACTTTTCATATTAGAATGTAAGCTACGCTGCAGCCTCTACTTTTGTATCTCCATCTCCAGCTTCTATCCTTGTTCTCGGCACATATAGCAGCTATTACAATATTGCCAAGCATTAATAACAATAAATGCCATCATTCAAAGCTGTCCTTGCCTCCCCACTTTGTGCTCCTGACCTTCCTTGTGAGAATGTGAGCTTCTTTGAGGGCAAGTACCCCTCTCTTCTTTTGCATCCTGAGTGCTTAGCCCCATGCTTGGCACACAGTAAGCATCTTAAAATGTATTTATTTATTTATTTTTTACATTTTGAGTTCCAGACTCTCTCTTCTCACCCTTCCTCCATCCATCAATAATACATGTGAGGTCATGCAAAACATATTTCCATATTAGCCATGTTGCAAAAAAAAAAGCAAGAAAAATAAAGTTTAAAAACTATGCTTCAATCTGCAGTCAGAGTTCATCAATTCTCCTGGACCTGAGCAGCATTTTCCATTGCTGGGACATCACCAATTGTCTTGACTTTTGTCTTGCCACTGGATGCCGATTATTCTGGAGGAGACCGGGATTGATGATTTGCACAGCTCAGCCTCACTTATATCCGATTCACTTGCAAGTCAAGACATCACACTCATGCCATCATTGGTCCTCTTTGAGGATGAAGGACAAACAACAGCATTCACAAATTGGGTCGTTGTATTGATTGGACTAGCTAAGTCTTTCACAACTGATAGTCATTATAATGTTGATATTACTGTGTACAATAGTCTCCTGGTTCTGTTCATTTCACTTTGTATCGGTTCTTATAGTCTTCCCAGGTTTTTCTGAAACCATCCTCCTTATCATTTCTTATAGGAATAATAGTATTCCATCACAGTCACATACCACAACTTGTTCAGCCATTCCCCAGTTGATAACATTCCCTCAATTTCTAATTCTTTGCCACCACGAAAAGATCTGTATATTTTTTTATATCTGGGTCCTTTCCCTTTTTCTTTGATCTCCTTTGGAATACAGACCTAGCAGTGGTATTGCTGGGTCAAAGCATATACACAGTTTGGTTGCCCTTTGGGCACAGTACCAAATTGTTCTCCATGATGGTTGGACCAGCAGTGTATTATTGTCCCTATTTCTCCACATTCCCTCTAGCATTTCTCAGCTAGACCCTTTCTGTAATGTTAAGCAATCTTCACAGAGTAAGCACTTAACAAGAATAAAAAATGCTTTCCTTCAAAGCTGATGTCCCAGGCTCCTGCCTTTTTCTTCAATCTCTTTGTTCTCTTCTTCCCCTTTACCCACACACATTTACCCATCATCACCACCTCTTCGACCATCATTTCAATCATAACTACCATCACCATCACCACCAACACCATCATCCTCATAACCTAAACCACCACCATAATTATTTGACCACTGCAACCATATTATCCTCATTTACTGTGTCTTTGTTGTATATAGGTAACCATGCCAGGCAGTGAGGACGTAAAGATGTACTCAATGAACTTACAATTTAGTTGGGAGGGTCAAATATGCCTACCTCCCAGGTTGTTGTGAGGACCAAATGGAATAATGGTTTACTAGCTGAATGACCTTGGACAAGTGATTTTATTTCTCTAGGACTCAGTTTCCTCATCTGTAAAATTAGTGAGTAAGCTAGATGATTTATTTTTAAACTAAAAAAAATTTTAAGCTAAAACAACAGGAAAAATGAGCATTTCTACATATACAGCAGAATGCTAAAAGGATTGTATATAGAATTGTGAACCTCCATTTCATATGCTTTTTTTAATCCACAATAAATTCTACACATTTTCCAAAAGTGTTCTGATTGTCTATACTTCCTTTTGAACTTCCTTCTCTTCACTTCTGTACCTTTTATTTTTTTCGGCAAAAACGTGTCTTCTTTCCCCTCCTCTCTCAATTGAAATTTAAAAAAAAAGAAAGTTCCTGTTACAAATATGTACAGCAAAGCAAAACATATTCTTGCATTGGCTATCACCAAAAACAAATGTATCCCATTCTGCGCTAAGTTATTGACCTCTCTATCAGGAGGTGAGAGGCAACTTTTATTATGAGCCCTCTGGAATCCTGGTTGGTCATTACACTGATCAGCATTCTTAAGTCTTTCAAAGTTATTTGTCTTTACAATATTGTTTGTCATTATATAAATTGTTCCCCTAGTTCTGCCCACTTATATGAACTTCATCAGGTTATAAAGTCTTCCCAAATTTCTTTGAAACCAACCCCTTCATCATTTCTTACAGCATACTTGTATTCTCATTTATATGCCATTGCTTGTTCACTCATTCCTTGATTGATGGGCACCTCCTTGGTTTCCAATTCTTTGCTGCTAAAAACAGATAAATATCTTTTTTTTACATCTTGAGGTCAAATTTGTTTTCTTAGGATTAATTCCTCCCTTAATCTGTCCTTCCTCTTATTCCCCCTTTTCCCTTCTTTTTCAACCCTGTTTCTCTATTGAAATAGATATGTTTCTATACTCAACTCTGTGTGTGTATGCATGTGTGTGTATGTGTGTGTATGAATTCTTCTCTCCCTTGGACAGAGAAGAATTAGGTTCAAGTGTCAATCATTTCTTTCATCTCTTCCTCCTTGTTTGTATAGGTGTCTCTTTGTAAATCCCAATTATGTAAGATAATTTTCCCTCACCTTCCTCTTCCTTCCTCCTAACCCCTAGTATATTCTTCTTCTCTTCCCTTTTCATTGTTCTTTTAAGAACATCAGGACTTAAAAGAACTACTCCTAGGCTTTCTGTCTAATTAGACTCCCTCTATGACCTGTGATTATGATAGAAGGGACACATGAATCATCTTTCATTTTAGAATGTAAGCAGTTTAGCTTTGTTTAATCCCTTATGATTGTTTACTTGTAGTTAACTTTTTGCTTCTCTGTGTGTGAACCTCAAAGTTTCCATGCAACTCTGTTCTTTTTATCATGAATATTTGGGGGTCACCTATCATTAAAAATCCATCCCCCCACAGAATTATGCCCATTTTTATGAATAAAAAGACAGGCCATAAGCCTATCTCCTTTGTTTTCTAGAATACTATATTCCAAACTCTCCACTTCTTTATAGTGGTAGCTGCTAAGTCATGCACTTGAATTCTTTCTTTCTGGCTGCTTATAGTATATTTTCTTTGACCAGGAGGCTCTGGATTTGGGTTATAATGTTCCTGAGAGTTTTCATTTGGGGGTTGCTTTCAGGAAGTGACAAATGGATTCTTTCCATTTCCATTTTGCCCTCTGGTTCTAAGAAATCTGGTCAGTTAGTTTTTATTATTTCTTGAAATCTGATGTCTAGGCTCTTTTTTATGGTTGTGGCTTCCAGGTAGTCCAGTAATTCTTAATTTTTTTCTCCTTGCTCTGTTTTTTAGATCAGGTGTTTTTGCCTTGAGATATCTTATATTTTCATCTATTTTTCAGCCTTTAGACTTTTCTTGATATCTCTTATTGCTCCCATGGAATCATTAGCTTTTATTTGGTCTATTGTGATTTTCAGGAAGTTTGTTGCTTAGTCAAGGTTTTGAACCTCACGTACCCAACTGTTAATTCCCTTTCCAGTTCTTCTTCCCCATAACTCTCATTTATTTTCTTTTTTATCTATATGCTCTAATTTCATTTACAAAACCATTCTTAATTTTTCTCCTTTTTTAACTCTTGCTTCATCTGTTCCAGGAATTCTAGTTGAATTCATGCCCAAGCCATGTTTTTCTTTGAGGCTTTACTTCTAGAGGTTTTATAGTTATTCACTTCTTTGTGTCATGAGCATTTCTAATATCATAATACCTCTTTGTGGTCAGCCTATTTCCTGACTTCAGACTTTGTGTTAAGAGCAGGCTCTGGGTACTTCTTAAGGGAACGTCTGACATGTTGACACCTTGTTGGAGCATTGAGTGTTGGGATATTCCAAGATCTCAGGAACAGCTCAGGCTGGGAACATAGAGGCTGTCAGCACTCCCAAAGTGATCCGATCCAGGACAACATCTGATCGATGCCCCTCTGACCTGAGCTCTACAAGTTCCTGACTTGGGTTTGGTTCTGGGCAGATAGCCCTAGAGGCTTGCTCCATTTTGAGCTCCACTAGACTGCTGCTGGACTCAGCCACCTAGGAAACTCTGCTGGTTTAATGACAGTACTTCAGTTTCTCCTTTCATCTGACATACCTACTCTTGTTATTTCTCTGTAGGTTTCAGATTGATCTAGAAGCTAGAACTGAGATCTCTGTATTAGAAGCTATAATTGAGAACCTGCTCAGCTCCTAGATTCCAAGACATACACCTTCAACTTGTTTCTAAATTTTCTCAGTATATAGCTAGGGCAGCTGGGTGGCACAGTGGATAGAATTCCAGGCCAGAAGTCAGGATAGACCTGAGTTCAAATCCAGCTTCAGACACTCACTGTGTGACCCTGGGCAAGTCATTTAACCCTGTTTGCCTCAGTTTCCTTATCTGTAAAATGAGTTAGAGAAGGAAATGGCAAGTCACTCCAGTGGCTTGGTTTTCTTGGCCAAGAAAACCCCAGATGAGTTCATAAAGAGTTGGACATGACAGAAATGACTCAACAACAGCCCATCTCAGGTCCCATTTGGAGACTGCTGGCCTGTTTATCTGCACTGACCCTTGTTTTACTGACAGGCATATTTCCTATTATTCTTCAACTTCCAGGCGACTTTCTATGCAGTTCTGGGGTAGAAGAAATAATTTACTTTATTTTATAATCAGATTCCCTGATCATCATTCTGTCTAGTGAAAATTTGAAGTTTTTGCTACAGTAGCTATGTGAGAACTGGATGATCTTTCTCCATCCAGGCAGTGGTCAATATTGACTTTGTAAAAAATGTATGTCTCAGGTCAGCGAGGTGGCGCAGTGAGTAGAGCACCGGCCCTGGAGTCGGGAGGACTTGAGTTCAAATTCGACCTCAGATACTTGACACACTTACTAGCTGCGTGACCTTGGGCAAGTCACTTAACCCCAATTGCCCTGCCTTCTCCTCTCAAAAAAAATCTGTGTGTATATACATATACATATATGCGTGTGTGTGTGTGTGTATATATATATGTATCTTTCTACAGCATAAGTCTATCCCCTCCCTATCAGAATGTAGGTATCATCCTGTTTCTTTCTGAGATCAGCCGATCATTGCATCGATCAGAATTATTAATTATTTCAAGTAGTTTGTCTCTGTGATGTTGTTATCATTGTCTTGGCTTGCTCAACCATTCTTAGAAATCTTCCCAGATTTTGCTGAAACAATCCCTTTCATCATTTTCATGACACAGTTGTATTCCATTATAACCACATGCCCTAATTCCTCCAATGCATTTCTGTTAACGTTTTCTTAAAATTCATTTTTGTTCCGTCAAGTATTACATTTGTTTCTAAACTGGATATGAGTTAAACTTGGTGTAATCAATTGGCTATGGGTGATATGATCAGAGTGTGTATGATATATTATCAGAGTCACTGCAGTAAGTTGACACCTTTTTTGCTCCTCTCTAACTTTTGCTGATGATCTGGGCCTTGAGTCAGAAAGACTTGAGTTCAAATCCAGCCTCAGATATTTACCAGCTGTGTGATCCTAAGCAAGGCACTTACCTTCTATCTGCCTCAGTTTCCTCAAATGTAAAATGTGGGTAATAATAGAACCTACCTCCCAGGACTGTTGTGAGGATATTAGATGAGCAGTAGGTTTTATATAAATGCTTGTTCCCTTCCCTGTGTTAGCTGAAATAACTTTTATTATACTGAAAATGATAAGGTATGACACAGTTTCAATGAATACTGATACAATAATGCAATGTAGTCGATGCTTGTTACACAATGTTTCTGCTTTCAGTGACTAATCATCACTTTATAATGTATCTGTCACAAGGTCTGTGCTGAGATATGTGCATCCTAAAAGTCCCTCGGACTTTGCTTTTGGCACCAGATATCATAATAATAGCACATACTTCACAAGGGTTTTTGAGATCCCCTGAGACAATATGGGTAGACCTTAGAGTGAAATAGAAATTTTTAGGAATTTTGACTGGACTTGGTTCTACCAGGTTCTAGCTTCTGGTGGGAAACCTCCTCTGCCAATAAGATAATACCTGTAAAGAACTTAACTCAGCACCTGGCATATGGGGGACACTTACTAAGTACTTGTTTCCTTCCTCCCTCTTCCCTCCCTTCCTTTCTTCATCCATTCCTCTCTCCCTTCCTTTCTCCCTCCCTCACTTTCTCCCTCTCTCTTTTCCTTTCTCTCTCTCTTCCTTCCTTCCTCCTCCTTCCCTACCCCCCTTCTTTCCTTCCTTCCTTCCTCTCTCCCTCCTTTCCTTTCTTCCTTACTCATTCCCCTCTTCCTTCCCATCCCTCCTTCCTTGTCCTGGAGTCAGGAAGACCTGAGGTCAAATCGAGTCTCAGACTCTTACTATATGACCTTAAGCAAGTCACTTGACTTCATATTCTGCCTTGCTAATCTGTAAATTGGAGATAATGATAGTACCTCTTGATGTTGTTATGAGGACCAGATGGGATATTTGTAGAGCACTTTGCAAATGTTATAGTGCTATATAAATGCTAGCTATTTTATTCTTATTTATTCTTATTATTATGTGCCACATACAGATGGACATATATTGCATAGAGAACTGAATCAAATTTATAAGAATACAAGTCATTCCCCGATTGATAAATGATCAAAAGATATGAATAGGCAGTTTTCAGATGAAGAAATTAAAGCTATCTATAGTTATATGAAAAATGCTCTAAATCACTACTGGTTAGAGAAATGCAAAATAAAACAATTCTGAGGTTCCACTTCACATCTATCGAATTGGCTATTATGGCAGAAAAGGAAAATGATAAATGTTGGAGAAGACGGGGGAATATTAGAATGCTAATGCATTGTTAGTGGAGTTAGTGGAGAACTGATCTAACCATTGTGGAGAGCAATTTGGAACTATGCCCAAAGGGCTATAAAAATGTACATATCCTTTGACCCAGCAATAACATTTCTAGATCTGTATCCCAAAGAGATCATAAAAATGGGAAAAGGACCCATATGTCCAAAAATACTTATAGCAGCTCTGTTTGTGGTAGCCAAGAATCAGAAATTGAGGGGATGCCCACCAATTGAGGAATGGCTGAACAAGTTGTGGTTTATGAATGCAGTACAATACTCTTGTTCTATAAGGAAGGATGAACAGGTGGATTTCAGAAAAATCTGGAAAGACTTACATGAACTGATGCTAAGCGAAGTGAGCAGAACCAGGAGAACATGGTACACAGTAACAGCCACATTGTGTAATGACCATCTTTGATAGACTTAGCTCTTCTCATTAGTGACCCAAGACAATTCCAAAAGACTCCTGATGGAAAATGCTAACCACATCCACAGAAAGAACTATGGAGTCTGAATGCAGAGCAAAGAATATTATTTTCATTTTTTTGTTTTTTCTTTCTTTCTTTCTTTCTTTCTTTCTTTCTTTCTTTCTTTCTTTCTTTCTTTCTTTCTTTCTTCCTTCCTTCCTTCCTTCCCTTCTTTCTTTCTTTCTTTCTTTCTTTCTTTCTTTCTTTCTTTCTTTCTTTCTTTCTTTCTTTCTTTCTTTCTTTCTTTCTTTTCTTCCCTCCTTTCTTCTTTCCATAATAATCATGTAGACACATCGTTTCAAGCTAGGTACATGTTCAGATCCACCAATGCCACCACACTGGCATGACCATGATGCTTCTTCACATGGCCATGTATGCATGGCATGCTCAGTTGTGAATGAAATACACACTTGGGGAGGGTAAGAGTAGAGCGAGGGAGTAACAAAGGTGCAAGGGTGAATTGATAATTTATGAAATTATGAAATGGAGGCAGGCATGCAAAGGTCTTTGGGTACTTGACAGGAAAGAGCATGATAGCAGCAGGAAATGAAGTGACAGTGACACTTTAATAAGGCACAGAGTCTGTAAGGGTGAATAGACACATAAATTATAGGGACAAATAGTGAAAAGGGTGCAGAGGCAGATGTTTGAGGTCAGGGGATTGGGTGGTGGACGAAGGCAGGTGGTATGGGGAAGAGTATGGGGAAGAGAGTGTAGAAAGGGGAAGAGGAACAGATAATCATTCATAACCATGAATTAGAGATGGGAGCACTGAGCAACCTGGACACAACAGAGATGGAAGAAAACTCAGGGGTCAGGAGTTGGAAGTCTCATTTTTATAGGGTTTTGGGGGGAACAGACTAATTCTTAGCTATGCCACCTTGGGGTTAGTTTATTAACATATCCAAATCATTTCAAAGTTGACAGTCAAACTTTAAAGTTAACACATCCACATCATCTGAAAATTAGCAGAGCCATTCAGTGTTCTCTGGTCTTTTGGAACTTGTCTGAGATTTACACATCATAAAACCAAAAAGCCCTGTCAGTAAGTCTTCAATGGTTTCCCCTGGTTCAGCACATATTAGCAGGATGTGATTTTTGGTTAATATATGATACAGTTTGCAGATTATGCCCTTTTCATCTTGGGATGGCTTCTTCCAAGTGCCACTTTATACTGACTACTTATAAACTCACTATACTGTTATATATTACATATACATACTTACTCTACTGTTATGTTATATACACTTACTATACTTATAGACTTACTATACTGTTACATACTATATATGCTTACTATACTTACAAACTTACTATACTGTTCTATATCACATATGTGTACTTACTATACTGTTATATATTACATCTACTTACTATATTCACAAACTAACCATATTCTTATATATTCCATATAGATATTACACTGTTATATATTATATATACTTGCTATACTTACAAACTTAATTATATTACATACTATATTGTTATATGTTATATATATTTATACTGTTATATATTATATATTCTTATACTTACAAACTTATTATACTGTTATATATTATGTATATTTACGTTACTTGTAAACTTACTGTTTACTTACTACGCTGTTACAGATTACATATGCAGACTTACTCTACTATTATGTATACTTAATAAACTTGTAAACTTACTATATTTTTATATATTATATATACTTACAAACTTAACTACATTGTTAAATATTACATACTATATTGTTATATGTTACATATACTTATATTGTTATATATTATATATACTTATACTTACAAACTTATTATATATTTTATATGTGTATATAAACTTATTATACATATTATATGTACTTATTATATATATATTACATATACTTACATTACTTGTAAACTTACTACACTGTTATAGATTACATATGCAGACTTACTCCACTATTATATATTATGTATACTTACTATGCTTGGAAACTTACTATACTTTTATGTATTATATATACTTGCTATACTTACGAACTTAACTATATTGTTAAATATCACATATATACTTACTATATTGATATATGTGTGTATATATACTTATACTTGCAAATTTACCATGCTGTTGTATATTATATA
>CM053626.1:177175651-177234033 GCA_028646595.1 Phalanger gymnotis
GGGGGGGGAGGAAATGGGGAGAAAATTGGTAATTCAAACGCCTGTGAAAATCAATGCTGAAAACCAAACATGTCAAAAATAAATTTAAAAAAAAAAAGAATAACAAAAACAAAACTAGTCACCTAGCGTCCAGCCCAACAGTCATGAGTCTACCTGAATGTCACTACTAGACTGATCTTCAGATGACTAACCGATAGACCTATACTCAAATCCTGTGGGGACTTCATGTAGCACCTCTCAAAATGCAGTGAAACTCAGCCTCTGTGGGCACGTATTATAGCCTTGGAAAACCCAGGGGCTCTGCCATCCTGGAAGAAGACTTTTCAGTGAAAATCTCATCTGACCTAGGTATTCTGCAGATGGTAGACATCTTTCTGCTGATGAATAAACATGAGAAGATTCACTCTTGTTCAGGAGTAAAAATGGAAACAGGAGGTGGGTGGGGCTAGATCCTCTGGCAGTAGCAAAGTAAGGGGGTAAGGTCCTGAAAGATCAGATGTGGCCAAAGTGAACCAACAATTCCAGAGGACTAAGAGGGGAAAGAGAGGCTCAATTTATTGATCTATATTTTGAGATTATCGAGGTTTGCAAAGCAGAGAAAGGATGGAAGCCTGGGTCCAAAGGCAGAAATCCACTGAATTAGTTCAGCCTCAGGAAGGGAGCAGGATCATTTGTAATAACCCATTTCAGCATCTTAAAATCATCCATTTTTGAGAAGTTTGGGGGATTTTTTTGGTAGTGAGGTAGAAAAACAACTCCTTATTGGATCAAGGTCTGAAATCTCCATGTAATGGGGGTATACAGGTCAACCACCTCACTTGTAAGTCACCATTCTGCCTGCTACTTGACTTTTTTCTATAGTTAACTTTATCATTTTATGTATACTTATATATA
Organism: Phalanger gymnotis; assembly: GCA_028646595.1. Taxonomy (NCBI): domain Eukaryota; kingdom Metazoa; phylum Chordata; class Mammalia; order Diprotodontia; family Phalangeridae; genus Phalanger; species Phalanger gymnotis. The sequence goes on from CM053626.1 coordinate 177,176,546, forward strand.
TGCATACACATATAATACGTATCATATATGCATACATGGCCACCACAAATTCCTGTCCTAGAATACATATATAACATATATAGATCATGTTGGTGTTATATATAAATGTCTATATGTATACATATATATACATACATATACATATAGCTTATTGTGAAGGCCCAGTGAGACCTCTGTTACCCCTCCCTCTTTGGTCTATGTATTACAAAATAACATTAGACTAATACTTTAGTCTGAAGTCCTTGCTCTAATCTGAATGAGAAACTCTTAACCAGGGTTTCTTTGGCTATGAATTTCAAAAGAATGCCTTGCACTGAAATATTTTTAAATCATTCTTATCAAAAGCCTAACCAATATGTAGAGGAGAGGCCTCATCAGCCTAGTAAGGACTCTTTCCTCAAATGATTAGGATGATGATAAGAATAATAACAGAAGGAAGAAGTCTTTGGTTAATCCATTTAATAGAAAAATCTTTTCAGTTCGCCTTTGACCAGGTAGAAAGGAGAATCCTTAGAGGGATGAAAAGGTTTCGAAAAAAAGGCTTTTGGGGGGTATCCTGACATGTTAAATTACTATTATTCTGTCTGATAAATGAGAAATTGTTAGCCAGACTCTGAACCTTTACTTAATCTTGACTGGAATTTTGTCTTTGTTTCTGAACACTATAAAATATATAAAGACTTTGCCTTGGGAGAAAGGATTTCAGTTACCAGGGGTAACTTTGCCAACAATGTGTGCATATCTACATGTGTATGTACATGTGTGTATATATGTAAATATGTGTGTACATATGTATATATATACACCTCCATATAAATACTCATCTAAAACCTAAAATGCAGAGTAATATATATGTAAAACTCTCCATATACTATAATAAATATATATTGTCTCTGACAAACCTAAAACTCAAAATGAAGAATTTTGTGTATACATAATGCATGTATATTACTTTCTATATATGCAAAAATATATACATAATCTGACAAACATGAAACCTAAAATGCAGAGTACTAAGCTTTTCCCCCCAAAAAATCATTATTATCTTTGAAATAGTAATAATAATAAATTTATACTAAAATCCAATACTACTAAACTATATATACTGTATATACAGTAATAAACAATGAAGTAAGTTATATGAAATTAATATGTATGACATAAAACAGGTCACTGCTTTAATTAGCAGCACTGATGGGTATTTTACATATATGATTATATGAGAAAATACCTATGAAAATGTCAAAAATCTGAGATGTAAGCACCCATGTATATCGGGGTTATAGGGTCTGCTCCCAACATGTAACATGATAATCCAGCTTGATCAATCTCATTTATGTCACCTCTCCACCTGCTAATTAACTCTTGTTTATATTTAATCTTATCTTTCTGAGTTCTAGGATAATCAAGGAGAATATTTATCTATTTCTTCAGTCAATAAAATTTCAACATGACTCTCAATCAACTAAGCTCAGAGACCCTAGCAATTTATCAAATATTATTTGTTTAACAAACTAGGGGAAAAACCCTTTTCCCCAATAGTGTTTACTCCTCTAGTAATATAAGATTCACCTTATTTCAATTCCCACTTGCACTGATGAGTCAGGTCCTTAAAGGGAAGCAAGCTCCATCTGCTTCTCAGGGTTCTGGGACTACCCTTGAAGTGTTGAGGGTGTCTTTTGAATCTTATCAGATCAAGCCCCCATTCTAGTGTAATATTCCCAATATCGATCTCCAGTTATAGTTATATCCCCTATGTCATTAATTGGTTAGTGCCCCAATGTAATTTAATCAATTAACATCAATTAGATGTTACAAAAGGCTTTATACTGAGAAGATACAGCAAGAACAGAAGTTACAAAGTATTTATCCCAATAACAGGGATGCCTTCCCTTCTCTACCATCTTGGTCCTTGAGGATGCATAAGACTTGCAGGATTCTGTACAAGATGCCACTGACCAGCATTTCTTTGAGACTTTTTCTGAGGTCTTCCATCAAAGAAAGAGTAATCTTCCTAGATCTTTCCTAGGATTTAGTGAATTGGTGAGTTGGATTCTGAGTTACTCCTCAAGTACATCCTACCTTCTACCCCATCCCCATCCCCACCCCCACATACATCTCATCCCAAGGAACATACTTGTTCTCTTACTGAGCTTCTGCCTCCATTGAGCCTTCCATTCTTCTTGTGCTAGGGATATACCAAAGTCAAATGCCTCAGGATCCAGTCCAGAATTGGAAGTCAGTACTCCTGTGATGGTCAGATATGCCTTTTATTTCTAGCCTCTTGTGACCTTTGGCAGAGTCTGTATGGATAGTCACAGTGTACAGTGTTGGCAATACCTTCCCTCATTCCCTTTGGCTCACTGGTTGAGATGAGGGAATTAAAGTGCTCTTGCTCCCCATTGTCACTTCCAGGCCCTCTCCAGACCTCCATCACTCAGTAACCTCTCCTCCCTTAAGGTTCACATCTACCACCCAATCAAAATCCTGGTAGCTGTTGTCTACAGACTTCCAGATCATTCTCTTCTTTCCTCAATGAGGTGGTACCCAGATTACATTTTTTCGATCCCCTTCAACTCCTACCCTTATACTTGAGGGTTTCGATATACATATTGACTCTCCCTCAAACAACCTAAATATACAATTCCTCAACTGGCTCACATCCTATGACTTGCTTCTCTACTCCACCTCGGCCACATTTTTTCTTCTCTTACTCTCTTCTTAACCCCTTAGAATCTGACTTTTGACCTTATTATTCCAATGAAACTGCTTTTTCCAAAGTTATCATTGCTCTCTTAGTTGCCAAATCCAATGGCCTTTTGGCTTACATTTCTTCCTTTGAGAACTGCTGGTTCATATCCTTTAACTATGTATTTATTGGTGAATGATGCCTATTCTCACATATGGGAATTACTTCAAAATATACCTTAGATATAAGATTTTTGCCTGAGAAACTTGCTGCAAAGATATTTTTCCAGTTCATTGTTTCTCTTCTACTTTTATTTGCAATGATTTTGTTTGTAAAAATGTTTTAATTTTATCTCCTGGTATCCTTTTTTGTCCCTTGTTTGGTCAAGAATTCTTCCCCTAGGCATAGTTGTGGAAGGTATTTTCTTTTATTGCTTCTCTAATATGGTTAGGATGTGACTTTTTATACCTAAGGTGTATACCCACTTGGATATGTGTCTTCAGTGTCTTGTTTCCTAGAAGCTCATTTACATATGTGCAGACTTTGAGGGTGATAACTGGGAAATTTGGATAGCCAGAATTTTTTAGTAACTGTGGGACAATTACACATTGTCCATGTGTAAAATGGTCTTCTACACCTAGTTTCTACCAGACTGGTTTGCACTTTTCCCAGGAATTTTTGTTGAAGTCTTTGCCTCCAGTAAAGATTTCTAGAAAGTCTAGATTTCCTCTAAGAACTGTTATATATTTCACTATATTAACATATTACAATTTGTTCAGCCATTCCATGACTGATTAACATCACTTTCCTTCCAGTTCTTTGTTACTACAAAAAGCACTTCTATAAATGTATTTTTAAATATATGAGACCTCTCCCTCTGTCTTTGACCTCTTTGGAAATATATGGCACTCTACTGCTAGCCTCCGTCCTACATTGTAGCTATTTTCTATGTCAACTAGCTTGGTGAATGAAAGTAGGCAGTTTTCTCCTCTTCCTTCCCCAGCTCAAAACAATCTCTGCTCTTGATTAAATTGTCAAGACTCCTAGCAAATATAGCCTTAATAGCCATTGTTAGGTCCATTCCATCACTTGCCAAAAGTCTGTCGTTTCTATATTTTAAACTATAGTCCAGCATATATCTCACTCTCAGTCACCATCTTCTTAATCGGCTCTTCATTTCCTAAGTCTTTCTCTTCCGAAGCCCTTGCCTGCAGTTTACAACAATAATGAAAATCCCACCTCCATGCCTAAGGTCGCCAACTTACTTGATAAACTTTAGCAATGCTTTCTAGATTCCTTTATTCCTTTTGGTATCTGGTCATTTGTGCCTATATAAAGCTACTGGAAATGGATAATAGTCATGCCATTGGACAAATCTTTAGAGATTATCTTTGATACATATCCCAGAAAGACAGATCTCTCTGTTGTTATTACCAGCTGACTCAATACTCAATTCACCCCAGGATACAAACAGGTGACTCAATACTCCCCAGAAGCAAGTCACTGACCACCCCTTACTCATCCCTTTTTCTTCTGACCCTTGCTTGGTGATCTTTCACATGAAAGTTCCTGACAATCTATAGCATCATTCCATGGATGTCAGGCAAGTGCTTCCTACACAGAATGTTCAGTTTCTTCCTCTTCAACAAGAGTTTTATACCTTTTTCTTAGCACTAAATGTTTAGTGCTTCTTCTTCACTCTCTCCTCTGGTCTATATTCTTTGTCTATGGAAAAAAATGCCTCTGTTGATGTTTTTCTCTTCCTTTCTATTTCCCCAACCCTTTTGACCCTTCTCTGCCCAGTTAACCATGGTAGCTCAAAAATTTTCCTCCCTACAACTTCTTATTTTAAACAACTTGATCTTTTGCCCTGCCCTTTGTCTACTACAGCATTTCTCTTCCTTCTAGTCTCTCTCTGATGTCTATTTTCTGATTCCTGGGCTATTTTGCTCTTGCTTTTTCCTTCTTTATTTTTTCTGTGTCCTCATGAGGATAAAGCTTCTGAAATCCTAGGTTTGGGTTCCCTATTCTTTTCTATTTCCTATTCCTATTATTGTCCCTGAAAGCTATGCCCTAAACTCCCTAGTTTCTGTTGTGCTTCTCTCTTAGAAATATCAATATATGAAGGATTCATGATGGAAGCATCATTGTGCAGTGGGAGTACCTCTGTGTTCTACTCTTCATTGCTCTTCACCTAAGTCATTTCCACCATGCTTCCAATCCATTTCATGATTTCACCACATGACTATATATGCTTAATATACAATGCTTCCTCACCCCATCCATTTCCTTTTATTTCTTCTATTTCTTTGAAAGAAGGCATACCCATCCAGAGCCTCTCATTCACTCACTCACTCTAAACATTTATTGTAGTCATAGGTTTCATCCCACTGAGTCACAGCAATACCTTTGAGGTCAATTTTACCTTCTTTCACTAGGATTTCTAGCCCATCTGAATTAGGAGCACCTCTGCACATACCCTACAGTCCCCTTATGGATTCCTACTACTGTTTTTAGGTCTATCCAGAACCTGATGTGGTTCCCAATTGAAATGTCACACATCTCTTAGGGAAGATCTTTAATTTCTCATGTCTCCCAGCAACAATCCTGGAGGATCGCACAATCTTGAATTGTTCCCCCAACCTGAAATTATTCCACTCTAGAATAACTCACCACCCCTACACATGGCACCATCATCCTTCACTTCCAGATCTTTAGGTGGACATATGATGCCACCTGTGATTCTCCACTTCCCCCTGCTGGTCAGATCATAGTAATTGCAGCAAACACTTCCCAAGGAGATGGTATGAGCTAGGGAGCGGTAGGAAGAGGAGCCATAATCTGTTCTGCCAGGACGACATGGAGAACTGGAATCATCCATAGGATTTTATCCCATCTGCCTTTGGGAAGAGGTCAGGGCTAGGGACAAAGCCAGTGCAGTAGTGGGAAATGCAAGTACAAAGGGGTGCACAGAACAATGAGTTAGGAGTCAAGAAATTGGAATTATGGTCCTGGCTTCTAGCTGTGTATCCTTGGACAAGTCATAAGACTAGTACTACCAACTTCGAAAAGTTGTCATGGGGAAACCACTTTGTTAAAGTGCTAAATAAATGTGAGCTATAATTTGATGATTTCCCAAGTTCCCTTCCAGTTCTAAAATACTAGGATCTAAGAAATACCACCCTGGGTCAGGCTTGTAGAGTCTGAACAGCAGCATACAGCCACATAGAGCCATACAATGTTGAAGTGAAGGAGACCTTCATGATCATCCATAGACTAAGACCTTCATTATATACATGAGAAAAGCTCAGGAAGACATTGCTATTTGTCCAATGAATTAATAGCTAGTCCAGGACTAGAGCACAGGTCATATTGTGGAAGATGTGGTTACCTGTCATGATGGGGAAAGGAAGGAAAAAGTACATGAATTTATTAAGCACCTACTATGTGTCAGGCACTGTGCTAAGTGCTTTACAAATATTATTTGATCAGGAAGATGTCATTCTGAAACATAATGGCTATGTGGACAGCAGTGTGGAGTAGTAGAAAGAACACTGGGTTGATGGTCTGGATACCCAGGCCCTAGTCACAGCCCCATTACTAACTAGAATTGACGTTTTGGTCCTCTCAGTTTTTACACAAAGGGATATTTGGCTAGATGACATCTAAAATTCCTTCCAGCTTAAATATTACAAAATTCATGCACACTTCCCCGATACTCAGTAAAGCATCCATGTCTAAATAGCATTTATATAATGCTTTAAGTTTTGTAAAGTGCCTACAAATATTATCTCTTCTTATCCTTACAACAATCCAAGCCTCAATTTTTTCCTCTACTAAGGTCCCCTCCAGATCTACTACATTGCCTCTCAATTGGCTGGCACCTTTAGAGAAGAGCCTATGATGCTTCCCAGATCCTTTCCTGGACCATAACTGATCCCTGGGAGCCTGTTAGCCTGGCAGCACAGTCCCTTAACCCAGGACGACATCTAAAGGACAGAAGTCATGTGTTCCCAGGGACTATGGCCTGGCATCAGACCATTTAGGGAAATTGACTACTATAGCATGATCTTTAGTGGTGTTGGATTCAGTCAAAAGGCCACACTTAAGGATTTAGAAGGCCACAGTTGGCCTCATGACTGCAGGTTTCCCACCCCTGAGCTAGTCTATGTGACCTTGGGCAAGTCACCTAACCTGGATCCCAGTGTTTTTATTTGTAAAATGGTATTAATGATAACCACTCTGCCGATCTTTATAGGGTTGTTGTGAGGACCCAAGAAGATAATAAGCGTGAAAGCATTTTATAAAGCACACAAGTGACAGTTGGTAGTACTATTATTGGTATCATCACCATCATTATACCATAGAAAGCCTTTCCCAAGCCTTTGCTTGTTCTGGTTGCAACCACTCTGAACCTCCTCCATCTCTATTGGGGATTTACTGAGGTTTTGCTTTAGAACTATGCCTCCACTTCTCAGGGCAGGCACATTATGGCTCATAACAGGGGCAGAGAAATGTTTTCCCTTTTGTCTGAAGGATGGTAAGCTTCACTGTTGATGCCTCTAATCTAAGCAGCCTTAGCAGCACATCTGATCATTGTTTGAAAATTGAAAAGAACCTTAGGGATCATATCCTGAATATTTAGACACCCCAAATCCATATATTCAATGATAGAAATATGTCCGTTAGAAATCCTCTGCACAAATTAGACATTTGCTTGCCCTCTGATGTAATGAAGGTCAGTTTCTATGTTTTATTGGGGTCTTGGAGACTATGTTTTAAGATGACCTGGGGCAGATCCATGTCTGTAGGAGAAATGTGCCTGTCTCTTTGCCTGTAAGCCTTAAAAAAAAATAAAAAAGGGGTACCAGTAGCACTTGTGGCTAGCTCAACCGACTAGCATCCTGAGGGTGAGCGAAACTGAGGCAATATGTTCCCCAAAACAAGGCGTCCCTCATCAGAAAGGGGAATTATGCCGAGGTCTGTTGAAGGCCAAACCCGAGCCTGTTGAAGGCTCAAACCAACCATCCCTGCAAGCAGTGCCTAGGTTGCTTGAGGGGAGAAACCGTCTACAGGGCGAGGGAGGGGGAGGCTTACCTTGACTCAGAGAAGACTTGAGATCTCAGACTGTCCCACCACATTGGGCACCAAAAATGTTGAGGTGGGGGGGGGAAACCAGGAATTCAGGAATCCCAAAACTAAAGTTCCCAGGACTGGAGTTCCCGGTTGAGGGGGAGTGCCCCTCAAGGACCGGAGTACTGGAGAAGGGTGGGGCCATCTGGATTGAATTTACAATCTCAAGTATTTTTCAAGTCAAGGTGGCAAAGATTTATTACACTTTAGAGTGGGCGAGAGTTCTTAGGGAATCTGCAACCTTAGAGCGGTGCAGGGAGAGCTTTTATAAGAGATCTGGGAGTGAAACCTGTCAATTAGGTGCTCTGGGGTGGGATTAGGGAGTGGTTAAGGGTGGTCAGTTCTTAAAGGAATATGCACTTTTTGGATCTTCTACTCAGGTGTATTACCCAGAGTTCACTGGGAAATAGCCCAAGAGGGGGCTTCTAGGGGGTATGGTTTTGACCGTGAAACATCACTAAGTTAACTAGTGGTCATGGCTGACTGGGAATATCTAGGTGGCTTTCATCAGATGTCTTCTTAGACAAAATAAATGTAAGCGAGTATACATTTGACTATATCTAGGATACATATCAGTAAGGTCAGTAAATAGTGAATATTGTCATGACTCAAACAATTATCAGTACACAGGGAGTAGGTAGGCACAGCTGCCTACAGTATCAGGAGGAGAGATAAGTATTTTGCTAGGGCATGCTACCCTGCTTTGCTAGAGAGAAACTGCTAGGACCAATGCTTTGAAGCTAGGGAGAGATGTAATTTTAGAACTGGATGTGATTTTGGAATTGGGGTTCAGGCACAGGCACTCAAGCAGAGGTTGTTAGAATTAGGGTTCAAGCACAAGCACACAAGCACCCCATCAGAATGATTTGTCCAGGTCATATAGGTGATAAGGAGCAGAACTGGTATTCAAACCCAGATGTTATGACTCCCTAACCACTGCTCTATGCTGCCTCTCAGCTGTCCGGCACCTTTGGGGAGGAGACTACAATGATTCTCAGATCCATTCCCTGAAGCATAACTGATCCCTGGGCGCCTGTTAGACTAGCAGCATAGTTTTGTACCTTAACTCAGGGACGACTTTTAGAGAACAAAAGTCATGTGCTCCCAGGGACTATGGCTCTGGCATCAGGACAGTTTGGGAAATTGAGTACTATAGTAAAATCCTCAGTGGCAGTGGAGTGGAGTGGACTGGATTGCCACAGAACAACAGTACTTTAGAGCTGGAGGGGACCTTAATAGAGGAGGGAACTACAGAAGGGAATGGGGCAGATTAAGAGGACAGGGATCCTAGAGGTCAAATCATTATGGATTTAGAGCTGGGAGTGTTCTCATAAGCCAACTTGTCCAATCCCTCAGTTACAGATGAGAGAACTGAGGTCCTGAGAGGTTGTGATTGCCAAAGGTCATCAGAGGTAAAATTTGAACGCAGGACCTCTGACTCCAGAACCAGTAATCTTCACACTACCCTATAGTCCAGTTGGTCTTACTTCTAGAGAAAAGATTGGCCCATCTCATAGGGCACATCTGGAGATACAGGAGCTAAGAACAACCTACCTCAGAAAGGCTTCCACCTGCTTCTTAGGCTTTGGAGATGGTAGGAAGCATCTCAGCTCTAGGAATGGCTTGAGCCTGAACTACCCACCTACTCAGTTCCCATTCCTTTCTCCATTCATTCCTGCTCCCTCTACCCCAATAAAGGCAAGTCATTTAAGCTTATTTATTAGCTTCTGTTTCCTCATCTGTAAAATGAGGTGGAGAAAAAAAATGGCAAACCACTCCAGTATCTCTGCCAAGAAAACTCCAAAAGGGGGATAGGGGCCATAAAGAATCAGACATGACTGAAATAACCAAACTTGTTCCTAAGTGCCAGGGCCTAGGATGAAGTAGGAGGGAGGAGTGAAGGATCTGCACAGATGTGCAGGCAAACACAGGAGTATCAGTTCCTGGCCACACTAAACCTTAACTCAACTCTGTCCCCCAACTGTATTACTCCTTACTACAGACCCAGTAACTCTCCTCACTCTGCCCACCCTACCCGATACCCAAAGATCCAGCCAACCACACATCACACCATGGCAGGTAATTCTGTACAAAATAATTATAATCAGAATGAGTAACGATAGTACAGCAGAAAGAACCCCTGGCCCTCTCCCTCACCCAACTTACACAGAATTGGGGAAGGGGTATGTGCAGTAAATGGGCAGGGTAAGGAAAGGGTCTAGGAATTGTGCAGGGGGGTAGGAGATAGCCTGGAGCTGAGTGGGAGAGATATCGGCACTTAGGGGTTGCCCCAGGCCTGGGAAACAGAGCCAAAAGACTGATCAAGATCAGGCTTGGGATGGCATATGAGGGACCCTGAAGGGGACTGGGGAATAGACAGCCCACTTTAGGAAGCCCTCATCCCTTCCCATGAGCCTCTTCCTGGGGGAAAACCAAGGTCATAGCCAGCTCAGAGGCCAAAGGAACTAGGAGCTGTAGTGATAGAGGCAGCTGGAGGGCTCCTCAGCTGAAGGGCAGAGGACCAAAGAAGGCAGATGGGAGGGCTGTTCAAGCATGTACATGAGGATATGTGTCCCCTGTCTATGTCCTATGTACCTTACTATGGATTTATCTGAGTTTCATCACAACCATCAGCATCTTCTGTAAAAAGTTAATCAACTCTCACTTATCTACTTTGTGGACTATCCACTAGAATTCCTAATCTTCCTGCCAGCCAGGATGCTCCCAGTGACCCTCTCCTTCCTACCTCATGCCTAGCAGTTGCTCAGGAACAGCAAATTAGGTGTGCTACCACACTGAGCCAGGGCAGCAAAGTCTCATTACAATACTGCTCTCCTTTTCTATCCAAAGGAGGATAATTCCCCCCAAAATATAAACAAAAAAAACCCAAGCACATAAAAGGTTTGGAGTTTGTCAAATATTTCGGATTCCCCATGCTGCTGGAACCTCCCCTGCCCCCACTGGAGTGGATAATTGAGAGCTGACTGTGTTAGTGCATGCCTGTACTGGGCACTAAGTCAGGTGCTCTCATCTGGGAGCTGCACTCAGGATCTGTCTCTTTATGCCTCTGTTTGAGGGCAGGGTGTCTCTGACCCTGGTGGTGTGTGCCCATCTCTACCTCAGCGGAGTGCTCATGCCCAGCCTCTAGGTTCATAGTTCAGAAGCCTGTTCCTCTAGCACCTGGTGTCACCTTGGCTCTCCGAAGTTTCTCTGCAGGACAAGGGCTGTTATTCTCCTGCCTATATAGTTAAGGGGGAGATGGAAGCATAAGGGAGATGGGGAAAGGGGAAAGACCTGAAGCACATGGCAGAGCTGGAAAGAGAAGCCAATATTTTTCACTCCTTATTTCCCCAACTAACCAGTGTCAAAGGGAGATGGGTTAGGAGCCGGAGGTGGTGAGAGGGAAGGAACATGTTCTCAGTGATCAGCATCACAAGGTAGAAATGTATTTTGGCTGAGGAGTCTGTCTCATAAATGGCTATCTCCCCTCTGGATAGAGGTTCTCTGGAGGGAAAGACTCAGTCTGAGGATCGTCTTCTAAGAGGGGAGAGGTGGCCAGCATCAAGGGGCACCCTTTCCCTCTGCTGAGCCTGGAGCACTTCAGAACCCGGGAGATATGGCTTCCCCTGACTCTGTGAGCTGAGGTTTAATGCGTACAAATGCCCTTTGAAGGGCTGCCGGTTCAGCGTCGGGGCAGGCACCCTCCTATTTAACATGGCCACAACTTTAAAACTACTCATATAGAGAGTGTGTAAGGAGTGGTTTGGATCAGGACATTCACTATTTGGGTCGCTTCCTATGTGCTCTGACCCCTCACTAGAAGTCTAAAGAAGATCTGGTTTTGCCTGTGTCCCAACAAAGAAGCTTGCTCACCTTCCCAAGTACTCAGGTCCTCTAGCATCACAAAAACCCATCTGAGTATCTACACAAGATAGTGAGACCTGCATCCTTTTTCCCCTCCCCACCAGGGTCACAGCAAGATGGGGGAGAATAAGGTGAGATGGGGCAGGGGGAAGGGAGCACCCTCTATTCCCAGACTTAGAATAATCTTGAAAGAACAGATAAACAAGCAGTCCATCCTCCCAGCAGGACCCAGGCTCCTGGAACTGCAGGACAGGAAGGAAACGAGGGCCATTGGGCTGTGGCTGGTGAGGCCTCTGGTGGTCCCACCGGGATCTGTGGCAATTTGCAACTCATTGGTTTGGGGCAAAATCCCCCCTCTGTTACCTGTGGAGAGAGGGAAGAACAGCAGGTGCTTGCCTCAGTGAAATCCTTCATGAATATTAATATCAATTAATATTAAACAGCCATTGCCGTGACTAGCCCATTCCTAGCCCCACACCTCCACCCCACCCCACCCCCAATAATTTAGTAGTCTCTTTTTTTCTGAAGAGTTCCCTGGAAGGAGCTGGAGGAAAGAGAATTTAAATGTCCCACCTACCCAACCTCAAAATCTGGTCACTTCCCACAAGTATTGTTAGATACCTATGATGCTCCCCAGATAGTACCTAAAAACACAAGACTGGTAGGGATTGGTGTGTTCCCATTAGGGAATTATCCCCAGGTATAAGGATATGTCATAGATGTGGCCAGTAGGGCCACAACCTGGGCTAAGTGGAGTTGTGGGGGGACCTACTCTGGCACCTAGGACATTAAAACTATGATTAGTAAGTAGAGAATAGAGCACTTCCCCTGAAAACTGGGTATTCACCACTCTGGTCCCTTCCCATAAGACATGTGCTTTGGTCCCTCACTAGGAGATGAAGGGAGAGCTGGTGTTTTCTGTGTCCCAGCAAAGAGGCTACCTTGTAAAGGGGGCCAGAAACCTTCTTTTCTTGTTCCCACAGAAGGGGCTGCTTTTCCTGGCTCAGTTGCTGGATTTCCAGCAAGGGGCCAGAGCACATGACTCACTGGAAATGGTCTAAGCACATTCTCAGTTCTAGGAGAAGCGCTTGAATCTGACCCTCCTTTCCCTCAATCTGTATGTGTAAGGATTCCTTATGAGCTCTCATTTGAACGACTTAAAGATCAAAATATCCCCAGTCCCTGAGAGTTGGGAATCAAGTACCTGGTACTGAGGTTTACACTCGGTCTTCCCCAAACACAGGAAGACCAAGGCACACTCTCTCAAGGCCAAAGTATACAGAATTCATCTACTCGTTCCTGCTGCTTCCTGTGCCAACCCAAACCTTTGCAAGGACAAATCCCCAGGTGTGTGGCCACAAGCACTTCCCCTTCTCTGGGTCTCTTTCCTCTTTGTAAAGTGACCAGCTCATCTCTAAGGCCCCTTCCTAAGCACTTCCTGAGTAGTCTCACTATCTTGCTTCCTCCTTGGACTTACAACTCTGTGTCCTCCAGGGCAGGGGGCCGCTCCAGCACCTGGCGACGTCGTTTGACAGCCCCCAAGATCTTCTTTCTGGGACCTAGGGGGATGCTGATGCTATGAAGGTCTAGTTCAGAGCAAAGCATCAGGGCATCCAGATCTATCTTCTCCTGCCTCAGGAGGGCCACAAAGTCATCCATGTGCAGGGAGGCAAGGAAAGTCTCTAGCGGGCTAGTCTCAGGCTCCAGAGCCTCATCCAGCCCCAGGTCAAACTCATCCCAAGGCAGTTCATCAAGGCGCTCCTGCAAGCTGTTGGCACTGCCGATGCTATCATCATCCAGGCTTGGCGAGTGCTGCATCCGAGCACGAAGGGTGCCCGCCCCATCTATCCCTCCCTCTTCCCGCCCCAGGCCCTGAAGGCCACTGCTTACATAGTTCCTCCGGAACACCATGGTACCCAGGCCAGGGCGGGTAAAAAGAGAGTCATGGCCTGAGTCTGTGCTGACCTCCGAGTGGGCCGACTCAGCTCCTAGGCCCGGCTCCAGGGTGGCACGAGAGACGCTGTCCTCATCTGAAAGGAACATGTCCCGGAGTGGGGAACGGCCCCACTCCTTAGGGTTGGCATAGGTCCCCTGTCGGACAAACATCACGTCACTGCCCAACTGCAACCCAGACAGAGAGCGGATGCTTTTCCTCCCGTCCTCCGAGATCTTGAAAGTCCCTTCGCCGTGCTTACGCCGCTCCAGCTTCCTCTGGATTTTTGTCTTACCTCGGCCGGTCCCATGGAGGGTGGCCTGGGAGTAGGGGAGGTGACTGGCCAGAGACAAGTTCTGGAGACGCCGGCTCAGGGTGCTGGAGGAGAGGCTGGAGAAGCTCAGCGTGTCGGCTCGCTCCGCCAGCTCTCTCCGGTAACGCCGCTCCATGCGCGCATGGTGTTTGCGCTGCAGTTTGGCGCAGTCCTTGATGCGCCTCTCCGCTTCACGGAAAGCTTTCTCTTTCAGCTTGCCCACAAGTTTGGGGTTCAGGCTGCTCTGCTTGGCCGCAATGGAGTCCAGGTAGCGTACGCACTCCATGTGCCCTTTCATGGCCGCCATGTCCAAGGGCGTGTGGTAGTCATTGTCCAGGCACCAGATGTTGGCCCCAAAGGACACCAGGAAGGACAGGCAGTGGAGATGCCCGTTAGAGCCTGCCAGGTGCAGAGGGGTGTTGCCCCAGATGTCGCATTTGTCCGGATCACCTCTGGAATAAGATATGAGAAGCGGTTAACTGTGGAGGAGTTAGGGAAGGGGAATAGGAGGGCAGGTGGTACTGCTATTTGGAACACCTTAGAGATCAGTCACTGGTGTTACCCCTAGAAAGGAAACATTGGGAGGGTGGGGCTTCAGCCTGGATGATCATCACTGCTTGTCTTCCGGTGGCCCCACAATGGACCATGCCAGAAGAGGCCCTGAGATGCTTCGAGTCAGAATGTCACCTGGCTGAAGAGATGTCGTCTCTACCCCAAAACACAAAGGCCCCATGCGTCAGCCTAAACCTAAGACTTTTATTCTAAAGCAGAGGTTCTTAAACTTTTTGGTGACATGAACCCCACTTCTCGAAAAATATTTTCAAATGCATAAAATATGATACATAGGATTATAGAAAAAATCAATTACATGAAAATGCATCTATAAAAAATTTTAAATAGTAATAGCTAGCATTGTATAGTGCTTTAAAGTTTTCAAAGCATTTTGTAAATATTATCTCATTTGAGCCTCACAACAACCCCGGGATCTCAAGGCTATTGTTATCCTCATTTTACAGAGAAGGAAACTAAGACAGTTTAAGTGACCTACCCAGAGTCACACAGCTAGCAAGTATCTGAGGTAAGATTTGAATTTAGATCTTGATTCCAAGTCTAGCTCTCTAACCACTATACCACCTAGCTTATTAAAAAAAAAAATAACGATGGGTCTCAGGGTAAGAACCCCTGCTATAAAATAAATCTGCATAGAGTTAGGAAGATATAAAGCCAGAAACACTGAACTAAACAGACAGAGCTAGCCAGAGAGCTATGAGACAGAGTTTGCTACTGATAAAATGTATTTTTTAAAAAATCTCTGAGTACACCAGCTGCCATCACCACCCCGGTCACTGGTAGGTGGGGCTGTGAGGAAGGCCCAGCCCAGTCCCACCTTCTGCTGTGACACAACAGGGGCTGGGAATCTCAGAGGATTAATATTTGATGGGTTGAGAGAGACGAATGAATTATTCATGCTGCCCAGCGAGGAGCTGGCCCAGAGAGGTGGTGGGCCTGGGGTGTTAGAGTGTGTGAATACCTGGGGTAGATGAGTGCATATGTGCATATGGAAGACTGTGTGAGCAGTTTGCTCTGTGTGTATGTGTGTGTGTGTGTGTGTGTGTGTGTGTGCATGGTGTGTCAATGTGTGTGTGTGAGTGCAGTCTAGCAAATGAGCTCAAGTGCATTTTGTTTGCAGGGACCAGGGCCAGGCCTGGCAAGCCCATGTGTGAGAGGCAGGTGTCCGGCCTTGGCCTTGGTCTGAAGGGGACTGTGGGGGCAGCCAGGTTGGGGGAGGGAGGGAGGAGGAGGAGAGTGTAGACTGGCAATAGAGCTCCTCAATCTACTCCTTCAAAATCTGTTTCAGGAGGCTTGGTTAGGGGTATCCTTCTATAGTCCTGGGTGGGAGACATATCCTTTAGAGATCCCCAAATACTTCTTATAAACCCAACTCCTGGAATAGAATACTTTGGAAATCTGTTACCTTCCTCACTGACAAAACTCCTCACGACCATCGAAGTCACTGTTTGAGGCAGACCCTGTCTTCTAGAGTAATCGAACACTGTCTCCTTCTATAATCTCCCAGTCTGTGACTGATTCAAGCACTCAGTCCTATCCTCCCTACCCTTCTCCACCCCCACCCCCCATTCTGCTGATAATGAGGTCCCAGTTCAGGCTGAAGAATTGCTCCCTTGTCTTGTCAGCTTCTTCTCCATTCTTCCACCCCCTAATTCTCTTCCTAATTGGATCCTAAGTCCAGTGTCATGGCAGGCAAAGAGAGGCCCCACTGGCTTTACAGGAGACCACTGTCAAGTGTAAAAAAAAACAACCCCAAAACCCTCCTCTAAAGTGGGAGCTGGCAATACAACTCTTTCAGGCCACTGGAATCCTCTGATTCCCCCTATGACCTCTTCCCAGTGCCAGAGCAAGATCCCCCTGCGAAGGCAAATGCCAGCAGCCTGTGAAAGAACCTCAACTTTTTTCTATATGAGGAGTGGGGAAGGGAAGAAAGAAAAGGTACAGGAGTCCAAGTCCCTGGACCAACACTCTGTCTAGTGACTTGGCCTCCTGGGGATGTGTCTAGCCTACTCTAAGGCAGTTATCCCACTCTGGCCAGAGCAAGGGTGAATGAAAGATTAAGGTAGAGGGAACAGAGAAAGCAGAGCTCAAGTAAAATGAAGGAATGCCAAATGTGGACCCCACCTGCAAAATGGAGCCAAGAGAGACCTTTCGTCCAAACCTGTCTCTGGACGAGTCACTTAACCTTTTTTGCCTCAATTTCTTCATCTGCAAAATAAGAATAATACCTATAATTTCTACCACATTGGTTTACTATAGAAATCTAATGAAACACTATATTTAAGCTTTGCAAACTTTAAGGCACTATATTATGTCATATTGAATTATATGTGTATATGCATAATGGTCAGCTATTGTTAATTTAATTACACATATGCAGAGTGTGAAATAATGGAATGACCACTGGACTGAAGAAGAGAACTGGGTCTAGTTCCAACTTTGCCATTTGCTAACTGAGTGATCTTGGGTAAATCCATTTACCTTATAAGGACCTCAGTTTCCTGGGAAGTTGGGGTTATATTTTATGAATCTATATAATCCCTTTCAGTCTCCTTGGGATCTTACATCTCTTGAGAGTCCCTTGCTGCCAGGCCCCTAATGATCGGGCAGTGATTCAGAGAGAAAGCTAATGGGGTAGAAGGTGGCTTAACAGCAGGTGCTTTAAAAAAAAAAAGCTAGCCTGAGGCTTATATACATATAGGCAGTCAACACCTATACCCGTCACCAAAGGCAACAGGATGGATGCTCCTTCTTCACACTCCTCCCAAATGACCTTTATTTTCTTCCCCTTCACCCCTTTAAGGCTGCTCTTAGTGTTGGTTTTCAAAGAATTTTACCAGGTCATAAATTTTGGGGGATACAGTGTGATTGCTCCATATGTAAACCTCTTCCTTGGATGGTAAAGTGCCTGGCACCTTTAAAAGTCCTTTTCAATGATTGTTTGGCCCAGAGTACACTCTTAATAAATGCTTGTTGACTTGCTAATGGGTCAGAGCCTTCTCTATTTTTTCCAGGACAATGGTTCTCAACCATTTTTTTTAAATGTCATGGCTTCCCATGGTATTCTAGTGAAACCTATGGACTCTGAGAATAATGACCCTGAGAGTATCATTCTCAGAATAATGCTTTAAATGCATGAAAAACTACACAGAATTATAATAGAAACCAATAATATTGACATATTTTTAAAACATATTTAATATATTCAATTTTTTTTAAGTTCACGGACTCAGGGTTAAGAGTCCCTGTAGCTAAGTGACACAGTTGTTAGAGCTCTAAGCCTGGAGTCAGGAAAACCTGAGTTCAAATTCTGCCTCAGACACTTAATAGCTGTATGACCCTCAGCAAGTCACTTAAACTCTGCCTCGATTTCCTCATCTGTAAAATGGGGACCATAATAGCACCTACCTCCCAGAGCCATAGTGAGGATCAAATGAGGTATCTGTAAAGTGCTTAGTGAAGTGGCTGCTATATAGTAGGTTCTTAATAAATGTTTGCTCCATTCCCCCTTGGAGGCAGCTAAGTGGCTTAGTAGATAGAGCACAGTCAATTAGATTGTAAGTTCCTTGAAGACAAGGAATGTCTTTTGCCTTTTTTTGTACCACCTCTCCCTGCCCGCCATCCGCCACCCCCATACTTAGCAGTTCCTAGCAGATAGTAGGTGCTTTGTTGTTGTTCTGTTATGTACAACTCTTGATGACCCAATTTGGGGTCTTCTTGGCAAAAACAGTGGAGCGGTTTACCATTTCCTTCTCCAGCTCATTTTATAAATGAGAAAACTGAGGCAAACAAGCTTAAATGGCATTCCCAGGGTCACACAGGTAGTAAGTGTCTGAGGCCAGATTTGATCTCAGGAAGATGAGTCTTCCCTGGCTCTAGGCCAGGCACTCTATCCACTGCACAACTTAGAGCTTACCGGATGTTTACTGAATTGAATTGAGCCCTGGGCCTGCAGTCAGGCAGACCTGAGTTCAAATCTAGCCTCAGATATTTCCTAGCTGAGTGATCTTGGGTCAATCAATTAACCTCTAGCTGTCTCATTTTTCTCAACTGGAAAACAGGGATCATAATAACGCATTCCTCCCACGACTGTTGTGAGGATCAAATGAAATAATATTTGTGAAGCACCTGGCACATAGTAGGCTTTTAATAAATGCTCATTCCCTTTCCCTTCTCCCTCTAGGGTCAGTCCTTTGTCCCTCAACCCCCACCCTTTTCTCCCAGGCAATTTTTATCCCTTTATTGAGGTCTTGACCACTGGGTTCCGGGCTCACACCATCCCCACAGGAAACCACAAAGGACTGGCCTTCCAAAGGGAAATAGTGGAGAAATGTGCCCTGTATACAGTCATACACATGGTTTCAAAACACATAGGACAAGCTGCTTAGGGGAGGGAAGTGTAGGGGCAAGCCAAGGCTGATGAAGAAAAGCAGTGGACAGGAAGAAAAGCAGGGGCAGTCATTTTTCAGCCTTGCTGATGAGAGCTGAAAGAGGGGAAACCCAATTAACAGGGGCAGTGGAGCAAGGCAGCTGTGGCATTTTCAGGCTGTACCATACAATATCCATAAATTCCAGGGAATGAGCAGGGAGACAGAGTGAGGGCAGGGGGAGGCAAAGGGTGGTAAAGCCAGGTTGTATAGCTTTCCTCCAGCCTTTCTACCTATGGTGGAGAAGGGACAAGGACACCCTCCCCTCTGTCACCGTACCATCTTTGACCCTTCTCTAGAACACCTCTCTTCCTCAGGAGTTAATTTTTGGAACAGGATCTTGATCCCTTCCTCCTCCTATTCCTGCGGCTTCCTTTCTCCTAAGTTCTCTGGTCATTACCTTGACCTAAGGACCTGGAACCTCAACCCTTCCTCTCTCAGGCTTGCTATGAATCTACACACAGACACAGATAAAGACAGAGATACAGGCACACAGGCACACACACACACACACACACACACACACACACACACACACTCTGCCCCCTACAAGTGTCACAGGCTATTACACACATGCACCCCATACCTAGGTCAGGTCACAAGAGCTGGGCTTTGGGGGAGGGGAAGGCCAGGGCACAGGATTAAAAACTAGATCTTAGGAGAAAGGTATTCTAAGAAAGGGCAAGAAGAGACTATGGGGAAAGAGGACTGGGGTCAGCAGTCGGGATCTCTCTCCTCCCTAAAGTTTTCCAGGGAAAAGAAACACCGAGATCCGCCAAGGGAGAAAGAGCCAGGGTGGTGGGGAACCGGGACCTCACCCTCGGCTAACGATGAGACGCAGCGACTCCAGGTTGCCGTGGTAGGCGGCCCAGAGGGTGGGGGTCATGCCATCTTCATCTGGAGCATTAAGTTCCTTCCGGGTGGCTTCTTTGAGAAGGTCCAAGTAGCCATCCCGGGCCGCCCGGTGGTACTGGTCGTTCATGGTGCCAGAGTTAGATGGGACGGGGAGGGGGAAGGAGAGGACTTAAAGTGGGGGGAGGGGGGAAGCGGGCTGTGTTATTAGAGCAGAGGCATTAGGTTTGGGAAGGGGGGCGGAGGGCACAGGGCCCGCCGGCCCAGCTGCTACAGACAGAGGCTGCCTAGAGCCTAGAGTCGTGGTTACCCAGACATCTGAGATGCCCTCAGCCCAAAGGCGGGGGAGGACGGACAGGGGAGGGAGAGTGGGGGGACTGGGAAGATCTCCGCTCGCCGGCTGCACTGACAGCCAGTCCCAGCTCCCCCTGGGTCCTAAGTGCCCTCTATCAGCCTGTCCAGACAGGGTTTACCTCACCGGATCTCCAGAAACAAGTAAAGACGGCATCCAGGGCGCACCACAGAGGACAGGATCAGAAAGCAGCTAAGGGTACTCTTAATAGTCTTTTTTTTTTTAAATCATTGCACATCCTTTAAGTGCTCAGATATACCCTTCTCCTGGGGCTTGGTTATTTATTCTGGAATATGTCATAGTGTAGCGGCTACAGTGCAGGGCTGTGCCAGCAGGAAGATCTACATGCAAATCCCTGACTTGTGCCTCTGATTTACTAGCTGGGTAATCCTGGGGAAGTTCCAGAACCCTAAAATGCTCCTCAGGCTACTAAGTCCTTAGTAGCATTCACTGCCTTAGCTATGTCGCTGCCAGTCTAGATAGAAGAGCTCCCACGCATAGAGTTCCCGATACTAGTAAAATCATAGATCTTAGTGTATTCGCCTAAGTCTTGAAGCATGGTGACAATGAAAGCTTAAAGCCTTGGGGAACTTTAAGTGACTGAGAAATGGGCAAAAAAATAACCTTGTCCTTCCGCTTTCTCGTCTCGAAAAGGTCCTAGTATCGGGATTTTCTGTCTGTACCCTTCAGCGAAGTGGTTTGTTCATCTACAGACAATTTTGTATGTCATTTGCATGGTATCAGCGCAGTGGTCTTTACCCTGGGGTCCGTGGACCCCCAAGGGAGTCGTGAAGAAATTTCCGGGGATCCAAAAACTGGGAAAGGAAAAACTTACAGCATAATTTCAACATCTATAATTTCCTTTGTAATCCTTTTCATTTAATTTTATGCACTTAAAAACATTCTTCTGAGATAGGATTCACTCTTGACTTCACCATACTGCCTATCAAAAGGGTCCATAACAAAAAAAAAAAGGACGTCTGTATTTGTAGAATTTGTAAAATTCACCAGTTTCATGTCTCCCTTCCCTACCGCCCCGCACCCCCCCCCCCATCCCTTCTCTAAAGATTCAGTGAGTTGTTGGGCTGCTTTAAAATGCTGTGGACTTCCACCCTACCCTTCCCGATTAATAAATAGATTAAGAGCTGGAAGGGACCTTATAGATAATCTGGACCAATTCCTTAATTTTATAACTGAGGAAACTGTTTCCTAGGGAAGTTTATATCAAGATCACACAACACAGATCAAGGTCACACAACTAAGAAGCTTGAGAGGTAGTGTTCTTTCCATTGAAAGTCTGTCTAGTAGGGCAGCTAGGTGGCGCAGTGAGCAGAGCACCCGCCCTGAAGACAGGAGTACCTGAGTTCAAATCCAACCTCAGACACTTGACACACTAGCTATGTGATCTTGGGCAAGTCACTTAACCCCAAGTGCCCTGACAAAGAAAAAAAAAAAGGTCTACCTAAGGAAGGAAAGAGTCAAGTATGTATTAAGTGCCTGAGATATACTACCCAGTGCTAAATATTCTCATTTGCAGGTACTATCACTACTCCCATTTTACAGTTGAGAAAAATGAGACAGGTTAAGTGACTTGAGTGACCTTGACAGGTTAAGTAGTTTGAGTTCAGCTCTTCCTGACTCAAGGCTTCCTGACTCAGTACCTTACCCACAGATACTTAGATGCCTCTAGGCACATTTGGAATGACTTGAAGAAGCCAGAACTTAGAATCATAGAATCTCGGAGTTGGAAGGAACCTCAGGCAACATCTAGAGCACACCCATCCGTATCTAAGAAGAAATTTCCTTTCCAACAACCCTAACAAAGGATGAATGGGGAACTCAACTGCCTCCCGAGGCAGCCCATTCTCTTCATGCCACACAGGAAAAAAAGAGGACCAGCATAGGTATAAAGGTAGGCCCATCGGGTAAAATCAGGGAGTACTTGCCAACTTGAGCCCACGTAAGCACCAAATCGAGCTCGCTTTCTGGGTACCCAACTTGCAGGCTTAGTGATGGGCAAGGCAACTAGATCTCCTGTAGTCTTCCTCCGGGGGGCGCTGCAGAGCCGGGAAACCGCCACCACCACCCCCCACCCCACCCCACACACACACCTCAGGAGCCGAAACCAGCTACAATTCCGTGGGATGAGAAGGAAGCCCGACCTTCGGGAGGGCTCGCGTAAAGAAAAGGCAGGTGCGAAGAAGTCCGAGGTGGCAAGAAAGAACAGGCGTTCTGGATTTTGCTCCCTAAGGTCTGGAAAGGCTGGGAAAGTAGAGAAAAAGAAAGGGGTAGGGAGGAAGATCGAGCTGTCACGAAATGTTCCGGGAAAAAAAACCCAACTGTGCCGTCGGGTGGAGATGGGAAAGGGTGCTCCAAGCTTTGCATGCCAGGGACCAGGGTACTACGGGGGTGGGGTCGGGAAATGAAGGATAGAAGGACATAGCTATGGAATGTGAGCTTCTGAGTAGCATGGAGGTGGGTAGAGTTGACTATCAAGAACCTAGGAATACGCTCAGGAGGTGAAGGACCAGGGACTTTGGGGGGCGAGGAGGAAGAAAAGACAGAGGGCAAGGTACCCTTCCCGAATCGCAACTCGGGGCGGGGCTGCTCCGGAGCCCAGAAGCACTAAAAGGAAGGAGGGAGACGGTTAAGGGAGGAAGGCGAGATCAGGAAGGGCCTGTCACCGGATGATTATAAATCTAACCTTATCTCTCTCCCAGGTGCTCTTCCCCAAAATCAGCTCCGAAATAAAATGGATCATGTGAGCGGGGCAGAAAGGTTTATGGAGCTGGGTTACCCTCCCGCCAGTGATTGTAAAAACCCATGCCAGCCCAGGTATAAAACGCCCATCCAGCCTGGCGTGGGAGAGAAGAGCCGTCAGTCGACCCTCGTTTTCCAGCTCAGCCCTGGCTCCAGCCAGGTGGGTACTTCGCTGGCAGGGAGCATAGGGCGGGCTTGGGGCTGAGGAGAGCAGAGGAGACGGAGGTGACTCGCGTGCCCTAAGAGCCCCCAGCACTTGCTGATGGGGACGCCCAGGGAATTCCATGGGCCACAGCTCCTCCTCCCCTCCCTTCGAGGCGACCTTCTAAATAGGAGGGAAGAGAGGAGCGTGGACTTTTGTGGTCCTCGGTTCCAGAATCTTGCCCCTTCGACAGCTTCAGAAAGTGGTCCCACTTCAGAAGTGGCGTTGTTAGGGGAAGGGGTAGTGGAGAGAGGGGAGCTCTCGGGGTTGATATGGGGTCCTGTCTGCTCCTCTCCCGCAGTGACTCACCACCTCCACCTTCCCCGGCCGCCACTGCCATGTCAGAGGATCTGGTCCCGGGCACCAGGGAAAGCCCACAACCCCCCGGACCTACTCCTCCCGAAGGATGGAAGAAGGGCGGCCGAATGCTATCGGTGCTGCTGTCTGTCAACGTGCTCCTCCTCGCCTGCTCACTCATAAGTAGCGGCGCCTTCAACAAGGTGGCGGTGTATGACACAGATGTGTTCGCACTGCTTACCACCATGATGCTCATCACCCTCATCTGGATTCTCTTCTACTTCTTCCGAACCTCCCGACTCCCGGATGCGATCCCCTACCTGGACTCCCACGCAGGACCAATCTGGCTTCTAGGTTGGAGGGAAAAAGTTCGGGGCCCAGGACTGGTGGGGGCGGGGTTGGAAATGAGGTGCAGAGGAGGGGTGGGGAATATACGGAGGGGGAGGGAGATTCTGGCCCGAGGGTGTCCTCGGAAGAACTGGCTATGGTTGAAGTGCTGTGCCTTAGCATGGGTAGGTGAGCCAGGCTTGGTGAGGGGACTGAGTGGGTCTGAGGGGGACTTGGACTGAGGAAATGGAAACACTATAAAAGGGAGAGAAGCATCTTAAGGTCTGCAAGGTGTAGTGGAGATGTAAAGTCAAAAAACCTGAGATCAAATTCAGATACTCACTTACCATACCTGAATGACCTTGGGCCAACCATTTAACCACACTAAACCACCGTTTGCTCCTCTTTGAAATGGAGGTGGAGAAGGACTTGGAGATGATTTCTAAGGTCTCCAATAATTTAACAATCTTATTGTGGCAAAGTTCCCTTACAGCCCCAAATATGACGACCTGATGTATTCCTTGCTTCCAGAGCAGGCAGAGGGACTAAGCCACCCAACTGATGGGAACTTTAACCTCTAATTTCTTTGGACACCCCCAACATCTGTCTTTGACCGGTGGGCAGTGCAAGATAGTGTGAGGATGGAGCCACAGGAAAGTTTGAGATGATATATCCCAGCATCTCACCTCTACTATCTCTGCTCCCAAGGTGGGCTGGTCCTATTTGGTGTCTGTAGCTTGATCATGGACGTCTTCAAAACAGGCTACTATTCCAGTTTCTATGAGTGTCAGTCAGCCATTAAGATCCTGTATCCCATCATACAGGCAATATTTGTCATTGTTCAGGTAAGTGGGGAGTTCAATGTCTGCCTGATGCAAGTGGGAACCCCTGGGAGGTTGCGGGAGGGGTTTAGGAGTTGGGCAATTTGGTTAGTTGCTCTGTTCATGGTTAACATCTGGGTGGGGGAGTGGCTGGGAAAGAAGGACTCAGCAATAATTGTTATCCTCAAGACTCTGGCCCCCTCTCCTTAGCCGACCTCAGCTGCAAACAGACCAGAATTCCTATTCTAGCCAGAATTCTACTTAGCCGGGGCCAGTTTGGACACAACCATGGGCAAAAGGCAGGGATGATTAGGTTAACTAAGCAGTTGGGAAAAAAAAAATTACCCAATCAATGAGCATTTATTAAGTGCTTACCATGCGCTAGAGACTGTGAAATACAAAAGCAAAAGTAAACAGTAGTTGGGGCTTTTTTAAGTGAGTGAGATTATTTTGTCAAAAGCCTTCTTTGCCCATTATCTCTAGATATGGTAATGGAAAGCACCAATCACCAGCAGGTCAGAGAGGAATGAGGCGAGCTAACCTCCTTCTCTTCTCCCCATTCCTAACATCTTCACTGTTCATTACATCAGTTAAAATTTCATGATTATGGGGCAGCTAGGTGGCTCAGTGATCCAGAGCACTGGCCATGGAGTCAGGAGGGCCTGAGTTCAAATCCTGCCTCAGACACTTGACTAGTTGTGCGACTTTGGGCAAGTCACTTAACCCCAACTGCCTTGCCAAAAAGCAAAAAGAAAAAAAAAATCATTATTATAAATTCACTTCTTTGGGATCTGTGTACTCTGTTAAACTAACATCAACTAATACCTTAATGAGGACTCATTGACGCCTAATTGACAAGAAGAGCTTATAATGGGATGTGACCACAGACAGAACTATGTAGATGTGGTGGAAAAGTAAGTGAGAAGCTACAAAGGCCAGACTTTGCTTTCTGGATGATTTGCCCAAGGCCAACCCTGCTATCTAAGCTATGTCTCAGACTGAGGAACTGATTTGGGGTGGGAGGGGGCGGTGAGAGTGCAAACCTGGAAACTGCTCTTGTCTTGTACTGAGAGATACCTAGGTACCCTCCGGTCTCCACTCCAGAAAGGAACCGTTTCAGTAAATAATGAAGAAGCCATTGACAGCACATATCATTGAGGATGAATTTGTTATTTTTGAGTCAACCGTTGATAGGCTATTTTTTCTTAACCTAATTTGTACCCCACCCTTCCCTTGATCTTTCTGGCAAGCATCAGAGAGGTCAGAGGACCTGGGTTTAAGTTCCAGCTCTAATACTTCAGCTCTTGGACTGTCAATTTCCTCATCTATAAAATGGCAATAATACCTGCAGGCGCCACCTCGATAGGCTGCCTGGAGAAAGACACCTGGGAAACCTTGTTGTGCTGGGTAAATCTGGGCTGTTGTGGATATTATAAAGGCCTGTGAAAGAGGCAGAACATGAGCAGGGTTTCCATTTCAGCGCTACTCAGGAGGCCTCCTCTGTCCTCTATTTTTGTAGACATACTTCCTCTGGGTCTCAGCTAAGGCCTGTATTCATGCCCACCTGGACCTGACCCGGTGAGTACTCCCTGCCTGCCTACCCCCAAATTTAAAGCCAACTGCTTTAGTTCTTCCCAGATTCGATGCCAGTTGCTTCAGTCCATCCCCAAAGTCAATGTCAGTTGATTCAATATATCTCCAAACTCAATGCTACTTAGTGCAGTCTGTCCCCACATTCACTGCCAATTGCTTCAACCCACTGCTCACATGGTACCACACCTTGTAAGCAGAGGTGAAGGCTGTTCATCTTGGGACACCTGTTTCCCAATTGTCAAGATGGATAGAATTTTACTATAATTTACCAGAGGAGAGAGGAAATGTACCGTGTGCATTTGGCCCCCATGAAGAGAGTATCCCCAAGGCATCCCCCCCAAGGGGACTTGCCAAGTCTCTCTGGGGAAGATTGCCCAACCATACAAATCCCATCAATTTTTTTTGCCTTTCCTAAAACTCCTTCCCTATTCAGAACAGAGTACGCAGCTGTTCTCCCCAAGCTCCTCCCCTGACACACCCCAGGATGGATAGCCCCAGTACAAAATGGGGACTCTCACTAGCCTCTTCTCTCTCCCCGTCACCCCAAATAGGTGTGGTCTCATGTTCACACTCGCCACCAACTTGGCCATCTGGATGGCAGCCGTGGTAGATGAATCTGTTCACCATGGACACTCCGAGAGTAGCAATAGCAGCCAGACCCGCCTCATTTCCTATGGTGAGTCTCTAGATCCTCATGGGCCTACATACTGTCATTGACTCAGGCAGTCTCCAGTAGGTAGGCTGAGCTAATGCTCGGGTGAGTAGGCCACTGACTTTGGGAGATTTGTTGAACTCTCTGCAATCTAACTAAGTGAGGCTGGGATAGAGTTCAGGGACCACTATTATTCCCTACTCCTACCTCTGGCTGTGAACAATTCTTCCTTGACCTCTGAAAGGAAGGCTACTCTGGTCTTGATGCCTGGCGTATTCTCCTTGTTTGTGCCTATCCCAGAGAAGTGGGGAACCTAGACTGGAAAGAGGGCAAGGATGGTTCAGCTGGTGAGAGCAAAAGAGAGCTTGGGGAAAGAGGAAGAAATACAAAGAAGTCCAAGAGTAGGAGACTAGATGAAGGAGAAGAAGGAGAAGGTAGAAAAGGAGGAGAGTCTCTTAATTGCCAAGAAATGTGGCCTCCTCCCTTCCTCCCTTTCTATAATTTAACTAGCCCTCATTGTCTTAGTTTCTCTAGGGCCTCTGGTTCAGCTCTGAAAAAAAAATTAGCATGTTTTATAAGGCAATGAGGTAGTCACTCAACTCAACCAACTGTGAACCTTTGGTGGTAGAGATCCATCTCATATTGGCCACTGTGAGGAGTCCCAAAGAGAGAGGAGGAATAGTGTGTACTCTCAGGGAGCTGGTCATCTAGCTGGGGAGACAAAACACACATCTTCATGCAGATAATTTAATATGCTTGTAAACCTGTGTAGGAACAAGCACAGGTTAATAACATACTAACATAATAATGATTAGAGCTGTCTCAAAGAGGAATATGCCGCCTTGAGAAGTGAACTCCCCATTACTGGAGGTCTATACATAATTGTAAAATGGATGATTAATTGTCAGGAATTAGAGGGGGTACCTGTTAGGTATGGTTTGGACCAGCTAGACTTTGATATCCCTTCCAACCAGGTGATTCTAGGTAAAAGCTTCCTGGAGGAGGTGAGTTTTAGCATGGGTTTTGTAAAGTGTAGACTTTCAGCACTACGCTTTCAGTAAAGTGTAGAAGTCGAAGTAGATAGAGCACTGGACCTGGAGTCAGGAAGACCTGAGTTGATATCCTTCCTCACTAGCTGTGTGACCCTGGACAATTCACTTCACCTGTGTTTGCCTCAGTTTTTCTTGTCTGCAAAACAAGGATGATAATGGCACTCACCTCCCAGGGTTGTTGTGAGGATAAAATGAGATATTTATAAAATGTTTTACAAGACTTTAAGCACTATATAAATGCTAACTATCATCATCATTATTATTATTTTAAAATAAGTTTTTATTAGTATCTTTTGTTTTTCCATTACTAGATTTCCCTCTATCCTTCCCCCCCATTCTATTCCTATGTCCTATCCCCACAATGTGGGTATAGCTCCAATATATCAAAATCCTAAATTTGGATACATCCCTAATATAGACACATACCCATAAAGCTGTGTGTCCAATACAGAAACAACCCCATTGTAGGCAAAGGGTCTTCCCTTAT
Organism: Phalanger gymnotis; assembly: GCA_028646595.1. Classification (NCBI taxonomy): domain Eukaryota; kingdom Metazoa; phylum Chordata; class Mammalia; order Diprotodontia; family Phalangeridae; genus Phalanger; species Phalanger gymnotis. The sequence goes on from CM053626.1 coordinate 177,204,870, forward strand.
AACAAATACTTTTTAAATAAAAAAGAAAGAAAATAATAAGCAAGACCCGTCAGTACATCGAAAAAGAATTTCACCTTGAATGCAATGTTCCACATCCTTGGATTGATTAGCATGAGTTTTAAAGGATGATTGGTTTTCTGTTTCCTGGAGCAGGGGTCTATGGTGTTTTTCTAAAAATACATTTTGGTAACCATATTTGATTATGATTGGTTTCCTACGTATTTTTATTTTATGCATTTAAAGATATTTTTCTGAGGAGGGGTCGATAGGCTTCACCAGACTGCCAAAGGGGTACACACACACACACACACACACACACACACACACACACACACATGCGCACACACACGTTAAGAACCAGAGGTTTCTCAAGTTGGAAAGTGCCCAAGGACACGTAAAGGAGAATAGGAAAAAGCAATCCTTTGCTCACCAGCATCCTAGCACCTGCCTATGCCCCCCCTCTCTTCCCAGCAGCACGGTCAGGCAGCACCGAGGAAGAGGACTGTCCTTGCAACACAACCTTCTGTCAGGTCTTCGAACAGGGCTACTTTTACCTGTATCCCTTCAACATCGAGTACAGCCTCTTCGCCTCCACAATGCTCTATGTCATGTGGAAGAACGTAGGGCGCCTGATAGGCCCTTCCCACAGCCACAGCCATGGCCACGGCCACACCCCATCCTTCAGCAGGCTCTTCCGGGAAACCTTCTTCATTGGGCCTGTGTTGGGTGTGCTCATATTTGTGGTAGGGCTAGGGATCTTCATTGTCTATGAAGTCCAGGTGAGTGGGGACAGTAGTGAGACCCAACAAGCCCTCATCCTCTACTACAGCTTTAACGTAGCCTGCCTGGGCCTTATGACCCTAGTCAGCCTCGGAGGCTCTATCATCTACCGTTTTGACCAAAGGACAATGGACCATCACAAGAACCCAACTCGTACAGTGGATGTAGCTTTGCTGATGGGGGCTGCTCTTGGGCAGTACGCCATCTCTTATTATTCTATTGTGGCTGTGGTGGCGAGTAGCCCCACGGGCCTGTTGGGTGGGTTGGACCTCGCCTATTCCTTGCTAATGATTGCCCAGCACATCTTCCAGAATGTCTTCATCATTGAAAGCCTCCACCGAGGCCCCCCTGCTGTCCAGGGAAACCCAGCCAATGAGCCCGTCCATGGCCTCACCTATGCCAATCAGGATGCTCTGCACACCTTGCCTGACTACCCATCCACTCCTGGACTGGTGGGCTCCACCCCTGCTGGCCCCCAGGAGACAGTTACCATTATCTCAGCCCCCCAGAGGAACTGGAGGAGCAAGTGCCTGAAGGATATTTCACTATTTCTACTGTTGTGCAACGTGATTGTGAGTAGAGATGGAGAGGTGGTAAAGAGGGGAAGTGAGGGGTTGGGTGAATGGTCACTGTTTATTTGCCCAAAACTGGTGAAGATGTTCTTTAACTCACCTTGCCCTACCCCATACTTTAGAGATCTCCAGTAAAGAACTGGTTCCTCAGGTTCAGAGAAGGCAAGGTGTTTTCTTTTAGGCAGACCTCTCCCCCAAGAAACAGGGTAGAAAGTGAATGAAATAGCCAAGTTTTGACTTCCTGGGAAAGTGATAGGAGAAAGAGGAGCTGGAGGGTTCCGGGTAAATGCTGACCCAGAGAAGAAAGAAGGGGAGGGAAGTGTGAGAGCTCATGTAGAGGGAGGGGAGCCTTCATCCACAAACTAGAGATGTGAGAGCTCATTCCATCTTGTGACTTGACTCTTTCTCAGCTTAATTATAGCAGCAGCAGGAAGTACCAGAGTCCCCTGGAAATGTGAAAACTGAGCAAAATGAAGTGTTAAAGTGTTATAGGGAAGGAGAAATAGAAGAAGGCTACCATACCCCAAAGTGAATCAGCAAAGCTGTCTTGCAAGAAGTCTCATAGATAGATATACTCAACAAATATGTAGCCCTGATATGCCAGCACACCTAATATAATCATATCCCGAATATTTAGCCACCCCAAATTCAGATACCTCCACATTATAGAAACCTCCCAGAATAGTTATATACCCAATACAGAAATATCCTCAATGCAAGCAAATCTCCCATATATAAACACTTTAAATTTTGATGCATCCCAAATATACCCTTAAAGCTATGTACCTAATATAAAAACATCCTCAATATAGGCATATTCTAAATATAGAAACTCCCCAAATCCAGATTTATCCTCAATATAAACACCTTATTAGTGAAGCTGTACAGATATACGGAAATATATGCAAAGCAGGCACATCTTCAATACCTCAAACAGCCCAAATCTGGATACGTTCCTTGCCCGGGTAATTTATATCCTCACTACAGAAACACTCTCAAAATGAACATATAGCTAATGTAAAGTACCTCAGTGTGGGTGTATCTCCAGTATAGAGACCCTTGACCCAGTGTAGTTACAACCCGCTCCCCCACAGATATAATTAATACCTCCTCCCAATGTATCCCTAGTATATGCATCACAGACATTTCTAATATATCCCCACTTTAGAAACATCTCCAATAGAAGTAAAGCTCTCTGTAAATATGCCATCTATACTGAAACTCCAGGACAGGGGGATAGCTTCTTTAAAACTGAAACATCTCTAGATCTTTGCTCTTGTTCGTCAAAATGCAAGAGCTGATACTTTAGCCATGCACCAGTCTGGGTTTATTACGTGTCTAAGAATTTATCTGATATCCCTTCCCCCTTTCATGTACCTCTCCAGTCACTATAGCCTAGATGTGAGTTTCACCAAGAACTAATTCACTGACTGACCCAGAAGCCTGGGCACCTATCTGCACACACAAGCACCATGTTCCAGAACAGATTAGGAACTGCTTTTGCCTGGGGCAGCTGAACCTTAGCTTGGTTCCCGGTTTTCCCTTAGTTCTCCCTCAACCCAGCGGAGAAAAGAGGGGCCAGAGTGATAAGACAGAATAATGTGGCAGGGAGGACTCTGGTAAGAAGTGAGGAAAATCTTGCTGGAGTCCTCTCTAGCCCAACCCCTGCCATCTGGGTGTGGGCCTTCCTTCATCCCTCATCAACTCTCAGTGCCTCAATATTGCAGATATCTCACAAAAAATGTTTAGAATGGAAAATTTGTCTATGTACACATACTTTCTATGTTATACAGCAATAATTATGAGAACCTTAGAGAGCATCTAATCCAACTCTCTGAAGAAACAGGTCCAGAAATGTTCAATGATTTTCCAAAGGTATAGGTAGTGAATGGCAGAGCTAGGATTCAGATGTAGGGTGTCTGACTTCAAATATGTTTCTCTAATACTCTGTACCATACAATAAATGGGATTCAGAGCTAGAATGGCTGAACGAATGAAAAGTATTTATTAAGTACTTAACTATGTTCAAAATAGTGTAAGTGCTTGAGAACACCAAATTTTGCTTGAATTGGTATTCCTAGCACTTAGTACAGTGTCTGGTACATAGGACTTAATAAGTGCTTTATCTTTACCTAAATAGAAAATTAAGACAGTCCCAGTGCTGTCCTCAAGGAGCTCTCACTCTAGAGGGAAAAGTAACACAATATAGAAAGTTTTACCTACAAGTAGGATGGAAAGATCTCATGGTCCTTAGGGCACTATAGCAAAGCAGATGGTAAAGCATCATCTTCAATGGAAGTGCCCTTAGAGATCATTGAGAATCCCTCTCCACTACAACTTCATAGTCCTCTCCCTGTTTTACTTGGAAGGAGAATAAAATCTTGTACTTAAATATGAAGAAATACCTTCCTCCAATCACATCTTTCTTTGTTTCCATACCCTTCAACACTCGGGCAGTTTCAGTTGGGTAGGGCCAGGCTAAGGGTGTGTGATAAGTGTAACCATTGACTGGCTCCCTTGGAGTTGAGGGGTGTGTGTGTGTGTGTGTGTGTGTGTGTGTGTGTGTGTGTGTGTGTGCTCTCACCCAAGTATTTGTGTGCATATGTCTGTGTGAATGTTTCTTGAATAGTGACTAAGGCTAAAGGAATCTAGTATTGCTTTAAAAAAAAACAAAGCATTATGGTAGAAAAAAACAAGAGTCAGAAGATTTAGATTTTAATTCTGACCCAGCCACTTAGTAGTTGGGTGACCTTGGGCAAGTCATTTAATCATTCAATTTCCTCACCTGTAAAATGAGGAGAATTGAATAGCGGAGCTCTAAAGTCACTTCCAGCTCAAGCATTCTATAAAACTAAGGCAACAGTCCTACAAAATGTGTTGGAGGGGTGGGTAGGTGAGCCAAATCCCTACAAGTGACTTGGGTTCTAACTTGTTGCTGGATGCTGACCCACCCACCCATCCATTCCCATCTCTCCTTAGCTCTGGGTCATGCCTGCCTTTGGTGCCCGCCCTCAGTTCAGCAACGACCTGGAACTGGATTTCTATGGCTACTCCCTGTGGGCAGCCATTGTCAACATCTGCCTTCCCTTCGGAATCTTCTACCGAATGCATGCTGTTGCCAGCTTGCTGGAGGTCTATGTCCTGTCCTGATGCTTCTCCCTTCCCCCGTGAGCCTTTGTACTTCCCCACAGGATTTCTAGAGCCCAGCCCAAGCTGATAGACAACATCTATCAGTGCCCATATTCTCCCAGGTGAGGGAAAAGACAACTCTTTGGAGGTTTTAACTTCAGGAGATGGATAGGGGGCTTCTATACCCACTTCCTCAATTCCACCCAAGTCTAACTGCCTCCTTACCCAGTTCTCCCGTTGCCCACTTCACTTGCCCAAGGGACCCTCCTAGAAAACTAAACTGATGACAATAACTGGAAGAATGGGAGTTTTAACATATATTTTTACCAAATAGGTCTGCAGTTTGAGTTGGGGTTTTAAAAGTCAAAATCCTTAACTTTAAATCATTTTAAGTCAAAATCACTTTTCTCCCACTTTGCCCTCCAACCTATACAATGAGACCTGTATTTTGCTATAGGCTTGGGCCCCTGAACTGATTCAGTTTCTCCAAAGTGCTTTGAAACAGATAATCTGGATATGGGATGAGTGGAGAATAACCTTCCCTATGTTCCTGAACTCCCTGAAACTGGGCTGCAGGACCCACCCACATTCCCACCTATTGAATCCTTTGGTTCTCTATGTTTTGAGCCAGGAATCAAATAAATTTGTGATTCTCTAACTGTCCCCAATAACTTATTAAAAAAACAATTTATTGATACCTTTTGTTTTAATATCACCTACATCACCCAATATATCCCTTTTAACAAAGAATTTAAGAAAGGAAAGTTTACCAAGACTACCAACACATCAACCAAGTCCAACATTGTAAGTAATGGTCAATACCCATTACCCCCTACCTCGTTGAAGGAGGAAGGGTAGTATCTCTTCCTTGGGGCCAAACTTGGTCATTATAATTTCACAGAATTTAATTTCTATTGTTTTGTTGTTCTTTTTTCCCATTTAATCCTTGTAATTATTATGATTCAGTCAATCAGCTAGCATTTATTAAGCCCTTGTTGTGTGCCAGGGATTGTATTAGTTGCTGGAGATACAAAGACAAAAGTAAAAAATGAGCTAATCCCTGTCCTTAAGAAGTTTATAGTCTATCAGGTGGGACAACACATAAACATACACACATATCTGTATATACACATATATACTGTATATATGTATAGTATATGCACCTATATGTCTGTAAACCAAGTATCTTGTGTTTGTTTTATATATACCCAGAGATCACATAGATCTATGCGCATGTGCAAAATAAACACAAAATATCTGTTGGAGAAGGCACTAGGAGATGGGAGAAAATATTAGGATAGAGTTTGTAAGTGATGGACAGCAAGAAGGCCAGTTTGGGTAGGCCACAGGGTATGATGTGGAGTAATAATCCTGGTAAGTTAGGCTGAAACAGATTGTGAAGGGCTTTAAATGTCAAACAAAGAAGTTTATATTTGACTCATAAGATAATTAGGGAGCCACTAGAACGCATTTCCTGGTTCTTCTTACATTATTTTGCATTAGTTCACATAAATCTTCTTATGATTCTCTATATTCATATTAATCCTTTTATACAATGGAGTATGGAATATTTTCCATTACATTCATGTAACACATCTTGCTTAGACATACCCCAATCTATGGTCATCTCCTCCTACAATTCCTTGCTCTTTCAAAAAAAAAAAAACCAGCTTTTGGTGTGCATGAGACTTTTTATCATTGATCTTCTTATGGTATATGTCTAACAGTGGGATCTCTGGACCAAAGGGCATTTTAGTGACTTTCTTAGCATAATTCCAAATTGCTTTCCAGAATAGTTGGACCAATTCACAGCTCCATCAACAATGCATTAGTATCTGAAACCTCAATACATTTCATAGCCAAGCCAACATCAGTCTGAAGGGTTCTGGGGAGAGAATAAAAATAATTCCTGCTGACAAGAATACCCAGAGAAATAACAGAGACAAACAGAGCCAGAAAGGAAGGAGAAACCAGTGGTAGGGAAGGCAGCTGCCCTCAAGTTATAACTACCCTAGAGGGCACGAAGACATTTTGGGGGTGATAAGGAGAGGAACCAACAGGGTCCTAAGGGCAGCACTATGGGGATTTCCTCAATTTGCTTTGGGAGGAAGTCTCTTGTCCTGTCTATCCCAAAAATCCCAACATGCAACATGTTCATTCAGCCCTAGGACCAGACTCAGCAGTTCAGTGACATTCTAATTAGAGGATGGGAAGGACACACAGAAGAATACAAAGGGATTTCTTGCAGGGAGGAGGAGAGGAAGCCTGACAGCCCAAACCGTCAGAATTAGACTCCATATTTTTTCTTTCAATCTCGTATGGAACAACAGGGAGAGAAAGAGAAGGAGGAAAGGGAGTCTGGATATGGCAGCTGAGGGCAGAAAGAGTGCTGCTTCGTGGCAAGCAGATGGCACAGGGCTTGGCATCAGAGGAAGTTGACATGGACAGGGGCCATGAGAAGCTTTCTGGAGCAGCTGTGCTTAGGTGACTTGGGCACCCTGAGAGAAACTTGCTTCTGTTTCTTTTCTGTCCTATTTCCCGGGAGCCCAGTCAGGCACCTCGGATGCATATCTCCCAGGGCTGGGAAGACCCCCTCAAATCTTGGCTCCCTGCCGCCCTCTCCATCTGACTCCCGTAATTGAAGGCTTGATCCCCACCCAATAGTCCTTGGCTAGTCAGCCAAATGTCTCCGACCCCTATAGGCTCTGGCCCGGCCCCTCCACGCCCGACAGCGTGGCCCATTTGCCAACTTGCTCTGAGATGGCCCTGCCCCTGATCCTATTGGCTGCTCTTCTCGGGCCGGGGAAGCCTTGGGAGGTATAATTAATGAGGGATTAATGAGATTTCCAAAGTCAACAGGAAAAATCGATGAGCCGCTGGGACTGAGCCAGCTGGTGCGCAGTTCAGCTGAGGGAGAGGGTCCAGGGGCCATAGATCGGGGTAGTAGGAGGAGGCTAGAGACACACCTGGACGGGGCAGCCCAGCTCCTTCCAGTTGGTTGTTAGTCCGCAACGATGACAGCCCAAGTCTCAGGTAAGGCGGCTCGGGCCCTGCGCAGCACCCCCATACATCCCCCCACTTCTGCCATCTGCCCACGGCTGCTCCTAACTGGGCTCGAGCTTCTTTGGAAGAAGCGTAAAAGACCCAAAAGCTAGGCTTAAGAATGGGGACCCCGGAGTCAGGCATGGGGCGGGGTGGGGAGTCTTCAGGGATGTCGAGGGAAGGAATCCAGAAGAGGAGAGAAGCCACGATCACTCTGTAAAGACCCTTAGGGGTCCCAGCACCCACTGCCTCGCGTGGCTTTCCACCTCTCCCGCCTAGGCCCCAGCCGCATTACACTTCCAAATTCCAAGCAACGACACCTTCCAAATTGATTCTGGGCTCGAAGCCATCCAGAGAGCAGCGCTACCTGGGTCAGCGGGAGGGAATTCTCTGCCTTTCCCCCCCTACGGCCTCCCCACTCATTTCGCCTCTGGAAGAAGTGGGAAAAGACCTTGAATCTGAGACCCAGTCAAAGCTCACATCCCCAAGAATGGGGATAAAATCCGGAGGAACAAAAGTTAGGGTCGCCAGGAAACGGAAGTCAGGGGTTGGAGTAGAGAGGGGGCTGGAGTGATTTTGACCCTTATTTCTACGTGTCCTTGGGGAATTCAAACTATCCATAACTCCAGACGTCCCCTGGCCTCCTTCTATCGCTACCAGGTCCAGAGTCTACCCTGTCTGTGTTCTCCCTGCTCCATTTCCCCTCCCTAACAGCTCCAGGGGATTTCTGTCACCTGCCTCTCTAACCTAAACCCACAAACCAGTTTGACATCTGGTCCCTCCCTCCCCTTGCGACTTGCACAGTGGTGAACAGAACTGACACCTCAACTTCCTTCTGTTCAGTCCTAAAGCACCTTCTCCAGTGGCCTTCCCACAAGCTTCTCAGGCCTCCTAGCTACAGCTTCGGTTAGCTGAAAGGCTACCATCTCCTAGGAACTAAAGATTCCTGGGTTTGGGGGGTGCTTCCAACCTTATGGGGTCTCAATTCACTGAAGCCCTGAGCTATGAGAGTGGACAAACAACTAATCTCAGCCCCAAGCTCCCCATTCCCCTGCCAGCTGGAGAAGACACCAAGGGTGTCTTAGCTCCTCACCTCCTAGTCATCTCTCCCATGCTGGCTTGTAGAGCCTTCACTCAAGGATTGCATCTTCCTATCTTCATCCCTCTTTCCACCACCCCTAGTCCCCAAGACCTCCAAAGAAAACATCCTTCCAAGGAGAAGTTGCCTGTTTTGGAAGAAATGGAGCAAGAAGATACTTAGAAAGAATGTCTGGGGCCTCCCCCACTTAGATGTGAAAGCCCAGGAGAAAAAGAAAAGGCTCATTATTGAGGGCCTGTTCAGTGCTAGGTCCTGGACAACACTGAGAGATTGAGTGTCAGATATAGTGGAATCTTTGGACAAGTCAATTTTGCACTCCTGGCCTCAGTGTCCTCATCTGTAAAACAAGGGTTTGGGTCTTTAAGGTCACTTCCAGTTGTAGACCCTATGGACACAGACCAGGGACCTCTCTGTGGCTGCTCTCCAAAAATATGGTTCTTAAAAGCTGGCAGAATGATAAAGATGGGGAGAAAAGAAAACCAAACAACTTTAAAGAGGGCAAGTTTATTTTTAAACCCAGATGCGTAGGAAGAGTGCAGACAATTGGATAATTTTGATAAATGTTTAAAAACAGATTAACCTAGGCAATGGCAGGATTTTGAACTTGCCATGTTTATCTCCTTCTAGGTTACTGAAGTAGGGAACTCTTTAAGGTCCCTGAGACAGACCAGATCTCAGAATGAGTGGGAATGATGGGGTGAGAGGAGGAGGCAGAGGAAGAAGGTGAGAGGGCTGCATTGCTTAGGAACTCAATTTGAGTGGAAGGGGGAGGAGAAGGATGCAAAAGGAAAAGAGAGAATCATAGCACTGGATTAGAACTGGAGGAGGAGAAAGGAGAGGAAGGGGCACGACCGAAGTAATAGTTAAGTTTGAATACCTTAGAGTGGGGAGCATCTCAAGGAGTAACATAAAGAAGGAGTAGAAAACTAGGAAAGGGAACATACATTTCAGCCCAGTGACAGATTGGGAATTTCTGACTCTGTAACTACAGATGGGGAAAAGGGCTGGAATGGAGTCGGCCAGAATCAGAGCAGCGAACGTATAAAGCTCAGGCTGTTTGGGAGAAGAAAGGGACAGTGGCTGTACTATCTGAAAGTTTAGAGAGGCAGCTAGGTGACATAATGGATAGAGGCTTGGACCTGGAGTCAGGAAGACCTGAGTTCAAATCCAACCTTACATACCTACTAGCTGTGATACTAGGGGCAAGTAAGTCACTTAACTTCGCTGTACCTCAGTTTCCTTATCTGTAAAATGAGATGGTTGGACTTGATAGCCTCAAGCTATAAATCTATGCTATTCTAGCTATAAATCTATGAGCCTTTGGAGAAATCAATGAAAGAGTGGGGAGTAATCTGTATTTTTTTTTTTTTGGTAAGGGACAATTACAGAATTGGCCTTCGCACACTGGAAGATACCTGGTTAGGTTGGTGAAACTTAGTTTCTGAGGTATCAGAGGCTGGTGAGGACGCAAGAGGTGGGAAAAAGAGAAATCTATAAACTGACACAGGAAGGGGAAGCCTCTCCTCCTACCCCCACCCCAGATAACAGCTAGTTGTTCCATGCTATCTGACTCTTTGTGACCTCATTTGGGGTTTTCTTTGGAGTGGTTTGCCATTTCCTTCTCCAGATCATTTAGTGGATAAGGCAAACCGGGTTAAGTGACTTGCCCAGGATCACACAGCTAGTAAGTATCTAAGGTCAGATTTGAACTCAAGAAGATGAGTCTGAATGCAGACCTGGCACTCTATCTACTGTGCCACCTAGTTGCCCAGACAACCGCTAGGGGCAGATCTAAAGTTATGTTGAGCTTGGTGTATACTCACATTAAAGTCCCACTGCCCCTTCCCTGCCCTCTCAAGACCCTCAGGGGATCCCAGAGACATCGACTAAGGAAAATGAGAAGGAATTGGGGGCCCCTGGCCCCAGAAGGGATAAGTCATGGCTAGAACGGCACTTCTCCCTGCTCCTTCGTCGAGATCGGCAAGCCCAGAAGGCCAGCCAACTCTTTTCTGGGCTCCTGGCACTCAATGTGGTATTCCTGGGGGGAGCCTTCATCTGTAGCATGATCTTCAACAACGTGGCCATCACCCTGGGTGACGTCTGGATCCTCCTGGCAGTGCTCAAGATGCTCGCCCTCCTTTGGCTATCCTACTACGTGGTGGGTACCATACGCCTGCCTCACGCTATCCTGTTCCGAGATCCCCACGCTGGGCCTGTCTGGGTTCAGGGTAAGTAAGCATGTGCCTTGTCCTTGTTCAGCACCAGCAGAAGAATAAGGCAGAGTCCTGGGTCCAGGGATAGGGATGCTGTTCCCTAGAAGAGGTAGGTGGGAGGCACAGGGTGAGGGGAGGAGGCTGGGAAAGGATGGAGAAAGTTCTGATGGTTCCACCTTGGCCAGGCTCCCTGGTGTTGTTTGGTAGCTGCACCATTCTTCTCAACGTCTTCCGAATCGGCTACATTATCAGCCACATGCACTGCAAGTCTAAGGTGGAAATTGTCTTCCCTATCATCGAGGTTCTCTTCATCAGTCTTCAGGTGCTGCTCCTTCTCCACCCCGCCCCAATATCATTCAGACAAACACCCTCACCCTCTCACCTGTACTACATACTAGCTACACACCCCTCCGTGTGCATATACACCTACACATCACACATCTTCTTGGGCATGAATATACCCATGCACTCCTAGACACACACTCCTATGTACACTCACATCCCTTTGTAAACTAAATATAGATACACACACATATAAACTAAATATAGATACACACATCTATCTATCTACCTATATACATACTGCCTTATAAATGTGTAACCTAAAAAGACTCACACAGGGTATGCCAAAAATCTTAGAGCTATTTTAAGTTATTAAAGCTTAAAGCTCTAATAGTAAAATTATTGCCGCTTAACACAGCGTTCAGGCACATACCTACAAACATACAATCATTCGTTCTTCCTCTCTTTCTCTCTCTCTCTCTCTCTCTCTCTCTCTCTCTCTCTCTCTCTCTCTCGCCCCCCAATAGGCAGGTGGGAGGGAGTGCTGTGAATAAAGCATGGAATTAAAGTCCAGCAAAGCCAAGTTTAGCAATTTTCGGCACAGAGGACCTAGATGGATCAGGAATTCATTGTTCTATTTCATTATTCTCTTCCCCAGTGGCATGTCTGACAGCTGGAGTAAGGAAGACCCGAGTTCTGATTCTGCTTCAACCACTTCCTAGATGTGTGACCTTGGGCAAGTCACTTAGCGCTCTCAGACTCAATTTCCCCAATTATAAAATGGGGACAATAATAGCACCTACTTCACTTAACAGTTTGTAAAGATGTAATGAGATAGTAAAATAAATGCTAAAAATTTTGTAGACATATAGCTGGGGAAAAAAATAAAATACTATTTTAAAAATAAATAAGTAAAATGTGATAGTATATGTAAATGGCTTTATAAACCTTTAAAGGACTATGTAAATTCCAGTTATTATTATTTGCTATGGATCGAGTGGTTACAGTGCTGGGCCTGGAATCAGGAAGACCTGAGTTCAAATCTGGCCTCAGACGTTAACTAGCTGTATGACCCTGGGCTAGTCACTTAATCAGGGGATTGTCTCAGTTTCCTCATCTATCAAATTAAGATAATAATAGCACCTACCTCCCAGGGTTGTTGTGAGGATCAAAAGATATAATAATTGCAAGGGGCTTAGCACAGTGCCTGGCACATAGTAAGCACTATATAAATGTAAGCCATGATTACTATTGCTATACACTTACTCTTACATAAACTAAATGTAGATACCTCACACACATCTGTACTGACATGCACAGACATATATACCCACTCTTTGCACCCCCTTATCCCCAGTCTCTCCCCACTCCCACAAGCTGTGATCAGCTTAAGTCCTTCTTCTTTTCAGACCTATGTGCTATGGAGCCACAGTAAAGACTGTATTCAGGTCCAGATGAATCTCACCAGGTGAGAAGGGCTTCCTAGACCCCTTCTATTCTTTTTTTTATTGTAATCTTTTTTTAAAAAGCTTTTATTTAGTATTTTATTTTTTCCCAGTTACTTGTAAAAAGCAATTTTAACATTCGATTTTAAAACTTTGAGTTCCAAATTCTCTCCCTTCCTCTCTCCCCCGCCCAGTCCCTTCCATTCTTCTCTGAGCCCCTTGAGACACCACACTTTCTAGCCCGCACCCAACAAACATCTCTCAAAAGACCTATCCTGGTTCTACAATTGGGGAATTCATTGTGAAATGGCTTCAGTGGGCCTCTCCCTGGGCATTACCCACACTTAAATATCTGTGGCTCTCACTCTTGGACTCCCAGCAGGAGGTTCTTGAGGGCACGTTAGGAAAGCAATCAGGTAGGGGAGGGGAGCTGAGGATTCAGGACCAGCCTGGGAAAAAGTTATGGGATGGCCTAGTATCATGCTCAAAGTCTGAGTAGCTCAAGGTCAGAGATCAGGCTATCGAGTGTTTCCCCCCAACCCAGGTGCGGACTGATGCTAACTATGGCTACCAACCTGCTCCTCTGGGTACTGGCCGTCACCAACGACTCCATGCATCGGGAGATCGAGGCCGAACTGGATGCTCTCATGGAAAAGCTCACAGGTATAAAGCAGCCGCAGGGGCCGGTGAAAAGAGAACCGAGCCAGGAGGCAGAAAGCCCCGGTTCTAGACTAGTCCCAGCTCAAACTGGTTTTGTGACCTCAAGGTAGCCACTTACTCCTCATGGGCTTCAGTTTCTAAAGTGATAGGGTTGGAATAGGTGACCTTTAAATCCACCCAGTTCTAACATTCTCTGATCCTAGGATGCCCATGCTTTTCTCTCTACTGAGCCCTCATATCCCTGATGCAGTACAACCCACTCCCACAAAGCCTCGAGGCAACATGGTATAATAGATAGAGCTGGAGGAATGATCTGTCCATCCACGTCATTATGCGCTCACAGAGACATGCTGTCCTCGTCATTTATATTCACACAGGAACACATGTATTCATGACTGGTGATATGAAGATCTGAAAAAAAAGCATAATTTTTCCCCCAAAAAATGTTCCAAGCATCTCCCAGACATACATATACATGTATGTATGTATGTATATGCATGATATATGTACCCTGGTATAAATATAAATATATAAATGTGTATATGTGTATATATATATGTGTGTGTATATATACATATCTATATATATGTGTGTATATGTGTGCAATATACATATCTATATGTATATATTATGTATGTATATACATATCTATACACGTGTGTATGTCTATATATACATATCTGTCTATATAGCTCTATATATATGTATGTATTGTGCAAATATATGTGTATATATACACATATGTATATGTATATATCTGTTTACATATACATATACGTGTGTGTATATATAGATACACACACACACACATATGCATGACAAGACATGGAAAAGTTTGTCTTTAGTGCTCACACTTCTACTTCCTCTTTGACACTCACCTGTCCTGAATTCCTTGACAACTTCTACCTTCCCCTTCCCAGCATCTATCTTGCTCCCGAATGATGGTCTGTCAGCTAATTTCTGCTAAACTATTTCCTGAGAAGGACCTCATGCCAGGGGCATTTACATTGTCATAGAAGATTCTTAAAAACTAAAAAGGCTTCAGAGTTAAAATGAATTAACCTTTAATAGTAGCCTGAGAGACAAAGGAAGAGAGAGATTTGGGTGGGGCGGGCGGGCGGGGGAGAGAAGGAAATCAGCACGTATATAGCACCTACTACATGCCAGGGAGGCCATCTCCAGTCATCCTAATCTAGATGTTGCCACTGGACCCAGATGGCTCAGGAGGAGAGAGTGAGGCTGGTGACTTTGCACAGCCCTCCCCCGCTTAAATCCGATTCACTTGCAAGTCATGGCATCATCTCCCTGATGTCATGGTCCTCTTCGAGAATGAAGGACAGACAATAACTACATGCCAGAAACTGTGCTGAGGACTTTCAAAATGTTATTTCATTTGATCCTCACAACTTCACAAGGTAGGTGTTATTATTGTCCCCTTGTTTGCCCAGGGTCACCCAGCTAGTAAGTGTTTAAGATGAGATTTGAACTCAGGTCTTCCTGACCTGACTTAATCCACCTCAACACCTAGGTAGTGGGCAAGGAGGATCTTCACGGTGCTCCACAAATCACGTCAGTCCAGCTTGCAAACCTGAAACATACCCACAAACACACACATGTTCAAGTCTGCGTGACGTGGCCACATGCACACATCAGCTTTATACTTTTCATGCATTCAAACCTGCACAGCCAAGGGCACATGAGCCGATTAGGTAAAAGCAAGGTTTGCTGCTCAGTCATGTCCGACTCTCCATGACCCTGTCTGGGGTTTTCTTGGCAGAGATACTAGAGTGGTTTGCCATTTCCTTCTCCAGATCATTTTACAGATGAGGAAACTGAGGCAAGTAGGGTGAAGTGATCACACAACTAGTAAGTGTCTGAGACCAGATTTGAACTCACAAAGATGAGTCTTCCTGACTCCAAACCCAGTGCTCAATCGCTGATTCTTTGGACAACTGTCCAGAACCTTCTTCTTGTGTTGGATCAGGAAAACGGATGGAATCGAGAGGATGTGGCTTCTCGCCTGCGATTGGAGAGCTAAGGGGTCAGTCAGCATCAGACTAGCCAGCAACAAATTAAAACTATGTCCCTGGCTGACGTCAATAACATTATGGAAATGGGGAAGGGGGCTTCCTCCCCCTACACACTTTATGTGCCCCATAACTATTTCTGTGACAGTACAAAATTTCTGCATTTTTCCCACGTTGTCTATCAGGTTTTCTTAAAGCAAAGACCATCTATGAGTCCATGAAATGACCATACTTTTTCATACACAGGCACTCTTTTGCCTTACTTACTAATCTTCTTCCTCACCCATCTTTTCCTCTCTTAATAGCCTCATGTGACTTTCTCCTCTCCCTTCCCTAGGCAATGAGACCAACACTTGCCTTTGCCTCAATATAACTGTATGTGAAGTCTTTCAAAAGGGTTACCTGATGCTCTACCCCTTCAGCACCGAGTACAGCCTCATCTGCTGCGCCATCCTGTATGTCATGTGGAAGAACGTGGGTCGAAAGTTGTCTCATCACATAACTGGTCCTGGTCGGCCCAACTTCCACCTCCATGGGGCCATCTTTGGTCCTTTGTTGGGCTTCCTAGTTCTAGTGGCAGGGGTCTGTGTCTTTGTCCTCTTCCAGATCCAGGCCAGTGGCCCCTCCATCGCTTATCAGTACTTTAACCTTTACTATGCTTTTTATGTGATTGTCTTGCCTATCATGACTCTGGCATGCCTGATGGGCACAGTCATACATGGTCTGGAAGAGCGGGAAATGGACACAGTCAAGAACCCCACTCGAAGCCTTGATGTGGTACTTCTGATGGGCGCTGCCCTGGGCCAGATTGGTATCTCCTATTTTTCCATTGTGGCTATTGTGGCCACTGACGTCCAAAAGCTGCTTAACAGACTTATCCTTGCCTATTCAATCCTCATTATCATTCAGCACATCACCCAAAACCTCTTCATCATTGAGGGACTGCACCGGCAGCCACTCTGGGAGAAACCCATCCAGTGCCAGAATGATAGGACAGAGGAGGAGTGCCCACCAGGCCTTCGCCGAGGATCCATGCTGGAGCTGGGCCAGGGCCTTCGTAGGGTATCCCTGGCCTATATCCACAATTACAGCCACCTCAACTGGAAGCGTCGAGTTCTTAAGGAAATTTCCATCTTCCTCATCATCTGTAACATCACGGTGGGTAGCTGATGGGCTCTGGGTTGGGGCTCATGGAGCCACTCGGCTAAAATGGGAGGTGCTGGGTCAAGGATAATGAGCTAGCTAAAAGAAAGGTGGTGAAGGGGTTGTCTCTACCACAGCTATGAGCTGGTGGGAGGGGAAAAGACCCTTCTCAGTCAGTCACCTGTCTCTTCCCTCTCCCCAGATGTGGATGATGCCAGCATTTGGCACACACCCTGAGTTTGAGAATGGATTGGAGAAAGATTTCTATGGCTACAGGACATGGTTCACCATTGTCAACTTTGGCCTGCCCCTGGGGGTCTTCTACCGAATGCACTCTGTTGGGGGGCTGGTAGAAGTCTACCTTAGTGCCTGATTCAAGGAAGTCCACAGTAAGACATCCCAGTTGGCCCTGGCACTGTTCCTGCTTCTTTCCTCCACCTTGATCCCAAGCCACACAGTTACAGGGGCTAGTAGAAGATACCTACCCTAAGCCTCTGCTCCATCTACAGCCAAGAAATCCGAGTATCCCTCCATTTGAGCAGAGGCAGAGACTAACTAGAGTGAGTCCCTCAAAGTCTCGCTGGCTCCAGGACCCATCAATTTGGACATTTGGGGACACTCTGCTGTCTTCTCCAGAGCCAAGGATGAGGTCCCAAAATGCTATGCTGGGGTACTAGTGGGAAGGGCTACACCTGTTTATGTTTTTAATTTAGATCGCCTGAGAGCTCCAAATGGCACAGCTGGCAATTCAATCCTGGTAAATGCTTGTGGCTCTTCTTAGAGCCAGCGTGGGGAGCTTGAGCCAGGGGTCTTATAAGAGTTTGGGGAGTGGGAAGGTAGTTGTACCCCATTCTAGCAAATGTCTTAGCGGGCTAGCACCTGCCTGCCTCTGGGCCTGTTTGTCCAACCACTGCTCAGGGCCATTTTCCTAATCTAAGTCAGAGCAAACTTATCATCTTTAGGGGCCACTCCACTCACTCTCCCTCCCTTCCACCAAGCCCTACACACACACACACACTGTCATCTAACAAGCTCATTAATTAGCTGCCAAGCTATGTTGAACTCCTCTCTCCTGCTGCCATAAAATCTGTTTGTTTGATCGATTACCTGCTCCTTTTATTGTATTTGTTCCCAAAGACAAAACAGTCACTCAGCCTTGGGAATGGAGAAAAGGGCTTCCACTCTCCTGCAGCCGTGCTAGGCAGTGGGGAGGGGAGACACCCAGAGAATATTTTTTGCCCTGGTGTTATCCAGGAATACAGAAAGGAATGGATCCCCATCTAGCTCTAGAGGGAAACACCTAGGGTAAGAATGAAGCCACTTTGGGGGAGGGGAAGCTGGCCTCACCTTACAGAAGCACCCTCTTACCAAGTACTCCCAAACCAAGGTAAATGGGGAGCAGCTATTCTCTTTGGAGAGGGTCAGTCAGGAACTAGGGGTGTGTGTGACCCGGCTGTGCCTGTGTCCAAGACCTGGACATTCCACTGAGTCATAAAGATGTACAAAAGGTTGAAAAGAGAAGCCAGGTCACTTTTCAGGGCCAGCCCTGAAAATTCTCTCCCTTCCTGTTTTGACCTTCATCTAGCCCTAAGCCCCAGCACCAACACTAGGCTGGGCACAGAGTGAATCATCTCTGCGAAGAAGGCCTAGCCCAGGCACTCTTTATATTCTGACAGCCAGGTCTCCAGCACATCCCTGTAGGTCCTTGGTGCCCCACCTGGAATGGGGCTGGAAGCAGGAGGAGAATGATAGACTGGAAGATTACTAAGCTGGCTTAAATGAGCTGACATGGTGAATTAAAGAGCACAGTGAGGTAGAGAGAGTGCTAGATTTGGGTTCCATTTCTGGCATTGCCACTTAGTATCTGTGGGATTCATCTCCACTTGGGACTCCACTTCCTCATCTATCAAATGGAGGGGAAAGTCCTTGTCTATCATTCTGAACACACCCATTCTCATCTGCTCAAATAAAAGCTAAGCAGAACTAAGTCAATTAGTGCTTGGATAGAAGACGGCCTTAGAATACTGGGTGCTATAGACATTTTCTCTGATTACCAGTGTGGTTCTAGGGTCAGAAGACCTGCATTCAAATCCTGCCTTTTCTGCTTACTACTTATATGATCTCCGGCAAGTCACAACCTTCCTGGGCTTTGGTTTCCCCCATTGGTAAAATGAAGGCCTTGGACAAATAGCTTCTGAGGTCCATTCCCGTTCTGGATTCTATGTGCTCTGAGATCTTCTCAAGCTCTAACATTCTATGAATCTATGGGGAGGCAGTGGGATAGTGGGGGGTTGACCAGAAATCCTGGGTGATGTAGTTTTTTCTTTGGTAGCAGTGGGGCACAGGGGAAAGTACACCGCTCTGGAATCAAAGGTCGTTGTTATTGTTCAGTCATTTCATGGTTGTGTTCGACACTTTGTGACCCCATTTGGGATTTTCTTGGCAAAGCTACTGGAGTGGTTTGCCATTTCTTTCTCTAGCTCATTTTACAGATGAGAAACTGAGGCAAACAAGGTTAAGTGCCTTGCCCAGGTTCACATAAGTAGTAAGTGTGAGGCCAGATTTGAAACCAAGAAGATGAATCTTCCTGACTTCATCCTCGGTACTCTATCCACTTTATGACCTAGTTGAACCCAAAGGACTTGGATTCAAATCTCAGTTTATGCCACTTACCAGCTGTGTGTGTGACTTTGGCCAGGTCCTTTGATTCAACATCTCTATGTATTTAGCATGATGCCTAGCACATAGTAGGCACTTAATAAAGGTTTATTGTCTGGCTGCCTGACACTGAAACAGACCAGGATTAAGAGGACAGGGCTGTTTCCGTGTTGCCCTCAGTAGGGAGAACTCAAAACTTTGGGCAGGCATGGTTATACTCAAAGATTTCATCCCTTCTTTTTGCCCACGTAGCCTATGGGTAGATTGCCAGAGACCTGGAGACTCAGTTAAACTACCCTCTGGAGCTTATAGAACGATTTTAAAGATAAGGTGTCCAGAAGTAGCCCAGAGAGAGGGACTAAGACAGGAGTTCTTAACCTCATTTTTGTCCATGGACGCCTTTGGCAGCCTGGCGAAGCCTATGGATCCTTTCTCAGAATGGTAGGATTGTTATTGTCATTTTTTAGTCATGTTCAACTCTTTGTGACCCCACTTGGGGTTTTCTTGGCCAAGGTACCGGAGCGGTCTGCTATTTCCTTCTCTGGTTCATTTTACAGATGAAAAAAACTGAGGCAAATAGGGTTAAGTGACTTCCCCAAGGTAATACGGCTATTAAGTGCCCAAGGCCAGAAAGATGAGTCTGACACTATCCACTGAACCACCTAACTGCCTTCTCTCATAATAATTCCTTTAAACGAATCAAGTAAATACATAGGATAAGAAAACCAGTTCTATGGAAATAGTTATCAAAATACTTATAAAAACAAGACAAAAAAAAGTTTATGTCTTCCAAGGTAAGAACCTCTGGGCAAATAAGACCCTAAGCAGCATAATAACTGGCACTTGGGCACAATTTAAGGGTCTATAAAATACTTTACATATATTATCTCATTTAATCCTGTAAAGAACTGGAAGCATTGTCCCCGGAGTCCCAGTTTGCCTTTGTGAAATGCCCGACCAAAGCCAAGTAAGCTTGTCCTACTTAAGTGAGGTGTCAGCGTTTAGAACTAAAGGGGATCTGAGAAGTCATTTAGCATAAGAACATTCATTTTAAGGATTAAAAAAAAAACTCAGGCCCAAATAAATAAAGATATTGACTAAGGTCACACAGATAAGAAGTAGCTGACTTGGGATTGGAACCTAGCTCCTCTACTGCTATATGCCCATCCTTCTTCATCTTCATATACATGGGCCCTTCAGGGCCGGCCACTTAGCAGAGAGTCCCACGCAATCCCCACAAGGGGATTGCCGTTCCCTCTAACCTCAAAGAAGGTTTTACCCCCAGCTACCCCAGCACCCTACCAGACACATACAAGTACAAACCCCCCACTACCCTCTGAGGTTACTCATGTCATAGAAAGACAGTGACAATGTCTTGAACCAATGTCAGACTTCTAAACCTGGAACCAATGTCAGCCTTTTAAACCTGGAACCAATGTCTTGAACTTTTAAACCAAGCCTTTATCCAAGGGAGCCACTGCCCCCTTCCCCAGGGAAGCTCCCTCCACCCTTACCCCAGACACACATACACAGCCAGGAAAAGGGAGATTTTAATTTTGTGTAAAGTAGCAGATTGTACAATGCGTCTCTAGTGCTTGAAAGTTAAGATTGTACTGACACAGGCAGAGAGCGGGGGTTAGCCATGGATGGGGAACATTTGGAAGAACGATGTTGGAGGACAGGGCTGAGGACTAAGGGTTTCAGAGGGGCCAGCTGGGACAGCTATGGGGAAGCAGGGGGAGGGTATTTTGGACTGTCTTCCCCTGACACCCCTCCACTTACCCAAGATGGGGGAAAACGGGTTCTCTGCCCTTCAACATAAAGCTGTGATTAGAATGGGGGGGGAAGGTTGCTCCCACATCTATGAAAAAGTTTCCCATGGGAGAGGGCTTTGTACAAACATGAAAATGTGAACATGCTGGTCACCTAGGCCATGTCCATTGGACCCAGACTCCGGGTTGGAACTCTTACCCTCTTCTTCCCTCAAAAAACCCTAAAAAGCTCCCTCAGCCCAATTCTTCCTATGAGCTGCTCAGCCTCAATGCCATATTGGGTATGAAATGAGTAATGTTTTGTAGTGGAAGGTAAAGGGCATCCCAGCATTCACACCTCAGCTTCCCCACTACTACCCAGATAGTGGGGACCCCAGACTAAAGTTACCCTTCTGAGGGGCCCAGGACCCTCTGAGTCACTTACAGGGAGGACCTGGAAGGTCTGGTCAAAGAAGAGGGTGAACATATAGAGAGTGGTATAGAAACGAGTCTTCAGGGGAGCCAGGGCTACAAATACAGACTTGAAATGGAAGGGAAGTAATTGATTCGGTAGGAGTTTGGCCCTGGGACACCAAGAGGTATCTACTGAGAGGAAGCTTCCCCTTCCAATTTCTGTTGTTTTCTGTAACTACCACTAGAACCAGGAGGACTTCATAAGCCAGATATGGGGAAAGGGCACAGCTGGTTCCCCACATTTCCCCCAATCCCTGGGCTCTTGGGGAAGTTAGCCTTTATAGCCTCCCCGCCCCCCTTCCTCAGGTCAAAGTGATAATAAAGCTTGAAATGACAGTCAGGAGGCAGAAGAATCAGAGCCAGGTTGGGGTCAAGGGCCCAGGGATCACCTGGCACCCAAACCCTCAAACCCCTTCCTTCTCCTCTCCTTCACTCTCTTCTGCTCATACCCGCTGGATCTCAAACAGCTTCACGTCGGTGTCATACCAGACTGGTGGGTCCACATTCCTGTGAGGAATAGGGATGGGGGCCAGGCCCCCAAAGATGCTGGGTGAATTCAAGGAAGAGGTAAGGGAAGAATTAGAGAATGCTGGTACCCAAACCCTCTCTATCCTCAC
Source organism: Phalanger gymnotis (assembly GCA_028646595.1). Taxonomy (NCBI): domain Eukaryota; kingdom Metazoa; phylum Chordata; class Mammalia; order Diprotodontia; family Phalangeridae; genus Phalanger; species Phalanger gymnotis. The sequence continues at coordinate 177,226,762 of CM053626.1, forward strand.
TTTTTCTTCTGAGCAAAGGGCTCACATCCAACCTAGTCTCTGTACTAAGCAACCTTATGGACTCACTAATAAATCTGTCTTCACTAGAGACAAGGAGACTCAGGGTCAGAGGAAGTCCTAAATCTGAGCCCACAAAGGAAAACGCCCCGTTAGTCACTCTGGAGCAGAAGTTCTTAACCTCTGCTGTGTCTTGGACCCCTTTGTCAGTCTGGTGAAATCTACAGACCCCTTCTCCAAATAACGCGTTTTTTTTTTTTAAAAAAACATAATTGAAGGAAATACTCAATTTTAGTTAGAAGTTAATGAAAACAGACATAATTTTCCCCATTTAATTTCACCAGTCCCTTGAAGTCTGTTTACTTGGTAGAGGGACCCCAAGTTAAGCATCTCTAAAGGCTGAGCCAATCCCATATGACATGGTGACAGCTACAGCTGGGGGATCCCTGTTCCTTCAGAGACTAAACAGCATGCCAGGGACCTTCACTCATTACTATGGGGTTGGTGGCTAGTGACTCTCTGTCCCCAGTCCTCATCAGGCCTCTTTACCTTAGATAGATGACACCCCACATGTAGGTGCGGAACCACATGGCGGTGCCTGAGTTGGCCTGGTATTTACGGATGAGGATGGGATGGGGCACAGGTAGCAGCCCCACTAGTGTGCCGTGCTGGAGAAACTTAAGGATTTCTGATTCATCCGTCAGCCCCCTGCAGAGAAAAGGAAAGGAATGGAAGGCTCAGAGGATGCTCTAGGCCTCTCTCTTATGAAAAGGTCAGGAGTACTCTGGACAAAGAGTTATAGAAAGAGTAGGGGATAGCAGAAAGATACTAGACGTGGAATTAGGAGAGACATGTTTAAATCCTAGCATTATCCTAGCTGTATGACCCTAACCTCATTTAAACTGGTTTCAGCCTCAACTTCCTTATATTTAATATGGGAATAATAACTTGCCAGTTATTGTGAAAAGTGTCTTTTAAACCTTAAAACACCATTAGAAATATGAGCTATTATATAAGGGATGCCCAATGAACGGCCCATGGTCTTCCTCCTGCCATCTCCTCCTAACCTCAACAGCCTCTCCACATCCCTCCCAGCTCCCAGCCCTCCTGCTCAGACTCACTTATCAATGCAGATCTTCTCCACCTGAGGCACCAGTACCTGCAGCAGCCTCATGATGGTCTGGAGTGGCAGCTTGGACTTCCAGGAGAGGACCTACAGGATGGACAGCAGCCAGAGGGAAGGGAGAGGAGATCAGAGCCTAGCTGGGGTGGGATCTGGGAAATCAATGGCACTATGCTCAAGCCCCCATCTCCAGGCACAGCCGTCCATCCCAAAGGCAGGGAAATCAAGCCCTAGGTAGGCATGGAATCAGATTTGAGGAAAACTGACTAAAATCAGACCCATGGATATTTATTTGTTGACTATTTATTGCAAAACACTGAAGGACCAAGGAATATTAATGTCATTAGAGTCATGACCAGAATGTATTTCGTATAGCACTTTAAGGTTTTCAAAGTGATATATATATCACATATAATATATATTTAAAGTGCCATATATGTACATATATATACATATATATGTATGTGTATAGATAGATACACACACACACACACACACACACACACACACACACACACACGTTATTGTTCAGGCCATTCAGTCACAGCTGACTCTTTCCTGACTCTGTGGACCATAGCTCACCAATACTGTCCATGGAGGTTTTCTTGGCAAAGATACTGGAGTGGTTTCCATTCCCTTCTCCAATGGATTAAGGCAAACAGAAGTTAAGTGACTTGTCCAGGGTCACACAACTAGTAAGTGCCTGAGGCTGGATTACTTACGCCTAGCACTCTAGCCACTGAACCATCTAGCTGCCGTATATCTACATACATACGTGTATATATGTGTGTATATATGTACATATTTCTATTCCATACACATACCTATATATTGTTTTCATACGCATGCTCATGTGAAGAAAGAGGTAAGTGACATTTGAGACCAACGTCCCCTGGATATAGATAGCCCACAAACCACAATGCACTCAAACTAGGGACATTCACCTCCTCCCCACCCTCCAAGGCTTTAAGGCCCTCATTCCCTCACCCAGTCTGGAGTTGGGTTCCACTGCCCGCCAGCTGAAGCAGTGGGTGATTGTTGCTGTTCTCGACAAACTTGGCCAGGCTCCTGGAGCACAAGAAAGGAAAATGGGATAGAGATGTGAAGGGTAAAGGGGAAATGAAGGGAGCTGCTTCCACAGTCACAGCTTCTCAGTCTAAGCCATTCTATTTGACTCTTTAGAGCAATGGGGATAACCCTGGGAGCAATTGTAGCCTAATACCCTTTGCCCCGAGGGTTCATGCCACAGGCTCCTCTGAGCTCCACCCCCCTCTAGCTTGGGCCCAGCCTAGTCCCTGTGACAGGTTTAGGGCTGGGGTGGGGGAAGGACTAAACAGAATGACGAGCCAGGGTAAAGGCCAACTGCTGATAAAGAAGATGGATGAGTGAAGGCCAAGGGTGTGAACCCATTACCCTGAAAGGAAGAAAGAGGAAAGTTTGGCCAGGGGTGGGGAACCTTCTCAGACCCTGTGGGAACAAAACCTGCTTCTTCAACCACACCCCTCAGGAAGAAACCACAGAGCAAGTTCCACTGCCCTATGGGCTCTGGGGTCAAGTCAAGAGACAAATGATTGCAGAGAGCCCCACCAAGGGAGGAACTCCAAACTTCCCTTGTTCTAAGATGCTAGGCAGTATATTTCCACACACAGGGGATGTCAAGCATCCCCTCTAGCCAAGGCCCTGCATACCCCCAGGGAGGGCACTACCAGCTTCTCCCTTCCCCTGGCTCTTGGGCCCTGGCCCTTTGAGGCTGGGGCCTCACCCCGTTCCACGGTTCTTCCTTGCTCTTCCTGGCTGGGGAGCTGCTCTCAACTGGGCTTCGACGGGACTCGGGCTCCAAAGATTTCATTGTTCCATCCTCAGACACCTGTGACTTCTCTGTCAGCTTGTCAATGCCTTGGGGGTGGAGTGGAGTGATGTTGGTGAATGAAGATAGCTAGGTTTGGGCAACAGGTGAAGGTTTCATGTTTCTCCCACCCCCACTCCCACCTTAACTGTGAACTCCCCAGATTCAATGCTTCCCTATCCTATATTTAGCCTATTCCAAAATTTCTCCTTCTCTACTCCACCACTAATATTACATTAATGAGGAGTTAATTTTACCAATGGGCTAATGTAATGGAAAGAATATAACACTGGAAGGACCTAGCCTGTGGGAATGTCTACACATGACACATATGACTTCAGCAGGACTCTGTAGAACTCACCAGCCTCGTCATCAAAAATTATCAAAATAAGTAATTATGGATATAGAGGAGCAGTAGGATAGACACAAAGATTACAAAAAAAACAAACAAACCCAGAAGCCAAGGGAAATGTGCAAATATCGAAGACCAACAGAGGTGTGTACTGAGGTGTGGCAGGAGGTTCGCAATATTGGGGTTCAAGTCCTAACTCTGCTTCTATTACTAGCTGGCTCAGAAGTCCTTAACCTTTTTGTGTCATGGACCTTTTGACAGTCTAGTGGAACCTTTGGAACTCTTCTCAGAATGATAATCTTTTAAAATTATAATTTAATAATATTTTTTAAAAATTCATAATTGAACAAAGTATTGTATTTCAGTTAGAGGCTAATGAAAATAAAGATGTAAATTTCTTCCTCATCCAAGTTCGTTGACCCTTTACAACCTTTACAACCTTTACAACTTGGACTTTTTTCACGGATCCCAGATTAAGAAGCCCTGTTCTAGAGTTTGGGTCAATCCATTTGACATGGCAGGGGCTACAGTGGGAGATCCCTGTTCATTTGGATCCCAGCTTCAATATTGCTATACTAGCTATCTGACCTCAGACAAAGTCCCTTAACTAATCTGGGTAACTAGCTGGACTACATAATCTCTCCACTTTCTTCCAGTTTTAGCAATCTATAATCCTATCATGACCCCTCCCTGCTGCCCATTTCCTTGACATAAATTGAGGAGGAATGAGTGCCCAGGTGATGTCACTTCTCCAAACCTAACAAGAACCTATTCCTGCTACCTCCATGCCAAGGCCAAACCTGGTGTAGCCACTAGGCTGGTCTTGAGGGTACCAGGCTCAGCAGGTGCAGCAGGGCAGGAGCCCTCCATGGAGACACCCTCCTGGGAATTGGTTCGAGATAGGGTTTCAGGAGTCCGCCTTCGACGCTGCAAGGCCTTGTGGATCGAGGGCATGTCTGTGGGCAGGTTGGCCAACTGGTGGAAGACACTTCGCTTTCGAATGATGGCATAGACAAGGTTTGAGTTGCCTAAGAGAAATGGTGAGAAAAGTGGGTCGAGACAGTAGTTACACCCAGATTCAGAAAGGCTGTTATCAGGAAGAAAAAACATACTCCCACTCAGTCCACAGGGATTTGCTAGATATGGTAAATTTGAAGGGACTAGGAACATAATCCCAGGTATAAGAGATAGTACAAGAAACCCATGATAAAGGTAAAAGGGGACCAATGGAAAGCCATCAAGAAAAGTTGATACTAAGACAACAAGCTGGCTGGCCACACCCAAGAGCCCCGACATTTCCACCCTATACACTAGCCATAACCTTAGAAGCTTGGAACCCAGGCTACATCTTCAAAAGGGCTCTGGTCACATTCCCTCATCTAGGGGAGGAGTATAAATAGCCCCCTCCCCAACTGGGTCACAAGGGTGACCCCAGGGATCTAAGAAGCCCTAACAATGGAGATGGAACAGATGGATGGGTGGGCCGAGGAAGGAGAGTTCTCACCATCAAATTGGTACTGAATGATGTTGTTAAAGACCTCAAGGAGAAAGAAAACCAGGTGATGGTTCTGGACAGCAGAAAACAGGAACCAGGTGGTAGAGAAAGCCTCCAGGAGGTGGAGTAGCTTATTGGCTGCAACCATGGACAAGCTCTTGAGATACGGAGACACTGGGAGGGGGAAAGGGTGAATCACTCTGGGCAGCCCCTAAAGTCCCCAAACCACACACCCTAGGCAAAGTTTGAAAATCATCACCCCCCCCAAGCTCCCCTTTCTGCCCTAGAGAGCAGGGATTTTCTAGCATATGAAAATTTAAGAAATATAACCTTCTGCGTGTAAAGTCCTAAGCAAATACCTATCTCACCTGCCCCTGGCCCTACCCTGTCCAATTTGTTGTCATTGTTCAGTCTTTGTGACCCCATTTTAGGGTTTTCTTGGCAAAGATACTGGAGCGGTTTTCCATTTCCTTCTCCAGCTCATTTCACAGATGAGAAAACTGAGGCAAACAGGGCTAAGGGGCTTGCCCAGGGTCACACAGCTTGTAAGTGTCTGAAGCTGAACTCAGGTCTTCCTCCCCAACCTCCACCTCCCCCCAAATCACTGGCGTAGTTGGGCTCTACTTCAGAATACCTAGCCCCACCCCCTAGTGATCTGCCTCCCACAGTGGCCCCAGGGACAGGAGGCTGAGAGAGGGCAATCCAGCTGCTCCAGACACCACGTCAGGGCAAACTTGGTCCTTGAGGTGCCTTATCAGCATAATGAGCCGGGAAGATTGGAAGCCACCCTGGCTGCTTTTAGGCCTGACCACCTGGTGCCCCCTGGTGGTGAACATTGGGATAACCGATCCTTTCACCAGCTTTACCATTCACTATGATGGTGAGCAAGCAATCAAAGAGGGGCTGTAGGCGTTGATGGCCGCTGGTGATGATCTTGTGGAACACCTAGAGAGCAGGGTCAGTAAGAGGAGACAGAGAGGGAGGTCAGCACCACTCTAGACCCTTGACTAGCCACAGTACAGTCCCACTGCTCCCTCCCCTCCCGACTTCCCAATTCATCCATTGGGTGTCATCACTGCTAAGGACTAGGGCAGAAGAGCACTGCCTGATGGATAAAGGGGAGCAGCTGTTCTCACCACAATGAGCAGGTCAGCATGGGTGCCAGTGAAGACAGGGATGTCCATGGGAACTCGAACAGAATAGGGCTTGTTCAACCGAACCCCAAAGTTGCGTTCTCCACTCAGGAGCAGCAATATGAAAACTCCGATGTGCATCAGGCCCACTCGAGCTGTGGACATGGGAGAGGAACCACGTTGGTCATGAGAGATGGACAAGGGGAAAGGTCAGAAAGGGGATGGAGCAATGAGGAGAGGGTTCAGTGACAGGGACAGGGACAACCTGTATTTTGTGGGTGGTAAGGATATAAGACAGGTGGATCATTTGGGAAAGGAAAGAGGTTGATTTCCCTGATCCCTAGGGGCAGAGAATGAAATAGGCCCACTCCCTCATGAACTCACACTGATCAGCTCTAGCATCATTGAGGAAGAAAAGGATGGGGACGAGGATATCCAACACATCACTGCTCTTCAACACGAAGAAGAGGAATTTCTTGAAGTAGAGAGGCAGATGAGAGCAGAGGAAGACAGGCCTGGATCAGAATGGGGAGGAGGTCCGGTGCCCCAAAGCTGAGCCTCCCCAGGGGACCTCACCCCCCCATACCAATGAGTGAGACCATAACCCCCATCACTAAGTGGACCCAGAAGACCTCATTCTCTCACATTTCTAATAGGGTTCACAAGATCTTAGCACTTCCATCTCTGAGATGTCTCAGAAGACCTTCCTCCACCATCTCTGAGTAGATCTAGGAGTCCTCACCTCTCTCCCATCTCTGGGCAGACCCAGAAGAACTTAGCCATTCCCTGCTTCTGAGCTAACTCAAGATACCTCACAACCATCAGCCCCCAACTTCAAGTGGACCCTTGGGGATCTCCTACACGATTTCTCAGTTATCTCCTCTTGGGGCATCCCAGCTCCTTCCCAGAGGGTCCAGTTAAGGCTGCCTACCTTGTTGAAGTCACAGAGCTTCCAAAACAGAACTAGTAATTCCTGATGGAACTGGATTTTCTTGGCAGAGTTAGGCAGGTATGTCTGAAGCAGAGGGTTGGAGAGCAACCGGGCCACACCCTTAAGGATGAACTGGAAGTCCTGTAGTGATACAGGGTTGGGAGCCAGCCTAGGGCTAGAGAACCACAGTGATCCCCAGCATCCCCCCACTCACACACCATTACCTCTGGCATCAAGTCTAAACAGTCTCAATTGTGAAGCTTAAGTTTTTCCCATACCTGCCTCTGTCATAACCCTTTTAATCTCACTACCATCATCTCGTCTCCACTGACTATAAAAGTAAGACCCTCGGGGGCGAAGCCAAGATGGCGGCTGGGAAGCAGTGACTGGCGTGA
>CM053626.1:177234533-177262370 GCA_028646595.1 Phalanger gymnotis
ATAAATAAATAAATAAATAAATAAATAAATAAATAAATAAATAAATAAATAAAAGTAAGACCCTCTCCCCACAGTAAGACAGCACAGTTCCCAGGAGGCCAGGCCACTAGTCAACATCCAAGGGCTCAATCCACTGCTGTTCCATCTTACTCCCCACAAAATACAGGCCATCCCACAATGCTGTATTGTTATTACCTTTGAAGAGAACTGACCTTCACTCCCTGAACTCTTCTCTAAGCAAGTCACCCTGTTTACCATCCCCACCAAGGACTAAAATCCACTCCACTCCTTCTCCTGATATGAAATCCCCTCTCCTCCATCAAAATACATCCTTTAAAGTTTCACTCCAATGTTTTCTCTTCCAGAGACATCTTTCCTTACTGTTTCCTCCCTAGTTTAGGTCAATTCAACCTTTTCACTATCTTCTACCCTCCACCTTCCAAAGCATGGACTCATTCTCTCTGTGCATGGAATAATCTGTATCACTCATTGGTATTATACATCTTTTGAAATGTGTGCATGTGTATGTGTGAATGCATGTGTGTCTATGTGAGCATTTGTGTGTGCTCATGTCTGCTTCTATTCTGGCTTCTCTGCTAGGCTGTGGGGTCTCTGAGAGCAGAGACTATGACTTCTCTTTTCTCTGCATCTCTTTCAGAGGTTCTGCACAGGGAAAGGGCTCAGCCCCTTCCCATTTGAATGGGGGCAGCAAAGGACTCACCTCCTCACGGTGAATTCGGGACAGGTAGTTCACAAATAGATTCTCAGGGCCTGGTGGCTGTGGGGAGGGACAAGCGCTCTTATTACCAACAGCTAATATGGTTTGGACCCCACCCCAAACCAGTGAGCCACCCTCAAGGCCTTCACCCACCCCAGGGACCTCTCTAATAGGCCTAGAAGACTAGTTGACAGGACCTTGACCAGGTAGGACCTGTCAAGTAACTACATCTTATAACATTTTCAGGTACCCAGAGCCTACAGCAATAGTACCAGTGCCCGCCTGCCAATCTCAGGCATACCAGGCAACTTGGATTCTGGCACCAAGATCAGGTACCCAACTAGTATATCTTGTCCTGGGCTTCTGATATGGGAAAAGTCACATGCCATGGTAATCAGTCCCCCTGCTAGTCAGTCAAATTATGCTGCGGAAGACCCCAGTTTGGGGACGCCCCTCACCCACCCAGGAAGGCAGGAGGGGATGTTGGGCCCTTACGTCTGCATCATCCATGACAGTGCCCGTGGTAGTTCCATCTACGGTGGGGCTGGTGCTGGTGGCGCTGTCATAGTCCAATGTCACAATAAGTACTTGAGCTGCTTCCTCCACTAGCGGCTCTCGATAGTCAGAGAATAGCAAGTGGTTGTAAGGAATCCCATAGCCCACCGGGTCATAGGCACAGACGATGTTGAGAAGGGAGGTGAAGAGCGGCAGGGCGTGTCTGCACAGGAAGGAAGGCAATGGTGGATGGGCTGTGTTAGGTGATGGGGGAAGGATCAGGGAGAGGGGCTAACAAGGCCCCGTGTCCACCTGCCCGTGGCTGAGATGGCACAGGCACTTTGTCCTCTTCCAGGAGCTAAGAGGGCCCTTCCTCTTTGGACTCAAGCTAAGAACTGAGCGGGTTTGGGGAAGAAGGGCTCTCCATCAAGAGCTGGAGTAGATAATAATAAAAAATGCCACATTATAGTTATAGAAGGCTTGCTTTCCTCATCATAGGGTCCCTTTGGGGCAGTCACATATCCATGCCATGGAAAACAGAGCCTCTTAGAGCTCATTTCATCCCACCTCTTCATTTCTTAGATGAGGGAACCAAGGCCTGCAGAACTTAGATAGTTGATGTCACACAGGCAGTAAGTGACAGGGCCAGGATTGGGCCCAAGGTCCTCTGAAGTCAGATCGTCCCACAATCTTTTAACTGTATGCTACTGGCTCATTAAGGGCAACAATTAACACCAGGAGAACTGAGATTAGGCTGGAGGCAGGTGTGAGGGAAGGAGAAACTTTTGTTGTTCAGTCATTTTAGTCATGTTAGACCCTTTGTGACCCTATTTGGGATTTTTCTGGCAAAGATACTGGAGTGGTTTGCCATGTTTTTCTCCAGCTCATTTGACAGACGAGAAAACTCAAGCAAACAGAGTTCAGTGACTTGCCCAGGGTTATACAGGTAGCAAGTATCTGAGGCCAGATTTGAATTCAGGTCTTCCTGACTCCAGGCCCAGGATATCTATCTATCTATCTATCTATTTATCTGGTGTGTGTATATATGTGTGTGTGTGTGTGTGTGTATCTATATATAGTATGTCTATATATCTATATATGTCTAGATATCTATCCATGGCACCACCTAGCTGCCCATAGTGTTAGCAGTTTCTGAGGCTGGATTCAAATTCTGGTCTTCCTGACTCCAGGTCCAATATATCTACCTATCTATCTATATAGTATCTCTATATGTACATGTATATGTATATGTATATATATACTATATATTATATTCATATACTATAGATAGCATCTCTATCTGTAGATAGTATATCTATATATCCATGCACTGCACCACCTAGCTGCCTATAGGGTTAGCAGTGTCTAAGGCCGGATTTGAATTCAGGTCTTCCTGACTCCAGGCCTAATCTATCTATCTATCTATCTATCTATAGTATATCTATATGTATACAGATATACTATATAGATATACTACCTGATATACTATACTGGATATACTGCAGTGTACGTATACCATAGTATATATAGGTGGTAAATTTGAAGGGACTAGGAACATAATCCCAGGTATAAGAAACAGTACAAAAAACCCATCAGAGAAGGTAAAAGGGGACCAGTGGAAAGCCACCAAGAAAAGCTGATACTAAGACAACAAGCTGGCTGGCCACACCCAAAAGTACAAAGGCTTCCACCCTGTAAACTAGCCGTAACTATCTATCTATATATGTATATGTATATATATATATACATATATATACCATATCTACTATATTTATATTCTATAGATAGTATATCAATCTATAAATCTATAGATAGCATACCTGTCTATAGATCTGTAGATAGCATATCTACCTATAGACAGTATATCTATATATGTATCCACTGCACCACCCAGCTGTCCACCGTATTAGCTATTATTGCTATTGAATAAAGTGTTTCTTAATGTGCCAGGCACTGTAATTATTATTGTAACTATCACCATACAGTGCTCTTTACAATTTCCAAAGCACCATTGCTTTGGAATGTATGTATATGTGTTTGCATACATGTGTCTGCATCACAAATTTGCAAATATATTATATATTATCACAGTTGATCTTCACGACAATCCTTGTGAGGCAGGTAGGCTGTTATCCAGTCTAGATATTAAGAAACTGAGGTGTTACAATGTTAGTTGACTTGCTCTAGGTAAAGCAGATAATAAATGGAAAAATCAGGATTAGAATTTACATATTTTGACTCTCAGTCTTCAATTTACATTGCCTCTGAGAGATGAAAAGATGTAGGTATGGGTTGGAGAGGAGTTATTTGGGAGAAGTCCATTATCCATGCTACTGAATGTATATTTCATTTTATGATGATAGAAAGGGGACAGGGCAGTCAATAGAGCCATGTATGGCTCCTGGCTTCAGCAAGGAGAGATAGAAGTCCTAGTTCCTTTCCTTGCCAAAGGACGTGTGAGGTTAAAAAGGCCCCTACTTTGTAGGGACCCAGTCTAGTAAGTGAGAGTGAAGGTCAGCCAATCAATAAACATTTATTAAGTGCCTACTATGTGGCAGGAGCTATGTGCCAGGCAACTCCCTAAGAGAGTTGTATGCTGGCCCGCTCCTTCTATGAGAGGGACTCTGGGGATAAAACAGATCATCACAGGACCAAATGAAGTAATAGAAGTAAAATTTATTTGAAAATTCCAAAATATTTTATAGCTAGGTGGTACAGTGGATAGAGTACCAGGCCCGGAGTCAGGAAAACTCATCTTCTAAAGTTCTGGCCTCAGACACTTACAAACTGTGTGAGCCTGGGCGAGTCACTTAAACCTGTTTGCCGTGTAAGTCCTTGTCTGTAAAATGAGCTAGAGAAAGAACTGGCAAACCCCTCCAGTGACTTTGCCAAGAAAAACCCAAATGGGGTCATGAAGACTCAGAAACAACTGAACAAGAACAACATTATAGAGGGCATCCCATTACTCCAATAAGACTTCTGGACATGTTACATAAAAGGTGTCCATTCAAATAAATCCATCACATTAGACACGTGTATATTTGGCATCTCCACCTCACTAGGTTGGGACAAGACATCTCATTTCCTTCTTCTTTATAACCCCACAGGATTCAGAACAGGACAATAAGCATGAGTGGTTCTGTTCTACACTGTAAAGTACTAGTCTCCAAAGCAGATTGTGTGCACCTTCAGGGGATGTGTAAAGAAAATACCAGAACTTCATTTTAAATTTATTTTTTAATCTCAAAAAATAATCAGTTTTTACTAATATTTAATATACTGATTGAAACTGGTGGCCTCACTTACAGTCTATGTGTCACTCATGCGTCAGCTAGGAAGGTGTCCTGAGGGAAATATGAGAGATCTACAATAGCGAGGTGGATGATGCCACCTTACTCTGAACTGTAAGGCAATGCAGCTTATATGCATGTGATTATTCTGTTACCTCGTTTGAACTCAAGTAGTCCTCACAAAATGGACAGGTATCTAAAAAGATTCCTGCAAAGAAGCCACAGATTGAAAATAACACTAATAATTGTGAGTACAGACAAACAACAAGAAAACGGTAGAGCTAACCTTTTCCTACTCCTGCTATGAGCTCTTTGTCAGTCACATTACAAAGTAAAAACAAAGATGATTTAATCGGGATTGACAGGAAGTCACTCCTGCCCATAAAAATTATCAAGAAAAGGGGTCTGTTTCAGAGAATTATGGGAAGAATTATATGAATTGATACAGAGTGAAATGTGCAGAACCAAGAGAAAAATGTATACAAATTATATCAGTTCTGTAAAAACTTTAAAAGATTTAACAATTCTTATCAACACAATGACCAGCCATGACTCCAGAGGACTAATGATGAAATATGTTGTTTCTATAAATTTGGACATATTTGACCAATAAAAGAATTTGTTCTACTTGAATACACATATTTGTTGCAAGTTCTGTTTTTCTTTTTCCATTTCAGTGGGAGTACGAAGGAGAAAAACAAGTTTTTGTTCATAGAAACTAAGATAATTTTTTTCCAAATTATTCAAAATATGGATTTATATCCACTATAACTAACAATCAGCTTTGCCTTAAATGTATACTGTGCCTTGAAACATTACCTAATAATATCTTCCAGCTAAAATCCCCACTTCTACAGGAAACCTTTCAAAATCCCTCTAAATTTTAGTGCCTTCCCTTTGTTGATTTATTTCCCATTTATCCTATGTAGCTTGTTTGTACATTTTTATTGTTCATTTGTTTCAGTCATGTCTAACTCTTCCAGATCCTCTTTGGGGTTTTCTTGGCAAAGATACTGGAATGGTTTGCCATTTTCTTCTCCAGTTCATTTTTCAGATGAGGAAACTGAAGCAAACAGGGTTAAGTGACTTGCCTGAAGTCACACAGCTATTAAATGTCTGATTTGAACTCTAGAACATGAGTTTTCCTAATTCCAGGTCAGACACTATGCACTGTGCCCCCTAGCTGCCTATGGTTGTACATAGTTGTTTTCATATCGTCTCCTCCATTAGATTATGAGCTCCATGAGGGCATGGACTGTTTTTGCCTTTCTTTGTATTCCCAAAACTTAATACAGTGCCTGGCACATAGTAGACACTTAATAAACACTTGCTGACTACCTAATAAGAGCATGAAGCCACTGGGAAAAGCAGGACATTTAAAAACTAAGCTTGTGTTGCTGAAAATGTGTCACCTAGAAAAACTCTCATCTGCACACTTTAAAAACTTGGACAGAAAATTTTCTAACTTATTTCAAAATCTTCCAAACTAAGAGATTTGGTGGGTTTTTAATCTGTTTGTCAAAAATATAAGAATGTGATGTCTTTTTAGTTTGCAAGAACTGACTAACGTCGGAAAGCTGAATTTCAATCATAACCTTTTCATAATCAGTGGATTGCACCAAAAAATGATTATATGGATTTAGGAAACACGACCAATCATGTATTTATTACATTTGGATCTATGTATCTGTATCTTTCAACTACAACATCCATAAAACCAAGTGTTGAAATAGACCAAATTTAGAACCAGACCTTCTCATCACTCCATAACAGAATGTTAAACTAAGATTTTAAAAAAATAATAAAGTATATTCGATTGCACTGCTCCGACTATAGAAATTACTAATAATATTTTAGAGAATACTGTAATTACATCTTTATTAATGATCATGTAGTAATAATTTTTAACTTATTTCATATTTATCTCAATCTTTGAAAAATTTTATTTTGTACATATCTTATAAGTACACAATGTCAGTACAGTAGTACATGTATGTAATTTATCAGTCAATAAATATACATATACTGGGGTGCATATTCAACTTTTTTCCCATTGATTCAGGCTGCATGATCAAAAAGTTTGGATACAAACGCAGCAAAAGTGGTCTTTGGATGATGATGAATTACAACTCACCACTGGGGGCAGACAGACAGACAGACACACACACACACACACACACGCACACGCACACACGCACATAAACGCCTCACCTGTTCTCTGTGGAGCAGAAGAATTGCACCCAGGGATTGGCACTGTTGCTGTCAGGGGCTGGGGGCAGGTACATCGCCTCAGAGAAACAAGTCAGCAGCAACTTTAGCAGCTCAGTCCTAAGAGAGTAGAGGGGCCAGTTAGGACCCAGAGAGCCCCTTCCTGGCACAGATCTCCACTTCAAGGATTCAGCATCACAGAGTCACTGAGTTGGAAAGACCTTCAAAGGCCGAGACTCCCTGCATCAAGCCTCAAACTGATGGTTAAACCTATTACCTCTGGGGCAGCGCACTTCTGCTTTGGGACCACTTCAATTCTTAGGAAGTTTTTCTCCAACTGAAATCTGCCTCCATCTGGATTCCCCCCACTACTCCTGGCTAGTTCTGTCCTTGAAACCAGAGAAAGAACAAGCCTAATCCTTCTTTAATATGACAGTTCTCCAAACACTTAAAAAAAGGAATCTCCCTTTTTTTCTCCCCACCAAATATCTTCTTTTCTAAGCTTAAAAAAAGGGGGTGGAGTTTCTTCAACCAAATTCTCCTATATCATTAGACTGTAAGTAAGCTCCTCTTTTGCCTTTCTTCGTATCATCCTCAGTGCTTAGCACAGTGTCTGGCACATAATAGGGACTTAATAAATGTTTATTGATTGACCGACTGACTGACACAATCTCAAGACCTTTCACCATACTCATCACCCTTCAGACAATGAGACATTCTACATTGAAAACAATATTCCAGGTCTGGTTTGACCAAGACAAAGTATAGCTGAGACAAATGCCTCTTTTAGTCTGGACCTTAAAACTATCTAAACGAAGCTTCAGATTGAATTAGCTCTTTTGGTTTCCATATCACAATGTTGATTCATATTCAGCTAGGGATCTACTAAAACCCCCAGATCTTTTTCACACCAACTACTGTAGCCATGCCTCCCTCATCTCAGGCTTGGGAAGTTTGTTTTGTTTTTATCCAAGTGTAGGGCATTATATTTATGTTGCATATAAGCATACTGTATATTTATATCTATTAAATTTCAGCCTTAGGAAATTCAGTTCATCATTTTAATGTATCCGAATTCCTTTGGATCTTGTCATCTAACACATTATACCTCTCTTCCAGCTTTGTGACTCTTCCAGAACCACTCTGTTTTAGCATCCACTATATTTCTCTCCAGGCACTGACTAAGGACAGACAGAAGCCTGCAAGGATTTACAATCACTAATAGGCTAGCTGGGAGAGGAGAATGGGAAGAAATTCATCATGCCAGACATCCAGCAAGAACATGCATGCACAACCATGTATACCCTCCAGGGTCTGGGCTCCTGCTGGGCTCACCGGTTCAGGTCATGGGTATAGTTGGGCTGTGGAGAGTGGGCAAAGCCCACACCAGCTTCCCAGATGTACTCACAGCTGTCCAGGGAGTGAATGTCTTCTGCTGAGTCCTGGGGGACAGAGTTTGGGGAAAGGAGGGATCAGGCTGGGGATAGAGTCTTGTGGTTTCCCTCCTTTAAGAATAGCATTAGATCTAGCTGTTTGACCTTGGGCAAGTCACTTAACCCCAATTGCCCTGCCTTCCCCACCCCCCAAAAAATAGCATTAGATGGTTGATACCCCACTTCCCACCTCCTCCAAAACTCTAGCCATTCCCATCAGTAGCCCAACCCTCCCTCTCTCTCTCTCCCTGCCCCCATACAGCAGCACCCAAGCTTCTTGCTATACAAAGGGAGAGACGTTTTGTGTAGAAACTATAGGAAGCTATTTTTTCCCTCCACTGTAATATCCATTCTCCGTGCAAAGGATGAAAAGCAGGAGCTATTGGGAGGGATGGAGAGGGGGGTGGGAAGGAGGGAAGGATGCCAACCCTGACTGGGGCGAGAGGAAAGAAGTGAGTCAGAGGATACCTTTAAGGTCTAAGGGGCAGGAGGGAAGCACAGCCCACTACATGGGATCAACCCTACCCAGACTAGCAGCCAACTCAGTAGGAGACCATGAACATCCGTCCCTCAGGCCATGCACAAAACAAGAGGCTTTCCGGCTTCTTTAGTAGCTATCCCACCACTCCACCACCCCAGGGCAACACCAAGTACAACAGCTGTAGCCAGCAGAGGCCATACTTGACTCTAGCCATTATCCACACTCTGGCTTCATCCCCAAGACCATTCCTATCTCAATCCCATAGGAACAGAATTTTTTGCTACCCACAAGATGAAGAAGCTAGCCCACGGGCGTGTCTCCACTCCCCCAATACACACACACCACAAACCCCAACTCACCACAGCACTCTTTCGATGACTCTGGACTGTAAAGTCTGGGCAGAAGAGCAGGTCAGCGATGGCCAAGAGCAGAGACTCCGCCAGGGGCCGGGCATTCTCATCCTCTTCACCCTGCCAACGACAGGAATGTTCATGGGCTGACTGACGGCCAAGCCCAGGAGCTTCTAAGACTCAAGAGTCACATGCTACTAGGGCTATGCACCCAGACAGGTACACACAGACACAAGATGAAGGAAAGAAAACACCAGGCTTTGGAGAGGGAGTTCTCCACATCCTTGTATGATTTGCTTTTAATGATTTTTGATGCAGTAAATAGCTTCCTTTGTATAAATTTGTTTGCATGATGTCTTGCCCATTAGATTGCAAACTCTTTGAGGACAAGGACTGTCTTTTGCTTCTTTTTGTATTCCCAGTGCTTAGCACAGTGCCTGGCACATTGTAGGTACTTAACAAACATTTCTTGAATTGAAAGGCAGAAGGGGAATATCTCAATATAGTGATATCTGCTTTGAAGGGAAGTGAAAGGAAGCTCCTCAAGTGTCAAGAACGTGAGCGGGGGCTCAATTTTGGCTAACCAGGAAGCCAGGTGGCATAATTGGTAGAACTCTGGACTTTGAGTCCTGCCTTAGGCAACTTACTAGTTGTGTGACTGGCCAATAGCCTGTTCCCTCATCTGTAAAATGGGGATAATAACAGCACCTACATTACAGGGTATTTGTGAGGATCAAATAAGATAACATATGTCATGTGCTTTGAATATCTTAAAGTGCTATTTAAATGCTAATTATTGATGACAACAATGGTCATGATGATGGTGGTGGTGGATGGTGGTGGTGGTGATGATGGTGGTGATGATAATGGTGGTGGTGATGATGATGATGGTGGTGTTGGTGGTGATGATGCTTACCAGGAGAGGAGCTGGGGACAATGGTCATTCAAAGAGAGTCAAAGGTCCTCATATGTGTCCTCTCTCTAATCTCCTCAGCAGTTAGGGAAATAGCCCAGTCTATCTTCCACTTTCTTAATCTCTTCCTCCTCCCCCCAGGCCACTTGCCTGGCATCTGACTCAAGAGGTTGAGGGTATCCTAGGCTTAAGTGACACCTGGCCCAAAAGTTTATTTGAAATGGAAAGCATCCGGGCTTTGGGGTGCCTGGCACCCAAGGCATATCCCTGGTGTTCTCTACCATCCCATTCTTCCTTCTTCTGCCCCATCTTCCTCTCTAGCTGATTGCCATCACCTTTGTCCTAGCCCCAAGGAGACCTAAGACCCTGATGGGAGAAAATAAGGACCCAAGAGGGCAGAGATGAGGGAAATGGAGGCTCAGGAGGAGGGAGACCAGGAGTCTTGCATCCTGTTTTCTACCCATCAGCCGAAATTCTCACTCCTTCCCTGCCACATCCCAGTTAGGGATCCAAGAAATGACATGAGGATATAATGAAAGAGAGTCATCCCTTTAGTATAAGAGATCTAAACTCTAGTCCCTTCTGCCACTAACAAGCTATATGAGCTTGGGGAAATCACTTCCCCCTCTAGCCTTCACTTTCTTCATCTGTAAAATGAGGGGACTGGACTAGACCAGGAGCTCTTCACTGGGGATTTACAGACCCCTTTATTTCAGGAGATCTATGAAATTAAATTAAGCTTTATTTTAATATAAATGATACTTAATGTAATTAATATGAATAATATAAATGATGAGTAAAAACAATAGCTAGCATTTAGATAGCACTTTACGGTTTGCAAAAAGGGGCAGCTAGGTGGTACTAGGCCTGGAGTCAGGAAGACCTGAGTTCGAATCCTGCCTCAAACACTTGCTATCTATGTGACCCTGGGCAAGTCACTTGACTATTTGCCTTAGTTTCCTCATCTATAAAATGGGCTGGAGAAGGAAATGGCAAATCATTTCAGTGTCTTTGCCAAGAAAACCCCAAAATGGGGTCATAAAGAGTCAGACACAACTCAAACAACTAAACATCAACCAAAAAAGGTTTGCAAAGCACTTTACACTTGTTAACTCATTTGATCCTTATAACGGCCCTGTGAAATAGGTGTCATACCCCATTTTACAGATGAGGAAACAGAAGACTCCCAGAGAAAGGAAGTGATCTGCCCAGGGTCACATAACTGGTGTCTGAGATAGGACTCAATATGCCACCAAGCAGACTGCTCTCTTCCTACAAATCCCTCCCCTTTCCCCTGACATACAAATCCTTGCTCTTCCCCCTCCCCTTTTTCCTGGAACATAGACATGTCCTGCCCCGCCCTCCTCTCTCTCTCTCTGTCTCACACACACACACACACACACACACACACACACACACACACACACCCCTTCTTGGCCGGCTCCAGGCACTGTGGACCAAAAGAAGCCCCTCCAATCAGGATCCTCAAAGATGTAGGGCAGCACACGGGTGAGGAGCCGGCAACAGTTGAGGACAATCTGCTTCTCTTTTTCTGAGTGGCAGCCGCTCTCCGATCCCTGCACCAGCTTCTCTACTGCCTGTCATTAGAGAAAGAAGGTGGGGAGACAAGGGGTTCACTGGGACCACATCATTTGTAATTAAAGGTTGGGTGAACCATTTAGAATGTGAGCTCCTTGAAGGCAGGATTAGTCTCACTTCTGTATGCGTATTCCCAGAATCTAGTACAATAAAGGGTTAATAAATAGTGATGATAAGAGAGAAAACATAGTGTCTGCGCCAGTCGGGTACCAGCCTGAAAGGAAGAGAGACCCTAACAGGTCTGGGCCAAGGGATGGATCACAGCCCTACCTCACTATACACCCCACAGTTCCGTCAAGATATTAGGAGACACTGTGTTTTCCAGAGCTAATGCCCAGCAAGCAAGCAGTGCCCTGAGCTTGGCATAACAACAATTCTTTGCACTCACCCTCTGGATGATCTCGCCCTCTGGCAAAATCACATAATGTATTGATTTGACCAACATCAGGTGTTCTCTGGTCATGAAGCCCTGCTATGAATCAAACTTGTCACATCGTTGCTGTTACCTCCCACTGTCAGGGCTACAGTTCACTGCACAACCATTGGTATAAGTATTGAGATCTCCCCACACTGCCTCGGGTCCCCCCACTAGGAGCGGGCCCCCGGCACACGTGTCTAGATCCCCTCCTTGATTGCAAGCCATTTTCCCTCATTTTAAAATCAAACTTCTCTTTGATTTCCTGACTCTCCTATCTCTATTCTACTCTTTTTACCATCGGCCATCCACAGGTTAGAAGCTGGTTCGGTCCAGTTGACAGTTCTAAGCTATAGAATGGAGGACTCTAAGCTCTAACTCCAGAAGAGTTTGGAGCAGATTGCCATTTCATTCTCCAGTTTGTTTTATAGATGAGGAAACTGAGACAAACAGGATTAAAGTGACTTGCCCAGGGTCACACAGCTAGTAAGTGAATGAGGCTGGATTTGAACACATAAAGATGAGTCTTCCTGATTCCAGGCCCAGCACTCCATCCACTACACCACCTAGCTGTACCACCTGGCAGCTAGGTGGTGCAGTGAACAGCAGAGGTGGGGAACCTTTGGCCTCGAGGTCACATGTGGCTCTCTAGGTCCTCAAGTGCAGCCCTTTGATGTGAAGTTTGGATTCAGGCAAAGGAGCACGCTTGAGGACCTAGAGGGCTACGAGATCTCCACCCCTGGTCCAAGAGAGCAATAGATTTAGAATGAAAATGACTCATCTGCCTGAATTCAAATCCAGTCTCACACACTTACTAGCCTTGTGACTCTGACCAAGTCACTTTAACCCTCTTTGCCTCAGTTTCCTCATCTGCAAAATGAGCTGGAGAAGAAAATGGCAAACCACTCCAGTATCTTTGCCAAGAAACACCTCCCCCTCATAGTCTGTGGGATAGAAGGAACATCAGCCCCCCAGGGCAGCCCCTCACCTTATAGCACAAGGTGGCCAGGTTGGACGGCGACTCCTCCCGCACAGCCCTGATCTCGGCTGCTGGAACCAGCGCAAAGACATCCTGTACGGAGGTGGCTGAGTCTGCCCAGAACTGGTCCCAGAAAGCATCATCAGTGGCCTCCACAGGCTAGAAGGGAGATGGAGAATCCAGAAATGTCAATACAACCACCTATCTTGCTTCCCTTAATCCTGAGGATTATGCAGAAGACGTGGGGCTTACTCACCCTTCCCCTTGGCCAAAGGAGATCTCAAAGGACAAAGAAAGGAAATGTCAGTGGTTCCCTCAACAGTCTCAGCCAAACTCCAGGATCAAATGGATCACAGGGAGAACCCCACAACAACCTCTGAGACCCCGTAATGGGAGACA
Organism: Phalanger gymnotis; assembly: GCA_028646595.1. Lineage (NCBI taxonomy): Eukaryota > Metazoa > Chordata > Mammalia > Diprotodontia > Phalangeridae > Phalanger > Phalanger gymnotis. The sequence goes on from CM053626.1 coordinate 177,247,814, forward strand.
GTAGAGCCTTCAAGGGACCTGGTTATTGTATAGTCAGTAAACAAAGGAGCCCAATGGGGAATGGAGTCCAGCCAATACAACAGAGCCCATTGGGGAGGGCTGGGCACTGTGGTCAGAGGAGAGTCAAAATCATGACATTTAATTCTGAGCTACACCAGAGAATAGCTGTGTGACCCTAGATATCTCTTTCCTAGCCTAAGTCAGGTGACCCCAATTAAAAAATTTTAGCAGTGTCTGGAATCTCAGACCACTGCTACTTCCTTCCCTCTATTCACAGAAACAGTATCCCTCCTCACTAAAGCCAATCCCTTTACTTGTACCCCCTACTTCTTCCAAGACCTTCCAAATATAAACTCCTCTGGTATTTTAAGCCCTTCACAATCTGGCTCCAGCCTACCTTTTGAAATTCTTAAACATTATTCCCCTTGAAACACTCTATAGTCTGGCCAAACTGGTCGTCATCCACGACATTCCATCTCCTGTCTCTGTGGTATTGCACAGGCTGGCTTCCATGCCTGGAATGCACTCCCCCCTCATTTCCAGTGGACTCAGGTCTTCCTAACACAGTGTCTAGCACATAGTAGGTGTTTAATAAGTGCTTGTTTCCTTTCTTCTTCCTTTCCTCCCTTCCTTCCTCCCTTTTTTTCCTACCTTCCTGACTAGAATCTCTATCCTTCGAAGCTTAGCTCAAATAATCACTCCCACATGAGGCCTTTCCTGAACTCTCCCCCCCAACACACACACACACACCTGCTAGTACCTCCCCTCCCAAATACTTAGAATTGCACATTTTCTCTCTTTCAGAGCAGGGACCACCTTGTTTCATTGTTTTTGGCTCTCCAGTGCTTAGCACTATGCCTGGCACATACTAAGTGCTTAATAAACAGATATAGACATAAACATAGATAAATAGAATGGAAGCACCTTGAAGGCAAAAATTCTTTCACTTCAGTTTTTGTATCCCCAGTACCTTGGACAGTGTCTGGTATGCTTAATAAAAATTGATTGACTTATTAACTCCATCTCTTTCAAGTATTTTCCTTTTTCTTTTTCTTTTTTTTTTTTTTGGTGAGGCAACCAGAGTTAAGTGACTTGCCCAGGGTCACACAGTTAATAGGCATCAAGGATGGATTTGAACTCAGGTCCTCCAGACTCCAGGGCCAGTGCTCTATCCACTGGACCACCTTGCTGCCCCTTTCATGTATTTTCAACCTTTTCCTTCCTACTGGATCCTTCCTCTCCACCTATAAATATTATCAAGTCTCCCCAACCCTTTAAAAAAAGTATTTTCTTAATCTTTCTAAGTAGCGCCTTAAACACTTAAAAAATGTTTGTTGAATTGAATTCTACCCTGGCTAGTTGTCATCCCATCTCTCTCCTCTCTTTTACTGCTAAACTTATCGGAAAAATCAGTCTATGCTCCATGCACCTCACTACTCTTGCTTTCCTCAGCTCTTTGTAGTCAAGCTTCTGCCCCCACCATTCCACTAAAACTGTTCTCTCAAAGGTCAATAGTGACCCCTTCATTTCCAAGTCCAGCAGCCCTCTTTGGGTCCCCATACTTCTCTACTTCTTCTTGACACTGCCACAGGGTACCATCACCATCTTTGCCTTCATAAGTACCACCCACTTCTAGTTATCTTACCTCCTCTCTCACTACTCTACTTTCTCATCCTCTTCCCAGTCCCATTCCACGGGCATTTCTGAAACATCTCTTCTCCTTCATTTATTCATCCCTATGGTTTCGAACAATTTCATTCATTCCTTCAATCAGATGATGCACAAATCTCTATCTCCAGGGCCGGACTAGTCTTGGAGTTCCAGACTCAAATGCCTAAAGACATTCCTACAATGATGGATGGTCCATTGAAACCTCAAACTCAACATGTCCCAAACCAAACTTTTTTAATCTTTCCTCCTCAACCTGCTTCCCCTTGAATGTTTGTGCTGTCCCTTCATTCTCCCATGTTAACAATCTTGGCATATCTTTGACCCTCCTCTCCCCGTCACCAATCATATTCAATCAACAATTAAGTCTTGTTAATTCCTCCTTCATATCTGTTGCAGTCATCCTTTCTTTTCCAGTCCTAGATTGCCATCACTCTAGTACAGATTTTCATTACTTGCCTAGATTACCGAAATGACCATCATCATCATTATTATAATAGATAGCATTTATAAAGCACTTTAAGATTTGCAAGGTGCTTTACAGATATTATTTCATTTTATCCTCACAACAACTCTGGGAGGTAGGTACTCTTAGCATCCTTTGCAGATGAGGAAACTAAGACAGACTGGCCCCCAGTTAAGTGACTTGCCCAGAGTCACACAGCTAGTAAATATCTATGACAGGATTTGAACTCAGGTCTTCCTAGCACAGTGCCTGGCACATAGTAGATACTTAATAAATGTTTGTTTCCTTGTTTCTTTCCTTCCTTCGTTCTGGTCCAGAGTTCTGTCCATTGCACCACCTAGTTACCTTTTAACAGCTTTTCTCAATTTCATTTTCTGTCCCCTCCTCCCAATCAATAGGGAACTCCCAGGTAAGAAAACTCCCTCTTCCATGCAGGTCTGTACATTCTCTGCAGTTTATGAAAGAGTTGCCTAGAGCAGTGAGAGGTTAAATGACTTACCCAGAGTCACAATGACAGCATGTGAGCAGGACTCAGGTCTTACTGTCTTTGAGGTCAGCTCCCTATCTACAATGCAAAGCTACTCTGCAGCTTTATACTGCTGTCAAAATAACATTTTTTCTAGTCTGCTCAAAAAATCCTCAATGGCTCCCTACTGCCTACTGAATAAAGTTCCAACCCCCCTGCCTGACATTTCAAGGACTGGTACAATGTGGCACCACTCTGTCTGACTTTTTCTTATTTTATTTCTTTCCATGAACTCTGTGGTCTGAACTGGACAACTCCTTGTACCCCTGAATACTTCCTATGCTCTCCCATCTCCATGCCTTTGTGGTCGTTCAATCATGTCTGATTCTTCATAACTCCATTTGGGATTTTCTTGGTAAAGATACTAGAGTGGTTTGCACTTTGTTTCACAACTCTGTGATGCACTTATCTTGTGAATATAATACATTATCTGAATTAGTATCATTTCCTCCATTAGACTCTAAGTTTCATGATGACATACATCTTGAATAAATGTTATGGAATGAATATTTAATGTATTTTTTTCCAAGTAGGAGGGAGCAAACGATACATGCTCCTCTTCACAAGCCCACCTGCTGTCTGGGCTCAGTCTCCACAACTGCCTCTGTCATGAATTCAGAGGTGGGTAAATATCTTAAAAGTCCTAGAAACCCTCATAGCTGGTTTTCATATTAACTAAAATTGAGGAAAACCACCTCTCTAGGGCTCTGAGAAAATTGAGGCAAATAAGGCTAAGTGACTTGCCCAGGGTAACAAGGCTAGTAAATGTCTGAGGCCAGATTTGAACTCAGGAAAATTAGTCTTCCTGAGTCCAGGCCCAGCATTCTATACACTGCACCACCTAATCCATGGCTTGACTTATGTCCTATGCCTAAAATGACCTCTCTCTCCCTTCCCCAACCATTGCTGCTTGAATTCTTAACCATTCTATAAAGCCTAATTCAAATGCTGCCTCTATCACTAATGTCTGCTGTTGGCAGAGACCCCCAAATCCCCTGTTGATGCCCCCTCCTCTTCAGATATCACCAGCAGCTCATGGCAAGGTGGCAATTCCACTAGCCCCTGGCTGAAAAAAAGGAGACCAGGTGACTGAGAGGGATGGTGGTTTCTTTCTGGAGTTGTCTAGTTCAGACCTTAGAGTTCATGGAAAGGAATAAAATAAGAAAAAGTCAAATTGGGTGATGCCACATTGTACATGTCTTTGAATATCAGGCAGGGGAGATCAAACTTTATTCAACTGGGATCTTCAGAACTATTTCAAAACAACCACTACTACCACTCTCTCCCTAACCTTCCCAGCAGGACTCCATTTCCCATTTAGGGAAAGGGAAAGGGACAGGAAACAGAAAACCATTGAGAACTACAAGGCACTCTGAACCAGGGTCAGATCCTCTGCTAGGGGCTGGACTACCGGGTTAGGAAGAAAACAGGATGCACCACAGGAAAGCCAGAGAGGCGGCTCTAGCCTCAGTCACAGGAAAAGGCTGCTGGGTTCTTCTCACCTCCTAACCAGAGCCATCCGTTCAAATCCTAACACTGTCCCAAAGAGATTGAGGCCTGGAGCTTACTCAGATAGGTCCCTGTTGCTCCTTTCCTCTTCTAGGGAGAGGGTACTGATTGTTCTGGTCTTGGCAGGGAAACCTGGCTTCACTTTCCTCATTTTCACAACAAAAGTAACACTTTCACCACTTTCCCTCCAGGCTGGGATTACAATCGGGGATAGTGAGTATGAAGTAGACCTTTTTATGGAAGAGAACTTGAAAGAAAAAAACTCTCAGATACCCTTTTCTCAGGTTGGCTTCCAAACCATACTAGGTCCCTTTGGGGACCAACCACCTATCAGCCTCTTTTTAAGAGTTCACCAACATCCACTATGCCAAAAGCCACATGTTACATTCCCTAGCCAGGGTGTGTCAAACTCATAGGTAAATAAGTGAGCTTCCCACCCCTCCATGTAGTACCTTACATGTGGGAGCTTATCTTTCACCCCTCTCTCTGCTCTGTGCCCAGTTTTGGCTCTCCTACCCACAAATCCATGGATTTGGAAACCTATGCCAGCTAGAACTGGAGTCTGAGGCCAACAAGGGTAGCTGGAAACACAGAGGGGCTGAGAGGGTGTTTCAGTTGGGAAGGATCTCCTTCAAAAAGCAATCAAATATGTACCTGGGAGTCTGGGAAGGCGGTATCAGGAGAGCAGCAGTAGCCAGCCAGCTTTAGGGGGAGTCATTGTTCTACCCTGAACACAATCCCAACAGTGGGGGAGAAAAAGGAAAAATAGAGAGGCCCTGGAGAGTTGCAAAGCCAAAGAAAGCCCAAATGAAAGGATGGTTCTCTGTAATACCTGTTGCTATACTTAAAGGATCGTAGATCTAAAGTTGGAAGGGGGCTTGGAGGCCATCCGGCCCAAAACCCTGTTTCACAGAAAAAAAAGAACCTGAAGCCCAAATAGATTAGAGGACCCGACCACTAGCAAGTGGCAGAGCCAGGCTTGAAACTGTTCCTGTGAACCAAGCCTGGGACGGCTCCCTGCCCCACTGAGAGTAACACAGGATCAACAGGATTTTAATAAGAACCCCAGAGCATGTTGATTGAGGCATCTATGCCATCTGATTGGAAGAACTCAAGGGATCAGGATGGGGGTAGGAGGTGAAACGGGAAGGAAAGAAGGTAAGAACAGAGCTGTATCTGATCATAGGGAAGGGGGAAAGCAGATCTCTATAGGGGAAGAGGCGGAGAGAAAGTTTCCCAATGGGGAGGGAGGGAGTGCTAGCAGGTGCCCCAGGGCCCTTTCCAGATCTCACAGTCTAGGGTTCTATGGTGCCCCCAGGCTGGGATGGAGACACAGTTTGGGTTCTGCTCATCCCAGGCAGAGGGGCCCAGCATAGCTATCAGTGTTTGGGCTGCCCAGCTGGTGGTGGGAGCACCTGTGCCCCTGTTCTATCAATCAGCCCATATACTCTGTGACTATAAGAGGTGGCGACAAGGGGGCACCCCAAGCACATGCCCCCCTCACCCCACAAACACGCACATACAGCTTTGGGTCACAAATCAACTTTGTAGTCGGCGGCCTCTGGTCTGGGTCATAGGCTTCCAAGAGTTAGGGCAACCGGCAGGGCACTTGACACCACCCCCTCCCCAGGCTGGGGTTGCTACGGTAGGCTTAGGAAAGTGCCCAGGCCCTCTCTTGGCCCCGGGGCCATTAGAGCCCAGCCAGGCCCGACCACAGCCAACGCACACCAGCTGTTTCCCCCACCAGCCCCGGCCTTGTTTGCACTGAGTCATCGAAGGCTAGGCATCCGGACCGACTGGCACCCAGGGTGGGTGGGAGCCGGAACCGAAGGAGGGAATAGCTCCTGGGGGAGGGGGGGCGGGAAGGACACGGAGGGAGGGGGAGGGGAGCGGAGTTGCCAGCCGGCTGCTTCCAGGCGTAGGCACACGTCAGCCTAGGACAACAACCACCCTAGGGGCCTGGGGACTCCCGGAGGTGCTCCTCCGCTCAGCCCCGCACGCTCTCCATCACACAGCCCCCTCCTCCCAGGCCAGTGCCCCCCAGACGGCCGTGGCTGTGGCTATGGCCTTGAATAGAGTTGCCTTCCCCAGGCGGCCGAGGAGCCTGCGGTGCAGATCGGCTCGGCTCCCCCGAGATGGGGAAGGGGATGGGAATGGGGATGGGGAGGAGCGAGGAGAGGGACGCCCCGGCTCGGCTCCCTTGGCCCGGCCTGCACCTGAGTCTTGGTGGTGAGCTGGATGACCGCCTTCCGGAAGTTCAGCTTGGAGTCGGCCGTCCCCATGTCTCCTCCCGGAGCCTCCCGATCCCGGCCCCGCCGCCACGGGGTACTCTGCCGATGGCCGAGCAGAGCTCCCCGAGTCCCGTGCGTCCCCGCCTTGCTCCACCTCCTCCTCCTCCAGACCCGGCCCTCCGCCGGCACCTGCCGCTCCAGCCCCGGCTCCCGGCGGCCCTCCCCATCGCCGCCCCGCCCCCTTCCCCATCACTGGCCAGCTCACTCCTCTGCCTCTCTCTTGCTGTCTCCCTCCTTCCCATCGTTGTCTTTGCCTTCCTCACCCCTCCTGCCCTCCGATTGCTGTTTCGCCGCCTTCTCCACTACCTCCAGTTCACCATCACTGTCTTTGTCTCTCCCTCACGTCTATCCCTCCTCAACATCCTTGTTTTGGTCCCTCCCAGTTCATCTTTTTATTCCTCGATTCATTTCGACCAATATTTGTTAAATGCGCATTATGTGAAATTCCTCTTCTCCATCCCTCTCCCTAGCCCTACCCTCACCGCCATCCCGAACACTTCTCATTCTCATTTCTTCTCTTTATATCTGCCCTATCCTTTTCCTTTCTGGGTTTCCCTTCTTTACCATTACATTCCTGCCTCTAATTATCCTTTACCTGCCCCATCCCCTACCCCTATTTCTTCTTTACCACTCCTGTCCCCCATTCGCTTCCCCACATCCCTGATTCTTTCCTTCCCCTCACCTTCCTTAGCCCTCCCCAAATGAGGATGCCTAATATATTCTCTCTCTCTCTGTCTCTCTGTCTCTCTCTCTACCTCTCTTCTTTTCCAATTCCCATTTTCCCCTTTTTCAGCTGTTTACAACCATACCCTGTTTCCCATTCCCCCTTTCTTCTTTCTTTTCCCACCTGCCTCAGATCCTCCCAGTTATTCCAATGAAGATAATTTGTAACCTTTGCATTTCATTTATAAAAGTTGGTGGCTAGGTGATTCTACTCCTAAATAAATAGACAGCTTCTCAGTCAGGCAGTACTAGGAAGACTAATTTTCTGCCTCTGCTTTCTAACCATAGCCCTTCCCCGGAAATCTTTTTTAAAACATTAAATCGAAATTAGCAAAAATCAAGTACACAGACAAAAAGTTAAAAGTACCCATAAAAATGATGAGCGTTTCCTTAATACTTGCTAAAATGCAAGGATGAAATAGATCCTGTGCGTCCCATACTGAGTTCAATTAAGCAGAATTTAATAAACGCTTCTATCTGTAAGGCATTGTGCTGGATTCAGGATAAAATGACAAAAAAAGAAATAGTTCCTGCCGTTCAGGAATTTACATTCTACTGGAGGAAACAAGATATACATAGATAAGTGCAACAATCAATAGCCCAGGGACCAAGAGGGAAGGGTGGCACACTCTCACTAAGGGACTCAAGAGTCCTAGATCCAGCCTGAAAGAAGGTTCCTCACTTGCTGATTTTTAAAATAAGGAAATCGGGATTTTCTCAAACTCCCTAGCTCATTACACCTCTGTAATGGCAAGCAAAGTGGAACTTTTCACTGTTTATTCTTTTGGAATGCTTCTCAGCACTCGGGCAATCAAGCGCCTTTGACTGAGTCTTGCCTTTGTTTCAATCAAGAGTCTTTGATGACCAGCTTAAGTCACAAGAAAGCCTAAGTCACATGAGTTTGAGTCACGCGGTTGTGATGCCTTCTGACCCTGAAGAAGTATATATATACACACACTCTGAGGTTAGCATTTTGCTTTAGGGCTCACTCATTGGAAGCGCATTTGTGTGATTTGGCCAAACGAGATTCTGGGTAGCTGTTAAGGAGCCCCCTGGCTTTGAAAGTCCAGATGTTGGTGCTTCTCTCTCTGGTAACTATGTATGTATGTATTGCTATGGACAGACAGAAGCTCTATCTGCTGATTTGTGTTATTTGCTCTGTTTATATAATTTCTGCTTGTAATTTCCGTTTGTGTTTTCTCTGAAGTTCAGGGTGCTGACTTTTTACCCTCAAGTAAGTGGATGATATATGTATGTTTAATTAAAGTGAAATTGTAAACCCCTTAAAGTTGCTTTCCTTAGAAAAGCAGATCAAAGAACCTGTGCTAGCAGGTTATTGGCCTTATACAGCCACAGTAGCTGCAAGTAGCATTGTTGTTACAACCTCACCCAAAGCTTAGTTTTGGCTCACATGTAAGACCTCCCTAAAGGAATTAAAAGGGTCTCTTCAAGAAAGGTGTTTATTTCAAAAGTAGATCCTAGGAAGTAGGTAGCTATTTATTTCCTGTACCATAAAAGAAATTCTTAAGAGAGTGACTGTTTAAGAAAATGACATTTAATGTGTGTGGGGCCTGAGTCTGATTCTAGAAAATCATTTGATAATTTAAATCTGCCTTAAGTTGCTTATCTGGGGTCATAGGTCTGCCCAGATTTCTAAGAGAAATGAACTCTAAGTTCTGATACAGCGGTTGTTGATTTTTAAAATCTAACAAGCTGTAGTATACAGGGAGTGATATGCACACCAGAACTGTTTTATGATTATAGGAGGAATGTCATTTATCTGATTATAGCCAGCAGATAAGAATGTATGTTCTAGTTGTAAGCTAAAGTGGGGTTAGTCATTCACAGAGGGGACCCAGGGGTTGATCACCAAAAGATAGAAGAGGGGAGAGGGAGAAAGGGAGAGGGAGAGAGAAGGAGGGGTGTGGTAAAAAAAAAAGTAAAAGGACAGATTTCAGAACTGCATCATCTAAGATTGAAGCGAAAGAGATGGATACTACAGTTGCAATTGAGCAGAAGAACAGTTTTGGAAGCAGAAAATATGAGAAGCAATTCTATTGTTGTAATGAGATATATAATTTTCATATTAATCGTAATAATAATGATTATACTATTTAGATTTGTTGGAGCTTCCCTACTTTCCTGGGGACTCTGACTTAAAAACTGAGATTTCAGCTGACATGCTAACAATCTCCGCACTTGTGTGGATAGTTCACACCAAGTGAACTAAATCAGGTGCCTCGATTCTGCTCCTGGCAGTGCTTACCCAGGTTCTGTGCTCCGGTGAACAATGGCAAGGCTCAATGACCCTAACAACTTGGAGACTGTTCACACAAGACCCAAGAATGTCTGTGTTGTGGTCCAGCTGAGGACTTGGAGACTGTTTACTCTAAAGTGGGAGGGGGGGGGAAGGGACCTTCAGCCTGGAGGCCACATGTGGCCCTCTAAGTCCTCAAGTGCAGCCCTTTGACTGAATCCAAACTTTTATTGGAACATTGTTCTATGAAGTTTGGATTCAGTCAAAAGACTGCACTTGAGGACCTAGAGGCCACATGTGGCCTCAAGGCCACAGGTTCCCCACCCCTACTCTAGAACCAACAATTTGTATTGTGAGTCCAGCCATTTGTGGTTTTCACACTTAAAAACCCTATCCCTGTCCTAAGCAGGTGAGCCACCCCCTGCCACCTTAGGAAGGTGGACTTCGCTTGCAAGCTGTTTCCTTCACTTTGAAATTAAACTTCTATTTGATTCCTCACTTTCCTGTCTCTGGCCTGCTCTGTTCAGCTCCAGCCATCTACAACTTGGAGGCCAGTTCAGTTCAGCTGACACTATAAATAAACTGATTTACCTGAAATCTCACACCCGGTGAGCTGTTAGTCAAGCACGGCCAAGCAGAGGAGGCATCTGTTCAATACAAAAGCTCCATTCATCAAAGAACTGTAATGGAGAGTTGCTGAGACAGAAGAAGGACACTAAAGTTTAGAATTCCAGAGTTGGGAGTCAGCAGGAGGACATTGGTTTTCCTCATTCATGTGCCGTCTTGGCAGGTTGATATATGTGTATGCTCATTCTCCTCCACACATGCCTTAGTAGGAGAATGTGATCCAGGTTTAGGTGTGGATTCTGTTGTTTTATTATTCCTGAATTTACTTGGATATATGAGTATCTGTGATATTATTCTTTTTGCCTTATTAAGTAAATGGTTATGTTTAAGAGCAAAACATGTCATTACTATGAGTAGCTGGTTTTGTGTAAATGGAAGCTACACTCATCAAGCTACATTGTCAGATATTCAAAGCATGATACAATAACCTATCCCATTACATTTTTCTGGGACTTTAAATAGGTATTTCACCTTTATTTGGACTCTGCATTATCTGAGTAATTCACTCAAATTTGGCAAACCAGGGGTTTGTGGCTCATTCTCATCTGTGGTCATCTTATCCTCCCGGAAGCTTTACAATAGCTGCAGAAAACACCTCCCACAGTGCAGCTGGAGCCAAATGAGGAAGCCAGGAACCCCTGAACTCCACAGGTAGCCATGAGGCTCAGGAACAATGTTCAATGATCACCTCTGATCTGGGAAAGAAACAAAAAACCGAAGAATCAGCTAGGGTTTTAACATCTAGTCTCAGGTTTTCCTAGATGTGGACAGCCTCCATCACTACCAGGTAGAAGAAATCTCTTTCCCACCCCCTCCTCCTGGGAAGCCCAAAGCAGGGAGACTTAACACATTGAGTACATGGGAAGAAAGAGTGAGAGTGATACACAATGATTACTTTTCTTTGATGAAGCCCCCCATCACAGAGTTAAAGAGTGTTACACCTGGAGACCAACCAGAAGACTCTGTGTATGCCCTTAATAACTGGAAACAAATCTTGCTAGAAATGCCCAAGCCTAGATTCAACACTCCGTGGGCAGTGTCCCAGCCAGACCATGCATGTTACCAGAAGTGGCCAGGGCAGAGGCAGGTCCCCACTCATGTTCCATGGGATAGCCACTGTTATCCAAAGTACCATATACAAAAAAATACAATGCAATTGGGGGAAAAAGGATAGCACAAACAACTAGTGGGATCAGGATAGGTCTTGTATAGAAAGTGGCCCCTCAGGTGAACCTTGGAAAAAAGCTAAAAGTGAGGGTCAGCTAGGTAGCACAGTGGATAGAGCATTAGCCCTGGAGTCAGGAGGACCTGAGTTCAAATCCAGTCTCAGACATTTGACACTTACTAGCTGTGTGACCATGGGCCACTCACTTAACCCCAATTGCCTCGAAAAAAAAGGAAAAAGCTAATAGTTCTGAGAGGGAGTTGAGAAGGAAAGCGTGGGACATTGTCTGCGCAAAATTGTGGAGATGGAATGTTGTGTAATTGGAGCAAGTAGTCTTGTTTGATTAGAACACAGAAGTATGTGACCCTGCTGCATGCCTCCTGTTGCCTTAGAATGTTACCTACCTGTGGCAAGAAATGTGTTTCCAAGATAGTAGATATGTGTGAGGTAAATAAAATGTGAAGACTTCACAGGGAAGATATGTATAAATATGTATGTATTTGTACATATATTTATATATATATACATATACATACATATGCATATATATACATACATACATATGCATATATATACACACATACATATGCATATATACATATATATATATATATACACACATATATATACTAAGAAATGTTTAAAAACCAAGAAATAGGGAAGTGGAAAAATTCTGAGGCCATGAGAGTCTGATGGCTCAGCCTCTGGGAAAGTTTACCCTGAAACTTTTTGTTCTTTCTTCTGGTTCTGATTTAAAGATTTTCTCAGTAAGGATAGGGTCACTGTGACCTGCTTTCCTTTACTGTAAAAGTACTGTAAGAGAATGGAGAGGGTCTCCCCCTCCCTTTATCCTATTCTCCTTCTTTAGATTTATAGATGTCACCTCGATTGTAATCATTAACTAAGGGAATTGGAGTTTCTGTGCCTCAATTTCCATATTCTTTGTCTAGCTTTTGAGCTCAGATTGTAAGCCCACCTCCCAGACAATGGTGAGAAGGGTCAGAGGTGGGCGGGAATTATCTCGTGTTATAATTATTGGTGCTTTGCCTCTTGTAAAGCGCCACCTTTGCTGGTTCTGCTCTGTGCTAGCAGAGGACACCCAATTCTTGAGAACTGAATAAAATTTGTTTCTGTTCCCACCCTGCTATGGCTCCTTATTAACTTTTAATTGGTGAGGGTCTTTCATCCCACACAGATATCACACTCAAGAGCATGGTGAGCACTTCAGCCATATGCAACTGTAGTAACAACCTTTAGGGTCCAAAACAGGCTATTAAAAATTTTATTGATGAGTGTCTCCCAATTCCTACATCAAAAATTTCCAAGATTCCTTGAAAGCTACAACAACAGAGATTTTTGTTGTTATTTAATTGTTTTCAGTCACGTGGGACTCTCTGTGACCCCTTTTGATATTTTCTTGGCAAAGATACTAGAGTGATTTGCCATTTCCTTCTCCAGCTCATTTTACTGATGAGGTAACTGAGGCAAACAGGGTTAAGTGACTTGCCCAGGGTCATACAGCTACTAAGTGTCTAAGGCTGGATTTGAACTCAGATCTTCCTACAGACCTGGCACTCTATTCACTGTGCAACCTAGCTACCAGTAACAACAGAGACAGCCTTTTTCAATTATCATCTCTGATCAGCTATCAAGTTGTGACAGTCAAAAGTTCAGTTCCTCTCTTCAGGCTCATAGCTCCTGCCTGAAGCTCTTCCAGGACAATCCTCTAGGACATTCCTGGTATACATCTAAGCTAACATCTAGATTTCTCAGCTCAAATACGAGGGGTCCCCAGCTCAAGTACAAGAAGGGCCATAGGTTCCCTTAAACAGATACAGAAATATAGAGAACATTCAAATAATTCATTAGCTTCTGCCCTGTTGATCTTGGGTTTGCAACACTCAGACAGTGCAGGGAATTCCTGCTCTCCCACACAGGCATACAGTTCATTCCAACTCATAGTGCTACCCTATGGTTTACAGTCCCCTCCCCCAAAAGGCAAACATAGTTTGTAGGCTTCCCCTTTCTGTCCAACCTGTACTGTCTTTGAGTACTGAAGGACTAGATTCTAAAGTCAACCCCTAAAGCAAAGAAGGAATATAGTCAATGTTACCCTCTCTTCACAAGTCTCCAAGGTGAACAGCCTCTGGCACGTTGGCATAGTACAGAAAGGGGAAGTTGGCAAGTCAGACCCCTAACTTTGGGATAAGGATTGAATGTAAGCGCTGGCCACTCCCAGACTGGGTTGAGGAATCTGGATTGGGAGCGGAGTAGCAGCTGGATGAGACCCAGCCCCTCCCCCAACCTGAACTCCCAGGTGCTGCTTTCCACCTTCCCCCCACCCCAGTTCTCCCTGACCTTCTCTTCCCCTCCCCTGGACCCACGAGGAGTCAAGGATTGCCAGAAGGAGGCAGAGTCTGTTGGAGAGGGCTCCAGTGAAGGCGAGGGGTGGGAGGAAAAATTTGCATTTCCCATCTCACAGTCAGTCAGGGGCATAAACTCATTGAGCAGAATGTCAGGCAGAATTCCAAGCATTATTTAAATTGTTCCCTTTTTCTTTTATTTTACCTAGAACATAGCTGAATTTTTGTTAAGTTGAATGTACCAATGATGTACCTCAGTCAATCAATAAATATTTATTAATCGCCTACTATGTGTCAGAAACTATGTGCCAGGAACTATGTGCCAGAAAGAACAGAATTTTCTGGCACTAAAAATACATGCAATTATACAAAGCAATACCTAAAATTATCCCACATTGCACCTTCCCCTACCCACCTACATCCTGGGTCACGGTCCATCTTGCCTAGCTTAGTTGCATCTCTCTCTCAAGGGAATTGGGAGGTTTTTGTCTTCAGACCATAGTTGTTATTGTTGAGTTGTTTCAGTTGTGTCACTTCATGATTCCATTTGGGGTTTTCTTGGCAAAGATACTGGAGTGATTTGCTCTTTCCTTCTCCAGTCCATTTTACAGATGAGGAAACTGAGGTAAACGGTTGCTCAGGGTCACACAGCTAGTAAGTATGTGAGGCTGGATTTGAACTCAGGAAGATGATAAGATTGTGGCCTTGAGACTAATGGAATAATACTGGCCAGAGAACCAAGGCCTAGCACATACCATCATTAAGACTTTAACCAGCAGCCTCTACATTAAGGGATTGAAGGGCTTGGAATACGATATTCCAAAGGTCAGTGGAGCTAGGATTAAAACTAAGAATCACCTACCCAGCAAAACTGAGTATAATGCTCCAAGGCAAAATATAGACTTTCAATAAGATAGAGGACTTGCAAGCTTTCTCAGTGAAAAGACCAGAGCTGAATAGAA
>CM053626.1:177262870-177341222 GCA_028646595.1 Phalanger gymnotis
AAGGGAGAGATAGAATGGGGTAAATTATCTCACATAAAAGTGGCAAGAAAAAGCAGTTCTGCAGGAAGGGAAGAGGGGGCAGGTGAGGGGGAATGAGTGAATCTTGCTCTCATTGGATTTGACCTGAGGAGGGAATACCATAAACACTCAATTGGGTATCTTACCCCACAGGCAAGAAGGAGGAAGAAGATAAAAAGGGGGGATGATAGAAGGGAGGGCAGATACAGGGAGGAGGTAATCAAAAACACTTTTGAAAAGAGACAGGGTCAAGGGAGAAAATTGAATAAAGGGGGATAGGATAGGAAGAAACAAAATATAGTTAGTCTTTCACAACATGAGTATGGTGGAAGGGTTTTACATAATGATGCACATATGGCCTATGTTGAATTGCTTGCCTTCTTGGCGGGGGGAGAGGAGGAGAGAGAATTTGGAACTCAAAGTTTTAAAAACAGATGTTCAAAAAAAGTTTTTGCATGCAACTAGGAAATAAGATACACAGGCAATGGGGCATAGAAATTTATCTTGCCCTACAAGAAACTAAGGGAAAAGGGGATGGGAGGGGAGTGGGGTGACAGAAGGGAGGGCTGACTCGGGAATGGGGCAACCAGAATATATGCCATCTTGGAGTAGGCAGGAGGGTAGAAATGGGGAGAAAATTTGTAATTCAAACTCTTGTGAAAATCAATGCTGAAAACTAAATATATTAAATAAATAATTTTTTTAAAAAATTTTAAAAAAAGAAACAAACAAAAGACTTTAACCAAAGAAGTGCCTGTTTATTTCCACCCTTCCTTTCTGTCTTTGAGGATACCTGTAACTAAAAATCCGCTTCAACCCCACAGTGACCCATCTCTTTTGTAATGGCTTTTCTTGGCCAGGTTTTTGTTCTCTTCTGTGTTTTCAAAATACTGGAAATTGTGAAGGTGAAATGCCTGCAGCACTTCACAGAAAAGGTGTTGCCTATAGTCACCCCATAAAATGAAAAACAACTTTTAGAAGTCTTTTGTCACTATAATATAGTCATTTCAACTTCCCTTGAGACAAAAAAAAAGGAATTAAGCAAAAATATCTAATAGCTTGAGTACATCTGACAATGTATACAATATTTTGTCCTAATAGTCCCCTGTCTCTATGTCATGAGCAGGGAGGTGCATAAGATCATCTTAAAGTGGAATTATAATGAGAATATTTGAATAGAGAGCCACTATGGTTATGGAGGGCAGCCAGGTGGCGCCATAGTGCATGGGCCTGAAATCAGGAAGACTGACCTTGAGTTCAAATTTGACCTCAGACACTTACTAGCTGTGTGACGCTAGGCAAGTCACTTCACCCTGTTTGCCTCGGTTCCTCTTCTGTCAAATGAACTGCAGAAGGAAATGGCAAACTGCTCCAGTATCTTTGCCAAGAACACGCCAGATGGGGTCACAAAGACTCAGACATGACCGAAAGCAATCAAACAACCACAAATGGTTATGGAGAAGACGCCTAGAAAACACTGGAGTGCTGTGGAAGGGGACAATGAAATGGCCCCCGGTCTCTCAGGTAACCAGCTTTTATCTACTCTAAATTATCCAGTAGAACTTTGTATTGCTGTTGGCTAGAAGAGTTCAAAAATGCAAGGTAATAAGTATTTATTAAGTTCCCGTTCAGGAAGATAGGTGGCGCAGTGGATAGAGCACTGGGCTTGGAATCAGGAAGATTCATCTTAATGAGTTCAAAATCTGGCCTCAGGCACTCACTAGCTGTGTGACCCCGGGGCAAGTCACTCAATCCTATCTGCCTCAGTTTCCTCATCTGTAAAATAAGCTGGAGAAGGAAATGGCAAACTGCTTTGGCATCTTGACCAAGAAAACCCCAAGTGGAGTCAGGAAGAGTCTGACACAACTGATATGACTCAACAATAACAAAAACTCCTGTTGTGTTCCAGGTGTTTTGTTAAGTGCTAGGCATACAAAGAAATGGAAAAGACAGTCCCTGCTCTCAAGGAGCACACAGTCTAGTGAGGGACTATTTACAAACAATGTGTATACAAGGGAAGTTGGAGTAATTGACAGAGGGAAGGCACTATAATTAAAGAAAGGCTTCTTGTAGAAGATGAGATTTTAGTTGGGACTCAAAGGAAGCCAGGGAAGAAAGATACGGGGAAGAGGGAGGATATTTAAGGCATAGAGATCAGCCAGTGAAAAGGTCTGGAGTCTAGAGACAGTTGTCTTTTCTAGATTGCAAAGAATGTTGGGATAGAGTAAGGTACAGAAAAATGGAAAGGTAGAAGAGGGCCAGGTTGTAAAGGGCTTTAAATGCTCAACAGAGGGTTTTATGTTTCATCTAGAAGTGATAGGGAGACATTGAAATTTATCACTTAGTGGGGGGTGACATGGTCAGATCTGTGCTTTAGGAAGATGAGTTTGACAACTGAGTAGAGGCTGGACTAAAGTGGAGAGAGAATTAAGATAGAGAGACCAACCAGCAGCCTATTTCAATAATCCAGGCGTGAGGTAATACAGGCATTCACTAGGGCGATATCAGAGGAAAACATATGAGAGATGTTTTGAAAGTAATATCTATAGGCCATAGCAACAGATTGGATATGAGGGTGAGAGAAAAAGAAGAAGTCAGGAATGAAACCTAGGTTTTGAGCCTGGGAGAATGGCAGTGCCTTTGATGGCAATAGGGAAGTTCATAAGAGGGGAAGTTTTTAGGTTAAAGATAATGAATTCAGTTTTGGACATATTGATGTCTATGAGACATGTAGTTTGAGATATCTAATAGGCAGCTGATGAAGGGAGACTGGAGTCAAGAGAGAGGTTAGGGCTAGATCAGTAGATCTGAAAATCATCAGCATAGAGATGATATTTGAAACCATGGGAGCTGATGAGATAATCAAGTTTATATAGAGGGAAAAGAGAAGGACAGAGTCCTGGAGGATATTCACCTTTAGTGGTCATAACCTGAATGAGGATCCAGCAAAAGAGACTGCAGAGTGGTTAAACACGTAGCAGGAGGCCCAGGTGTCATGGAAACCTAGAAAGAAGAGCATATCACAGAGAAGAGGGTGATGGACAGAGTCAACACCTAAAGAGAAGTCAAAAAGGATGATTGAGGGGGGGGGGAAGGCCATTAGACTTGGCAATTAAGAGATCAATGGTGATACCAGAGAAAGCTGTTTTGGTTGAATTATCAGATCAGAAGCCAAGGCTGTAGCTATTTTAAGAGGGTAAGAGGAAAGGAAGTAGAGGTACCTATTGTATACAGTCTTCTAAAAAAGATTAGGCATGAAAGGGAGAAGTTATTTTGGGTAATAGTGGGGATGGATGGATCAAATGAGGGTTTTTTTTGAGAATGGGGGGAGACATAGGCATGTTTGTAGCAGCAGGGAAACGGCTAGTAGATAACATGAGATTAAAGATAAGTGACAGGGTGGGAGTGTTGAAAGGGGCATTTTGTTGGGGAAGACAGGATTGAATAGGATTATTTATGCAAATAGAAGGTTTCCCCTCATTAAGGAGAATGGCCAGCTCTTCAGGTGAGATAGGGATGAAGAAGAGGTAGAGGGTGAAAGTCATTATCAATCCAGATAGACAATGGAAGGTGAATCTGGTGAAATTACAAGAAATTACCTCCAGATATTTTATTTTAACACCAAAATGCTTATGCAATGCAATATGATCTGTAAGCATATTTGGGAAATACCAGGCATAGAAGAATAGATGGAGGGAACTGAGATTTTGTACCTCACAAGGAGCATTGATCAGGAGGTTTAAAGCCAAGATAGTTCATTTCATTTTCCCTGTCGTAAAGTGTCCATTCAATCTACAGTCAAAAGAGCAATCCTGTCATGTGCAAAGTAAGGAAAGAGGTTGGAATACTGAAAAAATAAGGGCATGAGCCCCTGTGATGTCTGAGTTATGAATTACAGTGGCATTAAATCATACCCTTAGATTTAAAACATCACACAGTAATGTGAGAAAAGAAATCATTGGAATATTTTGGTCTAAGCAAATTCAGTTGGTAGCAACTGGATTGCACACAATTGGAATCAAGAAGCTTTTCAGAATGTAGCACAGAAGTGAGCTAGAGCAACCTGAGTCTGAAGCACCACCTGGTGGCTTTCACAAATATTGCCCTCTAAGTGCAATCCCAGCTCTGCCCGCTAGGAGTCACGTCAACATGAAACATAGTTTCAATCACGTGCATTGGTTCTTCTTTGTCCACATTTTTATTTCCTTGAAGAACATTAGTGGAATAATCACCTATGATTTTGTCCTTGCAGAAGCCGTATTCTCTCAGATACTTGCTCCATGCCTCAGTTTCCTTAACTGTAAAATGGAATAATAATAGCACCTGCCTCACGGGTTTGTTGGGAAGATTAAATAAGACAAAATTTGTAAAGTGCTTTGAAAACCTCAGTATTATCATTCCTATCACCCCATCCTACCCCTGCCCTGTTAGATCTACTTAGGTTCACTGATTCTACCCTTTATTAAAAACTCTATGTCTTGTTTTGTTTTTTTCTTTCTTATGGTTCCTCCCATTCATTCTAATTCTTCTATACAGCATGACTAATCTGAAAACACGTTTAATAAGAATGTATGTGTAGAGTCTATATCAGATTACATACTGTCTTCAGAAGGGGAGAGGGGACGGAAGTGGAGAAAATTTAAAACTTATGGAAGTGAATGTTGAAAACTAAAAATAAATTAATTAATTTAAAAAAAAACTCTATACCACCTCACACCTATCAGACTGGCTAGTGTGACAAAAAAAGGGAAATGATAAACATTGGAGAAGATGCGGGAAAATTGTGACACTGATGAACTGTTGGTGGAGTTGTGACCTGATCCAACCATCCTGGAGAGAAATTAGGAACTATGCCCAAAGGGCAACCAAACTGTGCATACACTTTGATACAGCAATACCACTACTAGGTCTGTATCCCAAAGAAATTATTTAAAAAAGGTGGGGGGGGGGGGAAGGTACATGTGCAAAAATATTTATAGCAGCCCTTTTTGTGGTGGCAAAGAACTGGAAATCGAGGGGATGCTCATCAATTGGGGAATGGCTGAATGAGCTGTGGTATATGAATGTAATGGAATACTACTATGCAATAAAAAATGGTGAACAGGCAGATTTCAGAAAATCCTGGAAAGACTTGTACAAACTGATGCAAAGTGAAATGAGCAGAATCAGGAAAATAATATATACAGTATCAGCAACATTGTGTGATGATCAGCTATGAATGACTTAGTTCTCAGCAACACAATGATCCAAGACAAATACAAAGGATTCATGAAGGGAAATGTTATCCATATCCAGATAAAGAACTGATGGACTCTGAATGCAGATCAAAGCATATTTTTTCCACTTACTTTATTCTTTCTCATGGTTTTTTATGTTTCTTCTTTCACAGCTGTGACTCATATGGAAATATTTCTTATATGATAGCACATGTATAACTTATATCAAACTGCCTACCATTTTTCAGGGGAAGAGAGGGAGGGAGAAAAATTTGGGACTCAAAATCTTGTGAAAATGAATGCTAAAAATTTTCTTGACATATAGCTGGGGAAAAAAATAAAATACTATTAAAAATTTTAAAATTTAAAAACAAAAAAAAAACCTCTTTCACTTTGCCCAATATAGTTGTAAGACTCACAAGTCTTCAGTCATCATTGCTCCCCACCAACGTTTTTTTAAGTGGGGAATCATATTGGCAATTTTTGTGCGCTTTGGCATTGCAGACATGGATAATATAAAGGCCAACAATTCCATAATTTCATCCTTCAATTTCCCCACAACTCTTAGGTCATTCAAGCAGAGACTGGTAGATGGTTGAGTAAACACGTAAAACATGAGTAGACTTCCCCACAGGGAAGGGCACTCCAGAAATTTAGTTTTGTTGATATATGTGGCATTAAGTAACAGCTAGAACTAAGGACAGAGAAGGAAGGGCTAAGGATCATGAAGGTTAGAACAATGAGGTATAGCTACAATTCAGGGAGGATTCTGAGGTCTGTCTGAGCCTGCATGAGAACCTTAGGGTACAGTTCATAAGTCCATCAATCAGTCAATAAGCATTTATTAGGCAACTTATTAAGTTTGTGCCAGGCCTTGAGCTAAGTGCTACAGATACAAAGAAAGGCTAATGACAGTCCCTGACATCAAATTGCTTACTGTCTAATGGAGTATAGGAGTCAGGGTTAGGATATAGGATTAGGGTTAGGAAAAGAATGAGAAACAATTTCATGTGACAAGTGTATTCCCCCAACCTTCCTACCTTCAAACCCCATGACTACCAAACATTGTGCCTTGTTGCTTAATCCTGAATTTGACATTTAAAGCCTTTAATGATCTGGTTCCCACCTACCTTTCCAACATTTTTTCCACTTCGTATTTTTTCATACACCTTCCCAGTCAAACTGGTCTGTTACCTGTTCTCCATATATAACATTCTATCTCCTACCACCTCATCTTTGTACAAGTGGTCCCTCCCAGAATAGTTCTTCTTACTCTTTCCCTCTTGAAATCACTTTGTATTTACTTTTTTGTGTGCATGTTGTACCCTTTTTCCTCTCCACCCCATTCTGAAATGGAAACTCCTCTAGAACAAGAACCACTACTGTAGTCTTTTTATGCTTAGACCCTACCTCAGGGTGTGACACAGAGCAGACATTTACTCATTGTTAACTATTGAATTGATTTAATAAATGTTTGTTGACTTGAATATAACTGAACTGAGTTAAGGTGCTCTGGAAGCAGAGGGTAGGACTGGATGATTTCTTAAGGACCTTCACATCTCCTAGAAATCTGTGAAAATGATGATTCCTTATTCTCAGAATCAGCTCCCAGTGCCCAGTCCATCAGTAATCAAAGGGCTCAGAGCCATGGGCAGCACTGTCTTCAGAAACCAATATGATTTTATCAATGGAAATGTAATTAAAGAAAAAGCGTTACCATCAATAAGCTTTGCTGCTTTGCTGCCCCCCCCCCAAAGACCATGGGACCTTTCCATCTGACCTGCAGCTGAAACCTTCCTTGTGTGTTGTCTCCCCTGTTTGAATGGAGGCTAGTCATCGCTAATTTGTCCAGAAACCTGGCAACAGGTTCAGGGACCCAGCAATATCAGATTAGACACATGAATTCTCAATCCTCTGTCATTTCTTGGGGGGAAGCACGGTGGTGCAGGAAGAAGGGGCAGTGGAAGCCTAGAGAAAAGGGTAGGAGAGGGGAGATGAGGATGGAGGGTGAGACGCAGAATAAGCTAGAGGGAGGAAAGACAATTTGGGGTTGGACAGCTTCTTTATCTCTAGTTGGGGGGCTGGGGGGCGGGGTCTAGTAAATGTGTGTTTCATTACTTCTGTTCCTGTGATTGGTTCCTCTAAAACAGCCTGAATGTTCATCTAGTTATTAGGTCAAGACACCTGGGTTTCTGTTTGTGTGTTTTATTTCTAGATCTCTGCAAATTTGGGTTTGCATTTTTAGGGAATACAAGATGGGGGTGGAAAGGAACTCTTTTAACTGTTGGTTTCAAACTTATCCAGAAGGAATTTATCTTCCCTGAGGACTGAGCAAGATAAAATGGGCTTTTAAAGTTGGGTTAAAGTAGATTTTCATCACGTGACCTGGGTTCCACTCCTGCCTCAGATACTTATTACTTAATAGCTGTAAGCCACTTCACCCTCAGGGCCTCAGTTTCCCTTTCTGTAAAATGGGCATAATAATACTTGCATTGCCTCCTGGAGCTGTTGTAAGAAAAGCACTATGCAAACCTCAGTTGCTATATAAATGTAGGTTATTGTTGGAATTGTCTCTTTAAAAGGCTGTGGAATTTCCTTCTTTTGAAACAATTTTCATCTGCCTGGAATATTTTAGAATAGATGGATCTGGGCCCAAGGGCAGGGTGTAGAACCATTGATTTAGAATTGGAAGGGACTTCACCCAACATCCTCATTTTGCGGGTGAGGAAACTGACCCAGAGAGCTCATGACTTGCCAAAAGCAGTAACTATTAGAACCTAGTAGCATCCAAATCCAAGTCTTCTGGCTTCAGATGCAGCACTCTCTCTGCAGTTCCGACAGAAGGCCACAAAAAAGTAATTATTAAATAAGCGCCTACTATGCGCAAAGCATTGTGCTAAGTGCACATTAGCTAAGTGTACAAGATACACACAGAAAAGAAAGAGTCCCTGCTCTCAGGGACCTCGCCTCTTAATAAGGGAGAGAACACATATTGAAAGTTTCAGTTGCGAGTCAGATGAAAAAGTCCCACAATCCTTAGGGCACAGTGGCAAAGCAAATGGTAATACCTCTTCTTTTATGCCATTTCCACTGACAAAATTAGACTAATTTCTGATGTTAAACCATATAAAAATACCAAGTATTTTAGCGGCCAGTACTTTCTCTTCTGGGTCTGCAGGAGCAGTTGCTAGGCTGCTTCTCCAAAAGGGTTGCCCTCCAGGATAACTGAGGGCATTGGGCTAGAAGCATTGCTATTCCTAAAGCTCTTGGGTTCAAAGTCCTGGACT
Source organism: Phalanger gymnotis (assembly GCA_028646595.1). Classification (NCBI taxonomy): domain Eukaryota; kingdom Metazoa; phylum Chordata; class Mammalia; order Diprotodontia; family Phalangeridae; genus Phalanger; species Phalanger gymnotis. The sequence continues at coordinate 177,271,392 of CM053626.1, forward strand.
CACTCGACTGGAGTCTTAAGGGAAAATAGGGACCTAGGTAGCGTTGGTGTTTTGACTCAGTTGGCACATGCAAGAGCAGCTTTCTAGTCAGAAATTGCCCCACCCAGGCCCCTGGCACAACAGGATCCCTCCTGATGTTTCAGCATCTGGATTTCACAATGGAGAAGAGGGCTATTGATGTGATTGGAGGAGGAAGCGAGAGGAGTCAAGAAGACACGTGAGATCCAGGTGGACTAGGGTGCTGGCTGTGAAAAGAGAAAGAGACAGGTAAGAAGTAGAGGGATGCATGTAGGTAGAGGTATGAAGGAGTTGGTCTCGATGAATCCCATCCACCTTCTGACAGCTGGAGCCTTCATCTTCCAGGCTCTTCCCCCTACTTTGCATACAGCTTCCTGATAGGTCTGGCGACGTGACTCAGCTCCTCCCCGCCCCCTCCACCGAACGTGGGGAGGGAAGAGAAGCTGCCGGTCGTGCTGCCCGGCGGGCGGGCGAGATCTGCGGCACCAGCCACGGGGCTGACTCCGGACTGAGACGGTGGCTGCGCGCGGGCTGGGTGCGGGTGGCGCTGGCAACGTCTCCGGGGCTCCGGGAGGCCCTCGGAGCTGCTCTGCGCTGCGCACGGACCCAGCGCCTTTCGTTCTCCCGCTCTCCCCCCGCCCTTCATCCTCCCTCCCTCCTTCTCCCGCCGTCCCCGCCCCCCAGCCCCTTTGTGCCGCCGCGGCTGCAGAAGACTCCCGAGCCGCTCCGGAGCTCCCTGGCCCGGCCCAGTCCGGCCCGGCCCGGGGGAAACGGGGGCAGTGATTGGAGAGCCCGGCGTGTCCGCCCCGTCCGGGGGGCCGATGGCTAGGGGCCGCGGCGCGGGCTGGGGCGCCGCCGCCCGACCCTCCCGAGGCCCCGCCTGCCTGCGCCGCATTGTCCCGGGCCCGGAGCCCCGGGCCCTGAGCTAGGAGGGACGCCGCAGCTCCGGACCGGCCCATGCGGAGAGCCGGAGGCATGGAGGACTACTCCGGAGAGGACGAGGAGTCCTGGTACGACCAGCAGGACCTGGAGCACGGTAAGGGGCCAGAGAGCCCCCTGCCCGGCAGACCGCCGCGGCTAGGGGTGTGGATGTTCCGACGGGGCGCACTGCGCTCCCGGGGCGATGCGTCCGGCCAGGCTGCCCGGGCTTCTGGAGGAAACGAGGGAATTGCCGGTGGTTACCTTGACCCGACAGCCAGCTGGGGACTAGTGGAAGTGGCTCTCTCCTTTTCCTGCTCCCCCTATTCCTCTTCCTCTTTCTCCTCTTCCTCCCTCCCCCGACCCCAAGGAGAAGTGGTGTCCTGGGACTGGAGCATCCCCTTGTCCAGTTACCACCGGCAGCACACACATACGCACACACACCCCAATCCAGGGAGGGCACACCTGCCAAAGTACCTCTTTAGTACTTAAGAGAGTCAGAAAAAAAGGGGGGGGGACTGAAAACTTGAGGGAGGGGGCACCATTTGTAACATTTTGTAGAAGCGGAGGGTGATCCTTAGTCGCCTTTAGCCGAACCAGCGTCTCTCCTACCACTCAGGTTGGGAGAATCTCTGTGGCTCAGGAAAGTTACCCCCAACTTAAGGAGGATGCAACAGCCCCCGTTTCAGGGCTCTGGGCTAGTCAGCAATGTGTAGTGAGGGGGCGGGCATCGAAGGGAGGCCCTTAGCACCCTCCATTCAGCTTGAAAAACGGGAAGGGAGAGAAGGGGGCTTGCTGGGGCTGTCAGAATTAGAGCAGGAACTTGGAGAGGCAACTGGGATCCCAGGAGAACCGAGCCAAAGAAAGTGGGAGGAAAGCTTTTCTGTAAGGAGGGGGAACAAGGATGGGTCAGCCTCCGTGGCTGGGTGAGGGGGGGGGGGTGGTGAGGTGGCTGAAGTGACATCACTGCTGATTCAGGAAGGGGGAGGGGGTGTTTCCAGCAAGAAGGGAAAGAGCTAAGAGGGCCAGAGCTTGGTCTCACTGCAGCTGGCATCAGTCTTGGGCCCACAATGCTAGTCTCTTGGTTAGAGCCTGGCTGCATGTCTTGCTCCTGGTACGTGGATTCTACACAGATCTTGCTCCTGGGCTGTTTCCTCCTTCCCTCTTATGCCCAATATCTCAGCTCACACTCATTTTCTCTAGCTTATCATAGACTTATAGGGTCGCATCCTTGTTCCCAGAACTTGTCCCCAGTTAACTAATCCCAAAGTTCAGATCTGGAAGCAAGGACTAGTGATGTGTGGTGGCTCCAGGCTTCAGTCTCCCTGTTGGCTAGGAGGTGGTAAAAGGTTTTACCACTTTTGATCTCTGCTGGGAAGAGGACAGAGGGCTCTGAGGATGTCTAAGATTGTTTTTCTCTTCCCCTCCTCGTCTTTCACCAAAGTTCAAATATAAGTCATCTTAAAAAAAAAAAAAAAGCAACTGATGATATTACTGCTGCCTTTATTTCCATTCATACACCCTTAATGAAGGCTTTGGCACCCTGCCTATTCCAGATGTGGGAGGGAGCTGGAAAAATGGAATGAGATTTAATACTCTGGAGGAGAACTGGCAAAAATTGGGACTGCCTGTACTCTCAGCCCAGCTGTGCCGGATGTTTCTTCCCATGCTCCAGGAACATTAGTGGGAGGTGGGTCTAAAGAGGCTGTACGTAAAACCATACAAATTCAGAGGTCATTTAGTCCTCCATTTTACAGATGAGAAAACTGAGGTCAAAAGCCATTAAATGATTTGCCTAAGGTCCCACAGAACTCTGGATAAAAGTCCCTGTACCCCTGCCCCCACTCACATCTAAATAAAGTAATCTTGTATCTGTTTGTTATTGAATTATAGGGTTGGGGCTAGAAGAGTTTATCTAGGTTAATCCCTTTATTTTACAAAAGAGGAAACTAAGACCAAAGAGGTGATGGGGTCACCCCTGGTGACAATAAATGGCATGGCTGGGACTCAAACCAGGCCTGAGTTCTGATTTATTGCAGGGTTTTGAGGGAGACAGGCTACTCATTTTTCCTTTTTCTATACTGAGGCTCTTTAATTCTCCCTTGTTTCTTCCTTTATTTAATATGTAGCTAGGTAGCACAGTGGCTAGAGCGCTGGGCCTGAAGTTAGGAAGACCTGAGTTCAAATCTGGCCCCAGACACCTACTAGCAGTGTGACCCTGGACAAGTCACTTAACCATTGTCTGCCTCAGTTTCCTCAACTAATGGGAATAACAGCACCCGCCTCAGGAGAGATTTTGTGAGGATCCATTGAGATAATATTCATCGAGTGCCTGGTTGGCACATAGTAGATGCTATATATAAAATGCTTATTCCTTTAAAAACCTCATAGAGTTTTTAAGAGCAACAAACATGCAAAGTACTTTGTAAACCTTATCCTGTTACACAAGGTATTCCAAAAGTCTTGGTGCTATTTCAATCTATGTAAGCTTCTGGGATACCCTGTACAATTGTCACGATTATCATTATTATGCTTATCAAGTACTATTATTTATTGCCTTGTTGTTTAATCATTTCATTCATGTCCTACTCTTCCTGACCCATTTGAGGTTTTCTTGGCAAAGATGCTGGAGTGATTTGCCATTTCTTTCTCCAGCTCATTTTACAGATGAGGAGACCCCAGGGTCACACAGCTAGCAAATATCAGAGGCTAGATTTGAATTTAGATCATCCTGATTCCAGGCTGTTGCTCTATCCAGTATGCCACCTAGCTGCCCATTCGTTGCCTTAGCTGCTACCAAATTTCCTTGAATTTTTTTTTTATACATTTTGTATATAATCATACATTTTCATGTTATCTCACATTTCATGTATATCTCACGAAATATAATAATATAGCTCTTTAAAGTTCGTAAAGCCATTTATATGTTAACTCATCCAACCCTCACAATGACTCCTTGGAGTAGGTGCTATTCTTCTCCCCATTTTACAGATGAGGAAACTGAGTCTTAAAGGGATTTGCCCAAGGTCGTACCACTAGTAAGTATCTGAGTTGGGCATCTGGCTCAGGCCTTCCCAGCTCCAATACACCATTCACTGAACCACTACCAAGGACTTTCAGTTTTTGTCTTTGTATGCCCAGTGCCAAGCACAGTGCCTGGCATGTGGTGGGCATTTAATAAATGTTTATTGATTGCTGCAGACTCCAAGTGAATGCAAAAGAAAACAGAACAAAAAAAACAAGAAAAATAAAGTTTAAAAAAGAAAGTATGCTTCGACCTGCATTCAGACTCCATCAGTTCTTTCTCTGCAGGTAGATAGCATTTTTCATCATAAGTCCAGGGCATTTTAAAAAGGAAAATCAACCCACCTAGAGTTTATTTGTCCTCTTAAAAACATTTTTTATTGATGCCTTTTCCTCACATATCCTTCCACTCCCACTCCCACAAGCCTGTAACAAAGAACAGTTAAAAATTAACAATAATTAACAAAATTTTAAAAATTAATAAATTTTAACAAATCAGTAGCTAAATTTTAAAAATTAACCAAAATGAATTAAAATGAACAAAAAGAGAGCATCTGATTTCACATGCAGCTTTCTATGCCTGTAAGTCCCCCCACCTCTGCACCAACAGGAGAGAAATGAATTTTGTCATCTCTTCTCTGGGACCAAAATTGGTTATTATGGTTCATCAGAGGTCAGCAGGCTTTTGGTGCTGTTTTCATTTACGCTATTTTAATCATTGTGACATGAAAATAAAATGCATTACTTTTATTTTTAAATAGTATTTTCTTTTTTCCAATTACACGTAAAGATGATTTTTAACATTCAATTTTGAAATAAAATTTTGACTTCTAAATTTTCTCCTTCCCTCCCCTGTTTCCCCCCTCCCTAAGACTGTGAGCAAGTTGATGTAGGTTATATATGTGCAATCATGTAAAACATATTTCCATATTAGTCAAAATACATTATTTTAAAAAACAAACGAAATGAACGGGTCATCTCTAACATCCAGATAATCTCTAGGGATCTTCCAACTCTAAAAGTCCATGTGTGACCCTGTGAAATTCCTTCCACCATAACTATTTACCCCTGCTACTTCCATCTCTAGTCCCAGATGGATCCAAGCTAGCTACCTAATACTGAGTAATAATGCAGGCTATCCTTTTAGCAGCCAAAGAACATCAGAGATAAGGGGAATCCAAACTGGATGACAGCATCCAGAGAATGGTCTAGGATCAGAAGCTCACAGAATACTAGTGCTCAGCATCTAGGTCTCTTACTAATGGTAATGACAGGCCTATTGGTTAGCAGCCTAGTCCCTGTGGGTAGAAGATAGAAAGGAAGAGTAAAGAATGGAAAGGGCTATGGAGAAAGGTCCCATAAAATCGGATTATTGGGAATAAAGTCCCTAAAAGGCACACCAAATGTCTCGAATATTTTATATGTTGTCAGACATAGTCAATATGTTGGTTGGTTTTACTAAATCTTTTTTTTACAGATCTATTACAGCAGAATGGCCCATTGGGTAGGGAAGGCCATGGTTAGAAATTAATGTGATGTCAAAACTTTTTTTATCAATAAAAACAATTTTTAGTGACTTTTTCCACCTCCCTCTCCCCACCCCCAGTGTGGCTGTTACACCCCATTGTTTACCATCCCGAACAAATAGATTATAAGGCTAGGTTCTATCACCTACATGACTTTGAAGCAGGTCCCTGTTCTTATTGGTGGGGGGATGGAGGGGAAAAGAGATCCTAGATCTATGCTGTGTCCCCTCTGTCTGCTGCCTCAAGCACCTGTAAAAATAGAAAAGGCTGTTAATTATTAAGCATCAGACACATTTTGCCCTTCCTCCCTCCATGGAGGGAGCTGTAGGTACCACTCTCATCCTCAGTAAAAGGTGGTTGCTGAGTCATGAAATGACAAGGGCTTGTGCCAATGCCATGGATCACTTCTCCTCTCTTCCAACCCTTGACATTGAGCCTATAGTGGCAAAGGAGAATCAGACAACCTTAATATAGACAGAGGGATCTTAGTATCCTGTCCCTAGTGTTTTCTCAAAGATGGCCCAGACTCTAGGCCTACCCTGTCCCTAGTGTTTTCTCAAAGATGACCCAGACTCTAGGCCCATGGATTGCCATTTTTTAGGTCCTTGGGTGAGACTTCTGGTCTATCTACATGGGCAGTATCAGCACTTCCTTTTGCAGGTGGGTCTACTTTCTGGGAGACAGACTGGCATAGTCTATAGAACCCTAGACTAGATGTCAGAAAGACTTGGGTTCTAATTTTGCGTTAGATACTAACTAGATGTTTGACCCTGGGAAAATCACTTAACCTGAGTCTCAAGTCAGTCAATAAGCATTTATTAAAAGTCTGTTAGGTTTCAGGAACTGTGCTGGAAATACAAAGACAACTTTTTTAAAGTCCCTGCTCTCAAGGAGTTTATATTATAATTATTTACAATATGTAAATATTGTAATAAAATGTGAATAAATATTTATAATATGCAAATAATTCGGGACAGGCAAGGTATATACAGAGAACATGAAGGTATTTTGAAAGCCCGTTTGTTTTTGTTCAGTCATGCCTCACTCTCTGTGACCCCATTTGGGATTTTCTTGACCAAGATATCAGAGTGATTTGCCATTTCCTTCTCCAGCTCATTTTGCAGATGAGGAAGCTGAGGGAGAAAACATTTAAATGACTTGCCCAAGATCACGCACCCAGTGTCTAAGGCCAGATTTTAACTTAGGAAGATGAGTCTTCCTGACTCCAACCCCAGTGCTCTATCCACTACACCACCCAGCCACTTTGAAAGCCTGTTTCCCCACCTGTAAAATGGAGATAACACCTTATAGTTATGAGGCTCAAATGAAATTAGGCATGTTAAGCATTTTGCAAGCCTTTGAAGCACTATATAAATGTGAGCTATTATTATCATTTCTCTTTGGTCTTGACAGCCCTGGAATAAAGTCTGTTTCCTCAGGTTCAAGCTTTCTATTCTTAGTCTGTCAGGGTCATTGTGTTAATGGGGTGTCTCCTCCAATGACCTTTCCCTGGGCTCCGCAGACATACAGCTCTTCTACTGACTCTCTTCCAAATATGTTCAGCCAGAAAAGGGTAGAACTATATTAGTTGATGATATTATCAACAATGCCCTAAGCTCCCACTCTCACAGTAAGTAGTTCATGGAATATCGCCACTTGGACCCATGGCTTAAATTAGTTTGACACAGTTTAATTCATTAATCAGACTCTTAAGAGAGGACTTTTTACTTTTTTATTTTGCTTCCAGATTAGCCCCAATTCTTAGGTTCTTCAGACCTCTCTACCAGGTCCATTTCTGTCACATGTTGAAATTTTTCACTCTGCAACCCCCATGCCATAATGCAGGGATCCTTTTGTCCCCCAAGAGTCTTTCCAGAATCCTGGTGTAAGTTTCTTTTTTCTCTGAACCGTTTCACCCCATTCGTGAGTATGCAGTCCACAGTTACTTCCTGTAATCTGGTATTCTTCCTCTCTAGCATTCAAACATTTTCTTTAATAATGATAATAAATAAGATTTATGGACACTTTATGCTCTTATATCAATGTAATGCCTACATATCTACACCAACCCCACAGACCAGCCTCAACAGGGAATTGAACAATTGAACCCTCTCTTATAAGGGAAAACAAGTAAAGGGAAACAACCTAGTCAATCCATCATTTAACAAACATTAACTGCTATTTGCCTCAGTTTCCTCATCTGTAAAGTGGAGATGATGATAGCACCTGCCTCCCAGGGTTGTTGTGAGGGTCAAATGAGATAGTGTTTTTATGGTGCTTAGAAAATTTTAAAGTACTATATAAATGCTAGTAGTAGAAGCAACTGCAACCACAGCAGCAGCAGCAGCAGCAGGTTTATCTGATTGCCAAGTCCAGCATTGTCTATTATACCACCTCACTGCCTCTAATCCTTTTTCCCACAAGAAGCTTACCCAGTGAGTGTGTCAAATGATATAGGCAACATCCTGGTCTGTCTGTCTGCTGAGAGGAGGGAGATTTGTTGTCTTACATATTCTCCAAGACCAGTTACTTAGAGTTTATCTTCCTTTTAGTGTTCTCTTCCTTTCCATTGCTGTGATCATTGTCTATCTTGGTCACCTCCTGTTTTTTTTTTTTTACTCTGAACTAGTTCATAAAAATCTTTTGTTTGTTTCCTCCGAATTTCTCCTATTTGTCATTTATTACCGCACACTAACAGCTCGTTATTTCTGTGACCTATGGCCCAGGAGACCCCCTTCCACAAGAAGCTCAGACCTTGGACCTATATAGATGTGGATTCATCCTAAGGGCATCAGGCTCCAAAGAGTAGGGCCAGGTTTCTCGCTTTCTGTGGCTCATTATGCCCCCATCCCAGAGCAAAACTCTGAAGGAATATCTAAACCTAAGGTTAGGCCAGTAGTATACACCTTCAATCCCTCTAAAGGGGAAGGCTGAGGCTGGCAGTTCTCTTGAGATCCAGAGCCTTGAACTACAGTAGGACTAAATTAAGTGATTGAATATATTCACTAATGTGATACTAATGTGGGGAACCATTATGAAGAGGCAGCTAGGTGGTACAGTAGATTGATCCCCAGGCCTAAAGTCAGGAAGACTCAAATTCCTGAGTTCAAATCTGGCCTCAGATACTTACTAACCCTGTTTGCCTCAGTTTCCTTGTCTGTAAAATGAGCTGGAGAAGGAAATGGCAAACCACTCTACAATCTTGGCCAAGAAAACCCAAAATGGGGTCATGATAAGTTGGAAATAACCAAACAGCAGCATTATGGGGAAGAGGGCCACCAGGCTGCCAAAGGAAGAGCAAACTAGCCCAGGTAGAAATAAGGTCAGATCAAAGCTCTCATGCCAATCTGTATTGGTATCAGGCCAATGAACTCTCCTGTGCTTCCAGCCTGGGCTCAAAAATAAATATAAATAAAACCAAGCTTAGATATGGCTCATGTCTAGGACAGTAGTTCATTTCCTCTATTACAGAGAGTATCTGAGACACAGACTCTCAGAATATATATACAGAATATATACAGAAAATATACAGAAATATACATACAGAATACATATATACAGAAAAACCAAGTATCTAAAAGAGGCCTTTATACTCATCATCCTCCCCTGAAAGGTAAAAACCCTTTGTAAGACAACTAGACAGATCTTTCAGGTTCTACACTGTCTGAGCAGCTCACCAAGTCCAGCTAGACTAAGCCTTGCCTGGGCTTCTCTCTAAAGACAATCAGCTATCCATCAGTCAGTCAACAAGCATTTATTAGGTGCCTAGTGTATGCCAGACACTATGCTGTGTGCCGAGCATACAAAGACATCAAATGAAACAGTCTCTATTCACAAGGAGCTTATATTCTAATGAGGAAGACAACAGGGGCATAAATATTTCCAGGATAAATATGAAGAAAATAAATACAAATAAATATACAGTAGTTAAATATGAGGTAACTAGATAGTTCAGGGGATGAAGCACTGGGCCTAGAGTCAGGAAGATCTGAATTCAAATCTAGCTTCAGACACTTAGTAGCTGTGTGACCCTGGGCAAGTCGCTTAACCTCTGTTTGCCTTAATCCACTGGAAAAGAAAATGGCAAGTATCTTTGCCAAGAAAAATCCATGCAGGCATCACAGTCAGACACAACTAAACAATTGAACAAATTAAATACAAGGTAATTTGAGAAAGAGAAAGATCTAGTGGTCAAAGGAACTGGGAAAGTCTTCATGTAAAAGATGATACTTGGGTTATGTCTTAGAGGAAAAGAAGTATTCTGTATGGAGGAAGTGCATACCAGGTATGTGGGGCAGCCTGTGCAAAGGTGTGGAGATGAGAGATGGCATGTTGTGTGAAGAAAAGAGAGGCCAGTTTGGCTAGACTGAAGAGTTTGGGTAGGAAACTGACGTACTACAAAGCTCAAGAGATGGGTCGGAGCAAGGCTGAGAAAACAGCTTTATAAGCTAAACAAAAGAGTTTTTATTGCATTCTAGAAGCTATTAATAGGATGCTTCTTGAGCTTATTGAGTCAGGGAGTGGCCTGGTCAGATGATGCTTAAGGAAAATCACTTTACAGCTGCTACAGGATGATCTAGTGGTGGCAATTTCTTCAAGGAGTTCTCCAAATGGCTGGCCGATCCCCAGCCATGAAATTCTAGAACTCTTCATCCACGAGGTTATTACCAAAGTGGCAAAGTGGAGAAAGTGCCAGGCCTGGAGTCAGGAAGGCATTTTTCTGAGTTCAGATTTGGCCTCTGACACTTACTAGCTGTGTGACCCCTGGACAAGTCACTTAACCCTGTGTGCCTCAGTTTCCTCATCCATAAAATGAGCCGGAGAAGGAAATGGCAATCCACCCATTTCTCAGGATGGCTAGTTGATGGCCACTGCATAGGAAAGAAACAGCAAGGCAAAAAAAACTTGCCAAGGGCTCTTTTCTGTGAGGGCTTACTAGGAAAATACCTCTATCAAGCTATATGCTTGAAGTTATCATTGCCTCCAGTAGGGGGGGTGGAGGAGGAGGGGGAAGAAAAGGGAGAGGACTCCATTCTTCCCTTTGGTGGAAGGGCAAGGAAAAGAAAGCACTGAAAGAAAAAGCCCTGAATGAGAAGATGAAAAGAAAAAACAACGGAGTCCTCCTCTATTTTGTTTACAATGCAGAATGTCCTAAAAGTCTTAGTACAGTTTTAAGTTTTAATAGCTTGAGATACCCTGTATGAGCGTTACACATATTCCTCTCAGGAAATAAATTCTTTCTCTATATACTCTGTCTCCAGCCATGACAGGAAAATGGTATCTTCGCATATGACAATTAAAACTCAATTTCTTTGCAAATTATTAAAACTCGATCCCCACTGACTCCTCAGGAAATGGTGGTTAAATACTCATTGCCCCATGTTCCAAAGCCTCTCAGTTTTTATAGTATCTGGAGAAGAGGCTGATATTGAAACCGATTTTACACTTAGATTGAACTCCCCAAATGCCAACTCAGCAAAGAGCACATGTCTTGGCAGCAAGGAACTAGAGTGAATCTCCAGCTCCACGAGGAAAGCGTCTTTCTGACAAAGTTCCTTTTTCTGTAATGTCATCAAGTGAACTGCTGATACTTCATAGATCTGGAGTCCAGAATGACCTCCTCACCAACCACCTCAATAAGTTCACATTTATAGTAGTCCTGTGTGCCACATTTTGAGTAGGATTTAGATTAAACTAGAGAACAACCAGAGGGTAGAGGGATGAGGGTAGTGAGAGACCTCCAGCTTGTATTGTGTGAGAATCAGTTGAAGGAACTAGGAATGTTTGGAGATGGAATATGTCTTCATGAATTTGAGAGATTAGGTTTATATAAGTCATGTGGAAGAGGGATTAGGCTTGTTCTCCTTGACCCCAAGAGGCAGAACTGGGAAGAATAGGTACCAAAAAAAAACCAATAAATTTGAGCTTAATGTGTGAGGAAAAGTTCCAAACCTTTGGCATTGCCTACATTTAAAATGGGTTTCCAGTTCTAAAGGTAGGGATCACCATTGTCAAGGTATGTTGTAGAGATTTGGGGGGTATGAATTGTACGGAATGGCCTCTGAATTCTCTCCTAACTCTGTGATTCTATAAGAATCTGCCCAAAAACATGGAGACCTTCCTTGGGTTCTTCTGATATTTCAATATGACCCTCAGGCTCTGTCATCCCTCTCTCCTCTGCTGGTCACACAGGTCCTTCATTGTCTTCTTGTCCCCACTTGTCACACACCAGTCATCAGTAATATCCCACAGCCCACTTATACCTACCATACATATTCCCATGGCCCTTTGGGCCATCTGCAATTTTGACTCTCCAGAAACCATCATGTTACGTTATTTTTATCTATAGAGCATCACTAATGAATGATGGAAGAGAATACTATTAAAGAGACGGGATGCAGCAACACCAAGCAGTTTGGGATCGTTGATGGCATTACTCAGTTTCCCAAATGTGATCCAGTCCAATTACCTCCTATTTGATGCTACCTGTGCTCTTTGTATTCTTCCAGATGCAGCACCTGTCCAGGATATAGATGCTAGTGGACCAACTCAGTGAGCTTTTGTGATATAAACAGCACGTGTTTTCCATCCACTTGGGTTTTTCGTGTGGATGGTTGGGCTGATTACAATGACGATGTATTCAAAAGGAACTGGAAGTTTTGCACAGTCCCAGGGCTTGATACAATTATCAAGGAGCATTTGGAGAATCTCACCATCAGTAGACAGTCCTTCTTCTATTTGGATTCTGAGCAACAGTAATAATGATAGCAAATATTTATATAGTGCTTACTATGTGCCAGCACTGTGCTAAGTGCTTTACAAATATTATCTCATTTAATCTTCACAGTGGAGGGAGGGAGGTACTATTTAACACACAAAAAAACTGAGGCAGACAGAGGTTAAGTGACTTGCCCAGGGTCACACAGCTAATAAATGTCTGAAGCCAGATTTGAACTCAAGGTCTTAGGCCCACCACTCCCTCCGCTGAACCACCCTGCTCCCCTGTCAGAACACTAATGCTAGGCAACACCTTACATGACTCTATTCCTTTGCCTCACTTGATTTTGACATACAGTAGACCCATGGTCAAAGTTATATCTACAGTTGCATCTGTCTTAGAATCTTGTAGGATTTAAACATGTAAATGGGAGACATCTTGTTTGAGGAAAGCCTTTTACAGAGTGTGTTTTATTCTGATGAATCAAAATGTTTTTCACCAGACAAGCTCAGAAGATTCTAATATTCTATGTACTACTCAATCAGGCTTGTGACTGTGGTCTGCTACAGAAATCTTGAAGTCCCACTCTATTCCCTTCCCATATTGATTTAATAGGCACATAAATCATTCTCATAAAGATATTCTAAAGAAGAGGAAGTAGGCTGTGGATTGGTGTTTGTGGCTTCTCTGGCACCTCTGCGGAGAGGGCAGGTACATTGTTTCTAGTTCTTGGCTATTACAAAAAGTTCCTTTCTTTTTATAACCTTGACGTTCTTGAGGTATATGCCAGGCTGTTCTTTTTCAGGTCTTAGAAGTTTGAAAGGTTTCTGAGTAGTCTACAAATCTTTATTATTCCTTTATCCTGCACTTTCTCTTTTCCTTTCCCTCCCTCAGGAAGGTACAATTCCACCCCCCACCCCTTTTGGGTTTTTTTTTTTTGTAAGGAAGAAGGCAAAGCAATTGGGGTTAAGTGACTTGCCCAAGGTCACACAGCTAGTACATATGTCAAGTGTCTGAGGCGGGATTTGAACTCAGGTCCTCCTGACTCCAAGGCCCGTGCTCTACTCACTCCTCCACCTAGCTGCCCCAGCAAAAGAGTTTCGACCTCCATTCCTGACATGGACTTGTTTTTGCCACTCCTTAGGCAATCTGGTTGGGCCCCCCTTCACCCCCAGGGAATCAACATATCAATGCCAAACTTAGTTCAGACACTTGATTGGCTTAACCTACTGTAGCTCAGAATTCCTGAACTCCAGCAATCCACTGACCTTAAAGGGGGAGGGGAGATGGGATGGGAACCACCCTCTCCAGCAGCTTAGATTACAGGTGTGTACCACCATGCTCACTGCTCTTATGTTCTAATACTAGTTTTCACCATCCTCACCTGCCTTCCCATAGAAGTCACCAAGTGTCGAGGTATATTTTGTTTTAGTTTGGAGAATCGTATCAAATTCATAGAACTTCTCTTCTGCAACAGATGTTGATATTATAAGCTGGAGTTATGTTCATGACAGTCTGATTGCTTATGCTTATCATAGGTGCTGCGAGGCAAGGTGGCTGTGTCCCACGAAATGATGCGACTGAGCTGATAGCGGAACTCATCTCTCCAACTCTTTTATCCACTTCTCAGCAAGGAGAACTCATGAGCCATCCTATTTAACTACAACTTCTAGTTTCATTTATACTGAAAATGCCAATATGGCTATGCTTCAACTCCCTAAGGAGTATGTCAACTATCTTGACATAACAATCACACGTTACAAATACCAACAATTAAGGCTTGTAGTTAATATAAGAATGCTGATTCTTAGTACCATCTGTTCACTTTCCCACAATTCCACCACAATTTATTATGAAAGCACAGTACTGAAAGCTGGTTTGTGTTTTTAAATGGTTCTATGAGTCTCCGTAGATAAAGACGAAATCACGCAATGGCCATCATTCTGGCCATGTGATATGATCAAGGCCGTGCCTAGGGGAAATTAAGCTGGCAGGTGTGGGAAGAATGATTTGGAAGGGGAAGAGATAAGAGGTAGGATGACAAGTTAGGGGGTTAAGGCAATAGTCTAGATGAATGGCAGTGAAGACCTGCACTAGGTTAATGACAGCAAGAATAGAGAGGAAGAGATAGAAATGGGAAACACGGCAGAAATCAAATCAGCAGATCTCAATAAATCAATGACATGGGAGGGAAGTGAGAAAGATCACTCCAAGGTTACAAACACAAGTGCCGCTCTCAACCTCCTCAGACCTACACTTGGCAGCCGAGCTGGGGAAGACGCTGTTGGAGCGGAACAAAGAGCTGGAGGAGTCCTTGCAGCAGATGTACTCTACCAATGAGGAACAGGTGCAAGAGATTGAGGTGAGGAGGCTGTGAGACTGGGTGGCTATGGGTGGTGGTGAACAGCAAGGCTTGCCTAACCCCCTCCGCTTCTAAGGCTTCACTGGTGGAACCACAAGGAACCAAGACTTTTTTTTTTTTTATCGGCCGGTATTCTGTACAACTCCCTCTCTCAATATTCAGAAGGTAATTTAGACTTCTATGCCTTCACTGGAGTTTCGCATCACCCTCCAAATCTGTTTCAGAATCATACACCAAAACCAAGTAAATCTAGTGGTTTGAGGAACCATGGCAAAAACCCTTGCCTCTTCAGTCTTTCCCCCTGCTTTTTAATAGAACCACTCAGTTCCTCCCCCAGAGTATCGGGGGAAACCTCAGTCCAAATCCCAGTTCAGCCACTTACTGGTTGTATAGCCAGCAAGTCACTTATGAATGACTGGAGTCTTAGCATCTCCATCTATAAAACTGGATTAATAGTATTAATTGTGGCACCCAGGCTCACAGGGTTCTTATGGGAAGTGAATGGATTGATGTGTGTTTGCAAAGCACTCTGCCATCTTTAAGGCGCTGTATAAAATATATTGTTGCTGTTGTTCCCTTACCAACACCGTCTACCAACCCAGTACCTGACAAAACAACTAGACACACTGCGGCAAGTGAACGAGCAGCATGCCAAGGTGTACGAGCAGCTAGATGTGACGGCTCAAGACCTAGAGCTGTCCAACCAGAAGCTGGTGCTGGAGAGTAAGGCTGCCCAGCAGAAGATCCAGAGGTGGGGACACCTGTGGGAGCCGTGGGGGGGTTCTGCAGCTGGAGGGGAGATGACACCCCCCTCATGGGGAAGTATGTGTGTGATACACGTTTACACGGGAGCCTCTGCACGTGGGTGCTGGGGAAATGGGCTTCCCTCTGCAGATTCTGGCATCTGGGGCAGATATTGGACAGGTAGCTGTGGAGGAATTTCCCTCTTAGGACTAGATCTAGGCAGTCAGGCAAGGGCCACCGTGGGTGGGCTGCTGGATTTGGGGGTCAGGAGGTCTTGAGTTCAGATTCTGACTCAGATACTTCCTTGTCACCGTGGGCAAGTCACTTAACTTCTCTCTGCCTCGGTTTCCTCATCTATAAAATGGGGGTGATAATGATAGCATCCACCTCCCAGGACTGTTGTAAGGATCAAGTGAGAGCACATCTGTAAAGTGTTTTGTAGCCTTAAGTGCTACATAAATTTTTTATACAGGGTATCCCAAAAGTCTTAGTGCAGTTTTAAGCTCTTTCTAGATAGATAGATATACATACAAATATGTGTATACATGTATACACACATATATACATGTGCATATATACACTAAGGCTTTTAAAATACCCTGCATGTATTCATATGTTCATTATTTTATGTAATTTATATTAGATATTTTATGTATATATGCACATATAAATATATGCATAAATATATACAATACACAGGTGAATGTATATATACGTGTGTATATATATGTATACCCTGTGTGTGTATATACACATATATTCATAAATATGTAATGCATAGATAAATAAATAGACAAACTACACACATGTGCATTTCAGGGCTGACCCACTGTTCCCTTATTCTACATCACCCCCTAAGCCAGAAAAAGCTGCCAACATTAAGATTCCACCTTTGGTCTTTCTATCTGTCTGAAGATGCCTGGATGAGGGCCAGGCACAGACCTGACCTTCCCCCTCTGTACAGTTCTTAAAGACCCAGAAGTAGAAGAAAGACATTATAACAGGATGCGTAGCTTGTCTGATTTTTTTCTCAATTCTTTAGCCTGACAGAAACCATAGAGAGTCTTCAGACCCAAGTAGAAGAGCTTCAGGGACAGGTGGAAGAGCTCAGAAGCTTGGAGCAGCTGCGGGTCCGAAGGGAAAAGCGGGAGAGACGGAGAACCATCCATACCTTCCCTTGCCTTAAGGAATTATGCTCCAGCCCCCGGTATGTTGGAGGCAGAGGGAGGAGGGAAGAAGGGGACAGGAACAGAGTTGGGACCGGGGAACCAAAGGGTATATCTTGGCAACTGATACCTTCAGGGTCTTAGGAACCAGAAGGATTCTCAGTGTCTCAGACCAATCTCTGCAAAGGGGGAAGGGATGGCCTGCTACAAATAGAAAGGAGAAGGCTTTAGCTCTTTAACTGGGACAGTTGGTTTCCTGAGAGACTGTTCCCACTGAGATAGTTAGCCCTAAGTATGTCTTCTTCCTGGCCGTCTTTCCCTCCATCTTCTCTTTTTACTGTCCCTGCAACTGCCAGCCATCCCCAGGCAATGACACTGCCCCTTCATATACTCTGCTGCATTATACTTAATACAATGCACTCCTTCTGCACAATGCTCGCTTCTCTGACGGCATGGGGGTGGGGGTGGGGTCACCTCCAGCCCGTTTCTCCTCCACTCCCAGAAATACACCATTCTTAGGGCTCTCCTTTTCCCAGGGAGCTCTACCAAGACATCGCTGAATGCTTGATTGTATGTGAGGGTGATTTTCAAACAGTAATTTTCAGCTCCTTTCTCCCCCACATCTGACTGCTATGTCTAGCCATAGACTGAAACGCCTTCTCAGCTGAATAGGGAAGGATTATACAATCCTAGTTAGAAGGATCTATACGCAGAGGGTACTAGGTTATGTAATTGTACACAATTAAAAGACTACCTTGGGATTCCTTATTTGTCAGAGTTGAAAGGACCTTAGAGATCACCCTGGTCCACTGAACTCAACAAATTTTATAATGTGCCAAAGCAGATACATGACAAGCATTTTAAATGACATGCAGTTCATTTATTAAGTGACTGCTGTATACAAGGATACAGAGATGAGGGGCTTACAACCTACTGGAGGCTGTACACAGATATGTTTAATCCAAAGTAGAATGTGGGAGGACCAAAGGAGAGAGCCAGACAAAATGCTTTAAGAATATTTGAGGAGGGGCAGCTAGGTGGTGCAGTGAGTAGAGCACCCACCCAGGAGTCAGGAGGACCTGAGTTCAAATACAGCCTCAGACACTTGACACACTTACTAGCTGTGTGACCTTGGGCAAGTCACTTAACCCCAATTGCGCTGCCTTCCCCTCTCAAAAAAATAAACAGAAAAGAATATTTGAGGAGGAAAAAAATACTTTAGTTTGGATGGATCACAAATCATGGAGGATGGTGGCCAGCTCAAAGACTGCAGTGTACATCAGACTCAGTACAAAGTCAGTTAAATTGATACAGTCCTCGGCTTCTGAGAGTTTCCAGCCTAAGACAACACAGATGTATAAAGAGAAAGACGTAGATAGATTAAACACAAATTGTTTTCATCACCTACATTTAATGAGGTAGTGAGAAATAAGATGTTTTTTACACAGGCTAGGAGCTGGAGAAAGTCTACACCCATCCACATTCTTTAAAGAATTCTTTACAGAATAAAGCTTTCTTTGGCTCGACGTTTTTCAGGGGGAAGAGATTAATTACCATGATCCAGTGACCTAGTTCCTACCTTCCCAGGTATGAGGATGCCTTCCGCTTGCATAGTTCCTCAATGGATCTGAGCCCAAAGCCCTTGGAACGGGAGAACGAGCAGCTGCAGGCCATTGTGAGCTCCCTGCGTTCCCAGGTGAGCCAGGAGAAGCAGCGGAAGGAACGGGCGGAGCGGGAGTACACGTCTGTGATCCAGGAGTACTCGGAGCTGGAGCGGCGGGTGTGTGAGATGGAAGGCTGCAAACTTCGGGTGCAGGAGCTGGAGGCCGAGGTCCTGGAGCTACAGCAGATGAAGCAGGTGAAGACGTACCTTCTGAGCCGGGAGGACAACCTGTCCGAGGCCTTGCTGGAACCGCTCAACAACGCGCCGGAGGCAGACGATCCGGAGCTCGGCGGGGACGGGACGGCGGGTAAAGATGGGGCCCGGTCACCGGCGGCCTCACCGGGTCATTCGGTGCGGAAGAGCTGCAGCGACACGGCCCTCAATGCCATCATGGCCAAAGACCTGGCCAATCGCCACATGGGCAACTACATCCTTCACGCCAACAGCGTGCGCAAGCGGGGCATGTCCATCCTCAGAGAAGTGGACGAACAGTACCACGCTTTGCTGGAGAAGTACGAGGAGCTGCTGAGCAAGTGTAGGCAGCACAAAGACGGGGTGCGGCACACCGGGGTGCAGACCTCCCGCCCCATCTCCCGAGACAGCTCCTGCCGAGACTTCCGGGCAGGGGAGGAGGGCCTGGGGGAAGAGTGGGGAGGGGGGAAGCAGGGCGAGAAGAGCCTTATTCAGCACGTGGAGGCTGTGGACAAGCGGCTGGAGCAGAGCCAGCCTGAATACAAGGCCCTCTTCAAGGAGATTTTTTCCCGGATCCAGAAGACCAAGGCAGACATTAATGCCACCAAGGTCAAGACCCATAGTAGCAAATGAGCCCTGCCTGCTTCCCAAATCCCCTGGCTCTTGCCCCAGTCCTCTTCTTCACCCCAGGATACAAGGTACCCCCACCTCCTTTCTCTAGCTTTCTGTAAAAGGGAGCCCTTTCCGTCTTTGGAGTTGGGATGTGATGCTATCACTCCAACCTGGAAGGGCTCCCTGCAAGGGTTGGGAGTTGGGGGAAGGGAGAAATCTCATAAGAGGACACAGTAGTTTATGACGGTTCCAGAGATACCTAAGGAATGCCCCTCCCCCATCGCGGGGGTGGGGAGCACTGGGGAGCAAGAGGTAGGAAGACAAACTGACCCCATTTCTCAGGAGCTCCCAATCACCCTTTGTGTCAGCCTGATGAAGTAACCCAGAGTTTAAAAGCCAGACATCCCAGGGGAAGCCCCTCTCTTCCCAGCCCTCTGGCTTCCAGGCCATATAGCTGGTTCTCAGATGTATGGCCAACTTTCTTTTCAAAGCCATTCTGGATCTGGGGGATTTTTTTTCTTTTTGTGCTAGCTTCTCCCCTCCCTGCCCCCAAGACTGGATGCACTTGAAGTGAGACCACCCAGAGCTGCCTCCTGCAGTCCTGATTGGTTTCCTGGACCCATACCCAGCACCCTGGCTGGGAATGCCACCCCAAACCCAGGTTTTTCATCACTCCATTTTGGCAGCAGCCATTTAGTCGAGGGCATTCCTGTCAGGTTGGAGACAGACAGCCCCACTCTTGGCAGAAAGCCCTCTCTGAGAGAAGAGAGGGCCTCTGCCGTCACTCCAGACTTGGGAGCCAGCTGTCTGTGTCCCCTGGGATGTCCCGGCTACCCCTCAGGAGCCAGCCCAGCACCGTGTCTGTAGCAAGTGAGCTCTGGGGAGGAGGAGGAGAGATCCTCACCCAGCTGTGAAGGAGCTTAAACTCCTCTGCTTACTGTTCTCCAGCCTTCCCAGAAAATGCCTCTGAGGGGAATCCCAACTTGAGGGGACACCCCTCATAGCAGTTGGGATCCCCTGACTAGCATTGTAGCAGAGCCACTCCTTTCTCACCCATGCTTGTGGTTTCTTACCTTCCCTGCCCCAGACTTCACTATGTCTGCCCCTCTCTCAGGGACCATGATATCTCATTCACATACTCCATCCAGTGCTCACTCCTGGGTGTATACAACCAGCATGTTACTCGAGCTTCAGCTTCTAGCCTGTCACTCCTGGGCCAGCCTGACTGTCCCCCCTACCCCATACAGTATCCTCCACCTAGTGGGAGAGAACATATTTTGCCTCTTGAAAAATTCCTACTTTTCACCCAGATGGCTCAGCCTCCTCTCTTAACCTTCCTCTACCCACTTTATTTGGGGGTATGGGGAAGAAGGGCTTTGACTCTCTTCTGGGGTTAACTCTTCCTGACTATGGCTATTGGCCCTTTCTGGCTCAGTCTAGGAAGGTCTAGGGATTGATTCACAGCCCTGCCTCCAAGCCACCAAATTCAAGAGTCCCAATCCTGTCTGCTGACCCCATAAACATTAGCAGCCGTAGAGCCTGATGGAGGAAGAGATTTGCCTGGCTCCTATACTGGGAGCTTCCATGCCTTATTTATTTGTAACCAGAAAAGCGTTTTTCTTAAGCGTCCCTGAAGGCACCCAACCTACTCTTGAGGCATCACTGTGATGGAAGCTGGTGGCTCTGGTCTTTTATACTCTGTTGGTTTTGAATCTTCACCCTGTGGGGCAGGGGAAACTCCAGTCACTTGTGCGTCTCTTCTGGTGGGGTAAGGGTGAGGGTGGGAAAGAGGAACTCCATCTTGTCCAGACTCCAGCCCACTAGCATCCTACCAGCTTCACCTTTGAAGTGTACATGAGAGAAATATATTTACAAATGCTTTATTCTCTTCTTAAATTAAAAAAAAATGCATCAGTATTCTGAAAGCAGAAGTTGCCTTCAAAGAAATGGATCTTGTCTGTTTCTGTAACATTCACACATTCACAGACCTGTGTTCTATTAGAGAACTTTATAGCTCAGCAGTTCTTAATCTTTTTCTGTGCCATGGTCCTCTTTGGCAATCTGGCAAAGCCTATGAACCCCTTCTCAGAATCATCCTTGTAAATGTATAAAATACTGATTATATTGAAATATAGTTATCACGATTGCAAAACAAATTCACCAACTCTAATTAAGAGTTCATGTAATATAGCTGGAAAGGGAAGGAGACGTAATGCCCATTTCTCTGCTGGGCTGCTTCTATGTAATTCCATTCTCCAATGGAATTTCTTTTTTTGCTATTTAAAAAAAACTAAAATGTTTTATTGATGCTCTGTTTTTTATGCTACAGTCACTTCCCGTTAAACCTTACCACCCTCCTACAGACACACTATATAACCCTCCCTTATAACAAAGAAAAACAGAATTAAACAAAACCAACCTTGTTTGACACCATATACAATGTTCCACATCCATAGATCTCTACTTTCCTACCAAAAGAAGGAAGCGTTTCATCAGTCCTCTGGAGCCAAGCCAAAAACATGACTTTCAGAACGAGCGTTCCTTCTCCCCTTTCATTTTCTGCTGGGCTGGCTGAGAGATAGGCAGAAAAGTTAAAAGGCCTTCAAGGAAAGGCCTGCTGTGTGAAGAATGCCAGTTAGAGTAGAGGAATGAGACAGCAGTGAGAAGAGGGCCTGGCCCTCAAGGAGCTTACCCTCCAGCTGAGATTGTAAGTTGTCTAAGGACAAGGTGAGAAGAAAGCAAAACAAATCTCCCTGAAGAATTCTGGAATCTCCCTTGTGTCTGCTCATAAGAATGAGTTCTCCTGGCTCAGACTCTCAGGAGAGCCCAGTGGGCGGGTTATATATATATGAGCAAGACCCAGCTTTAACCATAGACCTCAGATCGCTTAGAAGATTGGTAATTAGGTGTTGGGCAAATGAAAATAGTAACCCATATCTTTCTTGTGCCTTGTGCCTTAAGAATTACAAAGAGGCTTTCACTATGAGGTCAATAGTACAAGTGTAGGAAGCCAAGTTTTCAGGAGGTAAATTCAATTTAAAAAAAAATTCATTGCATATTTACTGTGCTAGGTACACAGTGGGGACTGGACCTGTGACTTCATATGTATTGGAATTCTGCGGTGAGAAAACTCAATGTAGGTCAACACTTTCTCTGCATATTAGTTTCCTAGAAAGTAGTGTCAAGCCAAAGCCATTAAACTGTACATAAGGATCCCCATGGGCCACATGTTGACTTTTAAAAATTGTCATGTTCTATGTATTTTTAACTGTCCCAGTTACATTTTAACTGGTTGGGATCGGTAGATACACAGGAGAGGCCCCTGTTTGACACCTAGAGTGAAGAAAAGTTACTTTCCCACGGTAGTCATATAGCCAACACTTGAATCCAGGTTCTTCTGGTTTTGAGGCCAGCTCTCTAGCCACTTGCTAGATAGGGTGGAGCATGGAGTCAGGAAGACATCTGCCTGAGTTCAAATCTGGCCTCAGACACTTACTAGCTGTCTGACCCTGGGCAAGTCACTTCACCCTGTTTGCCTCAGTTTCCTCATCTGTAAAATGAGCCAGAGAAGGAAATGGCAAACTATTTCAGTATCTTGGCCAAGAAAACTCCGAATGCAGTCACCAAGAGTCAAGACATAACTAAAATGACCACTCTTATCTACCACACCTAGCTGCCTCTGGAGATACAAAGATAAAACATACTTCAGATGCTGCACTTACATTTACTGGGTAAAGTGACATACCCATTGTGACACTGAGTGTCCTTGATGGAATTGGAACCTATGTCTTCTGACTTGAGCCCTTTCAGCCATAGCAGACTTGTGGCGGGGTGAAGAAGGCAGAGAGAAGGGCAGAATCTGCCTCCCCTCTGTGTCAAGATACTGGTATTACAAGAACCTTGGTGTTAAAGACAAGCAATCAGTCTTGTGATGGAGACCAGAGAAAGGTCTCTGTTTTTAGATCCTAGTCTAGTGTAAAGTTGGATCTTTCCCCAAATACACATCTAAGATCCTAAGAACTTTCACATCTTAACCTACCAGTTTGGAACATTGGGAGTTATCACACAGTTTTCTCTTTCCAGACCTTAAGAGTTGTTTCTAATGTAGTCTCTATATGTGACCAGATTATCTATTTTTTTATTTTCAGTTCCAAATTCTCTTCCTCCACACCCTCCCCCACCCATTGAGAAGACAAGAAATACAATACCCTATTATGTATATGAAGTGATATAAAACATTTTCACATTAACCATGTTCAGGGGGTGGGGAGAGGAAACGGAGATAAAAAAAATAGGCTTCAATCTGCAGTTCTCCATTTGGAGGAGGACAGCGTTTTCCATCCTGGATACTTTGGAATTGTGGTAGATCATGGTCTTGAACAGAGTTACCAAGTCTTTCACAGCTGATTATGATACTGCTGTTACTGTGTAAATTGTTCTGGTCCTGCTCACTTTGTACCAGTTCATATAAGTCTTCCCAGGTTTTTTCTGAAATCATCCCCTGCATTTCTTACAGCACAATAGCATTCCATCGCATTAATATATCATTACTTGTTCAGCCGTTCTCCAGTTGACGGACAGCCCCTGTTGCTAATTTTTTGCCCCCACAAAAAGAGCTCCTATAAATCTTTTTGTACACATGGGTCCTTTTCCTTTTTCTTGGATCTCTTTGGAGTATAAATTCTTTTGAGGAAAAATCAGGAAGACTTGAATTCACATCTGACCTCAGTCACTAGTTGTGTGACCCTGGGCAAGTCACTTAATCTCTGCCTCAGTTTCCTCAACTGTAAAATGGGAGAAAGCAGACTTACCTCCCAGGATTGTAAAAATCATATAGTATTTGTGAAGTGCTTAGCACAGTGTCTAACACATAGCAGGCATTATATAAATTGTAAACCCTGGAGATCCTTACCCCAACCCCCATTCAATCAGCCAACCTTAAGTAAGGAAAGACTATTTACTATAGTGATACAAAACATTCCTGCAAAAGTCTGTGACACTCTCCTACCAGTGCATATAGAATCCAGTGAAAAGTGGATTAAGCTTAGAAAGCACATATGGCAATGGAGTAACAGCCTTTGGTTGCTAAAAGCCCTTTTCATTCCTTCATGAGATGCCCAGGAAGTTCTCGTTAGGCAATGAAAGGGCCTTTGCATGGTTCCTTACAGAACCATGAATCTGGTCCAATCGGTCTTTGGCTCCCAATGTAAACACTGCCTCAGTTGATCTGGGGACAACAATAGGACAATTGTGAGAAGATGGTAATTCCAAGATCCTCTAGAGCAGGGCTGGGGAACCTGTGGCCTCGAGGCTACATATAGCCTTTTAGGTCCTCAAGTGAGGCCCTCTGACTGAATCCAAATTTCCCTGCTCTAGACCCTTTAAAGCTTTCAAGATCCTTGTCTGGCCTAAAAGAGGCAGGGAGAAGAGGTAAGGGAAGCTGAGAAGAGAAAGGTATTTAGGCAGAAATCAAAGTTTTCTCCCCTGCCATGCCACTTTTTGTGGGATTTAGTTGCAATGCTCTAGCTTCATTTGAATCTCTCAAATAATTTGCCACCTCTAGGAAAGAGCCCAACAACAACCTGAGAGTTTGAGCACTGACACCCAAAACCTACTCATAGAACATCAGAATTGGAAGGGTCCTTAGGCATCTAGTTCAAAGTGTTTTGTTGATAAGAACTAAAACTCAGAGAAGGTGACATCTGAGATTGCCTCTCAGGTTGGTAACAGAGCCAGATCTAGAAGCCCATTCTTTCTGTTTGGGTTTTCTTTTGGGGGGGGGAGGGATACAATTGGGGTTAAGTGACTTGCCCAAGGTCAAACAGCTGGTGAGTGTCTGAGGCTGGATTGAACTGAGGTCCTCCTGACTCCAGGGCCAGTCCTCTATTGTGCAATTTAGCTGCCCCTAAAATCCTATTCTTTTAAATTTTTTATTGATATATTTTGTTTTTATATCACCTTCATTTCCATATATACCCTTCATTCCTCCCCTTCCAGCATATTTTCTCCAGTCGTCCTGGTTAATATCAGGCCACTGGACCCGAACGGCTCTGGAGGAGAAAGTGAGGCTGGTGTCCCTGCACATCCCTCCCTCCCTCAAATCAAAGTCAACTGCAAGTCATGTCATCATTTCCCTGACATCATGGTCCTCTTCGAAGGACAAACACTAACAACCTATCCAGCAAGTCATCCTTTATAACAAAGGGGAAAAACACAAGTCAGCAAAACCAGCATCTCAGCTAAGCCTAACATATGCAGTACTCCACAGGTGTAGTCCCTGACTTCTGCAAAGACAGTAGATAGGTGTGTTTTCTCCTCTCTTCAGCTCCATGGCCTTAGTGGCATAGAGTGCTAGGCCGGAAGTCAGGAAGACCACAGTTCAAATATACTCATATACTAGCTGGGCAACTCACCTAACATCTCTGCTTCAGTTTCCTCATCTGTAAAATGGGGACCATAACAGTATCTACCTCCTACAATTGTTGTAAAGATCAAATGAAATAATATTTGCAAAGCGCTCTTAGCACATAGTAGGTGCTTACTAACCACTTGTTCCCTTCTTCTATTCCCCCTTCTCTGAGGCCAAGCTTGGTCATTATAATCATGCAGGGTTCAGTCTGGTAGCAACACATTGTCCTGACTCCTGCTCCATACAAAAACCAGAATAGCTTCATTCATCTGGGCCCAGAGTATGATAGGGAATACTTTCTCAGAGAAATCAGGGAAACTTCCAGGAAGCCAGACCACCAGGCCAAGTTTCAAGGACACAAAATACTGCTACCTCTTTCCTTCCCACTCACTAACTCCTCTCCTAAATATATGTAGCTAACGTGGCATTCTGCCTTTCACACCTGAGGCCCCCAGTATAGCTTCCCCAAGGAACTCTCTGGGTCTGTATCCATTCAAAATGGTAGCTCATGAATCCCCACTGGTATGTTCGTTTTTACTCTAGTCAGCCAGAGGATATAGTTCAAAGCAAAGGTATTTAATGAAATAGTGATAGGTTTTGCCATAAAACATTTACTCCCATCCCCATAAAAGGGCAGGTTCTCCTGCCCTTATATCCACACCATCAATGTGGAGAGTAAGCATGCATAAAAGTCAAGCATGAGGGACCCACACATGGAGAATACATGTGGAGGGGACATTGCTTTCTGACGCTGAAGGACCCTTTCTAGTGATGTCATTTTGCTGTTCTCACCAATCCTGCCCATCACTGGGTCCAACATCTCCACTGGAGCCATTGGGCCCCCTCAGGATGCAGTGCTTCTCTCGGCCCTCAAACTTATTACTTCACTTCAGCCACCTCTGCCTCAGTCTGCTAAGGTTTAGTGGTTAAAATCTCCCCCTGATCAGGGCAGGCTGATAGCTCGTAATCATAGCCATCACACCCGGCCAACAAAAGCCAGCCAGCGCATCCCCAGGCTTTGATTGGGTCTTTCCCTTTCAATCCCTATACCAGCAGGAAAATCAAAGCCTTCTGTTACAGATAACTATTTAGTTTAGGGTTCACACAATTTGACACATTCCCAAGGTCCACTGTGGCTTAGCCATGAAAGAATTTGAGCCACAACTAAAGGAAGGCAAAGGAAGCAAGGTCAGTGTTTTCTACACACAACACAAAATTCCTGCCTTTATTATGTACATCTGTCCACAGCAAGGGCTAAGTGCTTTGGTGCCATATTTTGGCCAGGAAAAAACCTGTCTCCCTGCATATACATATTGTATAAGTAAATATGCATGTGTGTGTGTGTGTATATATATCTATATGTGTGTGTGTGCATATGTCATGGGACACACAAAGGGTATCCCAAAAATTTTCAATTTTATGCTTTAATAGCTTTGGAACATTCCGTGTGTGTGTGTGTGTGTGTGTGTGTGTGTTTGTGACTGAGGTCATTGTAGAAGGAGTAAATGCTCCTCCTGCTCATCACAGCAGATGTAGATACACCCTGTTTGACCACCAGCCCTGTTATCTCAGGCCAGAAGGCTACACCTAGTTCCAAACTCCCAATATCACCTGACCTCTGTATTGTTGAAAAGCCTCCAAGTCACTGCCATATGAGGCAGAATCAAGAACTGGGCTTGAGCTACTGCCAATGGGAGGATAAATATTAATTTAATACTATAAGTTCCAATGGAATGTGGCCTGGGAGGAACAGTTTCTCTGCATATTTACATCAAGAGAGTAACAAGTGACTGTTATTATTTGGAGACCAATCCCCTTCCCCAGGGATTCCAGAAGACCCAACTGGTCAGAAAACTTAGACAAGTTTGTGTACACCTATAAAAACCCAAAAGGCAGAACAGGCTGACTTGGTAAACCACAGAAGAGGGGAATATTCCAGAACAGTCCTAGATTTCCACTTCCTTTCTGTTTTCTGCCCTCCAAAGTGTTCCTCACTGACACATTTTATCCCATAATAGGTTTCACTAATTTCCTCTTTCCTGCTTTCCTCTTTCTTTATTATGAAAGTCATAATATTAATAGACCACATTTCTGTAGTGTTTTAAGATTTACAAAATGCTTTATTCATAATAACTTTATGAAGTAGGTATTCCAGAAATTATTATACACATGTATATAATGTATAAAATAGCTGATATAGTACCTGGGATCTTCTAATGTAGCCCCCTGTTGCCCATTTCCAGTTGTTCCATGATACTCGATAGGGTAATCGTCCATACAAATACACAGCTTATGAGGCCCCGTTTCCACTGAATCTCCCTGACCGAGCCAGAAAAAAAAGAACCCATGATATTATGGTAGAACAAAGGATATGTATTTATGCATTTAGAACAGATAGGAATAGGGTCTGTAATTTCACTGGTCTGGTCTTTGTCCTTCATACCTGAAGAGAACCAAATGACAAAATGAAGGTGTGTCTGACTATAGCCGATCAGACCAATAGAGCTTGGAAGGCTCTGCCACAGGTCAGGCATTTGAACATTTGGGATAGTAATGAAATAGTAAAATAGTGTGGGTGATATCTTCTGACTCATGTGTAAATGAGATATAAGTGAGGCAGAGTTGCGTGGTCTTCAGCCCTACTCTCTCTTCCAGTCATCAGAGTCCAGTGGCAAGACAAAAATCAAGAAAACTGGTGGTAGCTCAGGATGCAGTGGATGATGTTGGCGTCTTTGATGCCCGACCAAGCTCTAAGCCAGGGGTAGGGAACCTGGAGCCTCGAGGCCACATGTGGCCCTCTAGGTCCTCAAGTGCGGCCTTTTGACTGAATCTAAACTTCACAGAACAAATCCCCTTAAGGGGAATCAAAGGGTTATACCTGAGGACCTAGAGAGCCACATGTGGCCTCAAGGCCCCAGGTTCCCCACTCCTGCTCTAAGCACTGCACAGTGACTGCTTTAGCTGCCTTAATGGCTTTTGGAAAAAATTGTTCACATCTACCTATTCCACTGGAGAAGTCTTCACGTGCTTGGGGTAGACATGACCCTAACTCACCTACTGGTTTGAGTTCTGTAAGTTACCCTCAAGCTGGTTTAGCCCGTCTGCTGAGACAGTTTTGTTTTTGGAGGGGGGAAGGCAGGGCAATTGGGGTTAAGTGACTTGCCCAAGGTCACACAGCCAGTAAATATGTCAAGTGTCTGAGGCCAGATTTGAGCTCAGGTCCTCCTGACTCCAGGACTGGTGCTCTACTCACTGCACCACCTAGCTGCCCCTGCTGAGACAGTTTTAATGACCCCTCGGATAAGGAAATTCCCTTGACCAATGTAGGTCAGCTCCTATTAGTCTTAGATCATTGAAGATCCCTTAAATCTAGTCCCAGATGGCTGAAAGGTTACTTATCTTGTCACAGAGTATATATCAGAGGGAGGATTTGAACTCAGCTGGTTCCAAGGCCAGCTTCATTTCCACCGCTCCATGCTGCCTCTCGGCTTAAAACAGAATGCAAGGAAAATAATAAGAAGTTGCATCAAACAGCAAGCACTCTTACTACCCATTTCCCAAGGCTACCGCCTCCCGTAAGTCTAGGGCCTGACAATTTCAAAGCCACTCCTTATCCACACCCCCTGAATCTCCAGCATAACAAGAGGTCACACACAGATCTAATATAGCCCCCAAACAGCTGAACAGTTTTAAGTTCCTCTTTCTCTCATCTCCTTTCCTTGTCCTGGCTTTGCCACGTGTCAGGCTAAAGACCAGAAAGGTCACTAAAGACATGCCATCTACACAAATATTAAAGCCTCAGTGTCTGTGTAGGAAGTATGCTTTGGCCTCAGAGTGAGGCCAGCAACATCAATTCCCTTGAGGGGGTGACGTATCTCTTCTCTAATACCATCGGTTTGTGGGAGGCACCTTTGACTAGCTCCCTAGTTCCATTTAACCAATTGACATCAATTAGATTCTACTTCAAAAATATGTCTAGAACAAAAGCAAAAATATTTCCCCCAACACCTCAGGGGCATACTCTTTCCTATATCGCCTTGGTCCCTGGGGAGAGTGGTCTCAAACTTAATTTGGTTTCTACACAGCATTGGTGCCACCAAGTTCACATCCAAATGCAATACCACTGCTGGATGAATCATTATCTCACTTATTACTGGGCTGGGTCCCAAAGGTCTTCCCAAGCCATCAATCCTATGCCAGCTGAAAAATCCAGCATGGACTTGACTTCCAAACTTCTAGACATCAGGTGACGTGCTTTCCTGATCTTTCAAAATACAAGATCACAGATTCTGAACTCTTTCACCTAAAACAAAAGAATAAACACTGTGTCAAAAGTATCAAAGCTGAATTCACAGGGTTACATGTCAGCCTTAGATAGAGAGGAGATCAGAGGCCTCTTCCTTTATAGCAGTGACTCTCACCAAATGCCATCAAGAAGGAAGAAAGTCAAAGAGAAGTCAAATGAAGAGAAGTCCCAGCAAGTGACAAGATGAGGCCAGCTGAGTCCATTTCTGCGCCTGCAGCTAACAAGGCTGCCATTCACCAGGCAGGTAGCAGATGAGAATACATCCTCCGAAGTCTCTCCATTTCATGTCATCATGACTCTCATTACAAATGCTGAGAGAGACTAGACTCTGGCCAACTTCTCTATTACATCTAAAAAGTATGGCTTCTTGGTTTGGTAATAATGAAGACTCAATTGTCTTAAAGTCACTTAACCTCAGCCTAGGAACCAAAGATGCAAAAGTCTCCTGCCATTGCTTCTCCTGGGGAATTCTAGCACCAACATATAGTCTAGATACAGATGCTATTTTTTTTCTCCTCTCTCTTTCTGGTTCTGCTAGCCCAGCCTCCAGCCTATGTCTCATCCCTCCATGACACCTTGACTGATTTTTTTACACTAGAATGCTAAAAATGCTTCTATCTAATCAAAGTCCAAGCTTGGATAACAGCATCACCTGCTGAGCTCATGCACAGGATTCTGGGGGTTGTAGTTCCCAAATAGAACATGTCATTTTGTGACCCCTCTAGATGCACCCTCTTTAAACTGACATTCACATTGCACTCTAAAGTTTTCAAAGTGTTTTATGTACCCTAGTTTGTTTGAATCTCACAATAATTCTGCAAAGAATTAGTAAGTATGGGAAGCAGGATTTGAGCCCAAGTTTCTGCTGCTGCCAAGTCCAGGACTGTTCGCTACATCATGCTTCCTCACGTACTTAACCAAACAAATTCATTGTATTTTCCTTTTGCCCAGATCTACTATTTCATTGCTTCAAGAAACTCCCAGTGAGAATGTTCTCTCTATCTAGGCAGATTAGAAACTATTCTATAATTTATAGGTTTAGATGCCTGAAGCACCAAGAGATTTAGTGATAGACATACAGCTTTTATGGGTCAGAGGTTGAACCCAGGCTTTCCTGACTGCAAAGCATGACTCTCTGTCCATTATGTCAATTTCCCCCTAGTTCCACATGCTCTCTTAGTTAGCTTTTCCCTCTTTCCATGCTTATCTCCTCTCCAGCCCCACCCATATTTCCTAAATCTTCCCTCCAGACCTAACACCCAACACAAGGGTTACAGATACACTGCTCTCCTCTTCCTACAAGACAATCATTCAACTTTCACAAGTTTTGTACAAATCTGAAAGGATTCCACTTTATGGAAAGGATAGTTTCACAGCATCTGGAGATCTGGACTCCATGAACAGGGACTGGTCAGATAAAAGTATAATGATGGTGAGGAAAGGGAGAAACTCATCAGAAGAGCTGAGACAAAATCATGCACACAAAAACCATGCTTAAAAAAAATAACTGTTTTATTCTTCCCAGAATGTCAGGAAGGAAGAAAAAGGGGTATTACTTAGAGATGGTTTGTCTATGTTCCTGTAATCCTTTGTTGTTCTTATGTCATTTTTTGGTCATGTCCAATTCTTTGTCGCCCCTTTTGGGGTTTTCTTGGCAAAGATACTAGAGTGGTTTGCCATTTCCTTCTCCAGCTCATTTTACAGATGAGGAAACTGAGGCAAACAGAGTTAAGTGACTTGCCCAGAGTCACACAGCTAGTAAATCTCTGAGTCCAGATTTGAACTTTGTAAGATGAATCTTCCTGACTCCAGGTGGTCACTGTAACACTTAACTGCCCTATCACCCTACTATTCACAAACTAGAGCTTTGAAAATAGAAAGTCCTTCAAGATTTCTTGTGTGTATATACACCTCTTCTCTTTCCTCTCTCATATACAAACATATACAAATAGTCTTAAAGCTATCTGGATACAAAAAGGCTCTGAGAAGTCTTAAATTAGTGATGGTAAATCTATTCCCCAACCTCCATCCATCTGAAGGATGGTTTGTGCTGGAGTGGCTAGACCCAGTCTATCCTCTGGTCTGTAGTGTGCCAGGGACTCCAATTCCACACACTTTAAGAAATGGTAGATGATTCCATAAATCTGGTCACATCAATCCTCTGATCAAATCTCTCCAATGGCTCCCTGATGCCTACTCAGTCAAGTTCAGACTTTTCTGCCAGGCATTCAAGGCCCTCTGCAATCTGAAACTGCCCTACTTTTTCTGCTCTTATTTCATATTCCTAGCCTTCACAGCCTCAATGTTCCAGCCAAATCGGTTAACTTGAATCGGTTCCTTGAACACAGCCTATTTTCTCTTGCCACCATGCTTTTGCCCATAATGATCCCCATGCATAGAATATCCTCCCTCTGTGTGTGTGTGTGTGTGTGTGTGTGTGTGTGTGTGTGTGAGAGAGAGAGAGAGAGAGAGAGAGAGAGAGAGAGAGAGAGAGAGAGACTATATACTCTTTAAGGGTCTTGGACCCCTTAAATTCCAACTTAAATGTCATTTCCTCTATGAAACATTTCTCCTACATATCTGTCTGTCTCTCTGTCTATCTGTCTCTCTCTCCCTCCCTCTCCCTCTCTCTCTCCCTCTTCTTCTCCCCCTGTCCCTCTTTCCCTCTTTCTCTCTCTCTCTCTCTCTCTCTCTCTCTCTCTATATATATATATATATATATACACACACACATACAAATGCATATACATATGTATATGCATTTATGTATGTATATATGTGTATATATGTGTGTGTGTATATATACATACATAGTTTCCTAACCCTTCTAATGACTCTATGATGTACTATTGGTTATTATAGCTATGTTCATGTTTTATCTTACTATTAGACTCTAAGGGTGAGATCTCATCTAAATTCTATATATCCCTCAGAACCCACCCTGCAAATCTAAGCCTATAAAGTGATAAGAAATGTCATAGTTTCCTCATGGGCTCTGAACCGGAAAGGGTAGCCTCTGAGTCTTTTTTTTCTGACTGATTTAGCTAGCTAAGGACTTAACCACAGAGGGAGAGAAGAGAAGAGAGAGAAAAAGAGAGAGAGAGAGAAAGAGAGAAAGAAACCTTTTCCCACAGGTCTCTCTCTCTCTCTCTCTGTCTCTCTCTCTCTCTCCATATATATATACATATATATATGTATATATATATGTATACACACACATATATACACATACACACACACACACACACTCACACATATATATAATTTCCTAACCCTTCCAATGATTGTATAATGTACTATTGGTTATTGTAGCTATGTTCTTGTTTTATCCTACCACTGCATTGTAAAGGTGAGATCTCATCTAAATTCTGTATATTCCCTCAGAGCTTAGTGTAGTGCTCTGTCCTTGCAGATGATCAATATATGCAGTATTATATGAAGTTTTGAGTAAAGGGATTTATTTCCCTTGTAATCATTAACATTTACATAGTCTTTAATAACTCCAAAGTTCTTTACACACATTATCTCATTTGACCTTGCCCCCCAAATTTGCTTTTTTTCCCACAACCTCTTCTCAACACAAGGTATAGAAAGGTAAGATTAGCCTCTGCCTTTGGCTCTGGCACTTTTTGGGGAACAGGCTGTCTCTTGTCTGTCCAGAGTCTATTTCTTCCTAGAGGGCCATCATTCTGGATGGTTTCAAAGCAGCAGGTAAAAGGGGCTTGCCAGCTGCTCTTCCCTCTCCCTGGAGGCAACTCATCTTATTCATCCCTGTCTTCCTTTCTCCTCCTGGAATCCAGGTCACCAGATGGCTTAAACAAGCTGTTCCTTTAGAGCTATGAAAACCTACAGCTTTTCTCCCCCCACCCCGCCCCGCCCTTCCCGTCCCCCCACTCTCGCTTAAGAGGCCCGGCCTGAGAAGTGGCTACCACACAAATATGAATGGTGACTGATTCCAATTATTATTTGTGATTCTAAGCCCTTACGCTTGCTTGGGTCCTAGTCTTTGCTCTCTTGGCCAGCTAATTTGTCACCATGGCAATGTCTTCTCTCCCTCTGTGGTTAAGTCCTTAGCTAGCTAAATCAATCGGGGAAAAAAAAGACTCCGAGGCTACTCTTTCCAGTTCAGGGCCCATGAGGAAACTATGACATTTCCTATCACTTTATAGGCTTAGATTTGCAAGGTGGGCACTCAAAATACTGTTCGTTTTCTCCCAAGTGCTTTTCAGATATTTTGGACAAAAACATGGCAGCGTCTTGACTACATTCTAGCTGTCCGATGTATCAGGCTCTCCTAATATATGGTTCGTTGAGGAAGAATTTCCTCTCATTCTACTCTTTTTGCAAAAAACAAACAAAAAGCCCCCAAAACACTTTAATTAAAGTTGTTAAACACAGATATTAACTAAACTTATTGATGACCATGCTTAAAT
Source organism: Phalanger gymnotis (assembly GCA_028646595.1). NCBI lineage: Eukaryota > Metazoa > Chordata > Mammalia > Diprotodontia > Phalangeridae > Phalanger > Phalanger gymnotis. The sequence continues at coordinate 177,305,483 of CM053626.1, forward strand.
GGCTGATATGCAATGTATAACAAGATTGGAAGAAAAATCAAATTCATTCCACTTCTGGATTCCATGTGGGAGAAAAGAGAAGTACATGAGCCAAACAGGGAGAAGGACCTCAGAGAAGTTTGGACTAGTCAAGTAGGTAAGGGGCTGCATTTGGGGAGGACAAATTTGGCAAAATTTGACGGGCCAGGTTTAAACATTGGTTCAGATTCTATCTAAGGATTATCAGAGGAGAAAGATCAAGGGACAATTAATGAGATTATGAAAAGATTAAGGAGAATTAAAGACAATAAAGGAAGATTAAAGAGCTGAACAGGAAGTAGAATCAAGAGAAAGTAGTTGGCAAGGCAAAGTAAGTGAGAAAAGGTAGGTGGAAGAAATAGAAAATCAAATAAATTAATAGAGTGGATTGGTGGGTAGGGCATATTGTTTCTAAAAAAAAATTTAACTTTTTAAATTAATAACTTTAAGGTGCTTAGAATTGAGGTATAAACACAAGTAGTTTCAAGAAAGTAAATAGGTGATGCAGTAAATAGAGCACCAGGCCTGGAGTCAGGAAGACTTGAGTTCAAATCTGGCCTCAGATACTCACTAGCTGTGTGACCCTGGGCAAGTCACCTAACTTTGTTTGCCTCAATTTCCTCATCTGTAAAATGAGCTGGAGAAAGAAATGTCAAATCACTCCAGTATCTCTGCCAAGAAAATTCCAAATGGGGTCCCAAAGAGTCTGACACAACAGAAACAGCTCAACAACAACAGTTTCAAGAAACAAGGCTGAAAATCTTATCCATCATCAATTATGTGCAGTGACTTTGTTTCTTCGACAATTGAGTAACTTATCTGTCTTCTAAGTGTAGGAAGATCTCCCTCCTAGAAGAGTGTAACAACAATGCTATTAGCAACTGCTATGGAGGCATAAGGCCAAAGATACCAGCACACAGGAGGGCTGCTAGCACACATTCTTTGGTTTGCTTTTCTAAGGAAAGCAGCTTTAAGGGGTTTATAATCTCACTTTATTTAAACATACATATATCATTCACTTAGTTCGGGGAAAATGTCAGCCCCCTGAACTTTAGAGAAAACACAAACAGAAATTACAAGCAGAAATTACATAAACAGAGCAAATGACACAAATCAGCAGACAGGGCTTCTGTCTGTCCATAGCAATACATACATAGTTACCAGAGAGAGAAGCACCAACATCTAGGTTTTCAAAGCTGGGGGAGTCCCTTAACAGCTACCTAGAGTCTTGTCTGGTGACCACTCTTCCAATGAGTGAGCCCCCCAAAGCAAAATGCTAACCCCGAGTATATATATATATATATATACTTCTTCAGGGTCAGAGGGCATCACAACCATGTGACTCAAAATCATGTGATTTAGACTTTCTTGTGACTTAAGCAGGCCATCAAAGACTCTTGATTCAAACAAAGACTCAATCAAAGGCACTTGATTGCCTCAGTTCGGAGAAGCAGCCCAAAAGAAAAAAACAGCAAGAAGTCCCACTTTGCTTGCTATTACAAAGAGGTGAAGAGAATGGAAGGAACACACCTGTTCCAGGTTATTAGGGAGGATCAAGGGTTCTTAAAGGAAAAAGAAGCAAAAAAAAAAAAAGATACTGAGGTGGAGCAGGGCAGATATGACTTGGGTCAGGATAATAGAGAATAGACGAGTGTAATACTGAGCAGAAAAGGACAGAAAGCAGCACCTGTACAATCAGAGCTCAAAACAGATCTGAGTCCTATTTGGACAGAGCCTGATGCTCTGAGAATGAAATAGGAAGTCTTGTCCTCCCCGGAATGACAAAGTAACTATCAGGTGAGTGACCATCCAGTAAAAGGCAGAGGAAAAAAAGAAGAGGAGGAATAGTTGGTGATTTCTTGCTCAGTGACATTAAGGCAGTTATTTGTCCACTTGATAACAACAACAGAGATGTGTGTTGTCTTCCTGGGCCACCTATTCAGGATATAACAGAGACCCGCCCAAGATTTGTTGAGATGGATAACAACTACCCACTTCTGGTGAGTCACATGGGTATGAATGACACTTCCAGAAGGAACCTAAAAAGTTCTGCAAACAATTATGAAGTTTTGGTCAAGAAACTGAAGATCCTAGGGGCACAAGTTGAATTTTCTTAACTGCTGCTCATTGAAGGTCAAAGAGAAAAATTAATTTGGGAAGTAAACAGCTAGCTAAGAAAATGGTGTCTGAAATGAGAGTTGGCTTTCTAGATCATGGCTCAGAGGGTTTTCACATTCCTGGCCAGAGATAAAGCATACCTACCTAACAAAATCTAATAAGAATGCATTTGCCAGACGTCTTGCTAATCTAATAAAAAGGGATTTAAAATAAGAGTATGAGATAGAGTAGGGATAAGCTGTCCATATTTACATATATGTGTATACATGTATATATAATATATATGTATACATGCAGATATACATGCACACATATATGTATACACATGCACATGTGTGTATATGTAGGTATATTCCAAACTAGACACTATACATAGTTGCCGCAAGAAAGAAGAATGTCAGCTTAGACACCCACAAATTCATAGGAGACAAAATCCAAAAAAAGGGCTTAGTATTAAAACTCATGGCCTCAAATGTCTGTACACAAATTCTTGTACTTAGGTACAAAAATATCAACTTCAATACCACAAGATGGGAGAGTAATGGAGAGACAGCTGTGGTGCCAAAGAAGATCTGGAGGCTTCAGCGGACAGCAAGCTCGATGTGATTCAGCAATGTGGTAGCCAAAAAATCTATTTCAATCTTAGATTTCATTAAGAGGAGCAACACTTCCAGGAATAACAGGTGGTAGTCCCATTGTATTCTGCCTTCTTCAGACCTCATCTGGAATATCGTGTTCTGTTCTTGGATCCACAGTGTAAGAAACGGGAGGAGGAGGGATTATCACACGGTTCTTCCTCAGGATTTTGGCCCTGCCTAGGAAGTCCAGTGATCCCCAAAACCACATTTCTCACGCACAGTGTAAGGACAGGGATAAGCTGGAGAGTTTATGGAGGAGGGCCACCATGATTGAAGGAGTCTGAATCCATGTCATATCAGGATCATTTGAATAAACTGGACATGGTTGGACTGGAGAAAAGAAGATTCGAGGGGGAAGTTATTGCTCTCTCCAAGTGAGTGAACAACTGTCATGTGAAGTAGGTAGTAGACCATGAAGGGAGGAGGAAAAGCAGTGGGTAGAAGTTTCAAAAAAAATCTAGGCCTGGTTTAAGCAAAAAGCTTCCTAACAGTTAAAGCCGTCTTAAAGCGCAATTGCTTCTTTGAGAAGTGGTAGGTTCACCTTGTTGGAGGTCTTCAAGCAGAGGTTGAATGACCACTTATTGTGTATGTTATAGTGGGGACTTCTTCCTTATTTGGGCTGGACTAGATGGCCATTGAAATCCCTTCTAACTCTCAGATTTTGTGATCCTAACCACACTTAGATACCACACTGACTAATCCTTAATTACTGTAAATATTCATTGACATAACTCTGATTTTCCCCTAGGCTTGAATAGAATATTTCTTTAAACTCACCTTAAACATTTCTCTGTGCTTTCATATAGACTGCTCTTAGAACATACATACTCCCTCTTCTCTCTTTATTGAAATCACTCTCCACATTTAAGCCCCAGCTCAGAGAGCATGACCTCCATTAAGCTTTCCCTGCCCCCCAGATGAAAGTGATATTGCTGCAGTCTAGGGGTGCTAGGAACCCCAAAATGCAAGGGTGGGGGGAGGGGGTCTGCCTCTAAAGAATTGGATCACTCAAGCCTTCTTTCAGGCAAAGTACTGAGTTTTATCAAGACGCTGGTTGAGTGGGCAAGATTCCTACTAAGTGTACTTAATGGGGGTGAGAATAAAACTTTTATACAGAGAAAGGGGAAAAGGGTCAGTGAAAAGATCTTGATGGGATTAAGGAGAAAGGCAGGTAGTCTGGAGTGATCCAGAGGTAACAGAGAATGCACCACAATAAAAGGACAGTTGAAAGGATTATACTGGAATGGGCCAGATGCCTCAGGCAAATGCCAGGGATCTGGGCTGCTGAAATTTGTGGGAAAATTCAAGGACCCTTTTTTAAGAGGTCCATCATTAGTGCCCCATCAATATTTCCCTCTTCAAGTTTTCCTAATGTAACAAGGGGATTGGCAATAGGAATCCTGTCCTCAAATCATGCTGTGCATACTCAAGCTACTACCAAATCATGGGAGGAAGCTTGATGAGCAGTCACTTACGCCCTTTCCTGTTTGGCTAGAACATGAAGTTTATAAAGGAGAGTAGAATGCAATAAGCCTGGCTAGACAAACTGCAGCCAGATTACGAAGAACTTTAAAAGCCAGAAGAGTTTGTATTTTATCCTAGGAGTCAAAGATGGCCACATAGGCAATGGAGTAATTGGGGTCAGACTTAAATTTAGGAATATTGCTTTGGAGGATGAATGGAAGAGAAGACAGAGAAAAGGAAACCAATTGGGATGCTATTATAATAGTCCAAGCAAGAGGTAATGAGGGTCTGAACTACCCTAGGGAAGAGTAATGTGATGGGAAAGTAGGGGATGGGCAAAAGAGATACTGTAGGGTAGAAGATACAAGGTTGAACAACTGGTTGGATATGAAAAATGAGCTAGTGAGTCAAGGGTAACTCTGAATTTGTGATCTTGGGTGTCAAAAAGATGATGGTATCCTTAATAGAAATAAGGAAGTTAGAAAAAAGGGAAGAATTTTGAAGGAAAAATATTCAGTTCTGTTTTGGAGATAAATCATAGATCTAAATCTTCAGCAGAGTTTCAGAGGCCATCATTCTGTTGATGAAATAAGTGAGACCCATGGAGTTTAAGTGACTTATCCAAGAACACATTGGTAATGTCACAGGTAGGATTTGAACTTTCTGACCCTGTACCAAGATGCCTCCTCAAAACATGCTGAATTTGAGACCTCTAAAGGACATTCAGTTGGAAATGTCCAGGAAGCAGCTGATGATACAGAACTGAAGTTCAAGGAGAGATTTGAGCTGGATATATAAGATCTGGGAGTTATCTGCATAGATTTGATAATTGAACCCATGGATGCTAATGAGATCACTGAGCTAGAGGAAAAGAGAAAGCTCAGGATAGAGGCCTGATAAAGCATGGATGATGATGATGATGATGATGATACAGCACAGGAGAATGAGAACTAACCAGAAAGGCAGGATTAGACCCAGAAGAAAGCCCTGTCATAAAAACTCAGGGAGTTTGCGCTTACACACCTTCTTTGATGTCATGGTCCTCTTCAAAAATGAAGGACAAACACAAGGTAAGAATTGAGACAAAACATGGTCCAATTTTCTATTCCAAAGACATCAGTTCTAAGCCATCAAATTCTAAGCCATCGAAACTTAAACAATGAGTCACCAATGCTTGGGCTGAGGTTTTGATTAGCCATTCAGTGAAAGCCAGAATGACTTTTGTTTAAAGGAATAGTCAAGTAGTTCCCTTTAAAATACAATGGGCCTCTTTTTTGGGAGGAAATACTATTTTATTTTTTTCCAATTACATGTAAAGATAGTTTTCAACATTCATTTTTTTTAATAAAATTTTGAATTCCAATTTTTTTCTCCCGTCCCCAAGACAGAAAGTAATCTGATATAGGCTATACATGTAAAGTCATATTAAACACATTTCTACATTATTCATGTTGTGAAAGAAGAAACAGAACAAAAGGGGAAAGCCACAAAAACAAAAGTGAAATACTATGCTTCAATCTGCATTCAGACTCCATAGTTCTTTCTGTGGATGTGGATAGCATTTTCCATCATGAGTCTTTTGGAATTGTCTTAGATTATGGCATTGCTGAGAAGAGCTAAGTCATTCACAGCTGATCATCACACAATGATTTACTGTGTACAGTGTTCTCCTGGTTCTGCTCACTTCACTCAGCATCAGTTCAGGTGAGTCTTTCCAAGTTTTTCTGAAGTCTGTCTGCTCATCATTTCTTATAGCACAATAGTATTCCATTACATTCATATATCACAACTTGTTCATTCATTCTCCAATTGATGGGCATTCCCACATTTTCCAATTCTTTGCCACCACATAAAGAGATAGTATAAATATATTTGTACATGTAGGTCCTTTTCCCTTTTTTATGATCTCTGGGATACAGCCCTAGTAGTGGTTTGGCTAGATCAAAGGGTATACACAGTTTGATTGCCCTCTGGGCATCATTTCAAATTGCTCTCCAGATGTTGGATCATTTCACCACTCCACCAACAATGCATTAGTGTCCCATTTTCCCCACATCTTCTCCAACATTTATCATTTCCTTTTCCTGTAACATTAACCAATCTGATAGGTATGAGGTGGTATCTCAGAGTTGTTTTAATTTGCATTTCTCCAATCGATAGTGATTTGGAGCATTTTTTATATGACTATAGATATCTTTAATTTCTTCATCTGAAAACTGCCCGTTCATATCCTTTGACCATTTCTCAATTGAGGAATGACTTGCATTCCTATAAATTTGACTCAGTTCCCTGTATAATTTAGATATGAGGGCTTTATCAGAGATACTGGTTGTAAAAATTGATTCCCATCTCTCTGCTTTCCCTCTAATCTTGGTTGCATTGGTTTTGTTTGTACAAAATTTTTTAAATTTAATGTAATCAAAATTATGTTTGATGGACTTTTTAAAATCCTGTTTTTTTCAGAGCTATATTTCAAAAAATCAAAAATGAAACATTAGGCATGAGTTACCAGATTATAAGGACACTCAGTGTTATGTAATATTGATGATCATTATTCCATTATTTTGGAGTTTTTTGTTTGTTTGTCTATTTGTTTTATGGTGTTTATTGAGTTTTCTAGGTGACCTTGGTGCTATGTAAATCTCTCAAATTAGGACATGATGAGTTTTCCAAGGGGTTTAATCCTCACATAGTTTATGTATAGAGCCTGTTTAACAAGATTTGTCTCCTTAAGAGATATATAAGAATATGACTGTACTTAAATAAGTTTGTTTAATTTTTATGATATTGAAGGAAACATGGGATTATGATTCCTATTTAACAAGGTTTGTCTCCTTAAGGGATATATGAGAACATGATTGTATTTAAATAAGTTTATTTAACTTTTGTGATATTGAAGGACACATGGGATTAATACTCATGACATTTGTTTCCTGTTGTAAATTTAAGTCCCCTAGCTTATAGCCAAATTGATTTGGCAAGAGCCCCAGAGATTTAGGATGATGCAATTAAGGATATAGAGGTAATACAGGACCAATTGTGGTGCTGCACCATGAATATGGTCAGCACCAAAATGGGGTGAGGATCTCTGAGATCATTTGAGCCCCCCACCCCCTGCCAATCACCTGAAAAGCCCAAAACTTGGACTAATGAACCAGAAGAGAAACCCTGCTTGGCCTAACAGACACGCTTTGCAAAATAAGTCCCAAAGCTCTCCTGCTGGACCTTGCTGACTGGGTACATTGTCCTGACAAAGACTGGACCCACCAGACGTTTCCCTTATCTTATCTTAAGTTCTGAGACTCTCCTTTGTTAGCCACAATCTTGAGTAACAGCATCCCTCTTTTCTGTTGTTTAGGTTATGTTTATGGTAGAAGAAACACAGACCTCCTGGAATTGTAATTTCAATTGACACTTTGACAGCTTTCTTACTGTTTTACGAAACTATCCTATTAAGAAATTCCTTTCTCATAGTATAGTTAAATATATGGGAACTGTAATTTTGGCTGACGCAGGCATCCTGAGTCAGGAAGGAGGAGGGGAACATTACTGACTCTGCTTTGAGGGTATAAATATTCCTACAAATGATTCCTTCAGGGAGTTCAGAATTATTTTCTGACTCCCATGCATGCATGATTCTCTGGCTTAATGAGACTAAATAAGCACATATACAGCTTGATTTCATTTGTTCTTTGGTCAAACCTTTGGTAAGGTGAACCCCATTCTGTTTGTTCTTGAACAAACCTTTAGTAAGGGGGAGCCCCATTTTGTTTGTCCTTTGGACAAACCTTCGGGGGAAACTGATTCTGTTTGTTTCTTTGGACCAAAGTCAGGCCCCTGGGCAAAATATAGTCTGAATGCCTCTCATATTTTAACCTTGCTCAACCTTTTGGTACTGTGCTCAGCAGCCAATAAACAGACTATCTCATCTCAGAGTGCAAATCCTCTATTACTATCACACATGGCTAAAAGCCATGGGTTACCAGATTACAAGGAAATTTGATGTTATTTAATATTGGTGATTATTATTGTATTACCTCAAGAGTTTTTTTGTCTGTGTTATGGTGTTTACTGAGTTTTCTAGGTGACCTTGGTGATATGTAAATCTCTCCTTTTGAATTAGTACATGGTGAGTCTTCCAAGTGTTTTAATCTGTATCCTTACTTAGTTTATGCAGAGAGCCTCTCGTGTGATCAACCAGCATCAGGATGGACAGCTCTGAGACCCTTGTTATATTCAGCCCCTCCAGACCTGCACAGCCTATATAACTCAAAGGACCAGCAACGATGTATCAGTCAATCAATAAATAATGTAGTGTTATAGGAGACACTGTGCAGGTGCTGAGAACACAAATACAAAAGCGATTAAGAGGTTTTGGGGGAGAGGTTAGGGGTGCTGGGACCCTGAGAATGCCAAGGCAGAGTAGCCTGGAATGAATTCACACACTCAAGCCATCTTTCAGCCAAGAGGAAGTTTATTATTGGGACAGCTAGGTGGCACAGTGAGTAGAGCATCAGCCTTGGAGTCAGGAGGACCTGAGTTCAAATGTGACCTCAGTCACCTGACACATTCACTAGCTGTGTAACCTTGGGTGAGTCACTTAACCCCAGCTGTCCTGCCTTCCTCCCTCCCAAAAAGAAAATCAAAGAGGCAGTTTATTATAATGCCAATAGAAGCGGGCAAAGTCCCTTTGGGAAACTTGCACCCTAACGGGGGTGAATCTAGAACTTATATAGGAAAGGGGCATGGGAAAGGAATGCCAGGCCAGGGATGCTAATTAGATAATTTAAGGGTCCAGGTGTCCTTGCAAGCTATGGATGGGAAAGTGTAGGGAGTATACCAGACATTGAAGGAGTTGTCACAGGCATTGACCATAGGGATCTGGCAAGAAGAAGAGTCCTTGGGCCAGGCACCCCTCTGTCTGTTCCGATAAGGGAATTACAGAAATTTTTTCACAAGGTAGGGAGGGGCTGGGTTACTTTCAGAGACATGGTCTTAGGGCTTTTGGGCGTCTTCCAGGTCCCACCACCCCATCAGTCAGATGTCTCTGGTTTGCCATCTCCTTCTCCAGCTCATTTTATAGATGAGGAAACTCAGGCAAAAAGGGTTCAGTGACCTGCCAGGGTCACACAGCTAACAAGTGTCTGAGGCCGGATTTGAACTCAGGAAGATGAGTCTTCCTGACTCCAGGCCTGGTGCTTTAATCAGTTGAGCCTACTAGCTATTTAGACCTATATAAATAAATACAAAGGATGGTGTTAACTACTGGGGAAAGGGGCTCTTGGAATAGGTGGCACTCAAGCTTATCCTTGAAAGGAGCCCGGAACCTTTCTCCAGACTTCAACTTCCCTCCTAAGGGACCATGTCCATTCTGATTCTGGGTTTGTTGATATTTGTCCTGTCTGTGTGATTCTCTCCATGGTAAAGGGGGTCAGTGTTTGCTGTACTGCCATCTCCACCATTCTCTTTGTAAGGAGGAAGTCTCTTCCTCTCAGGAGTATAATCTTTCTGCTTTTTTGTTTTTGCGGCATCCTCATTTCCCAATATATCCCTTCTACCTCCATCTTCCAGCAATTATAACAATTATAATTGTTATATATATGCATATATATAATTATAACAAATATAACAATATATAACAAAAATTGTAACAATTTTTAAAAGAAAAAAAGAATAGTTCAGCAAACTGAACCAACATACCAACCAAGTTCACCTTCATACACAGTGTTCCACTCTCATGGTCACCCTCATTTGCAAAGAAAGGAGGGAGGTGTCTCTTCAGAGCTTTTCTCTGGGGCCAGACTCAGTCAAAATAATTACAAAACATTCAGTTTCCATTGTTTTGTCGATGTTATTTCCAGTAACACCCTAGTGGACCTAGCGGTGGAATCTCTAAGTCAAAGGCTGTGGATATTTTAGTCACTTTTCTAGCACAGCTCCAAAATTGCTTTCTACAATGGTTGGACCAATTCAGAACTTTCTTAACTTGTATGACTATACCTTCTTTCCAAAACCCCTCCAAAACCCCATCTTTTGTCATCTTTGACAACTTTCTGGGTGTGAACTAAAATCTCAGGAGTTGCTTTGATTTGTATTTCTTTTATAACTAGTGGTTTGGAACGACAAATCTTATTCAAATTCACGTGATCCGTTAGTAGACTGCAATTCTTAGTTTGCTCACATAATTTGATCATGTATCTATTAGAGGAAATCCCCTTCTTCTTAAGAACTAAGTACATTTATTAAGCACTTACTGTGTGCCAGGCACTGTGCTAAACAGTAAGGATTCAGCAAGAAAGCTGAAGGAAGAGGAAAAGCACTAGCTCTGCCTTCCAAGAACTCATTCAAATGGGGGAGACAACACAGAAATAACTATTTACATATAAGAGTAAAGACAATCTCTTCCAACAGAAGATAATCTCAAAAGGAAAGCACTAACTATGGGGACCAAAAGGTCTACCTGTAGAATGTGCAATTTGAGCTGAATGTTCAAGGGTGCCAGGGAAGACAGGAGGTGGAGGTAAGGAGGGAGACCATCCCAGGCATGGAGGACAGCCAGTGAATAGACACTAAGCAGGGGGATTGAATATAATGTGACAGGAACTGTAAGATCAATGTAGTTTTATCAAAGGGCATGTGGAGAGAAGCAAAATGGAAAAAGACCAGTAAGTTGGAAGGGACTGTGAAGGGCTTTAAATGCCAAAGGATTCAATATTTAATTTGCAAAGTAATGCAAATAAAAGTAATTGCAAAGCCACTAGAGTTCATCAAGCAGGGGGTAGACATGGTCAGACCTGGGCTTTAGGAAAGTCACTTTGGCAGGTGAATGGACAATGGATCGGAGTATGGAGAGATTTGAAGCAGGAAGACCAACCAAAAGGATATTGCACTAGTGCAGGAATAAGGTGATGAGGGTCTCTACCAAAAGATGGGATATGTGGCATGAGAGTGAAGAGTTGGAGATAACACTTAGGTGAACAGGAGGACAGTGGTACCCTTTACTATAATAGGAAAAGTCAGGAAGAGGGAAGGATTTTAGGAGAAAGATGAGTTCAGTTTTGGATATGTTGAGTTTGAAATGCCTACAGGACATCCAATTTGAGAAGTCCAAGTCACCTGGGACTGGAGCTTGGGAGAGTGATTAGGGAGAAACAAACACACATGTATGTATGCAATGCATCCATGGTATATATGTGCAAGAGTTATACATATGTATATGTGTGCATATGGGAACCATCTGCATAGATAATTGCACGAGAACTGATGAACTCACCAAAGTTATTTAGAGAAAAGAGAGCCATGGGGGAAACCTGTTTAGTATGACCTGGATGAAGATCCAGTTAAGGAGACAAGAGGAGGAGTCATCATACTGGTAGGAGGAGAACCAGTAGAAAGCAAGGCTACAAAAACCTAGAGAGAAGAGAATATCAAGGAGAAAAGGGTGACTAAGAGGGGCAGAGGCTGCAGAGCAGTCAAGAAGGATGAGGATTGAGAAAAGGTCATTAGATTCGACAATTAAAAGATTGCTGGAGAGTGCAATTTTAGTAGAATGAGTTTGAAAGCCAGATTGCAGAGAATAATGTATAAAGTTCATCATCAAAGAGTGGTTACTATGAACTTCATAGCACCTTAACTTGCCTAGACTTGTGTCCTCAACAATGAGGTTGAATTAGATGACCACTGATGTCCAGTCCAGCCCTACTACATCTATGATCCTTTGATCATTAAGTCAAGGATTCCAAGTCAAGTATCTCTGGCTCTAAATCCAGTGCTTAAGGCTACTGGTTCTAGAGGACCTGGCTTCAAATCTTACCTCTGACATTCACTCCCTCCCTAAATGCCTGTTTCTTCATCTATAAAATGAAGGAAATGGGTTACTCAGTAGTCAAGAGTGGTTCTCCTGTGGGGTCCATGAACTTTTTTCTTAACTGATAAAAGTATCCCAATATAAAAAGTTATTTCCTTTGCAATCCTATATTTTATATTGTGCATTTAAAAACATTATTCTGAAAAGAGCTTCACCTGACTCCTTTAGTGATACAAATAAGGGGGGGGACCCTCTGGTTTCGATGATTTCTATGGTCTTTTCCAGCTATATATGTATGTGTATGTATACATACACACATATATACATACATAATATATAATATTAAATATTTAATATTTTAATATTTAATTAATAAATTAATAAATAATAAAATACATAAGCCTATAATGTCTTTATCTATATTAGGTCACAGGAGAAAAAACATCGGTTAATGAGTATTTATTAAGTGCCTCCTATGTGACAGTCACTGTGTTAAACGCCGAGGATACAAAGGAATGCAAAAGCCCTGCTTGGAAGGGCTCACAGTCTGGTAGTAGGTATTAAAAAAAAAAATCCGTCCTGCCGCCTCGGAACACTTACAAATGTCCACCAATAAGCGGACTCTGACACGCCTGACCCTGCCTTTCAGCTAGCTTCCCTAGGTCTAAGGGGGCGGAAACCACGCAGCCAGGAGAATCTGCTCTCGCCCTGCGTTTCCGGCCGGACTTGTAGCGAGGGAACACCCGCCGGAAGCAGCCGAGAGAAAGCAACATGGCCGCCGCCCGATGTCTTCTTTGGTTACCGAGCCGGGCTTCCCTCAGTCCGGCTCCGCTTCAGCCGCCCGGCCGCTGCCTCTGCCGTGCTTTTCATGAGAAGGCCGCCAGCTCTGAGTTCAGGAGCATCTACAGCCTGGATAAGCTTTACCCGGATTCCCGAGGCCGGGAGACTGCCTGGAGAGTCCCGGTAAGGGCAGACGGGGTGAACAGGGAGGGAGAACCGACGTGAGAGGCCTCGCCTCCTCCTCCCCCCGCTGACGTCAGGGAGCAGGCGCCTCATTGGGTAGGTGTGGGGCTCGCTGGTCAGGTGACGGCATCAGAACACTGTCGTTTCATTGGCTGGGTGTGGAGTTGCCATAGGGCTGTCAGAGAACTGGCTCTTCGTTGGCTAGGCTTGGAGACACGCTTGAGTCCTAGAGCGAGCTGCCCCTCGTCTAGGTTTGAAAATGCGGGGTTTGTGTGTCATATGATTCCTCTTAGGTGGGGAGCAGGGCGTTAGTTGCTTTTAGCAAAGGGAGGCTGAGGACCCAACACCAGACCACAAGGGCTTTGGCTGGGCTTTCGTGACCCAGCTTAGCAGCTAACGGCCCTGCTGGCTTTCTATGTTGAAGAGAAGTGGGAGGGGCGGGGGCAGCTAATTGCCACGATGGATAGAACACTGGCTCTAGAGTCAGGAGGCTCTGAGTTCAAATTAGCTCTGAGATACTTACTAGCTGTGTGGCAAGTCATTTAACGCCAACAGCCTCCAAAACAACAAAAAAGAAGAAGGGTAATAGAGGTGGAAGGAACAGGGCTAGGACTAGATCCCAGGTTCTTGTAAACTCAGGGTTTTGTTTTTCTCACCGCACTGCTGTAGACTGTCCAGCCTGAAGAGCTGAGGCTGGACTCAAACAATGTAAGAACTAGAAGGGATCCAACCCCTTCACTTAGCAGATGGGAGAAACTGAGGCCCAGAAAACTGAAGTGACTTTCCTGACGTTACATACCCAGTACGTTTTAGAAGCCATCAGCCCTTCCTGACAAGGCTGAAGAAAAGGACATTACTTCCCAAATGCTGTTTGGTTTGTTAGTGAAAATGCCGTACAGCTCTTGAGTTTTCTAGCAATTCTTAGGCATCTTACTACTTGAAACCCCCCGGGGGAAAAAAGTAACAGTGAAACCCAAGGTAAATGTACCTAGAATAAGAGGAGCCACAACAGCAGGGATTTGCCTTTGGCTTGCCTTGGATTTAAATTCAAAGAAACAAAAAACAACCCGACATTGAATTGCTGGTTGTTACCGCAAGTTTAAGGATTCTAAGAAACCCAGCTCTAGTGGAGATAGTAACAGCTTTCTTTTCAGTTTGAAATTTTTGTTATGTTATGTTATGTTATATTATATTATATTATGTTATATTATATTATATTACATTATGTTATACTATATTATATTATATTATGTTATAGACTCTTTCTATCCCATTCTTTGATGCTCATATTGGAATGCTGGACTGCACCATGAAAAGGAATAGTAGACCTGAAACAGAGATTGAGTTGAGACCACAAATCTGGTGACCTTTGTGGGCTTTCTTATTTGAGACTTTAAGCAGAAATCCCAAATAGAGATAGTTTACATGTGCATAATTTTCCAAAGCACTCACAGTATCTCAGGAGTTGGCAAACGACTGCTTTTTTCCATAGCCCAACCTAATAATTGTTTTTATGTTGGTAAATAAAGTGTAAATAAAGTTTTATTGGATTTCAAAATGTGAAAACTGTTCATAGCTCCCCATCAGATTTCTCTCTCAAGCTGTAGTTTACCAGTCCCCTTTCTTAAATCACCCAGGGCATAGATTCGGCTACCCCAGATTTGCTTAGCATTGTTTGTGTTTCTTACTATTAAGTGTATATGTCTATTTGCTGTAGGATGATGCAAAGAAGGCCAGCACTGACATTCCTATAGGTAAGTCAATTTTTGCCTCTTCATTGTCTTAGAAAACCAAATTATTCTTCTAGAGAGTTTCCCTCTTCCTTGTCTCTTAAGTTGAGAGTTCAATTGAGTATCAACTATAACAGGTTACCACTGTTACCTTATGCTTGTTTCTTTATAGCATATCTCCAGAAGCTCCACAAAAGGCATTTCAGCTGGCTAGAAAACCCCAGAATACTATCACCACTATCATTTTCTCCCTTTTTCTTTCCGAGTTGTTTGATCAATAAGATTGCTTTTCATAGGTTATGGTATCATAGAGTTGGAAGGGAATGTAGAGATTTAGTTCTATTAAGCAAACATTTATTTGTTAATTTATTTATCACTATGTGTAATGTAGGTCGTACAGTGGATAGAGTGCCAGGCATAAGGTCAGGAAGACTCATCCCTCCTGAGTTCAAATATTGCCACAGACATTTACTAGCCATGTGACCCTGGGCAAGTCATTTAGCCCTGTTTGCCTCAGTTTCCTCATCTGTAAAATTAGCTGGAGAAAGAAATGACAAACCACTCCAGTATCTTTGCTAAGAAAACCCTAAATGGAGTCACAAAGAGTCAGAAATAGCTGAAACAACTAAACGACAATAATGTACTTTGCTAAGTGTGGGCTACAAATTTAAAAAAGTAAATAGTCACTGGCTGCAGTGGTCTTACATTCTCCCAGGATTACATGTACGCGTAAAAATAAATAGAAAATAATTTGAGAAAGGAGAGAGCATTAACAACTGGGGAAGATTGGAATCTATTTCCCTTAGGAGTTGGCACTTGACCTTGACACCTTGAAGAAAGCTACTGCTCTGAGAAGCAAAGGTGAGATGCATATTATAGCCATGGGAAACAAAGGCATGGAGAAAGGAGAGGAAGTATTGAATTCAAGGAAAAACTAATCGGATAGTTTGGCCGGACTGTAGAGTATGTGAAGGGTACTGTTTTAAGTCTGAAAAGTTCAGTAAAAGCCACATTATGGAGTCGTAATTTCAAACTGTGGAAGCTCTGTTTTATCTTAGTGGCAATAGAAAGCCACTGACGATTACTAAGCTGCAAAGTGATGTGTGAGAGCCCCGCTTTAGGAATGTTGGATTTGCTAGCTGTGGGAAGGATGGAATAAGGAAGATGGAGACTGGAAAAGGGAAGATCAATTCAGAAGTAATCGCAGTGGACCATTAGAGAGGCAAATAGTGTCTGAACTAATGGCCATGGGAGAGAAGAGAAGGGGCTGGTTTTGAGGGAAGTTATGGAGGTGTAATAAACAAGACATGGTAACTTATTGGATATAGAGTAAGGGAGAAGGGAGAATTAAGGATGACTCAAAGGTTGCGTGTGTGGGTGACTAGAAAGATAGACGTGCCATCAGCAGAAATAAAAATGTTTGGGGGACGAGAGGCTTTGGACGTGTTGGATTTAACCTGCCAAGAAGTATATGTCCAGTGGCCTTTGATTTTGAGGATTTGGTCCTAATTTGTCTTTTTCACAGTTGAGGAAATGTAGGCTCAAAATGATTAATTGATTTGCCCAGCTACATATAGTGATTTATGGTGTTAGAGCTAGGGCTCAAGAACACAGCTCCATTGTTCTTTCTACTTTACCTACACCTCAGTGTAAGATAAGATCCTGGGGTGGTTTGCCATTTTTTTTTTCAGCTTTTAAAACAATCCTAATTTTAAAACTAAAAGAAAGATTGAAGCCAACAGATCTGGGCACCCTGTAGTTTTTTACTGGGTAAGGAGATCTGCATTTCAGTCTCAGTTTCTCCAGTGACTATAGATAAGTCATTCTTTATTTTCATTAGCTTTCCTTTCTATAAAATGAGCATAATAAAAAATATGTCTCTCCCTTCCATACTAGAATTCTGAATATAAGGATAATTTCTGTGAAGCTCATTGAACTCTAAATGCTTTATAAAAAAAAATAGGTGACAATAATAAAAGGGTTATATATAGGGAACTAACATAAATATGTTAAGACTAAGAGCCGTTGTCCAGTGGATAAATGGTAAAAGAATATGAGCACACTTTTCTTTTTTCTACCCAGTTAACAAATATTTTGTTTAATTAATTTGGCCCTCTCACAGCCTCATTTAATTAGAGGGCCCTAACAGTGATGGCTGATATTTACATAATGCCTCCAAAGCACTCACACCATTTCCTTTCATGTCTTAAGTCCCTCAATACATAACTTCCCACATTGATCATGCTGAAAATATGTCTCTTCATTTTAAGTTCATTACCTCTCTGTCAGGAGGTAAGTGGCATGTTTCATCTTCATTTTTTTGGACTCGTAATTTATTGTTACATAGATCTGAGTTCTTTGTAATGTCTTTCAAAGTTGCTTTTCTCTATGATCTTGTTATCTTTGTATGAATTGTTCTAGTTCTGTTTACTTAATTCTGCATTAATTTATTCTTAAAGATCTTCCCAGTTTCCTCTGAAATTGTCCATTTCATAATTTCTTATGGAATAATAATATTCCATTATATTCATAAACCACAATTTGTTTAACCATTCCACCAATAGGAGGGCACTGTCTTAGTTTCATACTTTTGCTACCATGAAAATAACTGCTCTAAATAGTTTTGTGCATACAGATCTTTTTCTTCTTTCTTTGATGTCTTTGGGGTAGAGGCCTAGTGGGAAATGGTACAGCTGGGTCAAAGGATATTCGCAATTTGGTCACTGTGGGCATAATTCCAAATTGCTTTCCACAGCTCTACCAAGAGTGTGCTAGGATAGATACCATGAACAAACTCCAGAGAAGAATGTGATCCCCTGACAGTCATGAAAGCTTGCTCCAAATCACAATAATAAGAGAAATGTCTCACGTTTTTACCTCACACTCAGCAAATTGGAACAGACGACAAAAAGTGGGAGTGATCATTTTAGAGGGTTTGTGGAAAGATAGGCACCCTAATGCACTGTTGGGCAGGTTCTGAACTGGTCCAGCCGTTATGGAAAGCATTTTAGAGCTGTGCTGTGAAAGTGACTAAAATGTCCTTAGTCTTTGACCCGGAGATTCCACTGTTAGGCATACTCCAAAGAGGTCAGAGATAGAAAGAATGATCATCTATCTACATCAAAATATTTATGACAGTACTTGTGGTGACCAAAATCTGGAAGCAAAGTAGATACTCATAAGTTGTAGAGTGGCTAAACAAATCGTGGTATATGAATGTAATGGAATATTACTGAATTGTAAGAAGGGATGATTATGAAAAATTGAGAAAAAAAAATTAAAGACTTATATGAACTCGTGGAAAGTAAGTAGAACCAGGAAAACAATATACACAGTGACTATAACAATATAAATATAAAGAACAAAAAAAATTAAGCTATACTCTGTGAAATTTTAATGACCAAGTTTGTCCCTAAAAAGAGATAAGAAAATACACCTCCCTTAATTGAAAATATGGAGAATTATAAATTGTGGCATATTTACAGATTGGTTGATTGGCTGGTTGTTCTCCTTCATTCTTGAAGAAGACCAAAATGACATCATTATGCTAGAGTCAAGTTTCAGTGTGTCCACTGTGGCCGATCAGACCAATATGAGCTCGGATTGCTCTGCCACGGGTCAAGCACAAATAGTTCATGTGAACATTTGGGGTGGATACTCCAAATTTGCACATCCTCTGTTTCCTTTGAGCTGTTTCTCGCATGTCACACAATCAGTTCCATAGTTCTTGAGAGAGACCTTGAGAGTGTCCTTGTATCGCTTCTTCTGACCACCATGTGGATGCTTGCCCTGTGTGAGTTCTCCATAAAAATAATCTTTTTGGCAGGCGTACGGTTTTGCATTCGAACAATGTGGCCAGCCCACAGGAGTTGTGTTTTCTGAAGCAGAGTTTGAATGCTTGGCAGTTTTACGTATACTGTCAGACTCAGTTGATAGATTGATTAATTTTGCTGAACTCCTTTTTTTCTCATATTTTTTTCATCCTCTAATGAAAAAATGGCTCTTCTTGCCCAGTCCAGCTACTTTACATATAAAGTCGATCCTGTCCTCTTCCATTTTTTTTTTTTAGCAGATTGCTTGAACTTTCATTCTCTCTCTATCTCTTGTCTCTGGCCTTCTCTGTCTCTCTGTCTCTCTCCCCCCTTTCTTTCCCTTTCTCTTTCTCTTTCCCTCCCTCCTTCTCTCCATCTACTTACTGGTTCCTTCCCTGTTACTTACAAACATGCCCAAGGCCTCCCCCTTTATGAAAAAACCTTCACTGCTACGATATCCAATAGGTACCATCCTATATCTTTCTTCACTAACTCTTTGATAAAGCTGGCCACACTCAGTGCCTCCACTTCCTCTCCTCACTTTTTTCTAGATCTATTACAATCCGATTGCCAGCTTCTTCTTTCACTGAAACTGGTCCCTCTAAAGTTAACAGTGATCTCTTAGTTGCAAAATTTAATGACCTTTTGTTAATCCTCGTTCTTCTTGACCCCCAAAGCATCTGACACTAATTGAGTACCATATCTCCTCTATTCCCTTTCTTTCTTGGTTTTGGTGATAGTACTTTTTCTTGGTTCTCCCCTATCTGTCTCCTTTGCTGGCTCTTCATCCATGTCATACCTAAGTGGGGTACATAAGTAAACCCCAAGAACTAGTCCTAGTCCTTCTTTTCTCACTACACTTAACTCTCAACCGATGATCTCATCTGCTCCCTAGGTTCAATTATATTCTTTATGCAGACGATTCCCACATTTCTCTACCCAACTCTGTCCTCTTTCCTGAGCTCCAGTCCCACCAACTGCCTATAGTATATTTTAAACTGGATGTCTTGTAGACATTTCGAACTTGCTATGTCCAAAACAGAACTCATTATCTTTCCTTCCCAAACCCATTCCTCTTCCAAACTTTCCTGTTAATTTTTGAGGTCACCACTGTCCTTCCACTGAGGTCACCACTGACCCTGGTTCCCAAACTTTGTGTCAACCTCAAATTTTTATTATTTTTCTCATTTATCTTAATCAGTTGCCAAATCTTCTAGTTTCTTTCTTCACAGAATTGCTCACATACTTCTCTCCACTCACAGAGCCACCACACTAGGTAACACTTCTTACCTGAAGTATTCTAGTTGCCATCTAATTGGAGTCCCTGCCGCAAGTGTCTTTCCACCCCATTCCAGCCTCCACCCAGCTGCCAAAATGATTTTTCTTAAGCACAAGCCCGACCATGTTGTCCCCCAATTCAATAAATTCTAATGATTCTTTATTACCCTTTAGGACCAAATGTAAACTCCTGTTTGGTTTTTAAAGCCCTTCACAGACTAGCTCCTTCCATTCCAGTTTTATATATTACTTCCCTCCTCATACTTTATGATCCAGCCACATGACCTACCTGCTATTACCCTCGATACTCCATCGTCATTGACTGTTCTCCCATGTCTGAAATGCTCTTTTCTTCCTCTCCTCCAACCTTTAGAATCCTTGGCTTCCTTCAGGATTCAGTTCAAATCCCACTTTCTGCAGGAGCCCTTTCCAGATCACTCCATCTTCCCATTCCTACCCCTCTGGAGCAACTTTCCATCTACTCTGAATGTTTCTTTCACGTACCCATTCATGTACATTAGAATGTACTTGAGGACAGCATCATTTTTGCTTTTTTTTTTTATATGCCCAGTTCTTAGCAAAGTGCTTTGCATGTAATTGCAACTGATAAATGCTTGTTTTTATTTTTTGTTATAAACAGAAGCTTGCTGAGTAGGAAAAGGGGGGAGGATATAATCAGATATGAAAATGCTGTTAAAAAAAGATAACAATAAAAAATTAAAATAAAAAGTAAATTGGTAAACAGTTCATTTTGACCCAGAGTAAAATGTCTTTTTTTCTTCTGTCTTGCAGATCGCCTACAGATATCTTATTCCAAGAGTAGTGGTCCTGGAGGGCAGAATGTTAATAAAGGTACCTTAATGCTTTCTTTTGTATTAAAAACTAAATGCTAAAATTGCCTAGGTAGCTGTGCTGTAACATGCAAGTAGAATAAAGGGTTTTTCAGTAGGGGCTTAACTGCGGCCAGCTCGTAGTAATCCTGTTCTTCACTCTGGCCTCTGGCCTGATCCCAGAGCTCTTAGCTGTGGGTTGCTACAACTAAGCTTCAAGTACATGTATAAACCAAGAGAGGGAACAATGTAAACCTACTGCTTACCCATGAATGTATTTATAGCATCATTCATATAGGTATTATTCCTCCCTGCTCTTTTCAGATGTGGAAAAGAGACATTGCATTGATACATATGAGAGCATGATTTTTTCTCCCAAAAGTATTTCTCCATCCTTAAGGGGCTAACCCTCTTTGCCCCTTTATGACTTGAACTAATTTAAAGGAACCACTTTGTGGACTGGAATCTTAGCTATGCTGCTAATTAGTTGTTGCCTTGTTAAAGCCATTTTATCCCTTTCAACCTCCATTTTTCCAACTAGAAAGGAAAGAGTTGGACTCCTTCCGGCTCCAAATCCTCTAAACTTCACATTCCAGAATTTGAAACATAAAGGTTTAGAGGTCTTTTCCCTTGGAGACTCACCAAGGAAGCATTACAATTTAACTTCTCAGGCTGCAGATCTAAATGTCTTTGTTATTGTGTATTTCCCATCAAAAATTCTCAGTGAATTTACATTATATTCTCCCTCTCATTCGCAGTAAATACCAAGGCTGAAGTCCGGTTCCATTTAGCAACAGCAGACTGGATTGCAGAGCCTGTTCAGCAAAAGATTGCTGTCTTGGTAACTAACTGCCTTTATATAACCCTATAGCCTTTAATTCTGTTTAAGCCTTTATATTTTTCACTGTGAAATTTTGAATTTTCTTTTTTTCTTACTCCAGTTCAAAAATAAGATCAGCAAATCAGGAGAGTTGATTATTACCTCTGATTCCAGCCGCTATCAGTTTCGAAATTTGGCAAATTGCCTCCAGAAAATTAGAGACATGATTGCTGAGGCCAGCCAAACTCCCAAGGAGCCATCCAAAGAGGATGCTGTGCTTCGAAGGATCAGGTAACAGAAAATTTCCTGAATTCCTATAATCAGGTTTCTAGGGACCTTCTTTCCAACTGGGTTCAAATCCACAAGGATTTTGAAGGAGGCACTATAAGGAATCAGGACTCAAGAGCAGACTGTGGTATCATAAAGAAGATTAAAAATATTCTCAATGGGAAGGGAGGAGCTTGCCTGTATATCTCACTGCTTTTCTCTCTTCTTTGTAGTGGCTCCACCTATCACTTTGAAAGTTGTTGATTAGGCATGTAGGCATATTTTCTCGCTTTTTGTTTTCAGGGTAGAAAACATGAATCGTGAAAGGCTAAAACAGAAGAGAATCCATTCCACCATAAAGACAAGCAGGAAAGTAGATATGGACTGAACTCAGCTTCCAGCTGCCTGACGCCAGCCTCTTCACTGGTTCTCAAACTGGTTTTGCTCATGACATAGCATCATTCTTTGACATGAGGAATCATGGTACATTGAACTTTTAAGTTAGAAAGGCTACAGATCACCAGAATAAGTTCCATGCAATTCAAGCATATCAGTGAGAAACTTATGTCACACCCTTTGAGAACTTTGAGTCTAGCAACTGCAATTGGTAGTCATTTGAAGACACAAAGAGACTGTTCTCAGTGTAACAAATAAAGGAAAAAGTATACCTCTTTGTATTTAACAACAAAGTGTTTTCAGTGATTTGGTCGTTCATGGGTGATACTAAGATTGTGAGCCTGAGCAACTGAGAAAATGGTGGTACCCTTGACAGATATAGGGAAGTCCAGAGGAAGGGTGGGTTTAGGAGGAAAGAAAATGAGTTGTAGATGCTTATGGGTCATCCAGTTGGAAATACATGGTAAGAGATATATGAGATCAGGCCTGGAAGCCCAGATTTTGTTTGTGTCTCCACAAAGGTGCTCATGATAGCCATGGGAGTTGGTGAGGTCATCAAGTGATAGAGTGTTGAGAAAGGAGAGGGCCCAGGACAGCCCGGGGCTTCCACAAAGGGTGTGATAGCGATGGCAGGACATTGTTAACATTGCAGAAAGCAATGGTATAGTTGGCAAACAGATTGTGAAAGATTGTTAGTAGAGTTAAGAGGAAGTGGAGGCACCAGGTGCGGACAGCTTTTTAAAGGAGTTTAGCTGAGAAGGGGAAGAAAGACACAGAATAGCTGGCAGAAATGGTTGTATCTACTGAGGCTTTTTTTTTTTGAGGGTGGGAGAGGCTTGGGCATATTTATAGGCAGCAGAGAAAGAATTAATAGATAAGAGAGATTAAAGATTAGAGAGAGAGAGGCCACAATCTGCTAGAAACTACAGGTGGGAATGGGATCAAATATATATGTAGAGAGAGAAACTAAAGTAAAGGAGGAGCAGAGGAGGGGTAATGAGAAGGGATTTTGAGATTAGAGAGAGGACAAGACAGAGCTGATGGTGAACGTCTGGTTTTGTTTTTCTAAAATCAGCCAGCTCATTTCTTACAGCACAGTAGGATTCCATCACAATCCTATACCACAGCTTGTTGAGAGTATCTGTCTTTTTAGCCAATCTGGTGGGTGTAAGGCGATATCTCAAAGTTGTGTTAATGTGCATTTCTTTAATCAATACAGTCTATTTTCTTGGAAAAGTACGAGATGAGGTCTTCAGCTGAGGAGGAGGCAAGAGATAGTGTTAGAAATGAAAGTCTGGAACAACTTCTGTTCCAGGGGGAGAGTGGAATGGAGAAAGAACTGGGGAGAAGTAAAAGGCGTTACTGTGGGAATAACATTTGTAGTGGATCCCTTGGGTTCAGGTGCATGTTTCCTTTCAGGAGAAGCTAAGTAAAGACAAAAAAGTAGATGATAGGAGTAGTCCAGGGCTGCAGACCATCAAGATGCAAGCATTGTTAGGGCAAGGAATCAGGGGCTTTGAGGCTAGAAGATGGTGTAAATTTGAAATTGTTAACTATAGTGTGGAAAGGAGGAAAGTGAGGTAATAGCAGGGGCAGAGGCCTTGGATAATGAGAGTGCTGAGGAGTGGAGGGATTTTAAATTTGATAGGTTAAAATATTTATAAAGCGGTTTTAAAACTAGAGAAGTGATGAATGAGGAAGTTTACTTAAGGAGCAGTGCGAAGAATGTTGTCTCCACCTGCTCCATCATCTTCACTGCTTCTCCATAGGAAAATTAGACTCCCACCCTTGAACCACCTTGGGGTGGATTTCATAGGCCAGCTTTGGTCTTATCTCATCATGATCCTGACTTCCATGGTACTTCCCAGTCATGTCCACACCATGCTTCCATGCACATACCTCACCCTCCTCCAGCTCCCCTTTATATAGTATCTTCTCTTATTAGACTCTAAGTTCCTTAAGAGCAGGGACTATCTTGTTTGCTTATATTTGCCTCTTCATCATTTAGTATGCAAATTTAGCTTGGTGCTTGGCCCATCATAAACATTTTATAAATATTTTAACCTATCTTATCAATCAGAAACTCTTATAAGAGGCAAGAAAAATAAGGGAAGCTCCAACTGAGATGGCATTGTGAACAGCTCTGGCTAATACATAAAGCAACAGAACCAAACAGTACAAAACACTGAACAACTTCATCCCATAAAGGATGGCCCAAGGGAATGAAAATGGAAGCAAGGACAAGGCCTCCATTTCCAGAGGTCTTGGAATACACTAGAAAGGTAACTTTAAAC
Source organism: Phalanger gymnotis (assembly GCA_028646595.1). Classification (NCBI taxonomy): domain Eukaryota; kingdom Metazoa; phylum Chordata; class Mammalia; order Diprotodontia; family Phalangeridae; genus Phalanger; species Phalanger gymnotis. The sequence goes on from CM053626.1 coordinate 177,329,918, forward strand.
CAATGAATGACCTTCCAGAAGCCTGAATAAAGAGACATGCAAAGATATCCTCCACCTACCCCATACCCCTTCATAGAGTCCACAAGGTCCACAAGAATTACACCTGTAATTGAAAGCTGTTGGCCTTCTTCAATGTATTGATCGGTTGTGCTGATTCTTTTTTCCTCTCTGTAAAAATTACCATTTGTCATATGAGATAGTTCTCTGGTAGAAGGAAATGAAGGAATACATAGGATACCATGATGATAGAGAAATAAAAAATATAAATTAAAACGTATTTTAAAAAAGAGTAAAACAAGACTGCCCATTATCACCCACTACTATTTGATACAATACTAGAAAAGGAAACTGAGAGAATAAGTACAAACAAAGAAGAAATAAAATTAGCACTTTTGGGAGATGATATGGTGTTTTGCTTAAAAAACCCTAGTGTCAACTAAAAGTTAAATGAAACAATTTCAGCAAAGTTCCAGGACATAAAATAAATCACATGCACATTTGAATATTATCAGCAAAACCCAGTGGGAAGACATAGAGAAATTTCATTTAAAGCAACTACAGAATGTACAAAATGTAGACTTGGCAGTCTTCCGAGGCACACAGAAACTACACAAACATAACTATAAGACCATGAAAATAAAAGTAGACAAATAGCTTGAGAAAAATTAATTGCTCGTCAGCAGATCAAATCAATATAATAAAAAGTATAATGCTACCTAAGTTGTTATAGTTATTCAGTGCCATTCCAATCAAACTACCAAGAGAATACTTTATAGAGCTAGAAAAAAAGGTTGATTTCTTCTGGAAAAACAAAAGGCCAAGAATCTCAAAGGAAATACAAAAAAAGTAGGAAGGAAGGGTGCCTGCCAGTACTGGATATCAAACCATACTACAAAGCAATAATCACCAAAATGATTTAAGATTGGTTAAGAAATAGAGAGGTGGATCAGTGGAACAGATCAGATATGAAATAATTAGATACAATAATTTGAGAATTAGATATAATTAGAAGCTAATGAACCTAGTAGTCCAGGTTTTTGATAAGCACAAAAATACCTATTACTGGGTTAAGAACTCACTATTTAGCAAAAACTGCTAGAAAAACTGGAAAGCAGCTTGGCAGAAACTAGGTATATAGATGAACATCTCACATTATATACCAAGAGGAACTCTAGATGGATACATGGCCTAGACATAAAAGGTGACAAATTAGAAGAGCAAAGAGGAAACTACCTTTCATTTCTATAAATAAGAAAGGAGTTCATGACCAAACAAGATAGAGAGGATATAATAATGAGAATAAAATGGAAAAAGACAAATTTTGGAGGAGCTGTAGGAAAAGAGGCACTGTTAGTAGAGCTGTGAATTGGCCTAGTCATTCTGGAAAGTGATTTGGAACTATGGTCCCAAAATTAATAAAATGTACATACCCTCTGACCCTGTAATATCACTACTATAAATCTAGCCCAAAGAGAAGAGAAAAAGGACCTGTGTGTACAAATTATAGCAGATATTTTTTGTGTGTGTTGGCAAAGAACTGAAAACTAAGGGGGTACCCATTAGTTGGCAAATGACTGGACAAATGATGGTATATAAATGTAATGGCACTTTTGTGCTATAAGAAAGAATGAAGGAGATGGTTTTAGAGAAACCTGGGGAGACTTATATGAATTGATGCAGCATGAAGTGAGCAGAACCAGAAGAAAAATTTATACAATGTAACTATAGCTAACATTTACATAGTACTTTAGAATTTGCAAAGCTCTTTACATATGGTTATCATATTTGATCCTCATAGCAACCCCGAGAGGTAGGTGCTATTCTGTTGTTATCCCCATTTTACAGATGAGGGAACTGAGGCTGATAGAGGTTAAATGACTTGCTCAAGAATACAATTGAAATAAGTATCTAAGGAAGTAATCAAACCCAGGTCTTCCAATGTGTTAACTATCTATGGCACTCCCTAGCAGTCCAAATTACAAAGACAAACTACTTTGAAATAGGATCAACATGTGACCAACCAAGACTCCAGAGGACTAATGGTGAAGCCTGCTACCCACCTTCTCACACAAGGTCATGGAGTGGGATTGTGAGATATATATAGAGAGATGTATATATGTATACACACAGATATAATAATTCCTTTGTACGTGCATGTGCATGCGTGTGCATGTGTGTGACATGGCCAATGGGAATTTTCTTAACTAAGCATATTTGGTACAAGGGTTTTGTTTTTCTTTTTTCTGTGGAAGTGGAGGTAGGAAAAAAGAAATAGATTTTTGTTAATTTTTAAAAATTTAATTAAAAAGAGACAAGAAAAACAGCCTGGCAGAATAGTTGGCTGAAAGCAGGAAATGGTGGTCATCCAGGTACATTTTTTTCAGTGAGTTGGAAATACTACCACTTTTTCCTCTCTGTTTTAAAGCCTTTAATAAGGACTAGCTGAGCTGAACCAAGCCTGGCATGTGAATGCCATGGGATGTTACTGGCCTGTAAGAAATAGTAAGTAGAAAGGATTCAAAGAAGTATGGGAAGACTTATATGAACTGATATAGAGTGAAGTGAGCAGAACTAGGAAAACAATCTATGCCATAACTACAGCAATATGAACAGGAGGAAAAATACCCAGAGCCTTGCATCATTATAATAACCAAGCTTGACCCCGAAGATGAGACTGACCTGACCCTTTCATTGGAGAGGTGAGAGACTGGGCATGAAGCTTTACATCATACTGTTCTTGCTTGATTAGTTGTGTGGTTAGTTTTGCCAAACTGGGAACTACTTTTTTCTCTTTCTTCTCTTCTTTGTTACAAGGGATGGCTAGGGGTAGGGGGGGCAGGGGAGAAGATGGCATAAAACCAAAATATATCAATAAAACATTTTTTAAAAGAAAAACAGCAACAAAAGAAAATCACTGGCCGTTGTGTAAAGGATAGATTACAGAAATGAGAGACTTGAGGTAAGAAGACTAGTAAGGAGGCTGTTACTTCAATAGCCCAGTAATGAGGGCCTAAACTGGGTGGGGGATGGGGATGGCTGTGTGAGTGGAGAAAAGGGAACATATAGAGTATTCAGGGGTCAACCTCTGGTCTAATAGGTTTTGGAATCATCCAGTTCAAAAAGGGTGAAGTGAAATAAGGGAAGAAGGGTATAGGAAGGGATTCTACCACTGTCTTCACTGCGCTGTCTCCCCAATCTTCCCAGAAATTTAAGTCCCCCTAGAACCGATCTAAATTTGAATATGCAATCTTATACTCCCCATTAGCCGCTGTTGGCCTTTTCTCCTTTTATGGCATATTGCCAATTTGTCATCATAAACACTTTTACTAGGCAATAAACAAGTCAACTTTACAATCCCAAGAGAGTCTTCCTCACATGATGATTTACAATGCCCAATTAAATTGGACAGCACATTATATTGTAATTTATATAATTGGGCAATAAATTATATTGAGCAGTAGTTCATTTTTTTAACATTCATTTTTTAAAGTTTTGAGTTTTAAATTTTTTCCCTCCCTCCCATTCCTCCCTCACCCACTGAGAAGGCAATCAATATGATATTAATTATACTCGTAGAGTCATGCAAAACACATTTTCATATAAGCCATGCCAAAAAAAAAAACTCAAAAAAAAACCCCAAGAAAAATAAAGTGAAAAAAGTATCCTTCAATCTACACTGAGTTCATCAATTCTCTCTCAGGAGGTGGATATCATTTTTCATCTTGGGTCCTTAGAATTGTCTCATTTTCTTGAAAAGAATATGGAAGTATTTCACAGTTGATTGTCATTATAGTATTTCTGTTAGCATGAACAATGTTCTCCTGTTTCTGCTCACTTCACTTTGTATCAGTTCATATAAGTCTTCCCAGGATTTTCTGAGAGTGTCCAAGCAGTTAATTTTTTAAAGCAACCTTGAGGCTAGCACGTATTGGGATTAGTCAGAGTATAATACATATGACAATTATTGAAATAGCCATTTTTGGTACTGATTAAACTCATGCAAAGGCTTTCTAAGAGATTCTAGCCTTTTTAAAAAATATTTCTAAGATCCTAGTCCCTCCTCTCCTTCATACAGACAGGCTTATATCCCCTTCATTATATTTTCCCAACCAAACATCCCTAATGAAAACTAAGAATTATGAACATAAAAATGATGATAGTGTGGGATTTTACATTGAAAACTGTTTAAAACAGGTTTACATCAAGAGTGTCATAAAGTTCATGTCTTTAATACTACACAGGCAATTTAATCTGTTTCCCATTTTGATTACATTCCAAAATTCCCAAATTCCCAGATCTTATGGAATGCACGCTATTCAAGCTTTGCCCTTTGAGTTCTCATAGGAGGTCCTGCCTACTCATTACTGACAAGGAAAAAAGATTGTTAGAACAGCTGAATGGATTTAGTATCTAATCAGCTCTCAATAAACTGCATGTTATGACCATCCTCCCACTCTGGAGGGGGAGGGAACAGGATATAAAATCCAGCTAACTCTAAATCATAAGTTAATTAAAACGTTAAAACAAAATTCTAATTTCCCTGTTCAGAGGACCATTGACTTTCCACAGGGATCTTTTTTATTTCATTTTTTTTTTCAAGTTTAAAATGTATGAAGACTTTTTTGCTCCCATATAAGCTGTGTAGTGGACATTCCAACTAAGGAATATACAATTTGAGTCAGTAGGGGATGCTGTTTTGACTTCATTAGATCCCCAGAGCTATTTACAAAATCTAAACTGTTAATTAACTGGGGTATAACATTTAGATAACCATTTGCCAGAGAAAGAGAGCACCATAGTTCTCTGGCAAATGTTCCTAGTAAGGGATGCTCCAATAAGGGTTTCAAAATTATATACTGTGCCATGAGGGAGATTTAGCATAAATCATTAGAAGTTTCTCCAGTTTGGTCCTGTTAGCCTTAGGAGACTGAGTCTGAAAGACACAATAGTTTCTAACACAAATAACAATGGATGAAATGGGTTTTTAACAAAATAAAAATTTTAAAATCCCCCAAAAGGGCATTTGTACATTGAGATTTAATCACATTTATATTATAAATTAAGGTTTACAAAGCACTTTAGGTATATTATCCCATCTGATCTTCACTACAACCCTGAAAAGTAAGTGCTGTAAAATATTCCCTATATTACAGATAAAGTGAGGCTGAGAAAAGTTAAAAGATCTCCATGCTCCCAAGTGACTGGGGCTTCTCTGTCTACCTTTGTAAGGAAATTCTTCCTCCATTTTGTGGCCAGGCTTAGCAAAGTGAGGAAAATGGTTTAAATAAGGAATGAATCATCAACAAAATAAAATATGCACTGGCTTACAGTGACCATTGAAGGAAATGGGGGAGGGGAAGAATGGTGGTGGTGAATGAAATGGAATATTATGGCCACGTAAGAAATAATAAAAGACGATTTCAGAGAATCCTGAAAAGTATAAACTGAAGCAGAGAGAAGACAGCAGAACCAAGGAAAGGACTTGTATAAAAACAGCATTGTCGAGACAAACAATTCTGATTCGTGCCATGACCAGGGGTCTAAGAATGAAGCATCTGACCCACCTCCTGCCAGAGGGGTGATGGGCACTTTGATGCAGAAAGAGACACGTTTTTTAGACGTGGACACTGGATAGATATATGCTTGATTATCCTTACTTCTTGTCCTTTATTTTTCTTGATTTTTAATTGGAGTGGAGGAGAGAGTGGGGCTAGTAACGGGCAGTTTGGAAAGTAACATGCAGAATTTATTATATATGACATAGAGATTTCCTGTTGGATAAAGAATCTTCTCTTTGTATCCAACTGTGTATACAGAAGTAAAAATATTTGAGAGAGGCAGTAAAATGTTTAAAATAAAAAATAAATGTATGCACTCTGTGGGGCTTCTTTCTTTATGGATAATTAGAGTTCTTAGATGTGGGGGTGTTTAAAAGTTCAGAACAAATCAATGAAACAAAATATACGTGTGTGTCCACACACACACACACACACACACACACACACACACACACACACACACACACACACACACACACACACACACAAAATATACGTGTGTGTCCACACACACACACACACACACACACACACACACACACACACACACACACACACACACACACACACACACACTCCACCCAGTGGGAATTCTTTCTTGGTGGCTAATTGGGGGGGATGGGGGGCGCAAAAAGTCGAGAATTTTAAATTATTTTTTTACTATGGAAAAACATAGGGAAAGCTTCTTTATAGCTAATTAGAGTTCTTTAGGGTGGGGTGTTTAAAAATTCAGAACAAAAAATTTTTAAATATATATATGCACACGATGGAGACTTCTGAGTGCCTAATTTGGGTGGGAGCGGGCAGGGGGGTTAAATGTTCAGTATTAAAAATTGAACGGAGGGGACGATTCTTTTTTTTTTTTCCCCAATGACTTAATCAGAATTCGGAATCAACCAAAAAAACCGAGCGGATGCTCCACCCCAGATGGGACTCGAACCCACAATCCCTGGCTTAGGAGGCCAGTGCCTTATCCATTAGGCCACTGGGGCTTCCTGTAGCGAACTGCTGATCACATGCCTCTTCATCGTCGCAGCTCGCGCCGGCTCCTTTCCACCTGGACCCGAAAGTGGGGGGATGAATCGGAACAATGCAAAACCGGACCCGCGGTTCTCTAAGCGCCCGAGAGGCCAAGCAGAGGGTTGGAGATTTAAATATTCTTCCGCCCGTGCGGCTGGAGGGAGAGCGAGGTGACCGCTGCGGCTCCTCTCGAACTCAAGGCTTAATAAACCACCCGCAGAGGCGTGGGGCGGAAGGTTCCCGAGGACGGAGTCCGGGACGCGTATTGCGCTCGCGCGAGTTCTTTGCTCCAGCCTCTTGCATTTTCCGGTCGCTCTCGTTGCATTTTCTTGTTTGTTTCAAAACATTGCACCCTTTTAAGGGCAAGCTCAGGTTTCTTCCTCCTCCTCCGGGAATCAAAACAACTCGACCACGAAGGGACTCGAACCCTCAATCTTCTGATCCGAAGTCAGACGCCTTATCCATTAGGCCACGCGGTCCCTATGGAAATGTGTTTTGAAAGAGATTAGTTATTTGGATTAGAGTGGGGGCGGGGTGAGGGTTGACTACAAGAAAATTTCTAGATTCTCTCAGGATCCTTAGGGATGCCCCATGCCATAGGCCCTGGGTGCGGGATACGTTTGGGTTTCAGACCCTCTTCTGTCTCCATCTCTCTAACCCCAGCGTTCCTAGTTCTCGTCTGCCTTCCAGGTTAGAGCCGAAACACACCCCCACCCACACACACACCCCAACCCCTACCGTCCCTTCAAAGATTGCAGAAAGGATGGAGAAAACGCCCCGAAGCCCATCATTCTCTGATGAGTCTGCTGCAGAACCAGCTTTATGTCGACCGTGTGGTCTAACGGATAAGGCGTCTGACTTCGGATCACAAGATTTAGATTTGGAAGTTCGAGTCCCTTCGCGGCCGAACGTTATTTTAGCGTGGAGACCCATTCTGGTCTGGGTCTCTCACCAATGCCGGTGTTTCTCATTTCACCTGCACCCAAGTGCACGATATGATGGCCGAGCGAAGAATGAGCCACACGGATCTTCTGCCGGGAAGGGCAATGGGTAGCACCACATGGGCTTGCAATAGAGCCTCTGGGGTAAAATTCGGGAAGCCCCCACGTGTGCTATTTGATGGCCAAGTTCGAAATCCAAGGATGCTTCTCAGCTTTGGTCTACCCATTCCAAAGGGTGTGGTTGGGATTCGAAAACACGGATGGAACGTTTCCATGGATACATTGACCACTTGGAAACGGCCAGGGGGAGGCGCTAGAGCTGCGAGATTCGTCCTGGAAGACGTTAATACCAACTTCACCCAACCGTTTCAACTCACTCTCTTGGGTTAGCAAAGACCACGTGACTCACCTTCTCTCCGGCCCCAGTGGCCTAACGGTTAAGGCGCTAGTCTCCTAAGCAAAGCTTCGTAAGTTCGAGATCCCCAGCCAGCTAAAATCTTTCGTCCTCTTTGCAACCCAAAGGAAATTCCCCAAATGTGCTCCTCTTCCTGTCCGTCCATTCCTCGAGGCTGTCCCTGTATTTGTTGGGTCCAATTTCCTATCCAAAAGATTTGCATTTCTCCCTCCCCAAAGGAGCATCGAGTCTTCCCCTAGCACACACCACCTGTCATTGGTCCTTTCTGGCAGTGCAGGTGAGAGATTTACTACACGGCTTTGTATGCGATTTTTCGGTTAGTGAGTCAAATGTTCACTTCGTGTTTGGGGGTAGGCCTTGTGCCCACATTCAGAGCAGCATGGCTTAGTGCCCTTGCAAGAGAATCATGCGGTGGTCTGGGGGATGCGCTCACTGCCATTCTGCCTGGGCCTTGGCGCCTCTTCTTAGGTGTCCCCGGGAGCCAGGTTTGCTTCAGCACCTCGGCTTAGGAGGAATTGAACCTTTCCCCAACACTTGCCGGAGCTTTGGGAGGCCAGTCTGGGCACTTCTGTTAGAATCTCTGCCTCTAACTTTGAATATCTGGAAAACGCTGACCAACCATGGCCAACCGCGATTCCAGAGAAAAGAGGTGACTACCCACTCTCAGACAGATGGGTGAAGAAGTCAAGCTACTGAATGGTTTGCTTCATTATGCGTATTTGTTACAGGCCTTCTGGTTGTGTTTTTTCTTTTTCCCTCAGTGGGGGTAGGTAGGAGAGAGAGTAGAATAGGAATAGAAGAAAGAAAAAGAAAGGAAGGGAGGGAGGAAAGGAAGGAAGGAAGGAAGGAAGGAAGGAAGGAAGGGAGGGAGGGAGGGAGGGAGGGAGGGAGGGAGGGAAGGAAGGGAAGGAAGGGAAGGGAAGGGAAGGGAAGGGAAGGGAAGGAAGGAGGGAGGGAGGAGGGAAGGGAGGGAAAGAAAATAAAAATTAATGCACAGAAAGGAACAAAAGGAAGACCTGAAAACAAAACAAGATGGTTTGTTAATAATAACATTATTTAATAGCTATCATTTATATATCACTTTAAGGTTTGCAAAGTGCTTTTTCACAGCAACTCTGAGAAGTGAGTACTATTACTATTGCCATTTTACAGATGAGAAAACCAAGGCACGTGGAAGTTAAATGGCTTGCCCAGGCACATACGTGTCTGAGTCAGAATTTGAGCTCTGGTCTTCCTGAGTCTATGTCCAGGGCTTTAACCACTATAGATTCATGGACAATCAATCCTCTTTCTCTGTTTTACTGTGGATATGGAAATGCCCATTTTACTTCATGTTTGTTAAGCTCAGAAATTTTCTTTTTAAAATTACCTATTTCTTGAGGACAGGGACTCCTGGAATTTTCTTTTCCTCATCTTTTTATCTCCATTGTCTGGCACAGTGCTTTGCACATGGTAGGTTCTTAATAAATGTTTATTGAGCTGAATTCACTGAAAAACAGCTTATTATTAAAAAAACCAAAAAAGAAAAATAAAAATAGTTTATTATCCTCTTCTTGAAAGAGTATTTCAACTCTCCCCACTCTATTTACCTAAAGACTCCCAAGCCAATGATACTAATGGGGGGGAGATAGACTATACACTTCCCAATTGACAGTTTAAACTAAGTATCTCCCAGGATATGGAAGGGAAGGCTCTCAAGGAGAAACCTCAGACCTCAGAAGCCAAACCCTGGGTGGGAAGGCCCTCTGGACGTTCCTCATTGGTGGAGGGGGCAGACTCAGGCTGCTGTAGGAGAGGCAGCTTCCAGGGCATGAAGCAGGACTGATCCAGCCTAAGAAGTTCACCTGAAGTATGTCTATCTGGTAGTTTACTATCTTAAATAACTGTTTTTGCTACATAGTTCTTGTTTATTCTCCCTGTTCACACATCCAGCCTAAACTCTATGTGCCTGCGGTCAGCATTCTGTACATTTCAGCATCTTGGGGCAAGGCTCCAATTGCCCTACCCTTGTTACGGCTCCGAAAGTAATCTTTTCATCGCAAAATTCATCGTGGAGAAATAGAGGAGAGCCAGGGAAAGCTTGATATTGATCAATAGATACATAAATAGATAATTTGATAGATATAGAGATATGCCTGGATCTATCTATAAATATATATACATACATATGCGTATATATATGTATATATATATATATACATATATGTATATATATGTATATATATGTATATGGAGAGAACAACCTCCATTCAGTGTCACAATAGGACTGCTATAGTAGAAAATATGTTGGACTAAATTAGTCAGGAAGTCCTGAGTTCATCTCCTACCTCAGAAGCTTACTTGAGCTGTCTAGGCTGAGTGAGTTACATAATATCAGCCTCAGTTTCCTCATCTGTAAAATGGAGGTGCTAATAATAGCGCCTATATCACAAAGTTGTTGTAAGGATCAAATGAATTAACCAATGTATGGTGTTTTGTAAACCTTAAAGCCTATATAAATACTATTGTTATTAACCAATTATGTTACTCTAGGCAACTTAACAAACTTCTCTGGCCCTCAGCTTCTTCATTTATAAAATTTGGGGATCAGGCATCTAAAGTCCCTGTGATGCTTGATTTGACCTGACTCAGTGAGTTGAAGGAACACTTAGGTTCATGTGCTCTGTAGGAAGTTGAAGATGCAGGTCAGGAACCTAGAATAGAAATCAGAGTTGGGAATCATCTTCATAGAGGCTATAGTTAAAGCTATGAGAATGGGGGGAGGAGCCAAGATGGCGGCTGGAAAGCAGGGACTAGCGTGAGCTCCCCACCAAGTCCCTCCAAAAACCTATAAAAAATGGCTCTGGATCAATTCTAGAACTGCAGAACCCACAAAACAGCAGAGGGAAGCAGGACACTAGCCCAGGACAGCCTGGATGGTCTCCGGGTAAGGTCTATCCCGCACGGAGCTGGGAGCGGAGGGGAGCAGAGCAGAGCTCAGCGTGGGTGGCGCAGACCAACGAGACCAGGAGCCAGGTGGAGCATGCTCTAGCGCCCTGAATCAGTGAGCTGTGGCAGTTACCAGACTTTTCAACCCACAAACACCAAAGACAACAGAGAAGGTTAGTGGGAAAAGCTGCTGGGGACAGGGAGTTTGTGGTTTGGCCACTGCCCCAGGGGCAGTGGAGGTGGGGCAGCTACAGAATTACAGCTGGAGTTGCTTTTGGCCCCAGGTCCACGTGGTGAGAGGAATTAAGTGGGGGATCAGAGCAGGAGTGAAGAGCCTGCTGAAGATCTAAGTCCAGTCCAGGTTGGGGGTTCTTGGGGAAGGAGGAGTGCTGGTGTGGCAGAGCTAGCGCATCCCCCCAAGCTTGGAACATAGAACTCTGTAC
>CM053626.1:177341722-177371080 GCA_028646595.1 Phalanger gymnotis
GATGATAGAAGGGCAGGTGGGGGTGGAGGTAATCAAAAACAAACACTTTCAAAAAGGGACAGAGTCAAGGGAGAAAATTCAATAAAGGGGGATTGGTTAGGAAAAAGCAAAATATAGTTAGTCTTTCACAACGTGAGTATTGTGGAAGGGTTATACATAATGATAGGCATGTGGCCCGTGTTGAATTGCTTGACTTCTTAGGGAGGGAGGGTGGGTGGGAAGGGAAGAAGGGAGAGAATTTGGAACTCAAAGTTTTAAAAACAGATGTTCAAAAACAAAAAAAAAAAGTTTTTTGCATGCAACTAGAAAATAAGATACACAGGCAATGGGGCGTAGAAATTTATCTTCCCCTACAGGAAAGGAAGGGAAAAGAGGATGGGAGGGGAGTTGGGTGACAGAAGAGAGGGCAGACTGGGGAACAGGGCAACCAGAATATACGCCATCTTGGAGTGGGGGCGAGGGTAGAAATGAGGAGAAAATTTGTAATTCAAACTCTTGTGAAAATCAATGCTGAAAACTAAATATATTAAATAATTTTTAAAAAATTTAAAAAAAAACCCTCAAAAGGGGTCACAAAGAAAGCTATGAGAATGAATGAGATTGCCAAAGAAGACTGTAGAGAGAAAAGAATAAAAGAGAAGGAAGATACACTTTAAGAGATTAAGAGGAGAATGGAAAAAACAGAGAAGGGGCTAGGGGAGGGATAGGAAGAGAAGCAGGAGAATGTAATTTCTGGAGGCCAAGGGAGAATGGAAAATACGAGCCCCATTCAAATGATAAAAGTGTAATATCCAAAATACACAGGTAATTGAAACAACACATGAGCCATTTCCCAGTAGGCAAGAGGTGAAAATGTGAATAGTTTTCAAGAGAATAACTCTGAATTATAATGTCTCTAAGAAAACATGCTCCAAATCACCAACTTTAAGAAACAAATGCAAATTACAGACAACTCTGAGCTTTCACCTCATGCCATGAAAATTGGCAAAGTTGACAAAAGATGGGAATAGTCAAGTGTTGGAGGGCTAGAGGAAGACAGGTACCTGATTGGTAGAGTTAGGAAATCATTTAACAGCTCCAGATTTAAGTTTGGAATTATATAAGAAAAGTGACTAAACTGTCTAATACTCTTGGGCATCTTTTCCTCTTTTCCTTTTCCCCCTCATCCAAGCTACCCAGAGTCCCACCTGGGCATCTGTGATTGTATCTGCTGGCAGTGGAGGAAGGATGGGTCTTTCCTCACCCCTGCCACAGCCACCCAGAATCCATCAGGATGCCAAGAAGGGCCTGGGGGTGCAAGTGCCATGAAGTCTCCTCACCCAATCATCTTGCCAGGGTCCCATTCCTTTCCTCTCTTCCGGTCGGACAATGATTCCCCTTCATTCCCATCCAGAATTCTCATGCCAGTCAGATCCTCAGGCCCCTCGCCCCCTTTCCCAATGACAAATGGATGGGCCTGAGTATCTGAATGGCATAGGAGTCCTGGGTGGAATTCCCAGGGCAGCCCCGTCTCCCCTTAATAATAGTGGGTGAAGTCATGGTTGCTCATATCACTTGGATGAATGTGGAATCACCAACTATAATATTCCATAAGACGGAAGACCACTAGGCCTTACCATTTGCCTCATAATTATGCTTTCTTGACCCCTAAGAATGGTCACCTGACATGACAACCAATCAGAAAGACCCCTGGGCTATTCCTAAATCCTTAGTATTTCCAGGTTTTTCTACTCTCCTGGTAGCTAGAGCCTCCTATAGGTGTTACCCTTCCCAATTAGAGTGTGAGCTACTTGAGCAAAGGGGCTGTCTCAATTTTCTCTTTGGATACCCAGAATTTAGCACATTCGATTAGCACATTACAAGTGCTTATAAGTGCTTTTTGGTTTACTCATTCATTCTTTTATTCAAATTGTAGTAGAAAATGTGTTCTTTGCCCATGCCTAAAATCTGACTTACCTACTTGTCCTTTATCATCTAAATGCTGACCATAGTCTAATATAAAACACAAAGTTGTGTTTTCCTGTATTAGAAATAAGACGGGTTGAAGAAAAAAGAAATGTCTTATGTACAAATTTGAAAAGTAGGTTGCACTAGTTTTCTCAGATACCAGGGCCAATGTCTGTTTCTTCCTTGGGTTCTATTAAATATTGCCTTTCAAGAACTTGGATCCTGTTTTTCCAACATGACTAGGCATTTCCTCCCACTCACTCCCACACAAGTGCCCTTATCTCCGTGGAACTGTATGATTTTGTCTCCTTCTCAGTGCCAGTTCCTAGGACTGTGAACACCAAGGTGAGTACTAGATGAGTCCTTGTAGCCCTCTCTCTGTTCCCTGCTCCTGACTTCATGAAAGCCTCTTTGCTTCCCATCCCTGATGTGACTCCCTTATGTCTGTAATAATGTCTGCCATTATATTCATTGATACTTTGAGATCCATTGCTCCGAAAAAAGAAAAAATCTCTCATGAGTACAGTTATGAAAAATAATCCAGGACCATCTGTCTGCTAACCAAAAATGTGTTCTTGTTTGTGCTGTGACAATAACCTTTGAGCCAGTAATCTTATTCCTGGTCATGTAATCCAAAGAAGTCAGATAGAAAGAAAGGTCCAATCTAGATCATATTCGTAACAATATTCTGTGGTAGCAAAAAATTAGAAACAAAGGAGATGTTGATTAGGAAATGGATGAAAAAATGTTTGAATTATGCAATAATAAATGCCAACCATGAAGAATCCAGAGAAATGGGGGAAGATATGTATGAACTGGCGCAAAGTGAAATGAATAGATGTGAATGAACGCTATACAGAGGGACTATAATAATGTAAGTAAGTAAAAAGTTCACCAAAAGGAAGTTAAACTGAATAATGGGAAAAAAAAAAACAATGAAGGTCCTAGAAAAGAGATAATAAAATATGCTTCTTTCTTTTGACAGCTGGGGCCCAGGGTCACACAGCTACAGCTAATAAGTGTTTCAAGTTTCTGAAGTCAGATTTGAACTCAGGTGCTCCTGATTCTGGGGCTGATGCTCTACTCACTGTGCCGCCTAGATGCCCCTATGTGTCCTCCCTCATAGTAGAGAGGTGGGGGACTATGTTGTCAGACCTATAGAGTACATATCGGTGTATATATTGTATATACATAGTATGTATTGTATACATGCAGATTATATTGTCATTCCGTATTTTTGCTCATTATGCAAAAACAACATTCTGTGCTTTTGCTTAATTGTTTTTCTCTCATATTGGGAGGGTTCAGTCTTGGAGTGGGTATAACAAAAGGCACTAAGCGTTTGTTATTTTAAAGAAATGTGGGAAGATTTGTATGATCTGACAGAGTAAAATAAGCAAAGCCAAGAAAACAAAATACACAATGACTACAACATTGTAAATAAAAATATCACTAAAAGAGAGTCACCTTCTCTCTAGCATAGCCTAGAGGGAATTTCTTAGAAGCCAAAGGGTTGGCCACATGTACAAATTTCAGTCCCTTATCTAGCCATTCTGATTTATACCAGGTCAGTTCTGAGTTACCCTGATCCCTAATTATGAAAAGTAAGCTCTCCATTTTCATATTCATTGTCTTGTCATCCCCATCTTGGCGTTCTAAATATTGCTAATTATATCAATACTTATAGTTCAGAAAGTCCAAGGGGTTCCCCAAAAAGGAGGAACATACAAAAAGTACCCTATATACAACACGGATCAGGTATAGAACCAGTCATTTATTCCCACCTAAAAAAGCAGAATGCTAAGAATAAAAGCATTATAACACACAATACAGAATGATTAGAACAGAATTTAGTATCCTAATTTATTACTATTAGTACAGTCCTATAGAATGCTAATAGTCAAGTCTTCTTGGGACATAAAACAATTTTTTTGGTAAGGCTATAAATCAGCTTCTTCAAATCTCACTTTTGAGCTAGGTGACATCTGATGCAACAGCCATGCTTGACATTCATCACTGTGGCCTCTCTCCACTGCCAATGCTTTTCGTGTCACAAGCTCAATTCTGACACTGTTTCTGTAACTACAGTTGTTCTAGTAGACACTCCCTTCATTGCCCTGGCTACTAGTACTCCCAAGCCTTTTAGGACCTTTCAATGCCCACAAGATTGCCTTACAAAAAGTGAGGTGAAAGTAGCCCACTCAGTACAAGCCCATCTCCAGCCCTCCTGATCTGTATCTTGCCATTGTGGACCTATGTCCGGCTCCCTGGGAGGGGTCTCCCAGGACCCCCGGGACCCCCAATAAGGAACAATGAAGAGACAGGGAGAGGAGGATGAAGAAGTCTCATTTATTTAAGGAAGTAGCAAAGCTTTTATAAATTCAGCCAACCATATGCTAGGTTCAGCACCTGCAAGGAGGCGAGTATCCAATCATGAAAAAGATTAGTATTGTGTATGTCGTCATGGATACCCCGTGCATGGTCTCATGTCTAGGCGTTGCTGAGAGTGTGGAGACCCGACCCAGCCTGTTTGGCCCTTGCTGAGAACTGAGGCAGTTCCTCTTTTCCCACGGGACAGGCTGTGAGCCTCAAAAGCACTTAACAGCTCCCCCTTTTTGTTTTAGAACCGCGGTTTTCCGACGGAGTCCATGATGTCATACACGGTGTTGGAGAACAATCTCAACGACAGCGGGGCAAAACAAATCAGCAGGAGGATGAT
Organism: Phalanger gymnotis; assembly: GCA_028646595.1. Lineage (NCBI taxonomy): Eukaryota > Metazoa > Chordata > Mammalia > Diprotodontia > Phalangeridae > Phalanger > Phalanger gymnotis. The sequence goes on from CM053626.1 coordinate 177,346,389, forward strand.
CAACAGTGTGGGAAGGAAGCCAGCAACTGTTGACCAAAACCATCCCAGCCCACCCCTTGCATGGTTTATCTAATTGAAAATGTCATCAGCCTCCTTAGCAGGTAAGTCCTGAGCTTAGCAGCTTTTGAAATTTCCTGCTAAGTTGTTAGTTTCATCGGTAGTATTAGCATTCAGGCTAATCCTTCCATGAATTTGGCTTCCCTAACTATGCTCTGTCTATTCTGCAAAGCCACCTCGATAGCAACACCACCTTCCCCTGCGGCTGCAATAATACCAAAGGTGCCTAATACGGCAGCTATACATACTGGACACCTCTTATGTCTTACTTTCACCAGCAATTTGCTCAGGACGTGATCGGCCTGGGTAGGTTGCCATCCCTCTTGTAGAGTGATGGGGATAATGGCATACTCAGGACAATGCACGATAATAACTTTTGTGGTGGTGTCATGCGGAATATCCTGATTCTCTATATTTCCCTATACTTTGATGCATTGCAATTTGTACAATTAATCTCAAACCTATTACCTTGCTTGCTGACTTTTATATTCCCATACACAAATACATATTGGGAATCGAGGCACACCTGTCCCATAAAGTAACTGTTGTTAAAAGGGTGAACCCACACTCTGTCTTGTAAGTTATTAACCTCAACTTTTGTTCTCATTAAACCCATATATATCGCGCCACTCGTCTGGCTGCACTGTGTTGTTATGTCCAAAGGCAACGGGTTATGGTAAGGGATCTCTCATGAGTACGAGATTGACCCACGGAGGCTGATGCATGTAAGCCCAATACTGTTCTGCCACTCCCATGGAAAGCCGCATCATAAGGATCTCGAGGAACGTCTGAGCCCCCATTGTTCTCCTCTTCTTTCTCCTTCTCGCTGGTTGTGGGCAAGGTGTGGATCTCACAGATGTTTCTGGTGGAGATGCTGCATAGTCCTGTATCTGTAACAATAGAAGCATAACCCCTTCTCCAAGATATTATTTTGGAAGGCCCCTGCCACTCTCCCTGGTCATCTTTCCACATAACCACACCGGGAGCTTTTGTTGTGGGATGATCGCCCCTGTGTTTGGTCATGTCCCTATGGCCCAATGGTCCGTGTTGTAATACCATGGCTTTCATAGCGGGAGAGAGATTTTTGGAATCGAATTTTAGATAGTTTATTGTGTAAATGGCTTGTTGTAGTCTTTGTGTAGGAGAAGCCACTCCCCCTGAGTCTCATATCTATGGTTTCTAGTGGCCAGTGTGGAGGCCATTGATTCTTGGGAAATACAGTAAAGTCGACCCCTGTGTTGAGAAGTCTCTGAAAAAGGGACTTGTATAGTGTACAGGGGGCCAGAGCCGGTGATGTGCTCCTGAAAATACACCCCACTCTCCTCCTGTCCATCTCCTTCAAACAAAAGTCTCTGGGCCACACACTGTCCTGTGTCCACATAGACTGTTTCCTCTCCTGGATTTATCACTGGGACTTTGTTATCTTGTAAAGTAGACATAAGGGATAAATCCTGTATGTTGGTTGTGAGGAGTGCCTATAATGAGGCCTGATCTTTGTCCTTGAGAATTCTGTCTGACTATAGGGATCTCAACCACTGTGTGGGGATTTATTCTATAGTAGCCTGTACTGTATAGCTCCTCTACTGTGTGTGTTGCCCCATGAGCTCGGTGAAATCCTTTCTGAGCTCCTGTGTAGCTGGGCTGACCTGAGTCTCTGCCATCAGTCCCCATGGTTTTGCCTGTGCCCGGGGGGACAAGAGCCCACCGAGGAGTTTAAATGGCACTCATTAGCCCAAGGTCCGGGTCGGTTACATTTCGGACATGGCTTATTGGGTCATGACCTTGACTTAGCTCCCTGATTTTGTAAGGGCTTATTCTTGCACTCTTTTTTGAAGTGTCCCAGTTTCCCACATCTGTAACAATTTACTTTTGGTTTTTGACAGCCAATGCCTGAGCCATGGCCTGGGCCATCATTTGTGTACCATACATTTGTGTCCCTACCATCTCACATTTCTTAATCATCTCCTGCAGGCTGGCATCTTTTCTTAATCCTATCATGGCTTTTCGGCACTCTGCATTGGCGTTTACTCTTGCCAATTGTGCAATGATTAACTCCTTTCCTCCAACATCTCCTATGCTTTTTGCTACAGCATTTTGCAACCTGGCCACGAAGTCTGTGAATAGCTCATTGGGTTTTCACCTTATTTGAGAGAATGGTGCCTCCTGGTCCCCTTTAACCACTATCCTTCCCGGTGTGTCCAAAGCCACATTCACGGCGTGACTGATTTGCTCATTCTGTCCCATCCACTGACCTGAGCCTGTGATTTGCTCAAACATGGTGGTAGCGTTGCCAGGATTTTGTATGTTGGCTCTGATAGAGATTAACCGAGCTTGCTCATTAAACTCTGTGAGCCACCGTACAGACTGGTCAGGAGAGAGACATGCTCGTGCTATCTCCCTCCAATGGCTCGGTGTCATGACATATTGAGCCACTGATTTCAAGATCATCAGAACATAACTGGATTTTGGGCCATAGGCGTCTATGGCCTTCTTTAGATCTCTTATATAGTGAGGTTCCAGGTTCCCATATCTCCTGACTTTGTGTCGGAGGTTGTGCCCCGGATTGTTAGGATCGGGCTGATTGGGATCCTCCTCTTCATCCTCTAACACTGTCATAGTAATGCCCCACAGAGATAGTTCCATTTTGTCTGAGGGAGAGGCATTAAACACAGCCTGTTGTAACGGGCTTAACTCCACACTCTGTGTCTTTGTTCCTCTGGTTTTTTGTCTGTAATTTCCTGTCCTGACCACCCGGTGGCATTTCTGGCTGCAGTACTACTTTTTAGCCACTGGGTGACAGCAAAGACCATTTAAAATTTTGTGAGCAGTAACTTGCTATTTTTTCAGTCGCATTTTTGCAGCACCATACTTCCCCTTTTTTCAGCAGCGAACTTTAAAGTTCTAATTTCACTTTGCAACTCCATAATTTTTTGCCCCTAAATGCCCTTTTTCTACCTCCCTTTTTAAGTCAGGATATAAAGTTGCCTGTATTCTTTCCTTTTCTTCTACCTTCAGGGTTTCTCCCTGGTCCCCTGTTTCACTCCGGGTGCTGCAGCCCGAGGTTTGTGTCTGAGCCGGGAAACTCCTAACCTGCTGTAAATGCCCTTTCTCAGTGGCGATGGCCAACTTTAGCATGTCGTAGATGATAATGTCTACCTCTCCTGGGTTTTGCTTGTCATATTCTGTTGTTGCTCCCCTACTATGAGCAGCCTCTGTAAAGTATATGGGGGATCACGAGCCATCCAAGGTGACGCCTTTGTTGCTACATGAACAAATTTCTTTATCTGGGAGTCCTTGACCTGGCACCCTGGCTACTCTGCTAAATTCTTAATTGTTCTTTCCCAGCTATTTATTGTTTGCAAGGCAAGTGTCTGTCCCATGGTGAGTTCTTAGACTCTTCTACCCAGAGCCCTGTGTGAAAGTGAAACCTTCAAAGTAACTCACCAGTCCTCCTGGGAGGGGTCTCCGACCAGCGGGACCCCAGATCAGGAACAATGAAGAGACGAGGAGACAAGGATGAAGAAGTCTCGTTTATTCAAGGAAGTAGCAAAGCTTTTATAGCAAATTCAGCCAATGATGTGCTAGGTCGGCACCTGCAAGGAGGTGAGTATCCAGTCATGACAAAGATTAGTATTGTGTATGTCCTCATGGATACCCCGTGCAAGGTCTCATGTCTAGGCGTTGCTGAGAGTGAGGAGACCCGACCCTTGTTGAGAACTGAGGCAGTAAACTGGGACCGGCTGTGAACATGAACAGCACCTAACAGACCTAGATGGCTCTGGAGGAGAAAGTAAGGCTGGTGACTTTGTACAGCCCTCCCTCCCTTAAGTCCAATTCACTTGCATGTCATGGTGCCACCTTCTTCGAGAACAAACGACAAACAATTAACCCTGCCATTATGCCAGGGTAAAGAAAGACCGTACTTCTCCATTCACTGGAATCATATCTTGCCACCTGGAGGGCTTCATCCAAAAGGGTCCCCAGCCAGAAACCACCTCTTCTTCTACCAAGTGTGGCACCCCCATGTTATCGGCCCTTCCAGCTCAGAAGCCAATTAGGGCACTATCAGAGGAGTAGCCATGCATGGCCAGAAACCAACTTTCAACGTTCCCTGATGGTTGACCAGAATAGCAGCAGCGCTTGCTCTGAGTGGGGGAAGGGGAACCAGGAGAAAGGCCTCATTTCATTTGAATAACTGAAAAACCAATGTTCCCCAAAAACAAACAGTGAAATATACCTCTTCATTCTCAACATAGAGGTAGGGAACTGCTAGGATAGATAAAATACTATATACATAGTCAGGTAAGGTTTCTTATTACTTGTTTTTACTTGTTTGTCTTTGTTAAAAAGGGAAGTTTCAATCTGGGGATCATATAGGGAATGACTATTGTAAAGATAAAAGGCACCAATAAAATATTGTGGGTTTTTCTTTAAAGGAAAAATGCCATTGCATTAAGTCTTTAGTGAGCTTGAAGAAAGGAATTTCTATGTAAGGGACTGAAAATAAAATGTAAGGGACTGAAAATAGAGTAGGTGGTGTGGAAGGAGCACTATTTCCTAAGACTGATTTTTCCCAGGTCCTTACTACAACACAGGCTAGGCTAGTGTTTTCCTTAAAAGACTGAAAGTGGTCCTTGAGATTTCATCACCCCAGGGAACTAAGGCACCAAACCACGGATATGGCTTCCCAGTCAACTAAGGACATAAAGTGGACATCCCATGAAGAATCGATACCTCCTCACAGTTGGCAGTGTTTGACTGACATTCAAGTTGCCACACTATGCTGATCAGAAATATGGGGGAACTAGGTGGCACAACAGATAAAGCATCAGGCCTGGAGTCAGGAAGACGTGTTCAAATCCAGCCGCTGATACTTACTAGCTGTATGAGTCTGGGCAAGTCACTTAACTCTGTTTGCCTCAGTTTCCTCATCTGTAAAATGAGTTGTCAAAGGAAATGGCAAACCACTCCAGTATCTTTGCCAAAAAAAAAAAACCCAGATGGGGTCATGAAGAGTCAGACACAACTGAACGGCAGCCAATCATGGACCCAAAATAATGCTGCATCTTTGCTGAATCTTTCCATGCTATAGCTAAGTAAATCCCCTTTTGTTAACTGTCAGATGATGTATATGTGTCTCATTTTCTCCCAGTCTCTAGCTTCAAATACCAGACTGGCCTGAGTCAAGACTGACCTTTAACAGGTAGTGAAGAAGTGGCAGAATCATGTATGTAAGGAATAAAGTATCTTTGAGGAGTTTGGGAGGTAATCTACACGTCAAGTGCAATTGTGTTGGCTTTCAGGGTCCTGAGAATAACCCAAGACCCAAAGCCCAGTGATATGGAACTCTCCTCTCCTTCTAGATGGAGATCAGTGCCCCTCCACACCTGCATAAGTTTACAAGAACAGGAGAAAGGATAGCAACAGAATCTTTCAGTCTCTTGAGTTTCTTCCGGATCTCTGTTTCTTTAGGCTTTGGGCACTTCTAGGTTCTAGTTTCAAGAGAAAATATGGACAATAACAATCCCACTCCAGGTTGCTGAAGGAAAATAAGATTATGGGAAGAAGCTGACATGAGAGGAGCTGAAATCTTCACTATGTCCCTGTCCCCAGCTTGCTATACTAGACATTTTAGTGATCTTGGTTGAAATCTGGGACCCTCTTTGTGGGTTAAGCTGAGTTAGCTCACTTGAAAAAGGAGAGCTCCTTCACTCCGTATTGTCTGATATATGTTCTCATGTATAATTTTCTGTTTGCTATTGACTTGGATAAATGGGTTTCTTTGCTAATTGTTATATGTGTTCATTGTGGAACTGTTATTTGGTGGGAAAGGAGTCAAAGCCTGACTCAGAAATCTGGAGTGGCTGCATTGTTTTCTCTTGATTAGAGGGAACGGAAAAACCAAAAGCTGTCTAGTCGAACCCATGTCTGACCGGGAATATTCTATAACATCCCCAACAAATGGTCCTCTATCCTGTGCTTGAAGACCTTTAGCAAAGTGGAACTTACCATCTCCCACTTTTAGATAGCTCTCCTTGTTTTATCATGTTATAATGTTGTATCATCTCATATAGTAATATACTGGAAGCAGACTTTCCAAACCCTGCCATTCTATCTGGAAGCTTTCTGACGGTCTGGGAGTGAATCCTGGACTTGTAGAATGGACAAAAGAGTTCAATCTGAGGCAGCAAGGTAGGAAAATGTGAGCTTTTAGATGAGTTCTACAAGTAAAGATGCCACAATTATCTGACACCAAGAAAGAGCTAGACTCTGTAGCAGGGGTGGGGAACCTACAGCCTCAAGGCCATGCATGGCCTTCTAGGTCCTCAATGAGGCCCAACTTCACAGAATAAATCGAGATTTGTTCCCCATCTCTGCTCTACAGAATAGAATAGAGAATCATGGGGAACTTTAATGAAAGCTTAGGTGCCATCTCAATCAACCTTTCCAATCTTTTATACATCATTTCCCTTCTTACACTCTGTGGTCCAGCCAAACTGGCCTTTCTGCTAGTTTCTCCCATAGGACCCTCTGTCTCTTATCTCTGTGCATTTACACTGACTGTTGCTCATGCCTGGAATATGCTTATACCTCCTCCCTGCCTCTCAGAATCCCTTATTTCCTTCAAAACTCTACTTATGGTACTTTCCATATGGAGCCTTTCCTGATCCCCCTGCTAGTGTCCTCACAACCAGAACAAAAAAATCATATTTGTACCATATGTTTTGTATATACCTGTTTAAGTACATGTTGTCTCCACTGATAAAATGTAAGGTTCTTGAGGGCAGGGGCCGCTTCATTTTTATCTTTGCGTCCCTAGTCTAGGACAGCGCCGGACACATTGGAGATGTCTAATAAATGCTTGTGGATCGACTGATTTTTAAAATTCCATCTTCTGTGGGGGAAAGTTGTGGGAGGAACAGGAGAAGAATAAAATAAGCAAGAGGCAGGAGACATGGAAGAGGAGGGAATAGAGATATATGATAAAGGTTGAATAAAATTTAGGAGAAAATGAGGAAAAATTGAAAAGCAATCTCTCTGCGCCGACATTGAGCAATATTCTACTTCCAGGCATAAAGATGGTCAGGATCAAGAGCAATTAAAGAGAATAAATTTATTGGCAGCAGTGTAATAGGGAATAGAACCTGAAGAGGAAGATTCAAGAAAGTAAAGGAAAAGACTGTAGTAGGCAAGAAAAAGCAAGTAAGTAAAAAAAAAAAAGGTTAAGAGGGTGAAGAAAATTAATGGAGTGGATTGGTGGGTAGGGTAAACTGACGAAGCAAGAGGTTAGTGAAATACTGAATGGGAGACAGTTGTGGCTATTGAAAGTAAGGAAAGGAAGCTGAGTGGGTTTGTCAAGGTATTAATGTAGCTTATGTTCTGAGTTGACTGTCTCGACTCCCACTGGTTCAAATAAGACCATCCAAGGTCCTCAGAGCTCAGCTACTAGATACCTTCAGGGGTGTAGGATTAGCCCTGAGGTTCTAAGAGAGGAAAGAATTGATTTTTTTTTCTAATGGTATATTGCTCATGAGCCCCCCACCAGTGTGTTTCCACCATGATATCAGTTAAAAATCATTTAGTCAGCCAGACTCAGCTTTTAGAAAAGAGTATTCGCTGAAGTGGCATATTGAGAATAGTTGGTATAAAACATCCACTCCCAAAGTCCATGACGCTCTCTCACCAATACATACAGAGTCCAGGGGGAAGTGGGCTCAAGTTTAGAGAGCTAATGTGGCTAAGAGGTTGCTCCTGGAAGTCTTTTTCTTCCCTTTCTGCATTGTCTGAGAAGTTCTTCTTAGGTATAGCATAGCTTCTTTGATGGGATCTTAGTAGGAAGGCGTCCAGTCTTATGCATGGCTCCACTGCTACCAGATGTTTCAAGGATGATTCTAGGATGCTAATAAGACTTAGGGAGTCTTTCATCCCTTCAAAATTCTCAAGGTCCTCCTCCAGCCGAGAAGGTAGGTAGGAGGAGGAGACTAAAGTTTACCTGGTAGTGTACTCTTTCCACCTAAGCTACACCTTTAGCAAAAAACCAACTCCCCCAGATAACTTAAGTGGGTGAATACTATTTTTAAAGAGGTTAAAAGAAATGTATTGAAGAGGGAAATAAAACCAAGTAACAGAGTAAATGGAAGAGAGAGGGATGGTCCTAACTAAAAAGTGTTGAGTCTAAGTGCTAGAGCTCAGAATAAGCTGAGTCTGGCAAAGAAAGCTAAAGACAACAACAATGACAACAAAAAGGCCTTTTAAGTTATATTGGAAAAAAAGGGAAGATCAAAGTCCTTTGCTTGGGGTGGATGGGATGATGATAACCCACAGAAAACAGAGCTGCATATTTCTTATTTTGTTTCTGTTTTCTGTGCCAAGGGGAATGACCCTGACACTGAAAATGACAGAGCAAAAGTGGTGATCATCATAGAGCACCCAGTTGTCCTTGATGAATTTAAATCATCTGGCCCAGACACACTACAGCCTTAGGCCTTGAAAGAACTGGCAACTATGCTTGTGTCACATGAAGAGAGTCATATTGTCCCAGAAATAAGGAGGTGTTTGTTGGCTCCTTTGTACTCTGTCCTCATCAGTCCACAATCAGGAATGTTGTATTCAGTCCTAGGCACTACCCTTTAAGAAGGACAAGAACGAGCCCCAGGGAGAGTGACCAGAGCAGGACAGCCAGAACAGTCAAAGACAGAGGTGGGGAACCTTGCAGCCGCAAGGCCATTTTGACCGAGTCTAAGTTTTACAGAACAAATCCTTTTATTAAGAGGATTTCTTCTGTAAAGTTTGGATTCAGTCAAAGGGCCACATGTGGCCTTGAGGCCACAGGTTCCCCACCCAAGGGCCTGTCCATGGCCTATGAGATTCAATAGAAGGAACTGACCATGTTTAGCTTGGACTCCAATCTGCCTCCAAGTGTTTGAAGTATATGGAGAAGAGATTAGACTTAATCTGCTTGCAAATAAACCAGTTTAAACTTGCCTTGGTATTTCTGATTTAGATTTGATGTGATATCGGTATTTATTTCTCATTCCTCCTCAGAACTCTTCTGGACCTTTCCATCACGCCCCAGAAACCTTTTCATACTGCAGGGTCATTTCAGACCTGGAACTCATGCCTCGGAAATACCTTCTGCCCCTGCAACTGGATTAAAGGGGTCCTCCCAGAAACTCCATGTAAGGAGAATGCTCAGACTAGCCCCTTCTCCATTTCTGACCAGGTTGAGAGGTTTTAGGTTCTCAGTTTTTGAAACATTGCTGTCTCCTGGATTTCCCCCTCCTTGAGGAATCTTTAAGCCCATAGGGGAGTTAGTAGTGAGGAGGACAGTTAGCTAAGCAAGCACTGAGGAGAAGACACCAGTGGCAAAAAGTCTGTCTGAGCCAGATAACAACTCAGAAGGTGAGGTTTCTTTCTTCCTCTTGAAGACAAGTTAAATGACTTGCCCAGGGTCATACACAGCTAGTAAGCATCTAAGGCTAAATTTGAATTCAGGTTCTCCTGACTCTGAGGCCAGTGCTCTATCTACTGTACCATCTAGCTGCCCTTGAGAAGGTGATGTTTCAAAGGAAGAAGACATTGTTTCCTGAAAACCACTGGCCTTGCCACTGGACTGAGAGGGACTTTGGTTCAGGAAATATAGGGACAGGTTTCCTGCCTAGTGTTTCATTTGTGGAGACCCTTAAGGTAGAGATAATCCATTGTATATGAACATACTGGTAGTTACATCAAGGGTGCCCATTATCAATACTATTCTTAAACCTAGTTTCAGAAATGCTAGGGGTTTGAGGTGTAACAAGCATTCTAGGATTTGTAGTTTAGATAAGCATTCCCTCCCAGGCCTCAGAGACAGACTGGTCCTTGAGCTGCGGACAGACTCAAGTCACATCCTGGAGTTTGTAAAGAAGACCATGTGGTCAATGACGATGAAAGTGACTGAGCACAGATGGCACATACAGTCTTCCTGCGAGAGATCATAGGAGAACAATGGTCCTGGTGGCACTAGACGAAATAAAGAAATTGGACAGAGGCCATTTTAAGGAGAGCCGAAGAGAGAGCTCTAAATGCTTTTTCTCTCCCCAACTTCTCTTTCCATGTCTGTTTTTTAAATAGTATTTCTATATGATTTTCTTTCTCTTTATTTAATATTTCTTTATCCTGATCTTTTGCTTCCAATAAAAATCCATCCTCAACTGGAATGACAACCCCTTGAGCTAAGAAATTTTAAAATGAAGAGACTTGATCAATTTCTCCTACCCGCCCATTTAAATTCCTTTATTTGGCTGCAAATATCTCTCCAAATCAGTGATTATGTGACAAACCTGCATGCAGAAGGGAAAAGAAAACCTACACACAGGTTAGACAACACTTACATGTCCAAGGAATATTTATTAAAGAGTGTTCTATCAAATTGGCTGAATGAGGGAGTAGGTTGCTATGAACTTCCAAATCTGTCTCCAGACTGGGACTATGATGGGTTAGCTTCCCCAGATTATGGTGACATGGCAGCTCCAGAGATGGTGTCCTACCTTTACCTTTTGTACAGAAGTTCCATATGGGAAACATGTTGGAGATACTCCCGTGTTTTCAGGGGTCCCAGGATAATAATTAGTGGGGAACAAGATATTATCAGCTACCTTTATTTCCATGCATTGGCATCTTTGGTCGAGATGAGAATACAAGAATTGGATGTTCCCTCAATTACTCCAGGTTGGCCAGCAAGGGTTGTGTGGAAAGTTTTATCTACGAGACCAGGTGCTATGGAGATGTCCAGACTCAGATGGATGTTCTCCATAAGGGTATTATTGGTCAGTCAGTTTTAAGAATCAAAGCAAAAAGGATCAGTTAATCCATGAGATACATGCCAAGCATCTGACAAGTGCTAAAAGAGTGACCTTGGATTATTCTCTCTAGGGATGAATCAAAGCCTTTGTAGAAGTGCTTATGGTTTTTTCACCATGAGTTTCTATATGTGAAATGCTAACTCAGGTTAGGGTAGAGGGAATAAACTTCTTACGCACAAAGATCCTTACAGGGTTGTTTTTGTTGTTCAGTGTTTCAGTCATCTCTTACTCTTTGTGGCCCCATTTGGGGTTTTCTTGGCAAAGACACTGGAGCGGTTTGCCATTTCCTTCTCCAGCTCATTTGACAGATGAGGAAACCGAGGCAAATAGGGTTAAATGACTTGCCCAGGGTCACATAGTTAGTACATGTCTGAGGCCAGATTTGAACTCTCGTATCCCTGAGTCCAGCTTTAGCACTTTATCCACTATGCCACCTAGCTACCCCTAACAGCGGTATAAAGCCCTTATTATCATAGCCATGTATAGAAGGAATTAGGGAGAAAGTAAGGAAAAACTTGAAGAAGGTGGGATTTTAGCTGGGATCTGAAGGAACTCAGGTTAGCCGAAGGACAGAGATGAATATAGAAAATTTCCAGGCACAGAGATATTCAATGAAAATATTTGGAGTTGGGAGATGGAGTGCCATGTTAGAGGAAAAGCAAAGAGCTGGTCTCACTGAATTACAGAGTATTTGGAGGGGAGCAAGGTGTAAGAAGACTGAAAAGGTAAGAGGGGACAGGTTATGAAGAGATTTAAAAGCCAAACAGAGGATTTCACATTTGAGCCTAGATTTAATAGGGAGCCCCTGGAGTTTTATTGAGTAGAGGGGTGACATAGGCAGACCTGCCCTTTAGAACATCAGTCTGACAGCCCTGGAGTAAGGAGAAATTTGGGTCAGAGAGATAAACTAGAAGGCTTTTGTAATAGTCCAAGGGTGAAGTGAGGAAGGTCTATGTGATGGTGGCAATGTCAGAGAAGAGAAGGGGGCATATAGAAGAGATGTTGTGAAAGCAGAACAGGACTTCTCGATCAATTAGATATGGGGGGAGGGGGAGAATGAAAATGAGGAGTTGAGGATCAGATCTTGATTACAAGCCTAGGTGATTGGGAAGATAGTGGTGCCCTCAGCTGTAATAGAGAAGTTTGGAAGAGGAGAGGGTTTTGTGGAAAAGATAGCGAGTTCAGTTTTTAGACATGTTGAGTTAGAAATGTCTCCAGGAAATCTAGTTTGGGATGTCCAGTAAGCAACTGAAGACGTGAGACTGCCAATAGAGAGTTTAGGAATGAATAAATAGATGAGAATCTATTAATAGAGAAGATAATTGAATCCATGTGAGCTGATGGGATCATCAAGTGACGGAGTATAGAGAGAAAAGGCCCAGGACAGGGTAGACCTACTTTTAGCAGCCATGACCTAGATCAAGATTCAGCAAAGGAGACTGGGAAGGAATAGTCAGACAAATAGGAGTGGGGACCAGGAGAGGAACGTTTCAAAAACCTAGAAAGAAGAGAGTATTAAGAAGCAGATAGCCATCGATGATGTCGAAGGCTGCAGAGAGGTCGAGAAAGATGAGGATTGAGGAAAGGATTAATTAAGAGTAGTTGTGATCATTGGTAATTTTAGAGAGAGCAGTTCTAGTTAAATGATGAGGTAGGAAAGCAGACTGCTGAGAATTAAAAAGAGGAGGAAATGAGAGTGAAAGGAAAGGATGTGGAGGCACTGATTATAGACAGACTTCTCAAGTTTAGCCAAAGAAACTGAGGCAGACAGAAGTGAGATGACTTATCCAGAGTCACGCAGCTAGTATTTGAGGGAGGATTTGAATTCATCTTCCTGAGTCCATCATGCTATCCACTGGTTGTATACATATATATATGTAATATACACACATATATACACATACAAATACACAAACATATATGTATATATATGACTATACACATATATACATACATGTATGCATATAAATATTCTATAGCCCACAATATTAACTCATTTACATCCCTTAAGAGTGATAAAAGACAGCCGTTGCAGCTATAAAACTCTAAGAAGTAAAACCATCTCCTTATACATATAAGAAAGAGGTATAGAATTACATAGTCCAGACATCATGAAAAGCATCACGGAAGCTGGCTCTTCCACAGGCCCCTAAATATTCTAGTGAGATTAGCCCAATGGCTGCTAAGGAGGTTGAAAGAGAGAATATCACAAGGGCTTGTATTCCCTAGTTGTTGTTAATGGTCCTAAAAAGCTCGACCATCAGCATAAGGATAAGGAAAGTAAACTATTAACAGGCACATGGCAGATGGAGATACTGATGAGAGCAGATACTAAGCAACCACTGATGTATCTTCTCTGACCCAGAGGACTTGCTGGAAAATTGTCGAAGCCCACTGAAAGCAGGACTGTAAGGGAAGAGAGTGAGAGCAGATTCAAGGAGGAACCAACCCATCAGAAGAGTGGGCTGGAGGAGCTGAGTGAACTTCTAGGATGAGAAGGCTGCTATGGCATTGGTGGACAAAGTCCGGAGGCAGGAGTGGAGCCCAGAGAGAAAAGTTTTGGAGAAATCAGGGGATGAGAACCAGATGATTTAGATGCGAACCAGAACATGTTACTAATGCTCGTCAGTTATATTGCTGTAACAACAATGCTGCTTGCAGCTACTGTTGTTGTGTAAGGCCAATAACACCAGCACACAGGAGGGCTGCTAGGACAGGTCCTTTGATCTGTTTTTCTAAGGAAAGCAACTTTAAGGGGTTTACAATCTCACTTTAATTAAACATACGTATATCATTCACTTAGTTCAGGGGAAAAAGTCAGCACCTTGAACTTCAGAGAAAACACAAACAGAAATTACAAGCGGAAATTATATAAACAGAGCAAATAACACAAATCAGTAAGCAGAGCTTTTAACTGTCTGTCCACAGCAATACATACAAACATGGTTACCAGAGAGAGAAGCACCAACATCTGGGTTTTCAAAGCCAGGGTGAGTGGGGGTGTTGAGGGTTGAGGGAGACAAGGTCCAGGAACCCCAAGACTGGAGTTCCCAGATGGGTTTCTTGAGGAGTACCCCTCAAAGACCTAGAGCGGGTTGGGGCCATCTGGAATGAATTCACAATTTCAAGTCAAGGTGGCAAAGATTTTTTATACTTTACAGAGGGCAAGAGTTCTTAGGGAACCTGCAACCTTACAAGAATACAGGAAAAGTTTTTACATGATATTTTAGGGTGAAACCTGTCAATTAGGTGTTTTGGGGTGGAATTAGGGAGTGGTTAAGGGGTGGTCACTTCTTAAAGGAACATGCACTTTTTGCATCTACTGAGCAGGTATCTTACCCAGAGTTCACTGGGAAATAGCCCAAGGTGGGGTGACCTGGAGGTGTGGTTTTGATTATGAAATGTCACTAAGTCAACTAACAGTCAGGGCTGACTGGAATATCCAGGTGGCTCTCATCAAATGTCTTGTTAGACAAGATGAAGGTGAGGGAGTATACATATGTCTATGTCTAGGATACATATCAGTAAGGTCAGTAAGTAGTAAATATTGTTATGGCCCAGTGCACAGCCAATTAGCAAGCACACAAGGATTCGAACCAATAAATTCTTTATGTGCAGCTGGCTGCAGTATCGGGAGGAGAGATAAGTGTTTTCCTAAGGCATGCTTCCCTTGAACTGGAGAGAAACTGCCTGGGACAGCATTTTGAGGCTAGGGAGAGATGTGATTTTAGAACTGGATGTGGTTTAGGAATTGGGGTCCAGGCACAGGTACCCAAGCAGAGACTAAGGAGAAATGTGATGTTAGAATTAGGGTCCAAGCACAAGCACCCCATTGGGGAGGTGGGGGCTTCTTAATGGCTACCCAGAGTCTTGTCTAGAGAAATCACAGGAACGCTTTTCCAATGAGTGTGCCCCCCAAAGCAAAATGCTAACCTTGGAGTATATATACACTTCTTCAGGGTCAGCCCACAGAGGGTGTCACAACTATGTGACTCAAACTCATGTGACTTAGGCTTTCTTGTGACTTAAGCTGGTCATTAAAGACTCTTGATTCAATCAAAGACTCAATCAAAGGCACCTGATTGCCGTAGTGCTGAGAAGCACTCCAAAAGATAAAACAGCAAAAAGTCCCACTTTGCTTGCCATTACAATTGCCAATGTGATACTCACAGCAGCTGCTATGAATATGCAGGCGTATTTCCAGGTCTGAAATATAACAGACTCTCTTCCTCAAAGACAAAACCAAGATATTTATTCAGATACCAGAAAGCCAAATCCACCATGGTAACAAAGAAATGTGCATACATTACCAATGTAGGGAGCACCGCCATCCTCAAGCCTTCCCTCCATCAGGCCTCCCTACAAACAAGCTCCCTTAGGCATCTCATTCATGCTGGCTGCTCTACCTCTCTCTCTCTGTCTCTTCCCCAGCTCTGCCTCAATCTCTCTTCCTGCTCCACCCATTCAGCAAGCTCCTCCCACCAAAGGCTTCATGTGACTCAGGCTCAAAGCAGGTCACATAGGCCTATTAATGAGCAAGAAAGATCTTCCCATCCCGTTAACATTATACCAGTTGACTAGGCACTACATTAGGTGCCAGCTGCATCACAGACACCTATGGCGAAGACCAGCAGGCCTTAGCATAGTGGACAGCAGTACAAGTATTGGCTGTTGTGTTTGTCCTTCATTTTTGAAGACCATAACATCAGGAAAATCATGAAATGACCTGCAGTTGACTTTGTGAGAGGGAGGACTGTGCAAGGTCACCAGCCTCACTTTCTCCTCCAGAGCCATCTAGTTCCAATGACCAGGATGACTAGAGATGACCCAGGATACATTGGGAGACCCTGGCCAATTTAGGCTAAGGCCTTTTCAGGTTCTTACTTTGAGGTAATGCCCATTCAGTGAATAGGCTTCTTTAAGAAGCAAGTCAAGGGATGGCCCCTTTAATTAAAAAAAGGGAGGATTGCTGGTCAAAAGAGAAACAGTTACCATTGACAGTCACTCTGAGCCAGGAGGGCCCAAAATATAGCCATTGAGTGGAGCTTGGGCAGGGACCTATTGTGGCTCAATCTATGACCTTCAGAGTGAAATGGGTTTAAGGATTTCTTATTCCAGGGTACTGGTAATAACTGCATGACTATAGGATCCCAGTAGGGATCAGCTTATGACCCATGGGTCTTGGGGACCAGCATCAGGTAGCGTTGCTGGCAGTGTTCATGAGCAGGTTTCAATTCTATCAGAGGCTAAAGCCTCAGTCTCAGTCCTGACACTCTGCCTCCTCTACTATCCCAGTGGACTCCCACCTATGAGAACCTGGCCCTCGTTTGGCATTCTCAGCTGGACCTTTACCAGCCATCAGTATATGCTAATGCATCAAGTTCCCGACAAATGCTCCCAGTAAGCTGAGCTTCCAGGCAGATGATTGGTATGAAAGCCTCGAGGAACAGATGAGATGGCTAAGACCTTAATTTACGTGCATTCCTGGGGAGGAGCCATGAGTTTGGCCAAATGGTCTGGGATCTGGAGAGAAGACTGGATGATTAAAGTTTCTTCCTTTTGGAATCAAGACCAACAGAGGAATTTTGCCAATATCCATCCCATCCATAAAAACTGTGGAAGACTTCAGTGTTCTTCTGTAATAGCAAGCACCCTCACATACCCAGGATAGCCTGCTAGCCCAGGTTCTTTGATCTGCTTTTAAAGGAAAAATAGCTTTTAAAGGGGTCAACAATCTTACTTTAATTAAACATATACCATTCACTTAGTTCAGGGGAGAGGTCAGCACCCTGAATGTAGAGGAAATACAAGCAGAGCACAAGCTGAGAAATTAGCATAAAGACCAACAGACAGGACTTCTGTCTGACCAAAGCAATACATACATAGTTACCAGAGAGGAAAGCACCAACATCTGGGTTTTCAAAGGTGGTGGGAGGAGGGGAGG
Source organism: Phalanger gymnotis (assembly GCA_028646595.1). Classification (NCBI taxonomy): domain Eukaryota; kingdom Metazoa; phylum Chordata; class Mammalia; order Diprotodontia; family Phalangeridae; genus Phalanger; species Phalanger gymnotis. Next base: position 177,363,234 of record CM053626.1, read on the forward strand.
CTCCTTAACGACTACCCAGTCTCCTCTGGCCAAATCACACATGAACATTCTTCCAATAACTGAGCCCTGAAGCAAAATGCTAAACTTAGAATATATATACAGCCAGAAGGCATCACAAAAGCACTTAAAAGCCTAATTACCAAAAGGTATAAAAGTCTTCAAGCAAGCAAGCCTCCCCATAAGCAAATTTTCCCTTTAAGCAAGTTCTTCCCCTGGTGGGCTCCATGTGACACAGCTGTGAGCTGGAGTTCAAAGTGGCAAAACATTGGGATTGAACACGTGGTCACATTAGCCTATTAATGGACAGGGAAGATCTTATTCCATTAACATTATATCTTCAGATATCATACCCTTTGCTGAACTGAATACCAGGTTGATCTTCTTACAAGAATGGAAGAGTTTGGAAAGTAGGTCCGTTGCATGGGCATGGGAGCTATGAGGCCATGATGTAGTGGATACAGGACCATATGATACCCCTAGAGATGAGGCAGCTACTTCTGCCCAGTGGGGCTCCTTCCCATAGTTTACAATCTACCTCCAAATGGCAAATTTATCGTGTTGCACCCCTATTTCCAGCCAAGAGGTTTACACCTTGACTACTAAGGGTGTGCCAACTTCCAGAAGTCACAACCACAAATGAGCAAGACCCCAGGAAGAAGGAATGCTCTCCCATCCATTCATTCCTGGATTTGGTTTCCAGGAAAAACTTACCTGATAAGGACTCGGTCCTCTTAGACATGATTGCAGTTGACTACACTGTTAGCACATCTGTGCTGTGGCCTTGTTCTTGGTGCTGTTCCTGCTGTCATTGCTTTGGACCAGGAAATACACTGCCCTTGGTATCATACCACCCTCAGTCCTCCCACACACCAGATCTTAAGATTTAGGGCACAAGTCGAAGTGGGAAGTGAAGCCTAGGATCCTGGACCTTCTTGAAACCATGAAGCTGCTGTTGTCCATTACTGGTGATGAATGTCCCTAAGGTCATTGCAGTCATGTAAGTTCCCCAAGAAGATGATTAGGTGGGACGTTAGGAGTAACATCTAATGAGACTAAAAGATCCCTGCTACATAGGCTAATTCTTCCCTAAGAAAGACAACGAGGCCACCCTTGAGACTCAAATGGTCCAAGAGACAGATTCAAACTATTGCTAAAACTTCCTGGTTTCTTAAGTTTTAAAGCCCAGGGCAGAGGTTTCTCAGTTTCGATAGACTTCCCATTACCCAAAAGGCAACAGCTTTTGACAAGATACCAACACAGCAAATTCAGAGTCAAGTGGAGCTATACTCAATCTGAACCAATGCCATGACTACTGGGTATTCTTTCCAAGTTATTGTTGAGCAAACATCCTTTCATTAAGCGCTGGATGATTTACAACGATCTCATTTCATTCTATCCTCAAGCCTCAACTGAGAAACTAGTCTGAGTCAGGCCTGAACCAGAATGAATGATAGCCCCTCAAGTTCCCTTCCAATTCTAAACCTACGATCCTTTAGCTTTTACTCAGGATCCCCTGCAGTTTTCTTTTTTGACACGGTAGGCTTTCCCAGTGAAGAACAGTGATTTCACACAGCTTTTTATGGACCATAACAATTATGACAAGCTTCTTTCAGATCTTTTAATACTTTCTAAGTTGCTCAGCATGGGGAAATGGTAGGAGTTCTGGAGGTGGAGTCCAAGGACATAGAGCCCTGGCTCTTTATTTACTGTCTGTATGGCCTTGAGCACGTTACTTCCTTCTGTTTGAGGTTAGAATCTTTAGATTGTGGGGTTTTAAGCTAGATAGGCCCTTAAGAGTTCAAAGTTCACCCTCCTCATTTTATAGATGTGGAAACCATGGCCAGAGTACCACAAAATAGCTCTATGGATCAGTGCTGTTACGTGGCTGTGAGCGACAGTAACACAGCCTTGAGAAACAAAGCATCTTGTGGACAACTGCCAGGTATCTACCCAGACAAAACGCCTATCTTCAGAGCACAGCAGCCTCCACTTTCTTTTCTGTGCATGTCGTCTGCACTCTGGGTTGTGCAACCACCCCCAGCATCTACTCTGTCACTTTAGAAAAGAAGCAGATAAAAGACTGTACAATTGCTTTATTATAGCTTTCAGGGCGAGTAGCAGGAGGGCCATGGCTTCCTCTGAGGCCTAATTTTAGAGATTCTCGATTGGCTGGTGGGGCCAATAAGGATACTTCTTCTTGTCCAGTGTGGTTTGAGGAAAGGCTTGGTTCAAATCCTCAATGGTCATCTGTTCAAAAGGAATTATATTCTTGATCTTTTCCATCTAGAAAGAGAAAACGTAAGTAATAAACAGTACATCAGTGAGCTAGGACAATCAAAGGCCAGTGAATTCTTTTAGGCAAGAGGAATTACAGAAGGATGACGGACAGATTAGCAAGAAGAATGTGAACATTGTTTACCTCTTTCTCAAGTTCTGCAATCCTAGCATTTGAAGCTTTCATGAAATCAGCACCAAGTTTTGCCTTTAAGAGATTGAATAAATCATTGTTTTAAAAATCAAATTGTGTCCAGTATTACCCTGAGCCTTACATTTCCCAGCTTCCTCGTACCAGACTTTAACTGCTAAAGCAAACACAACGTACCTATAAATAGGAATGATATTTTCACTATGCTTTTTTCAAGGAAAGATTTTCGTAAAACTCAAGGTACTGTCAAAATGTGAATTGTTATTGTCCAAATATAAGTAAACTTTTCAAATGTCTGGATTTTAGGACTCCCAACACTACTGCAAACACAAGCAACCCAGAAGTCAGATAGTTGGATAACATTTTAGCAGTTCTAGCTAGGATTTGACTTGGGTCTCTCCACCTCAGTCCAGACACTTAGATACCACACACTTATCAAGTTTAGGGAAATTCCACAAAATTGAGCAACTTTAAGCACTTACATCTTCCTGTTCTTCAGCATCCACTAGGGCAGTGAATTTATCTTCTGGCACAGGAATCTTCAGCTCATTGAACTGAAAACACAAGGACAGGGTAAGTGATGGCCAGTACAACTGGTAACCCAGAAAAGGGCTCCCAGTAGCCACTCCATATAGAAGTTCCTCCAAAAGAAACCAAAAGCACCATCTCTGAGGTTGAAAGACTTAGGTTCAAATTACACATTTGACCTGGGGCAAGTCAGTTAAACTGTGCCTCAGTTTTCAATCTGTAAAATCAGGGAGCTGGACTAGACAGCTTTAAAGTCCCTTCTAGCTCTACATCCGTGATCACAAAAAATTACTAACACATCTCTATATTTTTAAAAAAATTAAACAATGCAAAGTGACTAATTAGTAAAAAGGAAGACACAAGCTAGAATCTCAAAGGTAAAATAAAGGCATGTATAGAATGCAAGAAAACCAAAAAGTCATATATTGGAGACATTTGGGACCCATGTTATCTAGTCCAACCTGCCACCCTATACACAATCTATCTCTGTTAACACCTCTGATGGTTAAGCAGTCTACGCTTGACCTACAATGATGAGGAGCTCATGAGCTACATGAAGCAACCCATTTCATTTTTAGGCAGCTCTAATTCTTAGAAAATTCATTTTTATATGAAGACAAAGTCTTCTCCTTGTAATTTCCACCTCCTACTTCTGCTGCCCGAAAATACAAAGAACAAATCTAATCATTTTATCACATGGCAGCCCTTCAAATACTTGGAAGACAATTTAAATCTATCTTCATTAAATCTAGCTTCATTAGTTTCACATGAAAAGATGGCTCTTCTTGCCAAGGCCAAACACTGTGGGCGCACAAGTGACCCCCAATCTATCTCATGTTCTCCAGTAGACTGCCCTCTCCATCATCCCCACTCTCTCACTAATCTTCAATCTCTCCCTGTCTACTGGCTGCTTTCCTACTGTCTATACACATGCTCATGTCTTTTACGTCCTCAAAAAAGTCTCTTGCTCTATCTCTGCTGATTATCCCTTTTGTGACTAAACTCCTCGAGAAGGCCATCTACGATCCAGGCTTCCACTTCCTTTCCTCTCTCTTAACCATCTGTAGTATGGCTTCTGATTTTAGGATTAAACTGAAGCAGCTCTCTTCAAAACTACCAATGATCTCTTAATTACCAAATCTAAATCCTCATCCTTCTTAATCTCTTTACAGCTTTTAACATTGAGAAGATGGTCAGTGATACTTTTTAAGACACTGTAAAACTCTAACTTTCCTAGTTCTCCTCCTAGCTGTCAAATTGCCACTCAGTCTCTTATGCTAGATCTTCGTCTAGGGCCTGCCTGCTACAAGTAGATGTACTCCAAGGTTCTATCCTAGGTTTTCTCTTCCACACTATTTCACTTGATCATCTCATAAGCTTCCATGGCTTCAATGATCATCTCTATGGAGATGATTATTCATTTATTCATCCCTAAACTCTTTCCTGACCTCCAGTTTCACATCTCCAACTAACTGTTGGACATCTTGAACCGGTTATCCTATAGAAATTTAAAACTGAACTCATTATTTTTTCCCCTAAACCCTCCCTCTTCTAAACTTCTCTATTACTGTTGAGAACAGCACTAGGCACCCAGGCTTGCAACCTCGGTATCATTCTCAACTCCTCACCTCATATCCAATCTGGCCAAGGCTCCTTGGTTCTGCCTTTGCAACATCTCTCCTACAAGCACCCTCCTTGACTTTGACATTGCCATTATCACAAAGGCCCTCATCACTTCACACCTGAACTATTACAAAAGCCTTCTCATTGGTCTGTCTGCCTCAAGTTTCTTCCAACTCCAGGCCATCTTCCACTCAATTGTCAGAATAACCTTCCTAAAGCATAGGTCTGACCACGTCACCCTCCTACTCAATAAACTCCAGCGACTCCCTGTTAAATCTAGGAGCAAATGCAAAATCCTCATTTGGCTTTTAAATCCCTTCATGACCTGGCCCCCTCCTACCTTTCTAGTCTTCTTAAACCTTACTCCCCTCTCAAGTACTCTGCAGTTCAATGACAATGGTCTCCTTGCTGTTCCTCTAACTAGATATCCCAACTCCATGAATTTTGACCCCCTGTCCCCCTCCTCATCTGTTTCCTGGCTAACTTGACTTCCTTCAGGCCTTGGCTAAAATGTTGCCTTATACAAGGAATCTGTCCTGGTCTCCCTTAATGAGAGTGCTTTCTTGCTAGGATTTCCTTTAATCCTGAATATAATTTGCTTGTATGTAGTTATATTCATGCTGTTTCCCTAATTAGAAGGTGAGTTCCTTGAGTTTTTGCCCACTTTTGTATCCCCAGCACTTTGCACAGCGCCTGGCACACGGAGGTGCTATGCTCACTGACTTGATTTGACAGGTGTCACATCAACCTCTGAGCCTTTTCTTCTTCAAGCTAAGTATCTTCAGTTACTTCAACTAATGCTTTTCTGACAGCTTCCCTGAAACAAGTAATGAGGCTTTATTGATTTGTTTCTGCTTGTAAGTGACAGTAATGTAAATAAAAAGGGATATCATAAAACATTTTTAAAGGAGCAAGAGCCTAAAGACAAGTAAGATAGCCATCCAAACAATTATCTGTTTCCACTTTAAATAGCTTGTTTATAAAACTAGTTTTGGTTATGCACATCTTCATTTAATTTCCCTCGAGGCTACTGAAACCACCAACAACCTCTCCTCACTGTCACCCCTAAAAAGCATTAATTTTCCAAAATGTCATCAGTTTTCCTGCTTCCCACTCACAAATTTAATTTGAAAAAATGTCAATGAAGTTTTCAACGGTGGCCTCACCTTTTTCTCAAACTCGTCCACAAGGCCAGGCTTGGCCACGTTTTCCTTGTAGTAAGCCCAGTTGATCGCTTGTGGCTTCTCAGGCAGGGTAGCCAATCTGCCCAGATGGAAAAACAAGAGTTAGGACTGACATATGGCAACTAAAGAAAACGTATATATTATGTTTTCTGTTCCCTTCCAGAAGTCGACCTAGAAAGAGTGCAAAACCCAGTCCTACAGCGGAGACTACAGAACTAAAAACACTTCAGTTTAGATGATGCATGAACTCTTTAGCTTTCCCTCAGGAAGGGAAATAGAACTTTTATGTTACTCCCAGTAAGCTCGATTCTCTCTTACTTACCTGGTTGTAAGATATTCATTATGGGATTTCAAGGCATTAGCAATGGCTTTCTGGTTTTTAGGTATGATCTCCCCAAATGCTGACCAATCAATGGCTTTCATAGCAAGCTTTCGTCCAGCCATCTTGGAACTGTGGAAAATAAAGAAAACAAAATGGGTCAGGAAACAGACAAAAAGCCCACAATGATGTAACGAATATAAACTCCTTAGGATGGGGACTGTCTTTTTTATTCTCAACTCTTTGCATAAAGCACATGCTGAGTACCTAATAAGCTCTTTAATTGTTCTAAGTGGAAAGAGGTCAATGTACAGTCGTTCAAACTTTTGAGAAACAACTCCTAAATCTATGTTATCCATCTAATATGTACTCAATATTTATCATTAATTTTTAGTTGTAGATCTAAGATTCTATAAAGGGGGTTTATTCAACCACGGTAAGAAAGTTGGAAGAAATATGGCAAGGGACCACTTCTGGAAACAGTAGAACAAGAGAAAAATAAGATTAAACAAGGTTAGGAAGAACTGAGGTCAAATAAAAGGGAAAGTCTCCAGAAGGAAAGGGTGACACGTACAGGGGTTGGTTAAAGAGGAAGGTAAGGGAAGTTTCTTTCAAAATCCACCCCTACCCAAAAAAAGACACTCCACCCTCCTCTGTCTTTCATTTACTTCTATGGATTCAAGGGAAGACAGCTGGGAATAAGAGGGGTCTAGGAAAAGCCTTTTAGAAATTCTTGAAAGCATGATGGTAGGAGAGACTGCATAAGGAAACGCACCTCAATTTTCAAATAACCTTAGCCCACAGTCATGTCACAAACTTCCAGCTACAAAATTAAGAAATGCTAGCTTGGAAAGAACATAGAATTTGGGGGCGAACGGGGCTTTACAAATCATCCACTCTCCATTCCTCAATTTACAGATGAGGAAACGGAAGCACCGAGAGAAGCGGGGACTCGCCCAAGGTCACACATTAAGTTGAGCCTGGCCTCTATCCCCAGGTTTCCACGCAGTGTTCTATCTCCTATGCTCTGCAGTGGAAGGTTTCACTGACCCCCGTCCCCCGCTCCGGGCTGACAAGTGAAGCCCGCGAGTCCCAGGGAGGTGCACACAGCAGAGACCCCAGGAGCATCGTGGGAGGCAGGGGCCCGAGTGCTACGGGAAAGGTCGAAAGGGGAGGCTGCAAGGGCCAAAGCAAGCAGGTGCGAGCAATAAAGAAAGCAAAGGTTCGGCCCAACTCACCTTCACCGACCCCGGCGGCGCACAGATCTGGGCAGAGAGCAACCGGAAAAGCGTCACCGGAAATCACCTTCTAGCCAATCCCTTTTCGGGAGAGGCGTGCCTTCCGTCCGCTGAGACCAATGGAATAGCGAGAGGGTCCCAGCGACCCCGCCCCCCGGGGAGTGGGGGAGTTCCCGGCTCCGGCTCGGGGCTCTGGCGACGCGGGCCCCCTCCTTCTCCTGTCATTGGGCCGGTCCGACTCTCCCCACCGCGGAATGGGAATGGGCCGGCCCGGGGATGCGCGGGCAGGAGGGGCCCAAGATGGCTGAACTGCAAGTGGACTCGACGGTGGGAGGGGGCGGCCTCGGGGACTGCCGCGGCCCGGCCAGCGCCAACCCCCGCAGCTCCTCCTCCTCTGCCGCCGCCGCCACGGCTTCCTCCCGCGGCCACGGCCGCCCAGCCGCCGCCGCCGCCGCCGCCGCCACGGCCTCCTCTCTGTCGTCGCCGTCGCAGCCCGGGCCGGGGCCGCCCGAGCGGGCGGGGGGCGCGGG
>CM053626.1:177371180-177386516 GCA_028646595.1 Phalanger gymnotis
CAGGGGAGTGAGCCGCTCCCCGTCCCCAGCCCTTGCCACTCCAGCATCCAAGGCTGCCTCCCCAGTCCTTTCCTTCCCCCTCCCCTTTGCTGATCTTCCCAAGGCCCTTCCTTTATGCCCGAGGCACCACTCCCTCTCCTGTCAGTCTGTCTGTCTGTAAGCATTTATTAAGCGACTGAACATTAGGTATACTCAGGAAAGGCACACACACACACACACACACACACACACACACGACACACCCGACACACCCAGCCCCTGCCCCAAGGAGCTCACAATCTAATGGGAGAGCCAACATATAAACAACTGTGTACAAACCAGCTATATATAGATTGAGGATAAAGTGGAAATCAGCAGCAAAGGCACCAGGATTATAAGAGGGGTTGAGGAAGGCTTCTTGCAGAAGGTGGGATCTTAGCTGGGACTTGATAGACACCAATAGGGAGAACATTCTGGGCGCGGGGGAGAGCCAGAGAAAATGCCTGGAGCTCCGAGTACCTTGTTTATGGAAGAGCCAGGATGCCAGTGTCACGGGATCACAGGCTGTGTGGCAGGGAGTGAGGTGTGAGAACACTGGAGAGGTAGGAGGGGGCTGGATGAGGAAGGGCTTTGAATGCCAGACAGCATCTTGTATTTGATCTGAGAGGTGATAGAGAGGCCCTGGAGTGTATGGAGTAGGGAGATGACATGATTGGACCTGAAGATCACCATAGTGGCAGAATAGAGAATGAATCGGAGTGTAGAGGCTTGGGGCAGGCAATCCCACCAGCAGACATTTGCAGCGGGCCAAGTGTGAGGCGATGAGGTTCTGCACTTGGGTGGTGGCAGCCTTGGAGGAGAGAAGGGGGCCTCTATACCAGGGATGTTGCAAAGGTGAAATTGACAGGCCTTGGTAACAGATTGGGCAGGGGGTTTGAGAGATAGAGAGAAATCAAGGATAACCACTAGGTTGTTAGTCTGGACAGTTATAGGGAAGTTTGGAAGCAGGGAGGGGTTTTGGAGGAAAGATGAGATCCTTCCCTGGGCCTCAGACTGTCTCCCCAGCCCCTTCTCCCCTTTCCTCCTCAGCCCCTTCTCTTCCCAACATCCCTGGCTCCCTTTCCCAGCCTCTTCCCTCCCCATCAATGGTAGTGCCTACAAAAGGAATGCACACATGCATCTATCCCAAGATTCTGCTGCATCAGACGCTCCCCATCTCACATGAAAGCAGGTATACTTGGCTCACTTCCAGGCACCCTTTTCTGGATGGGGAATCAAAGCCTGGATTAGAAATCTAGGCCTGCTACTTGCTACCTGTGTTGCTTTGAGAAAAGGCAGAACCTCTCTGGGTCACAATGTTCTTATTAGTAAAATGAGCGGGGTTAGAGTAAATGATTGCTAACGACCTTTCAAGTTTTAAATGCAGTGATCCTGAGTCCCCACACTAGGATAGACCCTGCTTCTACTTCTTTGATGTATAAAGGGTGTAGCCTACTTCAGAATTCCACCCCCTTCCTTAAAAAAATGCTCATACTAAATTGTTTCTTCCTCTCATTCCTTTCAGGAAACTTTTCTCCTCAGTGCACTGCTGCCATCCCATCCCTCAGCATTTGGAAACCAGTTCTCTTTTTGCTCTTTCCTTTATCCCCTTCTCTCAAGTGGACTTTCTCCCCATCCCCTCATATTTATTCCTCTTCCAATCTTGCCCACCTCTAGTCATTCTCCCTTCCTGGCTGCCTAAAAACCTGCCCATGTCTTCTACTACCTCTTTTTATGTTGAACTCATTTGAAAAGCTGGCTACAGTCCTCATCTAAACTTCTCTTCCTCTTTCCTTGCTTCTGCAAGGTGACACTTCTGACCTCCTCATTCATCTGTTCTCTCCAAAGTTAGATCTTTCTTCACTGTCAAATCCAGTGGCTTTTTTAGTTCTCAGACTTGTACTCTGCAGCGTTTGAAAATGTTGACCCTTGGCCCCTGGATATTTTTCTCCTTGGGGTTTGTTCTGCTCTCTTTGTTCTTCTCCAACTTACCTAATTACATCTCAGTCTCCTTTGCTGCGTCTTCCTCCATATCACCCCCACCAACTGTCCCAAAGCTCTATCCAAGGCCATCTTTTCTTTTCTTTGCTCTCTCACATAGTAATCTCATCAGTTCTTATAAGCTCAGTTATCTCCATGTAGATGGTTCCCAGATATACATGCATATGTATACGTGTGGATACATGTATATATTTGTGTGTATCCATACATACGTACATGCACACATACATACATATCTTCAGTCTCTCATCACCAACTTGCCTATTGGACATTTCAAACTTAAACTCAATATGTCCAAAACAGAAATCCCCTATTTCATTTCTTACCTGGACCATGGGCAATAACTTGTAATTGGTCTTCCTGCCTCAAGTTTCTCTCCACTCATAGAGTCAGAAGCTCACAGAATCGTAGATTTAGAGCTAGAAGGGAACTTGGAGGCCATCAAGTCCTTCATTTTACAGATGAGGAAACTGAGTCAAAAGGTTAAGTGACTTACCCAAGGTTACCATAGCTGACAAGTGTCAGAGGCATAGTTTGAACTCAGATCTTTTTTGACTCCAAGTCCAACACTACCCATTGCACCAACCAGCTGCCTCTTCTCCAGTCTGCCCTCTATACAGCTGCTAAGTTAATCTTCCTAAAGTGTAGGTCTTACCATGTCACCCCCTTCCTTAGTACATTCCAATGTCTCACTATTATCTCTAGGATCAATATAAATTTCTCTTACATTTAAAGCTCTTTACCTCCTAGCCCTTTTGTGTGTTTCTAGTCTTCATTACTCCTCTCCATGAGCTTTTCAGTCCAGCCATGTTGGCATACTTACTCTTCTTTATACATGATGGATCATTTGTCTCTGAGCCTTAGCACTGGCTCTCTCTCTCATGCTCTCCCACCATATCTCTGCCTTTTGAAATCTTTTGTTTCCTTCAAAACTCTGCTCAAGCAATACTTTCACGATGCCATAAAGCTTTTTTACATCTCCCTGGTAGCTAGTGTCTTGCAGGACTGACTCTCCTCCCTCTTCTGCCAGTTTACATTGAATTTATTTTGTATGGGTTCTCTCCCTTGGAGGGATATAAGCTTCTTGAGGAAAAACTTTCATTTTTGTCTTTGTATCTCTAGTGCCTGATGTGGTGCCAGGCACATAGTAGTTGATTTAATATGTGTTAATGTTAATAATGCTCATCAGTTGGTTGATTGTCCCCTCCCTTTTGCCCACCTATTAATCTTAGACCTGAAATTGGAAAGGCTCTTAACAAACAAGACTTCAGTGGTGCTTCTTCTAGAATCTCAGATCTAATCATGGTACCAGGGATAGTGATCTATGTCCATGTCAGAATCGTGAATGGTACAACTAGAAAAGACCTGAAAGAAGTCTAATTTAATCCCTTCATTTTACAGAAGAAGAAATTGAGCCTTAGTGAGTTGAAGTGAATGTTCAAAGTTACACAGAAAGATATTTGTGAAGTTAAAATTAGGACTTAGGTCTTATTATTCCTAATAAAATAATTTTCACTACACCTAATTATAGTCCTTCCATTCAAGCTAGGTTGGTGTATTAAGACTGGTAAAAGGAAAGATTATTAATAGAGAAGTGCACCATCCTTCCCTAAGTTGTGAAGCAGAAGTGTAGATACTCACTTTGGGGCTTAGTCACCAGGGGATATATGAGGAAGGGAAAGTTCGAGCAGGGTTGGGATCTCTGGTTGGAAGGAGTGACTGCAGGCACTAAAATCGGTAGGAATGAAGGGGAAACCATATACTTCCCTGACTGCAACTCACTTTCATCGAATGGGTAAAGTGCTCCAAGGAATGTTAATTACATTGAAAGGAGGTTATTCCCCAAATAAGTGTAAAGTAGAAATAGGATAGGGATGTGGAATCACAAAATATTACTATCCATCTCTGTAATTTTAAATGTACTTTAGTTTCTTTTATTGTTTCATTTCCCTATTTGAGGGTTATCTTTCCAGCTAGATTATAAGTGTAATAGACTGTTATGTCCTAACTCCCTGGTGTACTCTCCAGTATGCTGGAATTAAGCACTCAATGGATAGTTGCTTTGATTTTATTTTCCTACATGAATGATAACACCTGACACATCCCAAATGAACTAATGCCTGTTTTATGTTTAAGATATTTGGGGAAGATTCCAAAACATTTCTTTGTTAAGCAGTTCCTTTTATGCAACCTAAATTTCCCTCATTGTAATATAAGCCAATTTTTTGTTCTTTTTTTACATGAAGTAGAGTAGACTTGGAACCTCTGTGAGCCAAGGCCTTGATTCTTCCAACCTTCCTCGGGGCACATGGCTGGATTGTGTGAGATTGGTATTGGCATGCAAACATCTACTAGTATTGGCCTTGAGCTTCAAAGAACTTTAAAATCCAGGCACACGTTTTCTTAGAATCAGGAAAGTGACTCAGAAGCATTGGAAAAATTTAAAAGTGTCCATCCAAAGACATATCTTATGGTATAAGACTTTCTTCCTGTGCTTTCTCCTAACATCTTTTATGAGGATCTTATTAATGTCAGACTTTCTTACTCAGCAAATAAGCATATAAATGATATGTGTGTATTTTTGAACTTATATCCTAATTGAAAAGCTCTCACTATAGGATGTGCATACACTAAGACAGACCTTTATTTTCAAATACCATAATCCCAGGCCAATAGTCTGTCCTTGACAAAACCTTTGTAATTGCCAAAGACTTAGGAGTTAGGAGATCTGTTGTCTAGCCCTGGTTATGCTATGTCATTTTTTAGTATCTTCACCTCAATTTTTCCTCATTAAATAAGATAATTCCATGCAGCTTTAACATTCAGTGACCCGGAATCTTACTGAAAATTTTCTAACTGGTGAGATGGACGGGCTTTGTGCATTGACAGGAAGTTGAAGTCTTGCCTTAGCTCACTTTAAAAGCTCCTCTTGAAGCACCATTCCTGTACTTTACTCACAGGATGAGACAGGAGCCTATCTGATTGACAGAGATCCAACGTACTTTGGTCCTATCCTAAACTACCTCCGCCATGGGAAACTCATCATTAATAAGGAATTGGCAGAAGAAGGTAAGAAACCACTGCTAGAAAGGTAAGAACAGGTGTTTTTCAGTTTGAGCATCATCATAATAGCTAACATTTACATGGCGCTTTTAAGGTTTTCAAAGTGCTTTCTTTATATTATCTTACTTGATCGCCTTTAAATACCCTGTGAATTAATAGGTTAACTCAACCTATCTAGTTCCCACTAATACATTTGGGTTGAGATGTTCACTAAGTTTATGAAAGCAAGCAGGAGGTTGCTGTCTATCAAGGGGAACACTTCTGTGTTCAATCTTTCTCTCTAGTGAGAAAGAAAATACCTAATTCATGTTTGCATATGGGTTCAAAATGTTTCCCTAGCTTATAGCGATTTTTATTAGGCCTTTCTAAATATGATCACGTCCAAGAAAGAGTTTATTTGACGTCAGTAAGCATGGAAACTCACACTAAGTGATATTTTCAATTTTACTTTAATTTGCCATTAAGTATGTATTAAAAAAATAAAATCCTGGACTAATTTCTTAAAGATTCTGTTTGCTGTGGGAACCCTTCACAGTTTCATGACCAATATATTTTATTCTGAAAGTTCATTCTCGGTTGTTTTGTAGTTTTAATTTTTAGAGAAGATTAGATTCTGTAGCTATTCACTTTTCTAAAACAATTGGCTGTCTTTCACTGAGGACATCTAGTAGAAGATTAGAGACTGCCCTTCAATCCAGGACAGTCCAGATTTTGGGGCATTGTCATGTGACAGGATTCTGAAAAATGTAGCGTAGTAGATAGGCCTCACATACAGTGCTGTGCCCATTGGTTCTAAGTTGTTCTTGCTCACACTAAATATAAATATATTTTTCTCAAACTGTTTTCATCTGGCAAAAATGGAGAGCCTTTCTGTTGGTTGGTTGGGTTTTTTAATTTATCAAGTACAAATCACTATGTTACATTAAGTTTAAATAGATGACAGACCTTTTTTTCCCTTTTGGATAATATGACAGAATTAAAAATCATCTCTTTCTCCATCTGCTCCTGGCAGCACCAAGAGGTGTCTAGGATGAGAGTAAATAATAATAGCTAACACATAGCACTTTTAAAGTTTGCTAAGTGTTTTATAAACATCTCATTTTGTCCTCAAAACAACCCTGAGATGTAAGTGGTATTATTATCTCCCATTTTATAGATGAAGAAACTGAGGCAAACCCATTAAGTGACATTAAGTAAGCCCAGAGTCACACAACTAGTAAGTGGCTGAAACTGGATTTGAGCTCAGGTCTTCCTGACTGCCACTGTGCTTCCTAGCTGCCTTTAGAAACCATGGGAATTTGACTACATCTCCCACCCTGAAAGTCAGACACTACGCAATGATGGGTCATAGCTCTAGAACTGTAAGCTCTGGCCCCCAGAGGCCATCTAGTCGAGTCCCCTCATTTTACAGATTTGGACACTGAGATGACTGTTCACTGTGGCCCGATGTTTGAGTCATTCACTTCTGTTTCCACTTGAGAAATACATTCCAAAGAAGGTAACTCAAGCACAGATGTGACCTGACATGTCCCTAGTTAGTAGGGAAGAAAGATTAGAATCTTAGTTAGAAAAACACACAAAAAGGTCATGAGCAAAGTTGAGTGAACAAAGCATTTTGTTTGATTGCTTATTTTAGGTGTCTTGGAAGAAGCGGAATTTTACAACATTGCATCTCTTGTGCGACTGGTTAAGGAAAGGATACGGGACAATGAGAACATAACCTCACAAGTAATTTGTTTTAAACTTTTATGTGGAAAATGTCCCAAATGAACTTCTTAGCCATTTCTGAGTGTGGAGTAAAAAGGGTGGTGTGCTGCTTGGAGAGAAAACAGTTCAGCTTGTAGTTGGTCTGCATGGAAGTATACTCCCGAGTCCTTAGAGACAGTTCAGGCATGACCAAATACACACGATTCTGAGACTAGCTATTCAAAATGGGAAAGTCAAGAAAAAAATCAGCGTGGGAAAAGAAAGCCATCTGAAAAAAAAAGTTCCACTCACCTGAAGGAAAGAGGGATAATCACCATTATTAAGGTTGTAGTAGTAAAGACTTTGAGGATCGTTACTTTCAAAACCTGCTCCTACTGAAGGAGAAACTCGGGGCAGGGTCTTTTCCAAGTGGCACCTTCATAGTTCCTGCCATAGCCTTTCAAAATGTTTTTCTTTTATGTTATTATGGTCATCCTGTAAATTGTTCTCCTGGTTCTGTGTGTTGTATGTGTTTCTTTCTGGTTACCTCTTAATTCACCACATTCTCTTATGGTAGAACAATATTTCACTAATCACATACCACAGTTCGATTTTGGGTACTCACTTTGTCTCCAAATCAAGCAAAGTAATTTCTTTCTTCAGAGTTAAACATTGGCCT
Source organism: Phalanger gymnotis (assembly GCA_028646595.1). Classification (NCBI taxonomy): domain Eukaryota; kingdom Metazoa; phylum Chordata; class Mammalia; order Diprotodontia; family Phalangeridae; genus Phalanger; species Phalanger gymnotis. The sequence goes on from CM053626.1 coordinate 177,378,628, forward strand.
TTAATGCATTTGATTGTATTCACTTTACTGCCTGAGATCAGGGTATAAGACAGAAGGAGAAGGCGACAGGAAAGGATGAGATGGATAGAAAGTGTCATGGAGACAACAGACATGAACTTGGCCAGCCTGCGATAGTGGAGGAGAGAAGGGCCTGCAGGCTCTGATCCGTGTGATCGCAGAGAGGCAGCCATGGCTGAACCACCACAACAGATATGCAAACACTGACTCCCGGCCGATTTGTCTTGGGGCAGAGCCTCCACGTATGATTAGAATAGACCTTTTTCTTCTTGGTGTCTCTAGCAGTTTGCTGTGGGGGGGGGATTTACATGGGAAAGTCTTGCTATTGTTTTTTCTTGCCAGGAGACTTAAAGGCTGCCTCCTTTCTGGTCAAAGATGAATCAGACAGTGAGCCCGTATACCAGATGTTTTCTTTTGTTAAGTGACACCCCTTTACTATTTGTGATATATAAATATAATATGTAAAATATCAAGATTTTCTTAAACTGAGAAATATTTTGATAACAATATTTCAATATAATTGTTTTCCTTTGTAATCCTATGTGTTTTATTTTATGCATGTAATTTATTCTGAGAAAGCTTTACCAGACTCCTGCCCTAGGAGTCCATGACACTCAGAAAAAAGCTAAGAACCCCTGCAGTCTCTTAGGTTCTCCATTCCTTCCAGTAATGCTTTCTCACATTCCAAAAGAGCTCTCAAAAGCTTAGCTCAGGACTCTGATGTTGTGGTCAAGTTCTTTGGAGATTCTCCAACCACAGTAGCTTAACATTTCCCTATTAGCTCATTCTGGAGAACATTATATAATTTCCGATGAGCTCAGGGAAGTGAATTGTTTCTCCACATTTTAAAGATTTTTTAGACTTAGAATTAGTATAATCTAAGAGAGATTAAATATGGTGACCTTTTTGAGTCCCTTATGTGTGACTCAGAAATCTGTTTTTATTTATTGTAGGGCCCTGTGAAGCATGTATACAGAGTTCTGCAGTGCCAAGAGGAAGAACTTACACAGATGGTCTCCACTATGTCTGATGGTTGGAAATTTGAACAGGTAATAGTTCAGAATCTTAAATCCTATGTGATGTGTCTGTCTAGGTGGTCAAACTTCTTCCTGCACCATCTCAGTTCTCCTTTTCACATCCTGGTGGCATTATTAGGTCTAGGTGGTGTCCCTTTGCACAAAAAGGAGAAAGTGGGGCAACAAGTCTTTGACAGGTTTGCTGAATCAGTCAGGGAGCACTCATTAAGTTCCTGTTGTATGCTAAGCATTGTACTCAGTGCTGGGAAAATAGTAAAAAACCAAACAGTCCTTGTCCTTAAGTACCTCATGGTGTGGTGAAGGAGACATTTGAGTATGTATATATGTATATATGACATAAATAAAATTCTAGATAACCTTGGGGGAAGACATCTGCAGTTGGAATGGGTGGGATGAGGGAGGTAGGGTAGAGGGGGCCGGAAAGGCTTCCTTCAGCAGGTGGCCATTGAGTTGAGTATCAGAGAAAGCCAAGGCTCCCAGAAGGCAGAAATTTGGAAGGAAAGCACAGACGATAGCCAGTGAAAAGGTACAGAGGTGGGAGGTGAAGCTTTGTGTGTGAGGAACAGCTGATAGGCCCATATAGCTAGACCATAGAGGATGTGGAGGGGAGTGATGTGAAAGAAGACTGGAAAGATAGGAAGAGGATGGGTTGTGAAGAGCTTTAAATGCCAGAGGAGCTTTTATTTATTTATTTATTTATTTATTTATTTTTAAATTTTTTTATTTAGGAGTGGGGAGGTGAGGCAATCAGGGTTAAGTGACTTGCCCAAGGTCACAAGGTGACTAAGTGTCAAGTGTTTGAGGCCAGATTTGAACTCAGATCCTCCTGACTCCAGGGCTGGTGCTCTATTCATTGCACCACTTAGCTGCCCCAGAGTTTATGTTTATTCCTAGGGGTATAGAGAGTTATGGTCAGGCCTACCATTAGAGAAAACACTTTAGCAGCTTTGAAAGGTTTTAAATTCATTGAAAAATAAACCCTGACCATCTCTTGTTCAGTTAATAACCAATCAATACACAAGCATTTGTCAAATGACTTATTGTAGACCAGCCGCTGATGCAGTGAGGATATAAAAACAAATGGGAAACTGTCCCTGCTCTCAAGTAACATAGCACAATTAACATTCTTGAGGAAAGACAGTATGTACAGAGATGTTTACAAATCGAGCTTTTCCTAAGTAAGGGTTGTAGGGCTCAGTGTGCATGATTTCTGTGGCTCTGTAGAGGCCATTCAGTGCTGATGCTTTAGAGTTTGGCAGGCCAGAAGCTTACTGTTTTTTTCCTTAAGGTGGCAGAATTGTCCAATTTTACCAGCCTCTTTCAGGACAAAATACTTACTCAGAATGAAGTGAACAGAATAAAAGAATTATCTTTTTGTGTATCATTCTTGTTTTCAAGTATAGCTTATTAGATGGAACTATTTAATTACCAAAACATCCATTTTTCTCCCACAACAAAATTTTCTTAGTTGAGCTAAGTGTACCATTGGATTAAATTAATTCCGTGATCCTTCTCATCACTTCCAGAATTATTCTTAACTTTTCCTTCCCTCATCAGTTCTGTTTTGGAACATATCAACTTTGTTAATTTTCTATTAAAATTTTGTTGAGCACCTGTTATGTATAAGATTGTTTGGGGCACTAAGGGAGATACAAATATTCTTAAAATGAAATTTTACTCCCAGGGAACTTATAATTAAATAGACATGGGTGCTAAGAAAGGGTGTCAGATGTATTCAACGAGCATTATTGCACCTGCTAGTTTGGCTAGAACAAAGAATGTGTGAAGGCATAATGTGAAATGTCTCGAAAGATAGACTGAAACCATATGTAAAGGTCATTAAATGTCAAAGCTGAGTTTGTGTTTAATCCTAGAGGGAGTAGGAAGCCATGAAACATTCTCAGGCAGCATAGTGGTATGGTGAGATCTGTGTTTTAAGAATATTCAGTTGATTAATGAAGGAAGAGCTTGGAAAAAGAGAAGCCAATTATGGTATTGCAGAAGTCCAATCAAGAGTTGATAACAGGCTGAACCAGAGCAGTGACTGTGTAGAGACAGATGCAAGAGATGTGGTTGAGTTTAAATTGCCAAGATTTAGCAACTAACTGATTATGGGAGGTGATAGCGAGTGAAAAATCAAGGATGATTCCAAGGTCCTGCACCTCAGTGTCTGAAAAGATGGCGGTGCTTCAACAAAAATAGTCACGTTTGGGGGAAGGTCAGGTTTAGGGGTAAAGGCAGTGAGTTTCATTATGGTCGTATTGAATTTGAGATACTATTGAGTACCCAGATGGAATTGTCCAGCAGGGAGTTGATAATATGGGACTGGAGCTCAGGAGGCACACTAGGGCTGAGTGTATAGATTTGGAAACCTCTGTATAAAAGTGGTAAAGGAGCCCATGACAGTCAAGCAAAAGCTTCTATGTGGATCTTTTTTCTTTAGTAAAGGATATCATAAAGAAAGAAAGGAAAATGCCTCTTCTAAACCCTCTGAAATCTAGTGTCTGACCTCATAATTCAACTAATAGTGTCCTCTTCAAAGTAACCAAATGTACTGGCATTTTATCAGTCCTCATCCTTCTTGACCTTTCTTCAGTGTTTAACAAAATCAACCACTCAATCTTTGTCAAGACTCTCCTCTCAGGGTTTTTGTAACACTGCCCTTTGTTACTTCTACCTGTCTGGTCATTTCTTATGGTTCTTCATCTAAGTCACAGCCACTAACCATAGGTGCCTCCCCCAAGACTCTCCTAAGCTATCTTCTCTTTTGCTTTGCTACATATTTGTCAATTTCATCAGTTCCTCGTGGATTTAGGTATCTATGCCAGTCATTCCCAGGTCTGTTGATTCGGGCCTAGTCTCTCTGTCACCAGCTGCCTATTGAACATTTTAAATTGGATATCCTGGAGGTATCTCAAACTCAAAGTATCCAAATCTTTCACCCAGAACCCTACCCTCTTCCCAACACCCCTATTTCTGTTGAGGGCACCACCACCATTCCCAGTGTCACCCAGCTCCTCTCTTTCTCTCCAGTGTCCAGTCATTCGCCAAATCTTACTCTTCTTTTCTCCACAACATTTCTTGCATCTGCCCTTTCTTTCTCTAATAGTCACTACCCTATTTGAGGACCTCATTCCTTCTCATCTGGACTATTACAATAGCGTTCTAACTAGACTCCCACTCTTAATAAATTCTAGTGGCTTCCTATCACTTCTAAGAACAGATAAAAACTCCTCTTCTCAACCTGGCCACTTCCTGTCTTTTCAGTCTTTTTAACACACTACTTCTCTCCACAAACTGTATGGTCCAATTTATTGACATTTCTGTTCTTCATATATGATAGTCATCCCTTTTTTCCTTGTCTTTCCTCCATATCTGCAATGCTCTCCCTCCTAATCTCCTCCTTATGGAATCTCTGGCTTTCTTTGAGATTTAGCTGCAGTGGCACCTTCTTTCTGGACCTCCCACCTGCTAATACCTTCTCCTCCAAGGCTGCCTTCCCTCTGTTCTTTGTATTTATCTTGTGTTTATTGATTTATTTATATATTGTCTGCCTATTAGAACTTAAGTTCCTTGAGGGCAGAGACTGTTGTTGCTTTTTCTTTGTATCTCCCAGTGCTTTTTAGCACAGTGCTTGGTGCTTTAGCTTTAGCACAGAGCAGGACTGTCCAAAATATGTGGCCTGCAGTGTGGCCTGCCTCAAGCATAGAAATTTACATGAATGCTTTAGTAAAGGAAGCTGAGCTACCAGAGCCCTCGCTAAAATGGCAAATTGAAATATATTGTCTATTGTTTCAATAAAAACCTAAGGTTAGACAACCCTGGTATAGAGTAAGCACTTAAGAAATGCTTGTTTAAAAAAAAGGAAAGAAATGCTTGTTGATTGATTGATTCTTAAGCATTCTTCTAAAGAAAGAGATTATATGTTGAATTTATTATTTTACTCTGGGACAGGGAAGGCAAAATATCAGTGATTCCTTTAAGTTGTTTCCCCACATCAGTCCCGGCGGTAGAGCCAGCTAGCGCTTGCTGTGGAGCAAAGGTCTCCTAACTTCCTCTTTAGTGTCTATACCAATCAGCATTCCTTGTTTCTAGATTCAGCTTTTCCCTATTGATTGTTTCCTGCCCAGAATAAAATGCTGAATCCAATTCCCTCCAAGGCTGAAAGCACTTTAGTCTCTGGGCAGAAGTTTTACTTGATGCCTTACAGATTTCATCAGTTTGGTAACTGTCTAGTACAGTTCCCCTGTCAGTTCTGCACATAGAAGTTTTGACTGAAGATGATATCTATTACTCACATTTTTCCACAAAAACATTCTGTTTCATTCCTCATTGTTTGATTTGGGACTGATAATGTGATTTTTAATTATTAGGATTGTATTTCTAGTGATTTTCGTCCTCCATTTTGTATTTGTTGGCTTCATTGAAGACTATTCCCTGATTAGTTACAGAGTTTCTGTTATGCACAAAGTTACTCGGAACTCCAGGAGTTCTTTATCCTTTTAGAAAGAAGCTATAATACATGTTCCTCAAGGAGTGTTCTTGTTGAAAGTTTATGTTGGATTCTGCTGAGTAGGTACATCTATGAGAGTGTGTCAAAAGATAGACAAATGAATCTTGACTCTGCATTCATTCTTCCCTTCCTTCTTTTCTCAGCTAATAAATATTGGATCTTCCTATAGCTATGGAAATGAGGATCAGACAGAATTCCTCTGTGTTGTCTCCAGGGAGCTAAATAACTCTACTAATGGTATTGTCATAGAGCCTAGTGAGAAGGCAAAGGTAAGAAACTTGGCCACTGGGAGGGTGGGTGTGGGGAGGGGAGATTGTTCTTGACTCCATCGTAAATCTATCAAGGTCTTCAGTCTTAACTGGCCTTTGTTACTCTTCCCATCTCCTGCCAAGGTTGGCTTTGCATTTTTACCTGCTTTGTGGTTCCTTGATTTTTTTAGACTAAACACTGGCCTTGCTTTTTTTTGCTCCAAAACTGTTGAATGAGGTGTGGAGATTTGTAATTAAGAATTGCGAACTTGACAAAGTGGAATGGACTTTTTACCGTTTCTTGAAATAAGAGTCAATTAAAAACAGAACTTCTCTACTGTTTAAATCAGGAGTGGGGAACTTGTGGCCTCTAGGCCTCGGGTTCCCCACCCTGGTTTAAATATTAGAACCTGACAATTCTGACATACTCCTTGGAAAGCATCATACTCCTTTGGAGTACCTTTAATCTTTGAAATAGTTGGCATTGCTGTTTCCTCCACAGGAAAAGTTGTCATATTTTTCACTTTTTCTCCTCCCCAAATTTTTTCCCTATATTAATGTATTTATTATACTGATAATGGTCTATATAATAGCATGCCTTGAAGTTCAGAGACTGTCTCAGGAGTTCAATTAAGGCATGTCCTTAGCCACATATAGACTTAATGGAAACTTATTATTTTGTGTAAACTGTGTTTTATATACGTGACTCGCTGGCTACCCAGAGCAAAGAAGAGGAAAAGTTACCCTTCCTTCTGGTCTAGGGGTCATTGCGCATGCTGGACATAGATTTCATATGGAGTTGGCATGAGGCTATGCCCCCTAGGTTTAGGGTCTCCTTGGACACTGACCAGTCTCCATTACAGCAAGTGATCAGAACTAGTTAATAATGTTCTCGTGGACATTTCTTCATTTAAGGACTCTGAAAAAAGGATAGTCAACAAAGTGGAGTGGGCGGCCTTGATCCTAACCTTTGGCTTTAAAAATGCTGGATTTTCTGGTTAGATAAACCTGCCATGTAATCCAGAGCATCCTGAGACCCACGGGGTAGCTTTGTGCTTAGTGAGACTTGAATATTTCTCTTGATATTCTTTCTCTACTGTCTCTATTAAATAATTGATGTCTTGTGGTGAGCATAGCATATAGTGTCTTTCCCTGAAACTTGAAAAACCTAGTATCTTAGACTGATAAAAATATTTCCCTATCTGGAAAAATTTTCCAAATCTATGACATGAGCATTCATGAGAACTGCTGTCAAAATTAAGGTTACCAAGGCTCTTATTGCTCCATCAACATACAGACCTTAGACCTCACTTTGAACTGTTGATAAACAACAGAATTTCAGCCACAGCAGATGGCAAGCTTGAGAACAGCTTGACCCTCACATTACTAAAGAGGAGGTGATACTCTGCCAAGTGAGACCAAGGCTTCCCATGTCTCCTCCCTCTATGTCCTGAGTAGTTAAACTGCTCTTCACAGGAGGTCTAATAAATAGTCATACATCTCTCTCTTTAGGTCAGTCGGCCTAGCAGTCTCGATTTTAATAATAGGCTGAAACCAAAATTCAAAACTAAATCTCTCACCTCATCCTCTTTCAGATTCTTCAGGAACGAGGCTCTCGGATGTGAACTAGGAATCTGGCTCCACTGAAGTCCTGGACGTCAATAGGTCACTCCAGCAGAGCATCTCTCCAAAGTTCAACCTTGCTCTTGTACAGTAACCATGCTGAGGCAAGGCAAAGCTGAACCTGGCTCACCAATGGAGAGTCATTCTGGCCGAAACCAAAGGATTCCCTCCCCTCACTGTAGGAAACTAAAAAAACAGATGAGACTCCTACCTAAAGAGTTCTTTTTCAGAAACCTGCCTTTGTTTTCTTAGCCAGGGCTATAACAGATCTTTACAATAGGTGTGCCAGGTTCCTAGTTGGCACCTTTACCAGGATCTGGGGGAAGGGGAGGACAAGGACATATATAGCCAACCTGTGCTCCATAGATGGCTGGATCAGGTGAAAAACAGGATTCCTACCTGGGCTTGCCATGTTCTCACTCCAAGGTTTACTAAGTTGGAAATTTGCAG
>CM053626.1:177387016-177425630 GCA_028646595.1 Phalanger gymnotis
TCAGGGGTGACATTGAGGTGCTGGGGAGGAGGGGCCAGAGATATCGAGAGAAAGGGGCAGCACCCCAGCAGGGATAGGACTCCCATGCCCTCCAGTGTCGCCTGCAGTCCAGATGTGTGATACTGTATCTGTCACTTGTTGGTGCCCTTTGCTACTGTTAGTGTTTGAATAACATTTGAAATGCTGTGGTTTTTTTTTTTGTCAATAAAGACAGTTAAAACAAATTTATGGATCTTACCACTTCTGTGTGCTTTTTAATCCCTTCAAAGTGATTGCTACCTCATCAAAGCCATTGGCTCCCAACAGATCCCTGGATAATAGGTTTCTTGACACCATTCTCTGTCTGGTCTCTGTTAGGCATAGGTGATGGTATCACATGGACTGAGCTGGAAAATAATAACCAAAAACTTGAAATCTGTCACCTCAGCCATCCCTAACAGGGTGCTGAGAAAGCGTTGAAACCCTGAAGGGGAGAGAAGCAGGAGGCCCTCACTTCACAAATGAAATATTTAATCCTCATCCTTCTTGAACTCCGCAGTCTTGGACATGATCTCACTCTCGCCTTAGATACTCTCTCCTCTAGGTTTTCTTGGCACTGCTCTCCTGGTTCTATCCCTCTGTCTCATTTGCTGTATCTTTGTCCAGGTTACACCCACTAGTCCTGGGAGTCCTCCAAGGGCCTGTCCTGAGCTACTCTCATTTCCCTTTAAACTCCTCATAATCTTATCAGGGCTCCCTGGGCTTGTTTCCTAATTGGTCTTTCCCCCTCTCTGCCCCATTCCATCACTTCTCCACTTTGCTGCCAAAGTGATTTCCCTAAAGTGCATTTTGACCACGCCACTCACCCCCTCAAGCTCCCATGGGTTTCCCTGTTAGCTCCAGGACCCTCTGGCTTTTAAAGCTCATCGTAACCTGGCCCTTTTCTGCCTTTCCAATATTCTTTACTCACCTCCATGGATTCTACATTGACTGATTACTTACACATGACGCTCTTTGCTCAGAACACTCTCCTTCCTCTCTTCCAACTCCTAGCTTCCATGGCTTCCTTCAAGACTCAGTTTGATTCCCACCTGCTAGAAGTCTTTTCCTTGAATCCTTCCCCAACCCCTGTGCCCTCCTTTTGGGATTACTTTTTTATTTAAACCATCTTGTGTTACCTTGTTCTTTACATATTGCTTCACTCATTCAAATGTGAGCTTCTAAAGTTCAGGAACTACGTTTTTGCCTTTCTTTGTACTCTTAGCAATGTGCTTGACATATAATAAGTGCTAAATATGCCTGTTGACTGAGTGACCCAGGGTAAGGAAGCAACTTGCATAATCTATACACCACAAATTATAATTGCTACCTGTACTTGTAAGGGGTAGTCATAGAAACACCCTGATATTTGGTGTGAAAATTGTTTTAAGATAAGGTACTCATAAACTCAGAATTACTTGTGGATGGTTTTTTCAAGAAATAGAATTTTCCCAATGCAAAATGATAGTACTCCTTTGATATCATCGGCTCACTTTTGCAACAAAGTTGTTTTTAACAAAAAAGTTTATTTTTAGTGAAAAATACTTTTTTTCTTATTCATAGGTTAGGAGAGCTGGAAGGGACCCTAGGTATGATCTAGCACAGACCTGCACAACTTGGCAGTATGTTGGAGCCATAATCAAAATAGGCTAAACTTCTTTGGGCCGCAGATAGGTTAGACTAGAGACAAACTGATGATGGTTGGTTGTGGCGGGTCACGTGACATACAGGTGAGTGCAGAAGTGACCAACCCTACAGTTTCCAAGGGCTGCGGGAAATCCTCTGGCTGATCCTATGTTGTGCAGGCCTGATCTAATCGAACCTCCTGCTTCAAATGCTTATTATCTATTTGTAACAGCTCTTCTGGTGGGAAAGAATTTGGAAATTGAGGGGATGCTGGTCAATTGGGGAATGGCTAAACAAGTGGTGGTACATGATTATGATGGAATGCTGTTGTGCTATATGTATAAGAAATGAGCAAGATGCTCGGAAAAACCTGGAAAGACTTACATGAACTGATGCAAAGTGAAGTGAGCAGAACCAGGAGAACATTGTACACAGTAACAGCAATATTGTACAATGATGAACTATGAAGGACTCAGCTATTCTCTGCCATACAATGATCCAAGACAACTCTGAAGAACTTATGATGAAAAATGCTATCCATTCCCAGAGAAAGAATTGATGTCTGGAGTCTGAATACAAATTGAAGCACACTTTTTTTCTTCTTTATTTTTCTTGGGTTTTTATATTGGTCTATGTTTTATTTTAAAAGATAACTAATATAGGGGAAAATATTCTTATTATGTATGTGACCGAGGCAAATCCCTTAACCTTCCTGGGCTTCAGTTTCCTCATTTGGAAATTGGACTACGTGGCCTCAAATACCTTGAAGTTCTAGGTCTATGACCCTAAAACATAGCATACAAATGAGTAAACAGGGCTAGAGAGGTGGTGATATAACCAAGGCTATATGTGGCCAATGGCAGAACTGGGATTTGAACCCAAGTCTCTGGTCTAGGGCTTTTTCTGGTAAACCACACTGTCTCCTTTCATTGAATCCTAATTCACTTCATGTGACCTATCTAGGTGTTTTATTTAGTCCCAGCAGATCTGGCTCCTGGGGACATGTTTTGGAGATGAGAGGTAAAACAGTACGATTATTTGGCTAACCAGCCCACTTTAGGATCTTTGCCAGCATGATTGCCATCCTCCCTCTCCACTCCTTCACCCCACCCCCACTTCCTCCTGGGCACCAACTGACATCACAGGGAGAATTCTGGGATTGGTAAGGCTTGAATTGTGAAGTCACCAAGCCAAGCCACCCACAATCCCCCAAAGCAGAAGGGTAGGCCTTGATAGGGAGACCTCAGGGCAGCAGCTAAAGGGAAAGGTAAGAAGGCAGTGCTCAGGTTAAGTAAAGATAAAGTTAATGAGGACACACTACTATTGGGTGCCCCCCAGGGGATTTGGATGACTATGTGTGCCTTCAGGTGCTCTCCACCCCAGCTGTTCCTCTCTCTGCCCAACCCAAATCAAGGGGCTGGGCTCCATTACAAATCTCAAGGGGTCTGCCTCTTTTCAAAATGCAAGGGAATTCTGTGTAGTCTGCTTTTTCAATTTTTTTTTTCAATTTTCAATTCAATTAAGTTTATTTCAGACATTTATTATGCATTGGCATTCTGGGTGCCTACTCTATAACTTCTGTGTATATCTCATTTCCCTCCATCTTGGGATGAGATTATGGAGCTGCCATCACAAATAGGAATTCAGCCTTACTGGAGGAGTGGAGCACCAGTTGTTTAGTGACCAGAAGAACCAGATAGAAGTCCCTGCTGCCTCTACCCACAATCTACATGTCCAGCTCACCTGGGTTTAGAGTGATCAGCAATGGAAACTTAAAGAACCTGATAATGTTCAGTCAGCATGGCACCAGAGAGGGTGGGATTCCCTAATCAACTGGTTCTCCTCCCATTTTATAGTTGCCAAGCTCCCAGTTACTCTTCTTAACCCTGTGTTGAGACAAATAACCTTTCTAACTATTTCTCTCCAAATTCTCATCCCTATCCACCTCAGCCATACCCTAAGGGCACCATCCGCATCCTATATCTTCTGGAACTCTTCTCTCCTTAAACTTCCTTTCTCCCTGGATCCCTTCAAATCCACTCTACCTTTTGAGGCTAATGGAAACTTGAGTCTCCAGAAGACACAGAATCTGCAGTATGGGGCAGTACTGTCATGGGGCCCAATATGTTGGTCTGGAGAGGAGTGGGCCCATTCCTTGCTTCTTGCTGCCACAGACCAACCCCCTATGACCTCTTTTCCTTTTGAGTTTCACTTCTTCCATCTCTATTACCTAGTCCAGATCTTTGTTTCAGTCATCTGCTGGCCTCTAGACCGTTGTCTCTCCTTTAAATTTTTATCTTATTTTTATTGATACCTTTTTAAACATCACATTCATATCCAAAGATATGCCTCCTGCCCACTACTTAGGGAACTACCATAAGATATACTGCCATGAATATTTTGGTGTATATGTAACTTTTCTTTTTGCCTCTGATCTCCTTGGGGTACATGCCTAGCAGTGGAATTTCTTTAGTCAAAGGGTATGGGCATTTTAGTTACTTTTTTAAATTACTTTTTGGAATAGATCAATTCACAGCTTCACAGAGTGTGAATACACCTACTTTCCATAACCCCTTTAATATTGACTACTTCCATCTTTCTTTATCTTTGCCAATCTGATAAACTGCGAGGTGAAATCTCTTTTTTTTCCTACTCTTATTATTAGTAATTTGGAGGAGTCTTTCATGTAGTTGTTAATAATTTACAATTCTTTTGAGGATGCTTTACTCATATCCTTTAAACAATTTGTCATTTGAAGAACAGCTCTTAGCCACCTATGTAATTAGTTTTCTTTGGACAGCAGTTCTCTATCAAAGATAATTGAGGCATTTTCCCCCAATTGATTGTTTTCCTTCTTAACTTGTTACACTCTGTTTATTCAAAAGTTTTTCAATTTCATGTATTCTTTCTCCTTCAAGGAATTCCTAACACATCTCACAGCCTTCTTTCTACCCCAAATCCTGCCCTCATAGTCAGTAACTTCAATATATGTTGCTGTCCCTTCAAATACCCTGTCTTCCTACTTATCAAGCCCTTCAAATCCCATTAATATACATCTTCATCCCACAGTATCCACTTACAGGGGTCATACCCCTTAACTCACCATCATTTACATATACTGAACTACCTCCATAATCCAGAACTCTGAAATTCCTCTCTTAATCATAAACCCCTATCCTTCTACCTCTCACATTCCCTCACTTCCTAGATTTGTTATGCTCACCACAACTTCCAGGCCTTCCTTCCTTGTTCTTCCCATCTGTCTCCTCTGTCCTCACTTTCCTCCCTTCACAATCTTGATCTTATAACTGTACAGTGCAATTACATACTATCGTCCACTCTTAAATTCCTTGTTCCTTTGTCCCATCTTCAGTCATAGCCTGTCAAACTCCAACCCTGCGTAATCCCCACTAACAATCCGTAGCATCAGGTGATGTTGATTGCTAATAGGAAAAGTCACACACCACTTGTATGTACCAGGTGTACTACAAAATTTTAAAATAAATGTGTTGATATCTGTAATTTTTTCATCACCTAGATTTCCCCTTATATTTTCCCCCTCCCTCTCCCAGAGTGCCCTCCCTTATAACAAATAATCTTTAAAAAAAAAAAAAAGGAAAAAAGGAGGAAGAGGGAGGAACACGCCCCACCCCCAGCAAAACCAAACAGCACATTAAAAAAAAAAATAACATTATTTGCCATGTTCTACAGTTCTACGCCTGTTCACAGCACTCTCCTCCCCACCCTCACCCTATACCTCTTATAAAGGAATTTAGGGAGGTGTCGTCGATCTCTTACAGGGGATCGTGTTTTTTTAATATTTTCATAGGATTCATTTCTGATGGTTTGTGATTGTTCTTTGTGTTATAATCTCGGGCGGGTTGTTTTCTTGGTTCTATTCTCTTTGCATCAATAAGTCTTTGCATGCATCTATATCCGTATTCATCATGTTGACTGTTTTGAACAACACAGTAATATGCCATTATGTTCATTACCACAATTTTACACTACAAACTTATACTTATCAGAACCCTCACTGCTGCACCACAGTCCTGCTTTCCTTTCCCGATTCACTCCCTATACACACTCTCCAAGCCTTTTTCCTCTAAGCATCCCTACCCTCAGCTAGTGCTTTCTCAGCTTGTCGTTCAGTGTTCCAGTTGTGTCTGACTCTTTTTGGCCTCATTTGGGATTTTCTGGGCAGAGATACTGGAGTGGTTTGCCATTTCCTTTTCTAGTTCATTTTATAGATAAGGAAACTTGGGCAAGCAGGGTTAAGAGACTTGCCCAGGGTCACACAGCTAGTAAGTGTCTGAGGCTGGATTTGAACCCAGGTTTTCCTAACTCCAGACCCAACATTCTATCCACTGCATGATCTAGCTGCCCACTTTCTTCTCAGCAGAGGACCTCAGATCCAATTTTACTTAGAAAAAAGAAGCCGTATGTTATGATTTCCCTCTTCTTTTCGACTGTGTGCCTTAAAATTTTTCCACGTTATTTCCCATTCTCCCCTTCTTTGCTCCAATCTCTGAGAAAAAGGTGGCCCTTCTTGCCAAGGTCAATACCTCTCTTTTTAAAAAATATATTGATCCTGCTTCTGACACTTGCAACCTTTATAACACTGGACAGGCTTCTGCTTGCCTTGGGCAACTCCCTAAATATGTAGTTAAGTTGAAAATTAGTCCTAGACACTGGTAGGGGCTGCTGGAACTTTGCTGTGGGTATACGTTATGGACAGATGTATTACTACTTATCCCGAAGGTTGGATAATCTCTTGTTAAATGATTGATGCCTTCTCTAATTTGGGAAAGCCCAATTTGGGGGGCGTGGAGAGAGAGGGCGGAGATTATGCCGTATCTACTATAGCTACTTAGCATTATATTGTTATGAAAAAAATTGATATATTTTGATGTTATTTCACCTTGATTTTGAAGTATATCTCTCACCTAGAAAGGTGATTTTAAAAGCGGGGCCGGGGAGGCGGGGGGGGGGGGGGGGGGGGGGGGGGGGGGGGAGGGAGCAGTTCAGCAAAACTAACCAACACATCAACTGAGTCTAATAGTATATGCAATGTTCCACACCCATAGTACCCTATCTCCTCAAGGTGGGAAGGGAGATTCTGGCTTGTTGCTTTTTAATCTCTTTTCAAGGGCTAAGCTTGGCCCTTATTGTAATGCAGTGTTCACTTTCGTTTTCGTTACAGTTCTTCCCACTTACGTTATTGGAATCCTTGTAAATGTTGTTTTCTGGGAGCTGCTTATTTCACTCAGCATCAGTTCATCTAAGTCTTCCCATGCATCTCTGAATTCTTTATATTCATCTCTTCTCAGACAGCAGCACAATGTCAATGTACTATAGTCTATTGAATCCATCCCCAACTGATTGGCTCTTGCCATTTTTTCCCCCAGTTCTTTGTGGCCAAAAAAGTGCTATTGTGAATATTTCAGAGTACATGGAAACTTTCTGTGTTTAATATCCACAGCTCATATGCCTAGCAGGGGGATTTCTGGGCCCAAAGGGCATTGATATTTTAATAACCTTTAAGCAAAATTCCAAATTACTTTCCAGAATAGTTGAATTAATTCTCAGCTCCACCAACAGTTCATTGCTGTGTTTCTCTTCAAAGATTTATATGCTCTTCATTCCATACTTTCTCTTTATTTCTGGGAGCCTACCCCCTCTATCATTCCTTCTCATTTTCAGTTTCTCCTTCTCTCACCACCTATAAACATACCCAGGTCTCCTCCATCTTTAAAAAACCTCATTGCCTCAAACTGTCATGTTTTTATCCTTCCACCCTTTCACAGCATTTAGCAGTGAGTGGCAGTGCCTAGAACACTTAATAAATGTTTGCTGATAGAGAGATTGATTTCACAGCCAAGTTCTTAGATTAATAGAGTAATCTATACTCTTCACTTCCATTCCCTCCCATCTCAGCTGACTCCTTGCAGTCTGGCAGACTGACCCTACCACTAGGCTGAAACTACTCTTTCCAAATTTACGTAGATGATGTCTTCTTAAAATAGCTAACTTTGCAGTCTACTTTTAACCATTAACCACCCCTCCCTCCCTTCTCCTGAATGCTGTACCTGCCCTTGGCTTCCAGGGGCACTACTCAGCCTTGGTTTACCTCTGTCTGACCATTCTTTCTCAGAATCCGTTATGAGATTGTTGGATCACCATCTTCTTCCCAGTAAATGTGGATGTCATTCAAGTTCTCTCTCTCAGCCTCCTGCCTTCCCACTTTCTCTCTCATTCTCTCTCTCTCTCTCTCTCTCTCTCTCTCTCTCTCTCTCTCTTTCTCTCTCTCTCTCTCTTTCTCTCTCTCCCTCTCTCTCTCTCTCTCTCTCCCTCTCTCTCCCCTCTCCTCTCCTCTCCTCTCCTCTCTTTTCTTCCTCATTCTCTCTCATTCTCTTTCTCCATTCTCTCTCCTTTTCATTCTTTTTCTTCCTCATTCTCTCATTTTCTCTTTCTCTTTCACTCTCTCATTCTCTTTCTCTTTCTTCCTCATTCATCCTAATTCTCTCTGTCTCTGTCACTCTCTCTCTCTCCTCTCTCACTACTTCTCACTGCCATTTTATCCCTTCGATTTGAAAAAAGATCTTTGCAGAACTCTTAAAGTCTTACATAAATGCTACCTGTACTCATTACTATCATTAGTATTATGGAAATGAGGAAAGACCAATTAAGAGGTTGCAGTAGAGCAGAGACCTGATAAAAATCCCAGAGATTCTAAGAGGCAGAGTTGAAGAGGGAGTGTATTCCAAGCAAGAGGAACAGCCTGGGGCTCACTTTCCTCTTCTGTAAAGCGAAGGCATTGGAATCTCTATGGTCCTATCTAGTTCTAAATCTGATTTCCTGGATCTAGTATCTGGTACCTTCCTCTCAGGCTGGTGTCATAATACTCACTTCACACTTCTAGCTTCATGCCGAGTTAAAAAAAAAAAAAAAGCAGTAGGAGGAGGTAACTATCACGGTTACCTCCTGATTGGTCTCCCAGCTTCCCTGCTTTCTAGTCAATCCTTCACACAAGGGTCAAATTACTGCTGCTAAAACACTGGGCCCCAACCCAAAAATGGCTCCCTATATGATTCTATGATATTCCAATATAAAATAAAATTCATCTTGGCATTTAAAAACCCTTCACAATCTGTATCTTACCTACCTTTCCTTTTTATATTACTATATTATGATATAAAATATATTACCATATATTTTTACATTGCTATACATACTATATTATCTATTTTATATTACTATATCATATATTTTGTTATCGTGTTATATATTTTATATTACTATATACACTATATTATCTATATTGTTACCATATTATCTATTTTATGTTATCTATATTATCTATTTTATGTTGCCATGTTACATATTCATATTACTATATATTATATACTTTATGTCATTCTGTTATATATTTTATATTACTATATATACTATATTATCTATTTCATGTTACCATGTTATATATTTATATTACTATATATACTATATAAAATGTATTACTATATTTATATTACCAGATATTATATATTTTATGTTATTCTGTTATATATTTTATATTACTATATATACTATATTCAATATATTACTACATTTTATATTACTAGTTATATAGATCTATTATGCACTTCCTTTTTATGCATTCAGCATTACAGCCAAGGTAGCCCACTTGCTGATTCCTCCAACGTTACAGGCCATATCCCATCTCTAGGTAGCACAGATTGATCCCTCACGCTTGGAATACACTCTTTTCAACTCTGCCTCTTAGGATCCCTGGTTTCTTTTCAGGTCTCAGTTCAACTGCTGTATTATATTTGGTCTTCTCCCTACCTCCATGAAAATAATAGTTAGCATTTGTACAGCACTTTAAGGTTTGCAAAGACCTTTTCAAATATCTCATTCTGTCCTCAAAACAATCGTGAGAAGTCAGTGCTATTACAAAGCAGCTGCCCAACTGCACTGGTACAGGAGGGTCCTTGCCAGGAGCTCTCTGAAACAAAGAAATCTCAGGTTCTGTTCAAACCTCCCCCCCCCCGCGCCTCATGAGCCAAAAAAAAAAAGATTTCTTCCTATCCTCATTTTGTAATTTTTGTGGTTGAGTCATTTTAGTCGTGTCCGACTCCTTGTGACCCCATTTGGGGTTTTCTTAGCAAAGAAAACGTAAATGCTTTGCAAACCTTAAAGCACTACATAAATGCTGTCGTTCAGTTGTTTTTAGTCGTGTCTGACTCTCCACCCCATCTGGGTTTTCTTGGCAAAGATACTGAAGCAGTTTGCCATATGCTTCTCCAGCTCATTTGACAGATGAGGAAACTGAGGCAAACAGGATTAAGTAATTTGCCCAGGGTCACACAGCTAGTAAGTGTCTGCTATCACATTTGAACTCAGGTTTTTCTGTACTCCAGGCTCAGTGCTCTGTCCACTGTGCCACCTTATATTTTTTTACCCAGTCAACAATAGGACATCACTGAAGATTCCTATCCAGGAGAACAATAATATGGTCAGACATGCATTAGGAAGATTATTTTACCAACTGTGTAAAGAATGAACTGGAAAAGCCAGGGAGAATGGATACAGGGAGACCAGTTAGACAGGTAGATAGATAGAGAGAGAGATAAATACAGATATATACGTATATATATACTATGTATTACAATATAAAGAGGTCCAGAGGGGCAGCTAGGTGGTGCAGTGAGTAGAGCACCAGCCCTGGAGTCAGGAGGACCTGAGTTCAAGTGCGACCTCAGACACTTGACACACTTACTAGCTGTGTGATCTTGGGCAAGTCACTTAATCCCAATTGCCCTGACTCAAAAAAAAAAAACAAGTGAAAAAAAAAACAATATAAAGAGGTGCAGAGAACCTGAACTAGGGTGGTAACCCTGGGCATGGAAAGAAGGGAGAGATGTACCACTTTGTGAGAAAGGGGCTTTTAAAAAAATTTAAATGATTTTAAATGATTTAACTCTTTCCCTTGCCTGAGATGGAAGCAGAAAGTATGTCGATAAATATTTAATAAATAAATACATAAAATGCTTTTAAGTTTCACCTGCATTATGATTCACATTTTCTCCATCCCTTTCTTAGTCTAAACAATCGACAACAACAATAAAATACACCAAGCCCTGACTGGTGGCATTCGCCCATTTCTAAGGTGTCAATACTCACATTGAAAATTTTATAGTCAGCTCTCCAAAGACGGTACCAGCTGGCTTTAGCACACTTCTATTCAGTTCAAGTCGACAAACATTTTCAATGCCTAATATGGGCAAGACAGAGCCTCGACTGCTTCATGGCTCCACGTGCACTGTGATTATTAAGCCATTGTTAGTCTCAGAAACTAGGAGGCTTGGGCACTGTCCTTCCTTTGCATTGTTCATTTCTTGGTTCCTCTGTCTCATCTAGCTACTACTGCTGCTGTAGGGTCTGAGGCTGCAAAGGACTTGAGTCCTCGTCCCTGCCTAAGTCTCCTACTGGCTATGTCACCTTGGGCTTCTCTGAGACAGAATTTCCTCATCTGTTCAATGGGGGTAACCACAGCACCCACCTCACAGGATGGTAATAAGAATTAAATGAGACGGCATAGGGCGTACCTTGTGAACACACTAGATAAAGACTAGCTGTTGCTGTTGCTGCTGCTGTTATGATCAGTATCTGTGCTATACCCTGAACATGCAGTTCAGTCTTTAGGTTCCTGGACCTTGAGTCATTGTTCAAGAGCAGTAGAGAATCCTAGTTTTAGAGCCAGAAGGGACCTCTGAGGTGTCATCAATTCCCTAATTTTACAGATAAGAAAATGGTGGTCCAGAGAGATTAAAATAGGATTTGCCCAAGATCACACAGGTAGCATTAAGTAGCAGGGGCAGAATTCGAACCTAGGTCTTATGATAACAAATCCAAGCTCTGTCCTATGGGAGGCCTTTGAGTATCAGCTTGGGTTAGGAGGGTCTTCTTTGAGGCAGCTAGGTGGCGCCATAGTGCACGGAGCTCCAGGCCTGGAGCTGAGGACTTACTTTCCTGAGTTCACTTACTAGGTGTGCGACTCTAGGCAAATCACTTAACCCTGTGTGCCTCAGTTTCCTCATCTGTAAAATGATCTGGAGAAGGAAATGAAAAACCATTCCAGCATCTCTGCCAAGAAAACCCCAAACGGGTCACAAAGAAGTCAGACTAGACTAAACTGATGGAACAACTACAAAATGGTCCTCTTACTGCCTTCTCCTTGGGTCAGGCTTCCCTTTCCCCTTGGTTCTGGGGAGACGCCATGCTTCCCAAGTGGCCTGTTTGTCAGGAAAGCTGAATAGATTAACTCATCCTGGAGGGTAGAGGTTTCCAGTTTGGAGTACGCATTCTACTAAAGAGTATGAAAAGCTTATCAAAGGGGCACAGGGAATATTTGGTAAATTACAAGGCCTCTCGAGCTTTAATTATTGAAATTAATTTCTTTATTTTATTTCTATTGGTATTCGTGGAAAATTCTAGATTTTTTTTTTCTTTTCCCGTTAGGGAGTGCAAGAAAGGTTACTGGAAGCTTAGAGGTCCAGGACAGAAAAAAGTTAGGAGCCTCACCTTTTGAAGGTTCTCTCTAAGACAAGGCCTGAATGTCCTACAATTTGGGTTTTTTTTTTCCTGCAGTCAGAAAAGCTACTCCCAATCCCCACCCCAGCCCCTGAGCAAGCTAAATTATATGACTTCAGTATAACATCTCCTCCTGCTTTTCCCTTCCCCAGGGCCCTCCCAGGACTGAGTCAAGCATCACATCCCTCTGACCCACCGTGACTCAACCCTTCCCCTCATCCCCTGCCCCCTAAGATCCCACAAGCCCAAGTCAAGATGAGTAACAGCAACAGCCTCTGTATTTTTGAAGACCGGGTCCTATGCCCCATCTGCCTGGAAGTGTTCCGCAACCCGGTCACCACAGCTTGCGGGCACAATTTTTGTATGAACTGCCTCCAGGACTACTGGGACCACCAGGCAGCCATGGGAGAAACACCTTACTGCCCCCAGTGCCGGGAGGTCTTCACCTCCAGACCCCACCTTCGAAAGAATGTCATCTTAGGAGAGATCGTGGCCTGTTTCACCCAGAACCAGACCCCAGCGCCAAACAGAGCAGTGGCCGGGCCTGGAGATATCCCTTGTGATTTCTGTTCCCCAGAAAAACTCAAATCGGTGAAGTCATGCCTGCAATGTGCAGCCTCCCTCTGTGAGAACCACCTTCGCACTCATTATGAGGACCAGGTCTTCCAGGGGCACCGTCTGCTGGAGCCTATCTGGGATCTCAAAGCGCAGCTATGCCGCAAGCACCGAAAACTTCAGCGGCTCTACTGCCGGACAGAGGGTTGCTGCGTTTGTGGGGCCTGCCTGTTGGAGGAGCACAAAAATCATGACACTATCCCGCTGGAGGAAGAGCGAGCCCGCAAGGAGGTGAGGGAGGAAGGCTGGAGAATAGGGAGGCTGGGCTCTCTTTGGGATGCCTACTGGTCCCCTGGAAACCTTTTTTAAAAGTTCTATGGCTAAGGTCATCACTTGGGTGGAGGAGGAGGGCTCAGGGTCAGGGAACAGCTGAAGGAGGGAGGCCTGCTACAAGCTTAGGGGTGCCTGGTGACAGCCATGTTTGGGGAAGGCCAGGGAACGGGGACAGATCTGACTATGGGAGCCCAGGACCTCCCTAAGCGTTCCTCCCACTGGCTCTGGCTAACTCCTCTTCCCACACTCCCTTCTGTTATTCCCAGTTGTCCCATCAGCAGGATGAGATAAGGATATCTGCTCTCAGCAATATCCTTTCCCCATCGCCGAGAATGATGCTTCCTAGCTCTCCCACACTGGGATAAGCTTGAGGGACTTCACAACGTTTAGATATTACTCCACACCAAGACTCAGTTCCAGCCTACAATCATCAGTCTGTTAACTCAGCTGTAATATAGTCATAGACTCTCAGGTCTAAAATAGAGCATAAGAATTTATTGAATAATAATAATAATACTAGCTGGCCTTTTTACAAGGTGTCCCAAAAGTCTTAATGCAGTTTTAAGCTTTAATAATTTCAGAAGCATAAATGTTACATACAAAACACATCGTTTGAGAGTGTAATTATTTAAATTTCTTATATACCTGTTTAGCTTTGTAAATTTTGATAATAAAATTTTAATTTAAGTTAAATTTTTAATTACGTTTAATTTAATAAAGTTAAGTTTAATTTTAAATTTAAGTGTGATCTTAACAAAGATGACACTTTCTTAAACCAGTAGATCAGTAGAGGAGGTCCTCCTGCTTGGTCACCCCAGTCCTGTGATCTATCTCTATTATATTTTTTCTTTTGGGGCCACATCAAAATGGTTCTGTATGCACTGATCCTTTGTTGTTTAGATAATCTTAAGGCTACGATTACAAATGAAATACTTTTAGTCACTGAACCGAAGATGATGCAAGTTTCATGAAGCCCAAAAACTGACTTAGAGCAAGATATAGCACAAGATGGAGGTTATGTCAAATTTTAATAAGAAACATATCAACATCTTAAAATTTTAGATAATTACCCTTTCAAATGTGGCTATGTATAAGTTTGCAGCATTCATATTTCTGGAGTTGTTTAGGCTTTAAACTCTGCAAAGATCTTTGGGATGTCCTGTGGAATGTTTCAATATTTGCAAAGGGCTGTGCACTTATTAACTAATTAGATCCTTGCAACAACCCTGTGAGGCAGGTGCTCATATCACCCCCATGTTATGGGTAAGGAAACTCAGACACAGAGAGATTAAGCTATTTGACCAGGGTGAAAAAGCTACTAAGGTTCAAACTCAAGGTCTTTCCGACTCCAGGTCCTGTGCTCTAACCCAGGGGTGGGGACCCACATGTGACCCTCTAGGTCCTTGAGTGCTGCCTTTTGACTGAGCCCAAGTTTTACAGAACAAATTCTTTTATTAAGGGGATTTGTTCTGTAAAACTTGTACTCAGTCAAAAGGCAGCACCCAAGGACCTAGAAGGCTACATGTGGCCTCGAGGCTGAAGGTTCCCACTAAATCACCTGGCTACTTCATTCTAGTTAGTCATAGAACCATATTCTTGGAGGTCACCTTAGTTAAATCTTTCACTCCTACAATGAGGGGATCCATTCTTTTTTTTCGAGACAATCAGCATTAAGTGATTTGCCCAGGGTCTAGTGTCTGAGGCTGTTATTTGAACTCAAGTCTTCCTGATTCCAGGACTTTGCTCTATGCATTGTGCCACCTGGCTGCCCTGAAGTGATCCATTCTATAACAACCCTAGATGGAGGATGGGAAGGGGGTGGTAGCATCCAACCCCTGTTTGTTCACTCCCAGTGATCAGGCAACTCCCTACCTAGAGAGGTGACTCATTCCATTTTCAAATAGTCTTCATTATTAGTCTTTCCATATGTAATAGCTAGTTTTGGCAGCTAGATGGCACCAGTGGATAGAGTGCCAGGTCTAGAGTCAGGAAGACTCATTTCCCTGAGTTCAAATCTAACCTCAGGCACTTACAAGCTGTGTGACCCTGGGCAAGTCACTTAACCCTGTTTGCCTCAGTTTTCTCATCTATCAAATGAGCTGGAGAAAGAAATGGCCAACCACTCCACTTGGGGCCAAGAAAACCCCAAATATGGTCATGAAGAGTCAGACATGACTGGAAACGACAATGTTATTGCATTTATATAGTGTTTTAAGGTTTGTAACGCACTTAGTTTTCTCATCTGATAACATATATACACATATGCATACATATATACATCTACACGTGCATATACATACATATACATGCATATATACACACATAAGAGAGAGAGAGCAAGCATGGCCTACATCTGTGTATGTATATGCATATGTATATGTATGTGTATGTATATATAGATAGATAAATAGATCTATACAGATGCATCTAGCCACCTACATTTCTATACCTATATTTTTCTATATACAGCTATATCTACATCTATATCTATCTGTCTAGTCTATCAATATCATCTGTACAAACAGGGGCCATGTTTAGAGTTGCTGTTTCTTGCTTCTACATAAACTTTGGAGACTCCTTCCAGCTTAGCACAGAGAAGACATGGCAAGCCCTGAGCTGTTCCTTGGTGCGGGCCCTCCCCCTTCTAACAGTGACTGCACCAGTTAAATGAAGAGCTAGCTTCTGGCGTGGCCTCCTGAACCTCAACTCTCCAGGTGGCATCCACTGAAGGAAGTGGGGGTAGGGGTGGGGAAGGCAGGCCTTTCTCCACCCTGGCACTGTGGCTACTGTGCCCACAAGGCAGCTAGGGCAGGGAGCTCAATGAGGTGAGCTTGCACATGGGCTTTAGGCTGCCTCTTTCTCCTTTGTGTTTTCTTTCCCCAGCCTCCACTTAATGGCTGTATTTTGGGCCCTCCTGCCTTAGGGTGAATGTCAATGAGAACTGTTTCCCTTTGGAACAGCAACCCTGAGGGTCTTCCCCTCCCAGCTTAATTTTTTTTTAATTTTTTTTTCTAATTAAAGGTGCCATCCCTTAACTCACTTCTTAAAGAAGCCTATTCACTGAATGGGCATTACCTTACTCTGAGTACATGAAAAGGCCTTAGCCTAAAAGGGCCTGGGTCTCCCACTGCATCCTGGGCCACCTCTAGTCATCCTAATGAACATCTGGTCACTAGATCCAGATGGCTCTGGAGGAGAAAGTGAGGATGGCGACCTTGCTCAGCCCTCCCTCACTCAAATCAAAGTCAACTGCAAGTCATATCATCACTTCCCTGATGTCATAGTCCTCTTCAAGAATGAAGGACAAACACAACCTTCCTTTCCCGAGTAGATGACTAGCAGCCTTGAAATGGATGTGTCCAGGATTGGAGGGGGCCTCTGAATTCAAGGAGTCTGGAAGTCTTTTGATTTCAGTGGTAGCAGCCTCCACAGTAGTGGTGGTGGCTGATGGCAGGGGGAACTTCTACACTAGAGAGGATGGCCACCGATAGGAAGACTAGCTCCGCCCTGGCCATTATATTAGCAGATATATACTAGGAGCTTTTTGGATAGGGCAGTGCTAAGGTGAAACCAAATGCCTAACTGGTAGCCCCGCAAATTGCTTTATGTTCTGATGAGGTTTAAGTATCAGTTTTCTAACAGATTGTAAGAGCAGTTATATGTTAAGTTACTGAATCTTGTTCTGTTAATATGCATTTGTGTCTTTTATGTAAAGCATTTTTTTGTGTATATGGTAATAAATTACCTGACCCATACTTGGTCTGTATTGTATACTGAATATCTTTTTCTTCCTACTTTTGGGTGAACCCAAAACATAACCCAAGAAATAAACCAACCCATGAATGGTAGGGGGCTTAATGAGCCACAAGATTGTAAGAAAAGAGAGCCCCCTCTCATTAGAGGCAGGCTGCCCCAGGACTGAACTTGGTTCACCTGCATGCTGGGGCATAGGATGGCGAGTAGTATCAGCCCTCCTTGCCCCTTTGGGGACCTCATCTGGTTTTTGAGGGGCTGATGCAGGAACTTAGGCTTCATCAGAACATAAACCCTTTGTAGGATTATTAATTAGTCATTTTATGTTTCGCTTCAGGTTGTCACTCTCCAAAAAAATTCCTAGTATATATGGGCTGGTAAAATGGCCAGGGATTGAGCCAGTCCTTATCAGTGGTCATCCTCTCCAACGTAGAAGTTCCCCCTGCTATCAGCTACCACCCCTCCTGTGGATGCTGCCGCCACTGAAATCAAAAGACTTCCAGACTTCTTTTTGAAAAATAATATTTTATTTTTCCCAATTACGTGTAAAGATGATTTTTACATTCATTTTTTTAAAAATTCCCATTCCAAATTTTCTCCCTCCTTCCTTCACCTCCCCCATCCCTGAGATGGTAAGCAATTTGTTATAGGTTATACATGCACAATCTTGCAAAACATATTTCCATATTAGTCATGTTGTGGAGGAAAACACAGACACAAAGAAAAAGAAACCACAAAAAAGTAAAGAAAGCAAAAAGTAGTATGCTTCGATCTACATTCACACTCCATTGGTTCTTTCTCGGCTTCTAGGCTTCTTGAACTCAGAGGCCACCTCCAATCCTGGATGCATCCATCTCGAGGTTGCTACTCAGTCATCTACTCAGGAAAGGAAACACAAAGGAGAAAGAGGCAGGCTGAAGCCCATGTGCAAGCTCACCTCATTGAGCCCCCTGCCCTAGCTGCCTTGTGGGCACAGTAGACATGGTGCCCCCCCACCTCCTTCACTAGATGCCACCTGGAGAGTTGAAGTTCAGGAGGCCACGCCAGAAGCTAGCTCTTCATTTAACTGGTGCAGTCACTGTGAGAGGAAGGAGGGTAGACACCAAGGAACAACTCAGGGCTCACCATGTCTAGGAGGAGGCGCCAAAGTTCTCACATGGTTGACCACAACCGAGAAAGGACAACTCTGAGCGTAAACCTCATTATATTTACACTTAAGCAAAATTTCCCTCTATGCCTTCTGTTCACCAGTTTGAGTCCTGCACTCTGGAATAGCAAAGAATAAACCTGGCAGCTTTTCTAGCTGCTATAGCACTTTCAGTCCTTGAAGACCGCTCTCAGGCTCTGTCTCCAGACCTTTTTTCCCCAGTCTAAATGTTCCCATTTCCTCCAGAAAATTCCTCCAGATTCCTCAGCATCCTCCTCGCCCTCCTCTGGGTACAATACCTCTCTTAAAGTGGAGCGTCCAGAGCAGGACAAACAGTCTAGGAGCTCCCCCACCATCGTATTTGTTCCAGAAGACAAAGGGAATCAGTCATTTCCTTTGCCCTTGGCACTCTTCTTCTGCTGTTGCTCAGGTCTGATTCCTTTTTGAGTAAACATATCACACTGTTTTTTCATGTTCACTTTGAAGCCTTTTTCAAAGAAGCCGTCATCAAGCCAGGTCTCTCCCATCCTGTTACTTGAGAATTGGTTTTTTTAAGTCTTGGTGGAGGACCTGATGTGTATCCTATTCAATACTGTTGTCCTCTTGTTAGTTGAAGTGCATAGTTCTGACCTCTAGAGATTTGATGGGGAGGAGGAAAGAGAAGCAACGGTGGTGTGGTAGATGGGAAGCTGGCCTTGAAGTCGGGACGACCTGGGTGTTGCAGTCCCATCTCTGACAAACACAAGCTGTGTGACCCTAGGCATGCCATTTCTCTGTGTACCCAAGCCACTGGCGGAACAGCCAGGCAGCGTAGTGGATAGAGCGCTAGACCTGGGAATGGGATGACTTTGAGTTTGTAATTCTGTCTCACTTACTAGCTGTGTGATCCTGGATAAGTCCCTTAAACTCTACCTGACTGTAAAATGAAGATGATAATAGCACCTACCTCCCAGGGTTGCTGTGAAGATCCAATTACATATGTAAAGTGCTTTGCAAACCTTTAAGTGGTATATTTGTCGTTCAGCCGTTTTCAGTCGTGTCTGACTCTTCATGACCCCATTTGGGGTTTTCTTGGCAAAGATACTGGAGTGGCAAAGATAATTCTCCAGGTCATTTTACAGATGAGGAAACTGAGGCAAACAGGGTTAAGTGACTTGCCCAGAGTCACACAGCTATTAAGTGTCTGAGGCCGAATTTGAACTGAAGTCTTCCTGACTCCAGGCCCAGTGCTTTATCCATTATGCCAGCCAGCTGCCACCAGCATTGTAATTCAGTTAAATAAATATTTAAGAAGCAAATATTTCTTAAGCACCTGCCAAGCATATTAGCTATCTCTCTCATCTTTTTCTGTATGACCCATCATTTTGATAGGCATGCTTTCCATATCTTCATTAAGACATCAGTGAAAATATTGAACAAAACCAAGCTGAGGGCAGAGAAACTTGGGCTAAGCCACTAGAGATTCCCTTCCATATTACTTAACAATCCTTTATATTCCTTTCTGTTTGTTGTTGTTGAGTCATTTCAGTTGTGCCTCACTCTCCATGACCCCATTTGGGGGCGGGGTGTTATTTTTTTTGCAAAGACACTGGAGTGCTTTGCCATTTCCTTCTCCGGCTCATTTTACAGATGAGAAAACTGAAGCAGACAGGGTTAAGTGACTTGCTCAAGGTCACACAGCTATTATATATCTGAGGCTGAATTTGAACTCAGGTCCTCCTAAACTCCAGGGCCAGTGCTCTATCCACTGCACCACCTAGCCCTTCTCTATACTCTTTGGTATAGTCCTTCAACCATCATCCAGGTCACATTTATCCACATTGCCAAAATTATCGCAAATTTTGTTAAATGCTTTGCTAAAGCGCAGGTCCAGCTTGTCCAAACAATTTTTCCCTGTACCTAGCTAGTAATCCTAACAACGAAGGATGACTTGTTCATAGTGAACCCACAATGCTTCCTATTAATGATGTTCCTTTTCCTTTCTAAGTGTTCACGAGCTATCCAACTAATACCCCAATCTAGAATTTTTCCCAGTGGATTGACAATATTCAAACAGCTTCCAGGATTTGCTTTTTTCTTCTTTGAAAAAATCAGAACATTCACCACTTGTATTCTTTACAAGTCCTCAGAGACCACTCACCAGTAATATGTCCAAGTTTGTTCAATTTTCTGAAGTGTAATCCTTTGGGGGCTGAATTCATATGCTCATTTTAAAAATCAGTTTTATTTTCAGTTACAAAGTTTCTCACTCTGCCCCCTCCCCCACCAATTGAGATGGTAAGAAATATGATACCTATTATACACATGAAGTCATGCAAGACATTTCCACATTAGTCCATGTTCAGAACAAAAAAAAAAGGCAAGAAAAAAAGGAAAAATATCTGTCTCGGTCTGCATTCTGAGCCCATCAGTTCTTTATCTGAAGATGGATAGCATTTCTCATCATGAGTCCTTTGGAGTTCTGGTGGATCATTATATTGAAGAGTTTTTCACAGTTGTTTGTCTTTACAATTTTGCTGTAACTGTATACATTGTTCTCATAGTTCTGTTCACTTTGCTTCAGTTTACATAAGCTTTCCTAGGTTTTTCTGAAATCATCCCCTTCATCATCTCTTGGCAAGTAGATGGTGTAGCAGATAGAGTGCCTGGTCTGGAGTCAGGAGGATCTGAGTTCAAATCTGGCCTCAGATACTTACTAGCTGTGTGACCCTGGACAAATCACTTAACCCTGTTTTCCTCAGTTTCCTCATCTGTAACATGAGCTGGTGAAGGAAATGGCAAACTACTCCATTGTCTCCATTGTCTCTGCCAAGAAAACCCCAAATGGGGTCACGAAGAGTCAAGACACAACTGAAACAACTCAATAATATCATTTCTTACAGCACAACAGTATTCCATTGCAATCATATGCCACAGCTAGTTCAACCATTCTCCAATTGAGAAGATCCAGGGGCACTTAAGTGGCATAGTGGATAAAGCATCAGGCCTTCAGTCAGGAAGACACCGGCTCAAATCTGATCTCGCATTTACTAGCTGTGTGACCCTGGGCAAGTCATTTAACCCTGTTTGCCTCAGCTGCCTCATCTGTAAAATGAGCCAGAGAAGGAAATGGCAAACCACTCCAGTATTTTTGCCCAGAAAACCTCAAATGGGTTCATGAAGAGTCAGACACAACTGAAACAACCGAGAAGATCCAATTGGGAAATTGCCTCCAATTCTTTTCCACCACAAAAAGAGTTGCTATAAATATTTCTGCACACATGCATATGCTCATTTTGTAGCACAGTTACTCTTTTAAAAATCTCATCTCTCTGTGGCTTCAGTTTCCTCCTATAAGTGTTTATTCCTACCTTTTCCAATCTGAAGATTATTCTCAATAGACAAGTCAGAAGCAAGCTAGGAATTGAGTAGTTTTGCTTTTTTCTCCTCTGTTAACCAAGAACCTCTGAGTAATAGTCTCATCCATGTCTTATGACTCTTGATCCAAAAAGAATTAAATATCTATATCTATATGCAGCAGTACCATGGATAGTGGTCCATGAACTTGGATGGGGAAAATAATAATTATATCTTTGTTTGTACTAACCTCAAAATGAAATTTAGCATTTTCCTTCGATTATGAATTTAAAAAAATATATTCTGAGAAGGGGTCTCTAGGCCTCACTAGACTGCCAAAGACATGCCACAAAATAAAAATCAAGAACCCTTGGTCTATAGGGCTAGAAACTGAACCTGGGATTTGATTTGGAATAGGAAGCACTCTACCAATGCAAGTCAGCACTGTCTTTGCCACTTAGAATCTTAGAGAGCTGTCCAAGGCACAAAGAGAAGTTAAGTGACTTGCCCAGGGTGACACAGCTGGCGTGGGTCAGGGCAGGCCTTAAACCCAGGTTGTCCTAGTTTTGAAAGCTGGCTCTCTATCTACTATGTCATGCTGTGTCTCTCTTCATTTTAAGGGTGAGAAAACTCCTTTCACTGCCAAGCCTAGATCTGACTTCTTGCTTCCTAAAGTGCTAAGTCTGAAGCGAGCCTAGTGCCCTGCACAGCAGCATGTGGGCCCTGGGTGTGCTAGAAAGAAGTCAAGGGAGAGGGAAGAGGGCAGCTTGATTATGTCCATAGAGATACTCTGGTTCTATGTGTTGTTATATGACACTCAAGCCTCTTGTTTAGAAGGTAACTCCAATAATCTCATGGACTTCTTATCTCATTGATTGGACTATTCCTTCCAATATTGCTTATGTAACTCATCTATGTCTACCCATCTCTGTGCCTGTCCATTGCTTTTGGGTAGGGGTTCTACTCTTGACAGAAAGGCTTTAGTAGCACTAAAATCCATCAGCAGCTCTGAAATACAGTACGAGCTCTCTCTCCATGCATTTGTTTTATTTTTATGGCATTGCCTTTTATTTTTTAATATAATTCATTTATTTTTAGTTCTCAACATTCATTTCCATAAGATTTTGAGTTTGAAATTTTCTCCCCCTCTTCCTTCCCCCTCCCCAAGCTGGCATGCAAGCTGATATAGGCTCTACTTATACATTCATATTAAACATATTTTCACATTAATCATGATGTAAAGAAGATTTAGAACTAATGGGAGGAACCATGAGAAAGAAGAAACAAAACAAAGTAACGAGAGAAAAGGAGAGCAAATAGTATGCTCCTATCTGCATTCAGACTCCAAAGTTCATCCTCTGGATGTGGACAGCATTTTCCATCGTGAGTCTTTTAGAGTTGTCACAGGTCCTTGCATTGCTGAGAAGAGCTAAGTTTATCAAAGTCAGTCATCACACAATATGGCTGTTACTGTATACAGTGTTCACCTGGTTCTGCTCGTTTCACTCAGCATCAGTTCATATAAATCTTTCCAGGTTTTTCTGAAGTCTGCCTGTTCAGCATTTCTTATAGTCCAATAGTATTCCATTACATTCATATACCACAACTTGTTCAGCCATTCCCGCCTGTCTCTTTTTTCAAGGCAATCAGGGTTAAGTGACCTGCCCAGGGTCACAAAGCCAGTAAGTATCTGAGGCTGGATTTGAACTCAGGTGTTCTGACTCCTGAGCCAGTGCTGTATCCACTGTGCCACCCAGCTGCCCCAATGCAATGGTTCTTAGGGGAAAAAAGAGCAATGGTTTTGGCAACACGGGGAGAGAAGACAGAGCACTTTGAAGTCTGTATTTCTGAAGGGGGTGACTTCCTCTGTATCCCCTCCCCTCTGCCCCAGGTAGAAGTCCGGAAAGTCCAGGCCAATGTAGAGAACCAGATGTTGATCATCGCATCTGATAGCCAGAAGCATCGTGGTCGGGTAGCTTTCCTCACGGTAAGGTTGGCATATGCCCCTAAGCCCAGGCTTCCAGGGTGTCCCCTGGGGCAGCCCATAAGTCAGGCTGCAGTGGGGATGTCAGAAGACTTAGAAAGACATCCAGGGACTCAGCATCTGTCTAATATCTCTACCCCTGACTTCTCAAGGTGAATGAAGTGGTTTGGGGTAGGATTGGGATATTGGGATAGGATAAGATGAGATGAGATGGGTGGGATGAATTGGGATGGGATGAGCCAAATTAGTATGGGGTTGAGATGGGATGGGATGGGATGGGATGGGAACAGATAGAACCCAGTCCCATAACCTAATTGAAGGGAGTTAGGACTCCTTGTTTGGATTCCCAATTCCATTACTAGCTTTTGGCCATGGGGACACCTTGAGGACAAAATCCCTGAGTTAGCTCTAGATCTCTAATATACAGTCCTAACCATTGGGCATTCACCTTTCTTTCCTTTGCTGAAGGGGGGCTTACCTGGGTGTGGGACTGAGGGAAAGGTCTTGGCTCAAGTGCTAGGAGTTACCCCTCAGGCTGAACAACTTGTGGAGTGCACTCCCACTCTCCCCAAGGTGGGGGAGGTCAGGGATTCTTCTCCCCTACCCCTCCAGAAACTGATCCAGACAGTACGAGAGGATGTCAACCGTTGTTTTGCGGACATCGGGAGGGAGGTAAAGCGGCTGCAGGTGAAAGTCTTGGAGTTTGTGGAAAAGGAGGAGGCAGCTGCCCTTGGTCAGCTGGGCAGCTCTATCCAACAAAGCCACAGTCGCCTCTTAGAACTAGAGGGTGATAGTGTCTGGCTCCGGAGCCTGCTCACCAACCAGAGTGACCAGCAGTTTTTAGAGGTAAGAGTTCCTCGAATAATACTACCCCTTATCCCACCACTATCCCTTCCCCAAGCCCTTGCTAGGTCTTATAGCAGTAGAACAGCTGCTGTGACCACTGACTTGCTCTACAAACTTGGGCAAGTCACTTCATTACGAAGATGTGGAATCAGAGGACCTAAATTAGAAACCTTGTTGCTTACTATCCCCTTGTAGGTAGTGTTACTACTTACAGGTAGTAAGACAAATCTCTCCACCTGCTTGTAAGTAGTACCTGTACTACTTACTGGTAGTAAGACAAGTCTGTCTACCTACTTCTAGGTAGTACCAGTATTACTTACAGCTAGTAAGACAAGTCTCTTAACCTCCCCCAGGCCTGAGTTTCCTATTTGTAAAATGAGTTTGGGTTTGAACTAGAGGATCTGTAAATTTCCTTCTAACTTTTAAGTCCTATGATCCCACAATATCTCTGGGCCTCAGTTTCTTCTCTATAAAATTTAATTCAATTCAACAGGCATATATTAAACACATATGTACAGAATGCTATGATGGACTGAGGATGGATTTGCAAGCAGTTACTTCTTGTCTTTTCCTCATCCTGAACAAAACTGTATTTCTTAGGCCTTCATTGAGATCAAAATATCAAGAAAAGAAGCATTTTAAAATAACTCCCAAGGCTTAGCAGAAACCCTTTCTCATTAAAAAAAAAAAAGTGGCCCCTCAATGACCCACCCAACTGATCTGTAGTTTAAGTCATTTTCTGTCATAAATGTGGCAGTACCCTGAGCTTGGAGCACTTGCCAGGATCATTAAGGAAAAGGGGGGAGGGAAGGAGGGAGAGAAGGGAAAAGGCATGGGAGTAGGAAGACGGGCAACTTGTGCCCCACCTCCCTCACTGCCACAGCTGCCACTCCCGGGGCAGCCCGAAGCTCCCAGCTTCCTCTCCCCGGGTCCCTGGCCCCAGCCCATCCCACCTCCTAGGAGTTCCCGAGGTTGAAGCGGTTCCCAGCCTGCACAGAGTCACTGCTGGGTACCACGTGTGAAGAAACAAACAGCTTTCCTCGGCTCTCGGAGATCCTAGCTGAGCTTCGGGCCCAGCTGGCTGTGGTGGGCCTCCGCTTTGTCAACCAGCTTCTTCTAAAGGGTGAGTGTCAGCCAGAAGGGCTTGATGACAGCTGGGAAGGGAGTGAAGAGGAGTTAGGGACTAGCGATCATTTGCCTGCATCTTTCCTTCCACACACCTACCTAGCTGGAAGAGAACTTGGGGGGAACCTACATTGTTCACATTTTGGGGGGGGGCTGGCCTGAACCCTGGACCACTCTGTCCAGTAACCTGCCACTTGTGACTGAGAGAAACCAGCTGTTGGGAAGTAGTTTGAGGCTATTCTCAACTGAGGTCTACATCTCAGGCCTGCATCTCAGATTTACATCTGAGATCTCTATCTACATCTACAAGATCTTTATCTCCTCCAGGAATTAAGATGCGTTCCTATGAGGTGTTGCCCCCAGCTGTGGACAGGAAGAATCTACTGAAGTGTGAGTCCAGGGTCTTGGGGTGCCTTGCCCTTTGAGGGGGATGGAAGCAGCAAGGTGCAGTGGGGAAAGGATTAGATCTGTTGTGAAAGGTTCAAATCCCAGTTCTGCCACCTACTATCTATGTGATCCAGAGCAAACCATTTAACCTTCTAGACCTCTACTTCCTTATCTATAAAATGAGGAGATTAGATTAGATTGATCCCTAAGGTCTGTTCTAACCCAAAAATAAGCTTGCAAGGGACCTGACTCTTAAGTCCTTTCTGCTACTTGCTCTTCTTCCATTCTGTTCCCTTGGGAGAGAATCAGCCTCTCTATCCTTCCCCATCCAACCACCATCCCAACCCCCAAACAAATAACCTTGAGACTTCAGGGATATCATTGAGGGAGTTGACTTTAGGCAGCCTCATCAGGAGGTGAGTGGAAGTTCTTACTCCGAAAGAACCTTAACTGAACCAGGCCGCTCTCTGTCCTCTGCTGCCTTCCAAAAGCTAAGTCCCTAAGGTTCCCCTGCCCTTCACCTGCCATCCACTTCATACTCAATTTCATATCCAAGGCCCATCTCTCCCACTCCACACTCCCCTTAAAGCCCCTCCCCCCTTTGCAGGTAGCTTTCCCTGATTAAACAGGGAATGTTCCCTCTACATACATTTGAACATAGTTCTGCGTTCCAGTTATTTTTAATTAAAAGATTCTTATATGAAGAGCACGTCTGCGTCCTCTCCATAGCAGGACAGGGAACGGACACAGCAGTATCACTGGCAGCCCCTCAATTCATTCCCCATACCCTTGTACCCTCTCTCCAGCTGGACATGCAATATATGCCCAATCTACAACCTGTCAGCAGTCCACAAGTACTTACTTAGTAAGCACTTACGTACGCCAGGCACTGTGCTAAATGTGGGGTTCCCCCCTGTAAGAGCCTGGCCAGGTAAAGTCCTAAGCCCCAGACTCTCTCTGATCTCCTGCTAAGGTAACCTAGGGAAAGCCCATTTAGTCATACCGAGACAGCTCAATCGGGTGAAGAGGAGGGAGAGAGACCAGAGTTGAGGGGCCCCTGGAGAAGGGGTCCTCAGGAAGCGGGGACTTCTCAGGTGAATGGAATGACCCTCGAGCAAATGATACGCAAACCAGCGCAGCTTCTTTTCTCTAAGGAGTCCGGAGCTCCGGGCTCTCTGGTCCCGGGTCTGCAGCGCTGTCCCTCCCCTCCTTCCCCTCTCCCACCCCCCCTCACCAGGCTACTGCAACTTGAACTTTGACTCAGCCACGGCCAGCGAGGAGCTGTTCCTGTTCAAGGAGACCCACTCGGTGCTGAACCTGGGCATCCTCCTGGAGCCCTACGCCTCGGGCCCCTTCCCGGGGTTCAACCAGTGGCCCCAGGTGCTGTGCACCCAAAGCATGGCCGAGGGCCAGCACTACTGGGAGGCCGAGGTGTCCAACTCGTGGGTCTGCGTGGGCGTCACGTACAGCTGCAGCCCCCCGCCCAGTGGGCGACCCCGGCGCAACATCGTCTACCTGATCGGCCGCAACAGCGCCTCGTGGTGCCTCGAATGGGACTCGCTCAAATTCTCGGTGTGGCACAATAACACGCAGACGGTGCTCCAGGGGGGCTATTACCGCACCATCGGCGTGGCCCTTGACTACCCGGCTGGCTGCCTCTCCTTCTACGGCGTGGCTGGAGGCATGAGTCTCATATACCGCTTCCTCACCAATTTCCTGGAGCCGCTTTACCCGGCAGTCATGGTCAGCAGCGGGGCCTCCATCACCCTCAAGCAATACCCCGAGTCTTAACGGGGCTAAGGACAGTCGGAGGGAGGGCCGCCCCCTCCCCACGCCGCCTCCCGCCGCCGCCGCCGCCACCCTCCCTCTTGGCCAAGGTCTCAACTACAAATAAAATTGGATTCTATCTCACTCCAAGGACAACGGTGGTGGAAAGGGATTTTTGGGGAGTGGGGAAGTTTGGGGGACCTGGGGAAGAGGACAGGTGGAGAAGGCTAAAGGAGTCTCCAGAGGGCCAGGAGTAGTATCCAGGGGATGTTCGCTCTCCCCCACCATCTTTTATCCCCCCACCCAACACTCAACCCACCAAAAGCCTAAGCAGAAGGGGAGCGAGCACAATACAACACTACCACCATCCGTCCTGGCCAGCTTCCAGGCACAATGGTCTCTGGGGAAAGCCTACGCTGGTAGTCCCTCTGAGGTCCTAAGGGTTTTCTTCTCTCCACTGAGAAGCAAGTTCAGTCCCCATTAGCAGGAAACTACAAATAAGATGCTCCCAGAACTTAGCTCAGCAGACCTTGCAAGCCAACCCTATGCCACTGGGCATCTAGCTCTGGGAGAGACCCAGGCCCGAGTTATGCTGCTGTGGAAAACACAAGTGAGTCTAGAGTGGATACGACTGTGGTATGACTCTTCTCAGCCACTACCAGCATTCCCATCAGCTAGGTTCAAGACCAGAGCACAGTTAATAACACCCGCGGTCAGGTCCCAAGGAGCCAGCTGGAGATTTCTGAACATACATGAGATTAGTTCAGATTGAGGTTTCCAGGACTCACCGTTAAGGGATGAGTTTAGGAGTGAGGGAGGCTGAAGGTCCTTCCCCATCCCTGGAATCTGTCTTGGGTCTATCAGCTGAGGGTATGACTGCTATGATTTTTAGGGAAAGCTTGGACCCCAACATGACTTCTTTAGCTAATAGACTTAAACCTTGACAAACCAACAGAGGAATGAGTACCTGGATTTGAACCTGACCTCAGATTCTTAAGTAGGTAATTCGCTTCATCTCTGAATCTCAGTTGACTTATCTGTAATTATACTTTCAATACCTACTTTGAAATCCTATGGAATGTTAGTTATTGGGGGGGGGGGGAACCTGAGGCCCAGAGAGTCACACAGCTAATAAGGAAAAGAATCAGGATTCAAACTGAGGGCTTCTGACCACAATTCTAGTGTTCTTTCTACCACACTATGCTATCTAGTCCTGACACAGATTCAAAGATATTTGGGTGGACACAGGAGTCTGGGACCAACTGAGCCCATGTCTCCATCCCCAGAATCCCCATCACACCTCTAAAACATACAGAGTATTGACTAAATCTGCTGTGAGGTGGAGTATTCAAGTCCAAGCCACGCCTGGTTCAAAGCCTCCACCTTAACTGTTTTCCCCAAAAAGAGGCTAGGTAAATTTCAAGGCTACCCTGGAGCTGTACTTTCAGCCCTGCCCACCCCACATCTGTCTAAACTTTTGATGGACTTCCTTTCTAAAATTATTTTACTTAAAAAAAAAGATTTATTGGGATAGCTTTTGTTCATATATCACAATCATTTCTGGAAATTTCTCCCCTTCTCCCCCACCCCACCCTCCCAGAATTAAACCCTCCTTTGTAAAAAAGATAAATATTTAGGTAAATCCTGTTGATGTATTTTTTTCACCCTAGTAGACTCCTACTTCTCTGCTAGTTGAACGCTTTCTTGTAACAGATAAATTGATAAGCAAAAAAAAAAGATGCAATGCCCCCTCTCTGATAATATATACATTTTCCCAAATCATCTCTGTTCTCTCTACCAAGAGAAAGGAGTTATGTTTCATCATCTGTTCTCCCTATACCATTATTGGTTTTTCAGTTACTTGGAATTTGGCTCGAGGCCTTGGCAGCCTGCCTGACCAGCAGCCCCTGAGGAAGAGAAAGTTCATAGAGCCATAGGATCTCAGAATGTTATAATGTAAAGCAGGAGTTCTTTTGAAAAATTTTTTAAAATATTTTTCTCAATTACATGTAAGAACAAGTTTTAACCTTTTTTTTTTTTTACAATTTTGAGTTCTAAATTCTCTCCCACCTCCCCTCCCCTCCCCCATCATTAAGAAGGCAAGCAATTTGATAATGGTGATACATGTGTAGTCAAGCAAATCATATTTCCATATTAGTTATGTTGTAAAAGAAAACAGACAAAAAACAAACCCCAAGAAAAATAAAGTTTAAAAAACAGTATGCTTCGATCTGCATTCAGATTCCATCAGTTCTTTCTCTGGAGGTGAAAAGTGTTTTCCCCCATAGGTCCTTCAGAATTGTCCTGGTTCTTTGTATCGTCCTTCACAGTTGCTCATTGTACAATATTGGTGTTACTGTGTAAGCTGCTCTCCTGGTTCTGCTCACTCCACCTTGTATCAAGGTCATATAAGTCTTTCTGGAAGCAGGGGTTCTTAGCCTTTTTTGTGCTGTGGTCCCCTTTGGCAGTCTGGTAAAACCATCTCAGAGTATTTTTAAATGCATAAAATAAAATACAGAGGATGACAAGGAAACCGATTATATTGAAATGTCATTTTCATACATTTTTCATGATTTCACATGTATAATGGGATATTGCTGATTTTCTCAGTGGGTAGGGGAAGGACTGGAGGGAGTGAGAAAAATTGGAACTCAAAATTATTAAAAGCAAATGTTGTGTATAGTCTATATGAAATTGCTTACTGTCTCAGGGAGGGGGAAGGGAGGGAGAGAGAAAATTTGGAACTCAAAACATT
Source organism: Phalanger gymnotis (assembly GCA_028646595.1). Lineage (NCBI taxonomy): Eukaryota > Metazoa > Chordata > Mammalia > Diprotodontia > Phalangeridae > Phalanger > Phalanger gymnotis. The sequence goes on from CM053626.1 coordinate 177,417,242, forward strand.
TTTTAAATGAATGTTAAAGGGCAGCTAGGCAGTTCAGTGGATCAAGCACCAGCCCTGCAAGTCAAGAGGACGTGAGTTCAAATCTGAGATGCCTACCAGCTGTGTGACTCTGGGCAAGTCACTTATCCTCTATCACCTCAAAAGAAGAATGTTAAAAATTGTCTTTATATGGAACTGGGGAAAAATAAAATAGTATTAAAAATTAAAAGTATGCTTCAAAAATAATGTTAAAAATAAATATTTTTTAGAAGAAATATCATTTAATTTGTTTTTAGAAACCAAGTTTACGGGCCCCAGTAATTTAGTAAATTTACAGTATGTGTACAACAGAGAAGGGATGAGGAACCAGATAGCTCACACTGATCTGATCATACCTTGACCCCAACACAGTGATGTTTTTTGGTCCTCTTTGAGAGTGAAGGACAACAACTTTTTAACAACAGAGGAAGGAAGGAAACAAGTATATATTAAGCACCTACTTTGTGCCAGGCACTGTGCTATGCACTTTACAAATTCCATCTTATTTGATGCTCACAACAACCCTAAGAGGTAGGTGTTAATATTATAGTTAAAGAAACTGAGGCAGACAGAGGTTAAGTGACTTGCCCAGGGTCACAAACCAGTAAATGTCTGAGGCTGGATTTGAACTCGGGTCTTTCTGACTCCAGTACCAGCTCCCTCCCGTATACCACTTAGCTGTCTAGCAAAGGCAGGCCTAGCTTGAGAACCTAGGTTATCTCAGAGCCACTTTAAAACTGGGGAGAGGAGCCCCAGATAGAATCGATCCTCCAGAGGCTGAGGGAGGAGGGAAGGAGGAGACTGGACAGAGGCTGTCCTGAAGGACATTGAGCCCTGGAGGTCCTGAGTGCTGAGATCCTAACCCTGTCCCTGAAGTTCAGGTGGCAGGCACTTGGGGCAACTTTTTCATGCGGTTTTGATTCTTGGGCACTGGGAAAGGTTAATGATTGTCTCTTAGGAGGAAAAGTCTTGAGGAAAAAGCCTGGTTGGGTAAACATGGGAACTTGACCAAACTAGCCCCGGGGTGCTATGTTGAAAACACTTCAAACTTCATTGGCCCTCCTTCCTCCCCTACAAAATCAGTGACCCAACCAGCACTAGGTGACAAAGAGCCTTACGGTATCTTGAGCCACGAACAGGGAAATTACGGGTTTATGGGGATTATAGCCACCGAGGTTTGTTCCTCTCAGACTTCTCTTGGGACAAGTCTTTTCCTTAGTCATCCTGTTGATGCCCAAGGGTGGTGGTTTCCGCTCTCACACCAATTAATAATGGTCCTTTTCACTACCATGCCTTCTGCTTCACAGAAGGCTCAAACAGCCCAAATGAGTCAATCCACCAATCAAAATATGACCTATTTGATTTTTTTTTTTAGTCTTGTTTTGGGTTTTGTTTTTTTTTGGAGGGGAGAAGGCAGGGCAATCGGGGTTAAGTGATTTGCACAAGGTCACACAGCTAGTAGGTGTGTCAAGTGTCTGAGGCCAGATTTGAACTCAGGTCCTCCTGACTCCAGCTGAGAGTCACTGTGGAGCAGCAGGTCACAGAAGCTAAGTCAAATGGTAGTGACTGGTAGAATGCAGATTGCTCTGGGGCAGGGAAGAACATTGAATTTTTCTCCTCCCTCCTTCTTCCTACATTGACTAGCTAAAGACCTTGTGAACTTTGAAAGGTCATGAGATCTGAAGTTCCTATCAGAGCCAATAATAGTGTCCCTCCCTGAAGACACCGGCAATGGCAACGGTGTCTGCATCCAGAGCTGAGATATGTCTGGAAGACAAACTGGTACGCACAAATTAGGAAGTGGCCTCAGGGGAGGAAAGAAAGCTTCATACTGGCCCTGGAGTCAGGAAGACCTGAGTTCAAATCCGGCCTCACACACTTGACACACTTACTAGCTGTGTGACCTTGGGCAAGTCACTTAACCCCAATTGCCCTGCCTTCCTCGCTCCAAAAAAGAGAAAGAAAGAAAGCTTCAGGACTCTTCACCAACCCTCAGAGCCCAGCAGAGAGCAATGCCTTAAGGGAATTTCCTGAGGATTCTGTGAAGGGGATAAAAAGAACTTCCAGTAGTGGAGTTGTGAGTTTACTATTTGGCCATATGTGCTCTCTCAGTTTGAGCCCACTATTCCCGGGGACCTTGCACGTGGAGGGGAGTTTGCACTCCTGATTTGAATGAGGATCAAGTGGAAGATTTGAAGGATCAAAAGAGATAAATGTTTCTGTGACAAGTGTCCTTGCTATGCCTGTTTCGCAAATACCTTTTATAAGAGTGAACTCTGGCTGATAATAAATAGGGAGCACACAAGTGGGGGCTTGTGACTGACAGCACTAGTAACCCCAATCCCTCAGGGTTGCCCCCTAGAACTCTGAGGCAGGAGCAATAGTCAGCCACCCTCTATGGACTTGGCATGCTAATGAGAACCAGAGTTGGGGAAGTAGCCTCGAAGGAGGCATTACATAGAATATAACCACTTCCTTTTTATTTACCTCCTTAGTTGATAGCTCTCCTCTTTACTTATGCTTCCTACGTATCTTAGGATAGGTCCCTAAACAAAATTTGAAACTCTTTTTTTTTTTCATTCAACCCTCAGGTACCAGGAAAGGCCTTTTCAAAGAAAAAAAATATTGATATCTCTTGTTTTAACATCATCTTTATTTCCAAATATATTTCTCCCCCAACTCCTACCAAGTAAGTAGTAGTTTCAATCATATCCAGCTCTTCGTGACTCCATTTGCAGTTTTCTCGGCAAAGATACTGGAGTGGTTTGCAATTTCCTTCTCCAGCTCATTTTACAGATGTGGAAACTAAGGCAAACACAGTAAAGTGACTTGCCCACGATTGCACAGCTAATAAATGTCTGAGACTGGATCTGAACTCAGGTCTTCCTGACCCCAGGCCCAGTACTCTGTCCACTGTACCACCTCATTGCCCAACAAAGATTAAAGAAAAAGAAAAAAAATCAGCAAAAATCAATCAACGTATTTCTGATGATATATGCAATATTCTATGCCCTTTGTTCCCTGCCTCTGCAAAGAATAGAGAGAAATATAATTTTCTCAATTCTTCTTCAAGGCCAAACTCGATCATTATAATTACACGGTGTCATGGTTCTTCTTTTTTTGTTCTTTCTGTTACATTGTTGTAGTCATTGCGCATAGCTTTTCCTGGTTCTGTTTACTTCGTTTCTTTTCCTATGTCTTCCTATGCTTCTCCAAATTCTTCTGTTTATCATTTCTTAGGACCCTTTCCATTACACTGAAATGCCTTTTAAATGTGAATAAGGTTTCACAACATGACTATTATGGAAGTGTTTTACATGGCTAGACACGTGTAACCTAATATTGAATTGTTTGCTTTCTCAGTGAGAGTAGGTGAGGAGGGAGGAAGGGAGAGAATGTGGAACTCAAAGTTTTAAAAACAAGTATTAAAATTGTATTAATATTGTTTTAGTATTAACAAGTTTTAACATTTTAGTTAAACAAGTATTAATATTGTTTTTACAGGCAACTGGGAAATAAGATATACAGGCAATGGGGTATAGAATCTATCTTGCCCCACAGGAAAATAGAAGGGAAGGGGATAAGAGAAAGGGGGTAGTGATAGAAGGGAGGGCAGATTGGGGGAAGGGGCAATCAGAACATACGCTCTCTTGGGGTGGAGAAAGTGGACAGATGGGGAGAAAATTTGGAATTCAAAATCTTGTGGAAGTGAATGTTGAAAACTAAAATTAAATAAATTAATTTTTAAAAAAAGACCTTGAAATGCGAATAAGTTCCCTTCTCCACTATTCCAAAGCTTCTCACTCTCTAGTATTAAACCTGAAAGTTTGGTTGAACGAGGCAAACAAGCTAGGTGATAGAAAAATCCATGTTGTTTATTATTTTCCCTTAAAGCATAGCTAAGCTAGCTTACTTGTACATACAAGGAGTCAAAGCATAAGCTCTGGCTATCTGAACAAAGGAATGAGAAAACTTATATACATTATTTTAGCAGACCCAGCAAGCCTGTATTACCTCACTTTTATGATCCCCATGTATGTTTAACCATGATACAAGAAGAGAATTTTCCTTAAGGGAATAGGGTTGTAAAGAATGTTGACAAAGGTCAGTTAATATTGTCCCTTGGGGTTAGGGTCTCATCCTTTAATGGCTAACAAGGGTAAGAACGTCCTTAGGTCAGTCTGATCTGGCCTTGTTGACAGTGGTAAGGGTATTGCCTGAGTAAACTCTAGAGAACAAAGAAACCTAGGTCCTGGATCTTCTTCCAGTTACTCATTAATTCAGGCTCTGAGTCTAGTTGAAATTAAAAATGATATAAAATGGTATAAAACGTCCCACATTTTCTCCTTTCGGTCAAAGGCAAACTGAAAGTTTCTCCTGAAGACCAATTAAGGTATGGAAAACCCTCTATCTTCCTTAGGGGTAAAGTTCTAAAAATCCTTATCTAGGTGGATTCAGGTTTTTTTTTTTATTTCTGTGGTTGGACACCCCCAGAGATGGACAGTAATTGTAAACTAATTGTAAACAAGCAGAGGGAGCAAGTTGCAAGGGGTATCAGGGTAGGCAGCATAATGGCTAAAGATACCAAAGACATAGGTAAATAGTCTTGGGAACGCAAGGGACTCAGAAAGGGAGCTGTCCTTCGTACAGGTTCTGGTCCAGAGTCTCGGGAAGGGCTGCCTGCATCTGATGCAGGCCCTTTAAAACCAGAGGGCAAGGTCTCCTATGGGCTCAGATGTCCACTTGGGAGCAGGGGCAATCCTCAGATGTGACAGAAGGATCAAGGAGTCCATATCCACAAGTTGGCAGCTATAGAAGTAGTCAGATCTGACAGGAGCTCCCAGAACACATATGATTTGATAATTGAGAGAAAAACAGCACAACACAGGTCCCAGCCACGAAGGGCTAAGTTCAAATAGTGAAATGAATGGTTCAATATCCCAGCCACACAGAGCTGAGTTTAAATAAATACAATAAAGTTCTCATAATTCACAAAATTGCACAATTACATTGAGTCAGGTACAGACCAAACCACTTAGATGGTTCACAATAGACTGGTATTGAGAGGGGGGAAATTTGCATGTCACATGTTTTACATTTACATATTAGATAACCAAGAAGACTTAAACATGAACCATACAAAGTAATGCAATCATTATTAACAATGTTGACTAACATTAAATTCCTCGTATCCCAGTAGCACAGTACATATAACATCATAAACTTTTAGTCATGCCATGTCTCTTTGATGGCATTTACAAAATAATCCACAAGCCATTCTTAACAAAGCTTAAAATGTTTCTGATTTAATTCTAGCAATTAATTGCACAATTTGTATACAAAATAACTTTAAATCACAGCTACATATTCCCAATGTCCATTTAAAGCAGCACTTCTTTTTTTCCCAGATGCCTGATTGTAGTTATCTGGTCCCTAGACAGTAAAAGAGAGTTCTGCTTCTCTGGTTCAGATCTAGAAATTCTCAGACAATTCTTACTTAATATAACTTAGTACACTCACCTAAATTTGGCTCTCCTTTTTTTTTTTTTTGAAACTTCAGAGTATTTCAGTTTATGTATCTTCTGCTGTTTCCATCCTTACCTAAATTTTGTACCTGGTATAAGAATCCTTTAATTGAACTCATCTTCCTTTAAAAATCATCAGACAGATACTTTATAAAGGAGATATAATTTCACCTGTACCATTATCTTATACAATTTTTTGTGCAAAAATCCACATTTAAGATCTTATTACCAAAACACACTTATTAGCTTGAATTTCCATGATTGATAATTTTGGAGCCAATCATACACATCTGTATATAATTCTTAGGAGAATCAATCTGATCCTATGGCTTTTTCTCAAAATTTGCCATCCTCTTTCTTTTTTATTAGACATTTATCACATTACATCTTTGTCTTATTACTTTTTCTAATCATTTCCTCCTTTTGGAGGATGTTATCTCTATATTCTTTATTTAATCTTCATTTGGTCATGAACATAGGTTAAAATTGTAAGCTATTCATTCCTGCATCCTATTATAATAACTCAGAGGTATTCCAATATTCATCTATTACCTAACAGATTTAGCATTGTGCTTACAAAACTTCTTGATTATATAAATTTGCTATGAAAGAAAAGAGAGACAATGTCATATATCTTAACGGAAGAAAAGAACTTCCTTAGCTCTGTTTGATTGCAGGCATGAGTCATATCTGTTAGCCAACCATATAGTCACTAGGTGCTGAAAGTAGGGCTTAGGAGTAATAGATGGGGATTTTCCCTTTTCAGAAAGGAAATAGCAGAATTGGGAAATAAAGTCAGGAAGATCCTACCTAGGCTGTGTCCAAGGTCGTCTTCAAAACTTTTTCCCAGGCACAGACATCCCTTTAGAAGTTCTCAGCCTCTAATGTGACTTATCCTTGTAATCAGAGCTTAAAACAATATTAAATTGTGGTCCCATAAGATCTTAAATAGTAAATAAATATCCTTCTGATAGGACTGTCCCAAATTTCATTGAGCCAATAATTATCAAATCAAGCTACATAACTTTTCTGTCTTTTAAAATACTTTCTCACACTCTTTCTCAACTTACTTAAACCATCTGAAACTAGTATTCTCTCTGAACATGAGAGGCTTAGCTAACTCCCATTTGTCCCCAAACCTTCTTATCTGCCTTTCGTATTTCCAATCAAACCTTTATTTACCTTTCCAAATCTTTCAAACACATTATTCAGTCTTCCTTTACATTTCAACCATCAGACAAAATAGCTCATAAATTAGTGATTTTTACTGACACAATTGTCTGTACTGGAATCGATTCTAGCTTAAGCAAAGCAAAGAGGTTAATGACCAACCTCACAGGTTGATAGATTTATGTCCCCTGTTTACTCATTCTAGAGGAAACGGACACTTTAGGAATCAAATCTTGTACACATTGATAAGCTCTAACTTTTGCTTAAAATCACAAAAATGTTTTTCAAAACATTTCTAGAATTATTTCCCTTCTTTAAAAAGTTTAAAATTTATCCTGATGTTAAAAGGAATACGCACTAAACTTTTCCGAAGAAAATTATTTAGAAGGTTTTAAAATGATAGACATCTCCTTCTTTTTCCTTAAAGCAAATTAACCCTTAAACGCTAGAATTCATTAACTGAGTTGGTGGAAAATGTCCACATTCTCAAAGTATTTATACAGAATTCCTAGATATCACAAAGTTCCTTAGTCAAAAAGGTGTTGTAATGTGGAGGACACTTAATTTCTATAATTACATAGCCAATTAAATTAACCTTATCACAATAACTAAGTTTACCAGGACTTTAAAAACTTACTTCATAGGAATTTCCCTACACAGAAACTTTATACAAGATGGATAAGAATCCATGGCTAGATGGTTCCAAAAGTCCTTGTTTCAGTTAACAACCTCAATTTCTTAATTAGGCACAGTTCTTAATCTAATAACATCTGGATTATAAGAGGAATTATTTTTTTAACAGCATAGGTAATGCAATGTTAACCAAGTTGCATAATATAACTAATTTAGAAATATAAGTACACCACAACCAATTATCATGTATTTAAAACTTGAAACAGAATCTATTTAATTACCAATCAAGTGATCATAACTGAGTTGGATAAGCAAATCAAATCTGGATTCATAATCACTAGTGGTAACATTTTAATTTCTAAGGCCCAATACTCTTAGCACTGTAAAAGAAAAGATTATTGTCTATAAAACCACATTTTTTTCAATATTGCTGATATATCTGTTTGCCAAATTACACAATTTAGAAATGTAACAATGCCCAAAATGTTATTATGCATTTTAAAACTTGAAACAACCCATTTATCAATTTAGGTGAACACATTTCTAAATCTCCTTGCAAAGAGAATCTTTCATCTCATCATTTGAAACTATAACTTTAAGTCACCAGATATATTCTCATAATAGAAAACTTTTTTACATAGAAAGTCTGTTCTCATGGTTAAAGATCAGTATTATTAATTATTTCTTGTTATAACCAAATATAATAGCTCCAAATTGTCAAATTTTATCACATCCCTTTCAAAACCCAATTCACATATATCAAAATCAGATTAAAATTGCTATAATATCATTTCTTACCACACAGTGGTCTTCTCAAATTTCACAATCTAAGAGAATTTTAGAAATACAATGCAATTTTAGAAATACAGAAATAATTTTCAGATGACATCAACTGCATTTCCAGATTACCACAAATAGAAATTATTCAACTTATTACTTTTGGTATTTAAAAACTACTTCAAATTAACAATTACATTAATTTAAAGAGAGATAATAATAATGTTGTGTCTAACATATACCAGACTTTATGTTAAGCATTTTAC
>CM053626.1:177426130-177468072 GCA_028646595.1 Phalanger gymnotis
GCTTATGAGACACCCAGTTTGAAATGACCAAAAGACAGTTAGTTGGTGATGTGTAAGTAGAGCTCAAGAGAGAAACTAGGGCTGGATATATAGATCTGGAAATCTAGCATCAAAGGGATATTTGAACCTACAGGAACTTATGAGATCAGCAAATGAGAGAGCATAGAGGGAGAAGAGAATAGGGCCCAGGACAAGAAAGAACTTCAGTGGGGTCAGACCAAGTTATCTTAACTATGTTAGTAGGCATGAGATAGATAAATTCTCAGCTTACCGTTTCTTTCTAAGTCTAGATTTCATCATTTGGTCATAAAGTATTACGGTATATATCAGACATGCCTCTATTTATGCTCATAGTGCAGTAGATGGAAAGCTGGACCTGGAATCTTCCTGATTCTTGACCTGAGTTCAAATCCAACCTCAGACACTTACTAGGGAAATTAAGAGGCAGAGGGGAAAAGGGAGAGCATTCTAAGCATGGGGGACAAGGCAATGCCAACACATGGGGATGAATAGTAGATGGCATGTTCCTGGGCAAATCACTTCAGCTCTGTGTGCCTCAGTTTCCTCATGTGTAAAATGGTGATAATAATGATAGCACCCACCTTTCAGGATTGTTGTAAAAATCAAATAAAATAATACCTGTAAGGTACTTGGCAAACCTTAAAGCTGTATATAAATGCCAGCTGCTATTATTCATCTGTAAGTCTAGACACATAATCCCAAGCCAAGTAGAGATGACTCAAAGATTGAGAACTCCAAAAGTTCAGGAACACAATCCAATCACCTTTGTGTCTCCCACAACCACCTAGGACAATGATGATCTGTGCATAAGTAGGTCCTTACTGGATTTCGAGCTGGAAGACCCCTTCAAAGATCATCTATTCTAACTAAAGAGTGACTCTTCCAAAGTCACATGGGCAAGTAGTGGCAAAGCCTGGATTTTCACCAAGATCTTCTAACTCCAGTCAGGGTTCTACCCACTGCACTCTTCTTGGATTATGGCTGTTCTGGCTATTACTATCTTTGACTCTCCTTCCTCCTTACATTAGTGAAAGGGAGTGACTATATTGTGGCAGGAGGTTGGACAGGGATTCTTGGTGAACTTGTGATATTTTCTTATGTCACTATAGGACTATGGGAGATCTACAAGCTCTCTGTATATCTTGGTTTTCCTGAAAGTTATTTCACTGTATTTATAGCAGCTCTTTTAGTGGTGGCAAAGAATTGGAAATTGAGGGGATGTCCATCAATTGGGGAATGGCTAAACAAGTTGTGGTATATGAATGTGATGGAATACTACCATGCTTTAAGAAATGATGAGCAGGGGGCAGCTAGGTGGAGCAGTGAATAGAACACTAGCCCTGGAATCAGGAGGACCTGAGTTCAGATTTGACCTCAGACACTTGACACATTTACTAGCTGTGTGACCTTGGGCAAGTCACAACCCCAATTGCCTGGCCTCCCCCCCACCCCGTCCAAAAAAGAAACAAATAAAAAATGATGAGCAGGATGCTCTCAGAAAAACCTGTAAAGACTTCCATGAACTGATGAGAAATGAAACGAGTAGAACCAAGAGAACATTGTACACAGCAACAGCAATATTGTATGATGATCTACTATGAACAATTAGGTGTTCTCAGCAATATAATGATCTAAGACAATTCTGTAGGACTTATGATAAAAAGTGCCGTTCATCTCCAGAAAAAGAACTGGTAGAGCCTGAATGCAGATCAAAGATAGTTTTTCTTTATTTTTCTTGGTTTTTTTTTAATCTGTATTTTCTTTCACAGAATGACTTACCTGGAAATGTTTTTTGCATGACTACACATGTATAGCTACTATGTCAAATTGTTTGTCTTCTCAATGATGGGGAGAGGAGGGAAGGAGAGAATACAGAACTCAAAATTTGAAAAAAAAAATGTTAAAATTGTTTTTATGTGTCATTGGGAAAAAATAAAATATTAAATAAGATTTTTAAAATGAAAAGAAAATTATTTCACTGTTACTAGGAAGAGCTCAGCCCTGGGCAACTCCAGGAGTTAACTCCCAGGATCCAAAGGGGAGAGCTGAGAGGGAGGAGGGAAGGGAGTGGTTGGCAAAAACAGCTCTGAAACCCCAAATCAATAAGGGCAGAGGGCAAAATTCAATTTACACCTTTGAATGTAACTTAACCTTAGAGGGGAGATTTGAAGCGAGAGAAATGAGGAAACTCAGAGAACTAGGTCCCCACTAGCCAGTCAATCCAGGGCTTTGTGTGTTATTCTGTCAAGACGCTTAGAAGGACTCCTCAAACCCCTTCCTCCTCAATGGCTGCCATGCTCAGAAAGGGTATCACCCACCACTCTCCAGCATAAGTGGCCATTGGGTCAAGAGTCTGGAGCAGAACTGCAGAGAGAAATCTACATGTACTCTAGGTAGCATTTGAAAATCAAAACCCTCCCTGTGTTACAACAAGAAATCCAATTTGCTTCTGTGAGCTGGCATCAGCGTGCTCTCAGTTAATATGATTCCCTGCATGGAAGAGGTTAAGGAGCCTGCTTCAAGAAAAGCTTGGTGACCAGTAATGGAAGGGTTCTGCCTCCATTATTTGGAGTGTGTGCAGATGTTCTGTAGCTGGTTCTGGTCTGCTGATCACGTGATGAAGAGTCAGCCTATTGATTGGTAGCCAGAACCAGGGTGCGTTCACAAAGCATTAATCATCCGGGACCTGGCTCCTGCTTTGCCCCATCTCCTTCATACTTTCAGATGAAAGGGAGACAATTATATAAAGATAGCTGCCTCAGCCCCTTCCCATCCAAGGCTGACATGTGGTCTATGGAGGTGGGCCTCTTTGTTTTTATTCTTTCCTCTTTTGGGTGAAGGAGGTTGGAGATGGCTATGGCTCTTTCAAGCTTTGCAAGGTCAGTAGAGAAAACCAAAAGAATCCAGGAGGTGAAGTCCATGTAGGCATTTGCCAGAAGATAATGAGGAGTAGATTCCCCAGTGGTCTTCCTCACCCAATGCAGCACCCATGCTAGGTTCAATGATATGTAAAAATTATTCTTGGGTGTTGAAGAGAAGTATTTATACTTCTGTTCTTGCTGTGTCTTTGCGGTAAATATCCCTTTGGAAAAGCTAATTGGTTAAATGGAACTCAGGGCCTTAATTCCTGATACCCACAAACAGATCTCAATAGATATCTCAAGATACAGAATTAGAGGAAAACATACCAAACCCTGGGGATACCCCTAGAATCCTCAAGAGGAGCTGTGGCCTGCCTTTATCTGGAAGAATAAGACTAGAATATCACTTAATCACAAGGTAAATACACATAGGGTATAGGAAGTGCTGTTTTCTGGCCAAAAAAAGTGTTCAGGTTTTAATCATCAATCAATAAATATTTATTAAGTACCTAATATTGCCAGGAGCAGTACTAAGCACTGGGGATATAGAAAAAGGGGGCGGGGTAAAAGATAGTCCCCTGCCCACAAGGAGCTTACCATCTAATGTTGTAAAACTTTGCAGCCCCCCCCTCAGCCATGACCTGCTCTGATCTGGAGATTTTGCATCATTCAGGGCTCTTGATCCATAGTCACCCTGAGTGACAGCAAAGCCACTTTAATAAAAAATGCAGACATGTCCAAGGAGAAGCAGTAAGGCTTTGCAGAGGGTGCTACTCAGGCTGTGGAGCAGTTTACTGTGGAGAAGAACATAGTTGTCCATGTTAAGTACCATCCCACTTGGCACAGCATTTTGGGGAGGACCTCTGGCAGCTATGTGATACATGTGACGTCATCTACTCCTACTTGGATCCAGTTGCCCTTCTCCTGTTCAGGTCAGGTTAGAAAATGGACTATAGAACCCCTTCCCCCACCCCCAGTGCTCCATCCAAATAACACACTGGCTGCTTCCTCCATTCCTAATATTTGAGCCTGAAATCTTTCTCCTTGCCACAGGATCACTTGGCCTTTTTTTTTTTTAATTTAAAAAAAATTTCTCCCGATTACATGTAAAGACAATTTTTAACATTCATTTTTATTACATATTTTATTTCCCCCCAATTATATGTTAAAACAATTTTTAACATTTTTGTGTTTTTTAAAGTTTTAAGTTCCAAATTCTATCCTCTACTTTCTCCTTCCCCTCCCTGAGATGGTAAGCAATCAGATGTAATCAGTATTCTTTTTTTTTGGTAATTTTTTTATTCACTTTAAGCTTAAATACAAAATGAGAAAAGAAAAGGAAAAAAAAAGAACATTCCCATGTACACTGCAGAATATGAGAGGATTCAGCATAAAACAATAAATTTCAAGAAAACCTCTATAATAAATACTACACATTATTTTCAAAGCTACCCAGCTTTTCTTTGCTTCCTCATCGGTTTTCTTTTCTTCTCTGTTGTTAATTTAACGATAGAAATTGATAGCAAATGTAATATGGTCTGTCACTCCATATTGCAAATAATGATCCTCATAATTCCTGAATTTCAGTAATGTCCTTACAATCCTACTCTTAAGATATTTACTCTTCATTAGGTTGATCTGAACCACAGGCTAGGTCCCTCTGCCCAAGTGTTTTGCCTTATAAGGAAGCCCGGCTCAAGGTGGATCTCATTTCTGGTATCCTTGCTCCCTTCCACTGGGATTCATGGCCTGAAGGATAAAATAGCTGGAAGGAAGTGACTTTCCTAGCCTTGATTGTCTAGGGCCACTGGAGCCTCAAGACCAGGCCTTGCTACCTCATACTGCATCTTCCTCCTCTACTCCTAAAGGTCCTTTATTACCTGTGTGACCCTGGGCAAGTCACTTACTCCCAATTGCCTCCAATGATAATAATAATATTAAGGACGAGGGTTGAGAAGAGATCATTATGTTTGCTGATTATGAAATCTTTGATCACTTAGAAGAGATCAATTTCAGTTGAATAAGGAGGCTGGAAACTAGAATACAGAGGGCATAAAAGAGAATAAAAGAAAAGGAAGTAGAGACTAACAAATAAAGGAGAAATGAAGGATGAGAGCTAGGTGGGCTAGTAGAATCTTCTGAAGTCTTTTCCAGGAAAAGAACCAAGAACATTTCAGACATGGTGGGGAAGCCAGTAAAAATGCAAAGAGATGGGAGAGATGGACTGGCATGTGAGAAGTGAGACAAATGAAAAGATGCTTAAAAGACCTTTTGGAACAGTGGCAGGCGGAGATCAGGGTTGGATCACTTGCTCAGCGTCACCCAGCTAGTAAGTGTCTAAGGTCACATTTGAACTCAGGTCCTTCTGAATCCAGGGCTGATGCTCTATCCACTGTGCCACCTAGCATAGTGGCACATATTTTTCTTTTTCTTCCTTCCTTCCTTCCTTCCTTCCTCCCTCCCTCCCTTCCTCCCTTTCTTTCTTTCTTCATTCATTTACTTATTTTTAGTTTTCAAAATTCACTTTTATAAGATTTTGAGTTCTAAATTTTCCCCCTCCTGCCTTCCCATTATGGCCTGCAATCTGATATAGGCTATACATGTACAATCATATTACATACATTTCCACATTAGTTGTAAGAGAATCTGAACAAAAGAGAAAAACCATGAGAAAGAAAAACAAAAAAGTGAAAATATCATGCTTCGATCTGCATTCAGACTCCACAGTTCTTTCTCTGCATGTGGATAGCATTTCCTACCATGAGTCTTTTGGAATTGTCATAGCTCTTCTCAGCAATGCAATGATCTAAGTGGTCAAAGTTGATCATCTCACAATGTTGCTGCTACTGTGTACAATGTTTTCTTGGTTCTGCTCACTTCACTCAGCCATCAGTTCATGTAAGTCTTTCCAGGTTTTTCTGAGAGCATCCTGCTCATCATTTCTTATGGCACAATAGTATTCCATTACATTCCAACTTGTTCAGCCATTTCCCAATTGACGGACATCCCCTCAATTTCCAATTCTTTGACACCACAAAAAAAAAAAGCTGCTATAAATATTTTTGTACATGTGGTACATGCACATCCTTTTCCCCATTTTTATGATCTCTTTGGGATACAGACCTACAAATGGTATTGCTGGGTTAAAGGGTATGCACATTTTTAAAGCCCTTTGGGCATAATTCCTAATTGCTCTCCAGAATGGCTGGATCAGTTCACAACTCCAAGGATGTATTAATGAGGAGATAAGCCAAAAGCCTTCAGCTCTTTCCGCTGAGAACTAGACTTGATCAGGAGACTCAGACACATTCCTGACAAAAGAATCCATCTCCACCCAGAACCTGGGGTGGGGGGTGGATAGGGGAGTTGGGGTGGGGTTCCTAGAGCACGTGCCTGAAGCTTTGGGACTAGAATTCACCTAGATTAGATTCTCTTTATACTTTAATCAGAAATAAGCTCTTCCAGTTGGGTGGGGTCCTGCCCAAGATTGAAGAGAATGTTCCCAAAGGTTAAGCCTATCTCATCATCAGCCCTATCCTTCAGACTTGACTTACAAGGCCTGGGCTTTGAATGACCAAGCAAAAAGAGAAAAAACCCTGGATCCCAATATTAATAATTGGTTATTAATAATAATTTGTCTGAGAAAGTACAGTATGGATGGATCATAGAGTATGTGGAGGTGGAATGATATATGAGAGGATTGGAAATATAGAAACAGGCCTGGCTACAAAGAGCTTTAAATGACAGTCTTTATAGTAGGTCCCAGATATAATAGAGAACCAATTACATTTACTGAGTGGGAGGACATGGCAGTGACCTGGTCAGACTTATAGTTTGGGAAGATCACTTTGACATCTGTGTGGATAATGGGTTGCAATGGGAAGAGATTTGAGACAGAGACAATAATTAGGAGTCTATTTTAACAGACTAAGTAAGAAGCAATGAGGGCTTGAACAGGATAGTGGCTGTGTGAATAGAGAAAAGAAAATGGATATGGGAGATATTGTGGAAGTAGAAATGGCGAGATACTGCAACTGATTGGTTGGGGGTGTGGGGGTGTGGTGAGGGAATAGTGAGGAGTTAAGGATGCAAATCTTGATGAAATGGTGGTGCCCTGAACAGAAACAGAGAATTTTGAAAGAGGACTGGGTTTGGGGGAAATTATGAGATCAGCATTACAGATCCTTAGCTACTCACCCAGTACAACTCAAGGTCAAGAGAAGCAGGGCTCTTACTCAGTGCCCAGTAGTCACACCCATGAGATGATCTGGCGATAAAGATAAAGTATCGTGGAGTCCATTAGGAGGCAGGGAGGAACACTGTGATTATACAGTTCCTGGTGCAGGTTCCCAGATTGACATTAGGTTAATAAACACTTTAAGGGGAATGGGAGAGAGGATGAGAGCTTACACAGCCATAGGAGACCAGAAGTAGGAGGGAACAAAGTGGGGCAACCTTGGGTATTAATGATTGAAAAGTAAATGAGCTTGTGTTGGGGACAAGCCTCATGATAGCCAATTGGCTACTGAGAGAAGATGGAGATGATATCCATCTTCCCAGAAACCTATTGGTTACCCTTTGGGGTCAAGACACAGCCTACCAGGAGTTTGGGCCCCCACCTTGGGAACCACTGGATTTAGGAATGGAAAGCAGGAAGAAAGGAAAGCCAAAGAGAACTGGGATGATGACTTGGGAAAGTACTGAGGGGTGGAAGGATTGGAGGTTAAGGTGAAAACAAAAAATAGGAGGATTAACATGTAGAGAGATAGAATGATAGGAGATTATGATAAAGATATTTAAAAGTTCTCCATCAGGAAAGCGAAAAGCTGGTGGGTGATGGCAAGAGTGTAAATAACCATCCCTTTGTGTAGATAAGGTGGAATGGAAAAACAAATCCATTCTCTATGAGAGAGAGACAGAGACAGAGAGAGAGGAGAGAGGGAGAGAAAGGAAGAGAGACAGAAGAAGAGAGGGGGAAGAGAGAGGGAAGGAGGGAAAGAGAGAGAAGGAAAGAGGGAGAGGGAGGAAGAGGGGAGAGAGAAAGAGAGGAAAAGAGAGGGTGGAAGGGAAAGAAGAGAGAGACAGGAGAGGGAGGGAAGGAAAAAAGGAAAAGAGAGAAGGAGAAAGGGAAAGAGATAGGGGGAAGAGCGAGGGAGAAGGAGGGGGAGGGAAGGAGGGAGAGAGAGAGAGAGAGAGACAGAGAGAGTGAGACTATGAGCATGTTTTTGAGATGTTCTTCTCTGAGATCCCTCCAGTAGTCACCATTATGCAAGAGGTTCTCAATAAATAGGAACAAGTTCCTCCCATGCTTCTCTGTGACAAAAGGTGACATGAGATGAGTATGAGTGTTGAAAGCCAAGAAGGGACTCGGAAAACTGTGAAGTAGGCAAAGTTTATCTCTGGCACTTTTCCCACTTAACCCAATCAGCTTCTTTTATCTGGCTTTAGGAAATACTCAAATACTCTCTTTGATATGAATATTTCATTCAGCAAAGCAAATCACAATCCATCCATGCCAAGTTGGGTATGCCTACCCAATGTCTGCAACTCTTATTAAAAAAATATTTATTTTATTGTTACATTTTGAGTTTCCAGGTGTCTCTCTCCTTCCCTCCCAATCCCGCATTAGAGAAGGCCAGCATTTTTTATACACGCACACATACACATATGGAACCATATAATACATAGTTCCACATATCAGTTCTTTTTCTGGAGGTGGATGACATTTTCCTTCGAAAGTCCCTCATAGTTGATTTGAATATTCATATTACTCAGAATAATGTAGTCATTCACAGTTACTCTTCCAAAAATATTGCTGTTACTGTATACAATGTTTTCTGGGTTCTTCTCATTTCTCTCTGCATTATTTCCTGTAAATCTTTCCATGTTTTTCTAAAACCAATCTGATCATCATTTCTTACAGCAGAGTAGTATTTCATCACAATCCTATACCATAACTTATTCAGCCATTCCCCAACTAATGGGCATCCCCTCAATTTCCAGTTCTTTGCCACTACAGAGAGAGCTGCTATAAATATTTTAGAACATATAGGTTCTTTTCCTCTTTCCCCCATCACCTTGGGAAATGGACCTGATAATGGTATTTCTGGGTCAAAGGGCATATATGTAGTTTTATAACTCTTTGGTCATAATTCTAAATTGCTCTCCAGTTGTGCAACTCCTGATTCCCGAATCTGTCAGAGGGCCCACCCAACCTGCTAGAGACTTCCTAGGAATCTCTCGGATCTCTTGAAATGGGTAAGATCCCCGTGATCTTTTGCTCTCACCATGTAAAATGTATTGTATTTCTCTGCTGACATTCTTTACATACCAATACCCTAGTTCAGACCCATATTACCTTAAGCCTATACTATCACAATAGACTTCTTATTGGTCTCTCCATCTTAAGTCCCTCAAAACTTCAATCCCTCCTCCATTCAGCTGCCAAGTGATTTCCCCAAACTGCAGCTCTGACCATATTACCCACCTCACTCAATGACCTTCAATGGCTCCCTGTTACCTTTAGGATTAAATGTAAATGTTCTCATTTGATATCTGGCTCCCTTCTTACCTTTCTAATCTTCTTAACAGTTCACTCCCCCACTAGCTTCCTTTCTGTTCTTTAAACAACTCTCCATCTCCCACCCCTGAGCATTTTTGCTGGCTGCCCTCCTTGCCCAGAATGCTCTCCAGCCTCACCTCTGCCTCCTGGCTTCCCTGACCTTTTTCAAGGACTCAGCTCAAATCTCACCTTTTGCTGGAGACCTGTTCTAGTCCTCCCACCCCTTCCTCCTCTGGGTTATCTTCTTTTTAATCTAACTTTATCTTGTTAATACAGTTATTCGCATGTTGTCCCTCCTATTAGACTGTGACCCCCTATAACTCTGATTTTGTTTGAAACAAATACAGTATTTCTATTCCAGCTGTGTTCGGTTATGTTACCCACTAGGTTAAAAACTCTTGGAGACTAAGAACAATGTTTATTCAAAACACAGTAAATCTCATGTACCCAGCAGAAAGAAGACCTTAGATTTTGTTCCTTATAGCAAAGTAGTACAAAGGCTTTGGGCTCACCCACTAGAAGAATGTTGACTCAGTGTAAAGGTAAGGAGCCCGAGGGCAGAGACTTAAGTCCATAAGAGCTGTAACTGAGGAGAGTACTTGACATTGGAAACGTGGATTTTCTTTTTTTGCTTGATTATATTTATTTGTTATAGAGAAGGGCTCAATGGGAGTGGAAGGGCGGAGTCAGTGGAAAATGATGTTAAAAAAGTTTTAAGATACATTTACTTTTAAGAATTTTGTAACCATAAGTGCCATCTGTCATCTGAGGAATTTAAATGAATTGATCTTGCTTTCTAGAAAGTAGATATATTCTTATACATATTTGTAAGAAGATATAATTAAGGTAATAATTGACACATTTCTCCCTTAGGATATCAGTGTTTTGGGAATTTATTCTCCCTTCCCTAGAAAAAGAAGGAAGAAAATAAATGCTTATTAAGTGCCTTCCTTCTACTTAGAGAACTTTACAAATATTATCTCATTTGATCCTCACGACCACCCTGGGAAGGAGGTGCTATTATGATCCCCATTTTTCAGTAGAGGAAAGTAAGGCAAACAGAGGTTAAATGACTTGACCAGGGTCAAACAGCTAGTCTGAGGCTGGATTTGAACTCAGGTCTTCCTGAGTCCAGGCCACTGTGAACCTATTTGCCTCTAGGCAGACAAAATCAGAGTTAATATTCATGTGTGGCAGCTCAAGGGGGAAAACGATAAGTTCTTTAATTCTTAGAGCCAAGAAGACCAGAGTTTGACACATACTAGATGCCAACCTGCATCTGCAGAGGGAGTTTCCTTTAATAAATCTTTTGTACGCGTAAGTCTTTTGCAGGGGCTTCCTTCTGTAGGGCAGGCATTGAGTCACCACAGAATCATTCATTTGGAGAAGCATTTACCACCACATGTAGGAACCAAAATACATCAGAGAAACTGATCCAATTTCCCTTTAAAACTCCTCTAGATCACACAGAGTCTTCATTTCGATTGCTGAAGTGAGTGGCCCTAATTGAGTCAGACTTAGGTCCTAGTTCTGACTTTGCCACTAATTAGATCCTGGACCATTTACATCAGCTCTCTAGGTCTCAGGTTTTCATTTATAAAATCAGGGGTTGGACCAAATTTGTCAGGAAAGCTGGGGAGGCCCCATTAAGGGGCAGAAGGGGATTAATGAGGTGAAGATCATGTGCTAACAGTGGTCACAGATGTCACGCAGTAACTAGCAGCACAGCTGAAAGAAGACTGTGTTGACCATGGTGCAACCTTGTATGTCTAGAATGCCTTGCAGACTTCCTGGTTCACTTTTGTTATTCACCTCAACTCCAGCTCCAGTCTTGGGCAGCAGCTGGAGCAGAAGAGAACAGGTAACATGGCCCTCTCAGGGTTTGAGGCTCTTCGTGCCACCATTGGGCCTGCTGGGAGGGGCGGGGAAAGCTGACAAGTTCTCAGCATCCAGAAGGACAGGAATTGGGGGATGGAGTGAAAGTCATTGAGAAGCACAGGTCTGCACTGGCCGAGGCTCCCAGGGCTCCAACATAGACCGACCCTACGGGGGCTCTTTTGGACATCTTTATTCAACTAGAGAATTAGCTACAGGGCACCTCAAGATCTCCCTTTGTTCTGTGATCTCTTATGTCCTGATTTATGCTGTTCACACCCAATAGAGATTCTCCAGAGAAGAGAGATAGATGAAGACCAGGGATCTGAGTGGAGAGACACTATCCCCTGAGCTGGTGAGGATGGAAAAAAGAGAATAGGGACATTGTCGGAATGAAGGGAAGGAACACAGGTGGGTAGGGCAGATGCCTCCATACCCATCTTACACAAGGGCTCAGTTCTAGGCCAAAGAGGGACTCAAGGTCAAGGAAATGGTGTTGCCACTCCAGGTTTTAGCCGTAGGCTCATTGCTGTTCTGTACATATGGGGCTATGATTGGGGGTGGGGAGGATGGGAGTTTTGGGGAGATGATAATGGAGGAATCTGGAAAAGGTAGGTAGTCCTAAAGATGGTGACTCAAATAATGGAAAAATATTTTAATACTCCTGAGGATATTTAAGAACTAAGGATTGGGAAGCTAAATATGGGGTGGGGGGTATAGTTTTGAGGAGTAGGGATACAGTCCTGAAAGAGATCAGAAACACTCTACAGGGATATTTCATTATAATTTTTGGTGAACAGTAGTGATGAGAAGTCAACTAGTCATTTGGGGGCTGGTCTAAAGTCAGGATGACCTGGGTTCTGGTCTTACCTCTGAAACTTATTAGTTGTGACTATGGACATATCATTTAACCTCTCATTGGCCCAACCAGTTCTCTACAGTTGAGGTAATCAGAAGCAAATTGCCGCCCTACATTAGTAGAAGGAATTTTTACTCTAGGAGTCCCATTTCCCCAAGGAAATCACAGATCTGGACACACCCACCCACCCAAGATGTCAATATAAATTAATGAATAATTCTCTTAATCTGTTAAGGAAGTTCCCAATAGCATACCATCACCTAAATTCCTAAGTATCAAATGGGTCGACTGGGCTCTGGACTCTGTTCCCTCCTTCCTCCCATACTCTCAAATTACCCTGCCCCTTTGGGAAGCAGAGGGACTTGAGGAGGGGCCCACATAGGACTTTCAAAGGCTGAGTTAAAAGTGGTTCCACTTTGAGGCAGGGAAGCAGCTCTCCTGTGCCTTCTGGAACAAGCGGCAGGGATGTGCATTCTGGGGGTCCAAGTCATTCTACCCATCCCACAAGTTCAGGTTTAGTTTTATCTTATGAAGGTAGAAAAGGTCAACCAAGGTGAGATTCAGGAAAGGGGAGGGCAAGCCAGGAACTGCCACCATTTGACCCCCTTTTTTTTTTCAGGAAGAGGAAGAGAGTAGCAGTTGTTTTGGGCCCTGGATATTCTTTCTGCTCAGATGGCTCTTGGGAATGTACCCAGCTTGCTTTGGGGACGTCTGTCGTCACACCACTAACTATGGTACTCATAAAATAGGGTTAATATTGAGCTAGAGAAAGGAAAATGGAGTTGATACTGATTCTTGTTCCCTTTCTCTGGTCCCATCCAATGCTGAAGGCCGGACCTAGGTCCAAGAGGGGTGCAGGGCTCAGGGTCATCCCCAGGCAACAAATGACACTGTACGCTACTCCTCTTCCATAAAGGAGAATGAGGCTATATATTAAAGGCAGCTCTAAAGAGAAAAGAAGTGGAGATGATAGCTCTAAGGGGTAAATACAGTCAGACTGAGGTACAGAAGTGACAAAGCGCAA
Source organism: Phalanger gymnotis (assembly GCA_028646595.1). Taxonomy (NCBI): domain Eukaryota; kingdom Metazoa; phylum Chordata; class Mammalia; order Diprotodontia; family Phalangeridae; genus Phalanger; species Phalanger gymnotis. Next base: position 177,439,333 of record CM053626.1, read on the forward strand.
TCTTAGTGTAGCTAACATTTATATAGCATTTACTGTGTGCTGGGCACCGTGCTAAGCCCTTTACTACCATTCTCTCATCTGATCCTCACAACAACCCTTAGAGGTAGGTGCTTTTATTACTCCTCTATTTTACCCATGAGGAAACTGAAGCAAACAGAGGTCAAGTGATTTGCCCAAGGTCACAAAGCTCTAGTGTTCAAGCTAGATTAGAACTCTTAATCTGACTCCAGGCCCAGCCCTCTCTATTCACTTGGACACCAGCTGCCTGAACACAACTACTCTGCTCTAGATTCAAGTGGTTTTGGGCCAAGTTCAGTCCTGATGAAGTTTGACCTGCTACGGAGGATCAGGCTTTTTCTTGTATTCTCTGGTTCTTAATATTTTCACCCTAGAACACTAGGGAGAAGTGCTATGAGCAAAGCAGAATCGCTCTAAAGAAAGGTGGGATGTGAGATTTGAGAGATATCTCTCTCCCAAACGTTCCTTTGGACTATTCATGCCCCATCTGTGGTAGAGGCTTTCCCCTTCCTATTGGTTTGATCAGCCACAGTTGGACACACCATACACTGATCCCAACATTATGATGTCATTGGTCCTCTTTGAGTAAGAAGGACAAGAAGAGTTAGCAGACACCATGCTGCCAGGGTGAGGAAAGGTGCCTGCTGCTTTGCCACCCTCCCATGGGACCTCTGGAGTCTTACGCTCTGTGTGCTGGAGAGAAGAAGGGGGGGGAGGGGAGCTGTCTCTCTTTCATAATTGAATTATGAACTACCCTTCTGCCACCATGTGTGTGCCTCTGTGTGTGTGTGTGTGTGTGTGTGTTAGTGTTTTGTTTTAGCATCCATTGGCCAAAAGTCTCCTTCCATTCCCACCAACTATTTCCCTGAATCACGGTCCAGCTTGGGAAGTGGGAGCAGGGTCTGAATGGGTCAAGGCCACTCTCAAGGCTCCTGCTGCCCACCCCCAAAGCCAAGCTCTTAGCTTCTGGAACATACACAAAAAGCATCCTGGCCTCTGGGGGTAGGGAATTCACTCCATCGAGCTCCAAAGCTAGCCTTTCCATTATTCAGGTTGCCTACCCCTCCAGCCTATGTATTGTGATGCTGATAGTGGGAATGGGCAGAATCTGGAGAAATGCAGCTCCGATGCTATTCTGTGGGCAAATTAATCCCAGTCTCTTGGAGGCTGGCTGAAGGCAAGTTCCAGGGCTATTGACTCCCGGTATCCACCACCCATTTCCCAAAAACCCCAAACACATAAAGTACCCTGGCCGCCTCCCCCACTTCCAGCATCCCCGAGCGAAATTCCCCAACCACCCACTTAATGCATTGGGATGGCCCCAAATCCTTTAGGTTGGACGAATGAGGCTAAGCTTGGGGTCTTTGCCCTTCTCCTCCACGAAAGCTCCCAACAGCCTCTGGTCTCCCCCTCCAACCCCCTCCTTTGGACCTAACACCGCCTAGGCTGGCCCTAGTCTCCTCCTTTCCTTTTAACCCTCCCTCTTGAGGCGGGGAAAGGAGGCGAGAGGAGGGAAGAATAAAGCGAGAGGTGGGGAGCGGGGGTTGGGGGTAGGGGGGAGACGAGAGACGAGAGACTAGAGACAGAAGACCGGAGACCTGCTGCAGAAAACGATTTCCCTGCTTTGCAAGAAAGGGAGAGGAGACACTAGCTCCGGAGTCACTCTGCATGGGGGCCCTGTGTGAAGCGGTGAGCCGAAAGGGAAGGCAGGGACCTTTCCCCCGCCGACGCCCCCACCCCACCCCCAATGGGTTAACACCTCCTCCTGCTTCCCACTCCGCACCCCGCCCCCCGCCCAAAGCTGGGGATCCCCGCACTTTAACCCCCACCCTACCCCGGCAGCCCAAGATTCCGGGAAAGATTCCTTTAAAAAGCCGCGCTAAGCCTGGGGTGGAAGATAAAGGTTAGGAGGGATGGAGGCCCGGTATGGGATCTTCTCCCCTTTTGATGACACTGAGACTTGGCAGCAAACTCACCCCCTAGCCAGTCTTGCCTAATCCATCCTGCCTTTCTTGATTCATTATTTTGTTGGTTGCTGTTTTTAATTCTAAAAGGCATGATTGTCATCATTTAAGCAGCCAAGAGGGCAATGCTAGTTGGGGGCCAGAACACACGTTTTCCTGGCTCTTAGATAAGGTCTCGTCTGTTCTTGAGCAGGATTTACTTTGGGAGACACACCTGTGGGAGCTGGAATGGGGTGGGGTGGGCAATTTTCTCCTGGGAACCCAGTGGACTCGGACTGCCTGCATCAGTGACTCCCAAAGCATGCTACTTTGCCCCTTCATGCAAACCCAGCTGTTGCCTTAAATCTCAGGGTACGAGGAGACCCCCAGCCCAGAGGCAGGTAAGGTGAAAACTGAAGACAACTGAGAAGGGTCACAAAGCAGAGATTAGAGCTCACCAGTACTTTTTTCTCAGTCTCTCTCCTGCAAGTCTGCTTCCTATATCCTTGAGGAGGTGGAGAAATCCTCCATCTGCAGGGTTCACCACGGTCCAAATGTCTCTTGTCTGATCAGTCAATCAAAAAAGCATTTATCAGTTGCCTGTCTGCCAGGCACTATTTGTTGCCTAAGCTTGCCTTTCCCCCACTTTCTGGATGTTCTCTGAAGTTCTCCCCTTATCCACCCCATGCTAGGAACATCTGGGGTCACATTTATGAGCTGGGAAGGGGAGAAGAGAGGTCAATGACTTGTTTGGGTTCCCTTGGCAACAATAGAATCCAGAAATCTCAAGCTAGTTTCTCTGTCCCTTGGAGGAGTCCAGAAAAAGGGAGATCCCACGCTAGGTGTGCCTCTTAGTTTGTTGCCAGTCCCTGGGGCCTGGTACCAGCTCTAATCCTTGGAATCTTAGGGACAGACAAGAACTAACTTGAATACTGAACCGTCTCAGGGGTCCAGACTTAAACCTTCAGAACCTATTTGATGCCTAATCTAGGTTAGGGGGGAACAGGCAATGGTTGAGGAGACTTTTGGCCTCTAGCAGCCTCCAGGGGGTGACAACCACCCAAGTTTGTTTTCTGGAAAGGACTAGACAATGGGTAGAAAAAGAAGGGGGATCTCCATGGTTTGGGACATGAGATTCACAAACATGAAACCCCAATTATTCACTTGTGAATCTGATGTTTTACTTTAGGGTCTCTACATGAGGAGCATAGATCTATTTCATTTTGTCCTTATGTTGTTTGTAGGTTTATAGTGATGTGTACTTGAGACCCATAGAAAGGGCAAGGAACAGGGTGTACAGTCTAGCATTGCACTGTATTTAGATAAGGAGGTGTCAGGGAGAAAAAGTCAGGAGGCTAGAATACCTTATTGGGAAAAAGACTTTAGAAGAGCAAAGATTATGTTTTCCTTAAGCTATCCTGTGCAGACCCATGCATAGATTTGTCAAAGAGGGTAAAGAATCTGGAACCTTCATCTAGAGAGCTAAGATGGGGAAGCACTTCCGTTTGCCCTGACAGGCTTAGCTCTATATGTAGGGCAGTAATTGACTTTAGAATCCCCAAGGTAAGAGTAGGAGGGTCTGACTGCTGTCTTTTCTGGAAAACATAGGCCAGGAAGATTGTTCACTACATCTGCTTTTCTCTGATGAATAGAAAGAGGCATCCTTGGAAGATATAGATAATGCAAATAGGGAAACTGAGTCACCCATTTCTTCCCTGTAGTTGTAATGCTGTAGACATTTGACCCTGCTTAGGTAGGTTATGCCATCACTTTGTCTCTTGGGATAGTCCCAGACAACCAGAAGGACCTATTTTCTCAGGCATCACCTCTGCCAATGGTTAGAGTGACATATGTCAGTGACGTGAGGCCTAGTTCTCAGCCTAAGTAACTAGGAAATTTCTGCATATGGATTAGCATGATTTTATTAGTCGTGATCAATATTGATGTAATAGGCAATACTGTGTGTCATCCCTCACACCAACCTGAAATCCCTGAAATATATAGGGAACTGATTTGTAGGAGGGAGGCTGGCTAATAAGTCCTGGTGAGCAAAGCGGTCTCTATCCCTGTGTGGGATTCTTAAAGGGAGTTTGGAGAAGGGGTTTCTGAAAAAGCTTAGATGCAGAAGCTATTAGGTTCGAAGATGGAAGAGACCTAAAAGGTCATTTAATCTAACCTCACTTTAGTGATGACAAAACAGAAACAGGCAGAGAGGGGATGTGATTTTTCCCAAGGTCACATAGCTTGTAAGATTTTCCCCAAGGTCACACAGAATTGGGATTCAAACCCAGGTCCTTTGACTCCAAATCCAGAAAGAAGAGGAGGAAAAGGGAGAAACATGTTAAGATGATTAGAAAAAATTAGGCGGGGTGAAGAAAGGGGAGAAGCAGCAGGTTGAGGCAAGTGAAGGTACTTGACAAAGGCCAGGATGAAAGATATGCTGGAAGTTTCTGGGTACCTGCCCCTAGGGGAACTTAGAGCTGAAATTTGTCCCATCTTGAATGTGGTCAGTTTGGGAGACTCTTGAAAACCAGGGGGTTGGAGTGGGAGCCAAAGGTGGGGCAAAAAAAAAAAAAAAACCTGGACTCTCCATCACTCCTGACCCTAAACCCTTAAGAAACCTAGAAAGGCCAGAACCTTCCAGCCCCCCAAGAGCCAAGGGAAGTCTAGGCTGAGTGTTTTCCTTCCCTTCTAGCCTCCTGACCCACAGACTCAGGAGCCAGTAGTCAAAACAACAAGATCCAGTGTATCCTCTCCTACAGCTCCCTTTATGCTTCCTGCCTTGCCCCAACCCAGCCCTGTATATCAGTTGGGTATCCAAGGACCCCCAACCTCTCTCTCCATCCCCCAGGCTTTGCTTCAAAATACCTTCTGGATTAGTGATAGAATTCATTATTATATTATTCTATTCCACCTTCTGGAGTAGCAGTAGAATTTATTATTGATAAATAAATTTTTAAAAATCCACCAAATACAGCTAAGATAGATTGTAGTTTAAGAGAAGCTCAAGAGGTAAACCTAGACGGAGTAACTCCATAACAAATACTATAGTAGATGCCACAATGACTAAAATAAAATGACTGGGAGAAATGTAACAAGAGTAAAATTAGCACAAGAGCTTCTCTCTGGAGGAAAAAATTCAGAAAATTGAAATAAAAGGTGGAAAACCTTACCCAAATAGCAGACTCCTTGAAAATGGACTCCTTGATTAATTGATCATTGAAAAAATTAATTATTTGAAAACTGGTCTTTGAGAAAATAGAAGGCATAATCAGAATTCAGTGATGTAAGAAATGTTTTAACATGTATGATCATGTTAACATATTTCCACATTAGTCAGATTGTGAAAGAAGAATCAGAACAAAAGGGAAAAACCATAAGAAAGAAAAAACAAAAAAAAAGTGAATAGTATGTTTGAATCTGCATCCAGACTCCATAGTTCTTAGTGGAATGTGGAATTTTCCATCATGAGTCTTGGAATTGTCTTGGATCATTGTATTACTGAGAAGAGCTAAGTCTGTCATAGTTGATCATCACACAATGTTGCTGTAACTGTGTACAGTGTTATCCTGGTTCTGCTCAACTTCACTCAGCATCAGTTCATGTAAGTCTTTCCAGGTTTTCCTGAAATCATCCTGCTCATCATTCCATATAGAACAATAGTATTCCATTACATACATGTACCACAACTTTTTCAGCCATTCCCCAATTAATGAGTATCCCCTCAATTTCCAACTCTTTGCCACCACAAAAAGAGCTGCTGTAAATATTTTTGTACATATGGGTGTTTTTCCCTTTTTTATGATCTCTTTGGGATACAGACCTAGTAGTAGTAGTATTGCTGTATTGCTATATGCACAATTTTATAGTCCTTTGGGCATAGTTCCAAATTGCTCTCCAGAATGGTTAGATCAGTTCCCAACTCCACCAACAGTGCATTAGTGCAGTAGTGTCACAATTTTCCCACATCTTCTCCAACATTTATCATTTCATTTTCTGTCATATTAGCCAATCTGAGAGGTGTGAGGTGGTACTTCAGAGTTGTTGTAATTTGTATTTCTCCAATCAACAGTGATTTAGAGCATTTTTTCATATGATTATAGATAGCTTTAATTTCCTCATCTGAAAACTGCCTGTTCATATCCTTTGCCCATTTATCAATTGGAGAATGACCAAGATAAACTTAGAAAGGTAAATATATTTGACTAATTTGGGAGGAGTTAAATAATGATGAAGTGAGCACATTCTAATGGAAAAGAGGGGAATGTCTCTTCAGAATTCTACAGTCTTTAAAGGTCACAGAAGGAATTTAGTAACATATAGAAACAAAGACCACGTGTATTTTCTGTTCTGGTTTTTTTTTTTTTTTGCAGGGGGGAAGGCAGGGCAATTGGGGTTAAGTGATTTTCACACAGTTAGTAAGTCTCCTGACTCCAGGGCCAGTGCTCTACTCACTGCACCACCTAGCTGACCCAGTTCCGTTCTGTTTTGCTAACTTTAAGAAAGAAAAGAAAAAAGAATAATGAGAAACAAGTGAGGAAGAAGGGGAAGGAACTACTTTTCTTAACTGGAGTGCTTGAGAAAAAGAGGATTCAGACATGAAGAAAGGAGAACATGAGGGGTGCAAGAATCTTGTGAACCTCAATTATATCTGAATCAGACAAATGATGGTTGAACGCATACATACACACAGAATGTGGATGAGAAATAAACTCAACAAGGAAAGAGAAAGGGAGAATAGTGACAGGGGCTTAAAAGGGAGGGCAAAACTTTGGAGGGAATAGTCAAAAGCAAAACAGAGTTGAGCTCCTCTAATTTGTTTCGGTGATCTTTTCTATCTAAGTCTCATATCCATTTGGAGCTTACAGTAGTATAGTGTGTGAGATGTTGCTTTAAATAAACCTAGTTTCCACCAGACTGCTTTCCAGTTTTCAAGTAGTTTTTGTCAAATAGTGAGGCTTTAACCCAGTAGTTAGAATCAAACACTAGTATAGTATATTAATAATAACTATATTATGTTCAATTGCTTTTGAGTTTCATGTACCCAGCTTGTTCTGCCGATCAGCTTTTCTATTTTTTAGCCAGTACCAGATAGATTTGATGATTACTGCTTTATGGTATAGTTTGAGATCTGGTATTGTTATGTCTCCTTCCTTCCCATTTTTTCATTATTTGTCTTGAGGTTCTTTTTATTAATTTTCTTATTTTTCTAGTACTACAAAGTAACCTTTGGTAGAATGATTGGTACTGAATTTATAAGTTGTCATTTGAATTTTATTGGTATGATTTAACCATGAGCAATTAATTGCTCTTCAATTCTTTAGTTCTGTCTTTCTACAGAGAGCTTTTTGTATATGTATTCATATAATTCCCGTATGTGTCTTGTTAACTGGACTCCCAAATGTTATGTATTTTATAGTTACATTTTAATGGAATCCATAGATCGAATTAGAAGGAAAGGGGTTAACTGGGAACAATCTTCGCAGCAAAGTCTGATGTAGATATATAATAGCTAATTCCATATATACATGGTCAAAGGACATGAGTAAGTTTTCAAAGGAATGGAGCTATCAACCAAATAAAAATGCTCCAAATCTCTAACAAGAGAAATACAAATCAAAACAGCTCTGAAGTTCTTCAAACCCATTATATTGGAAATATAACAAAAGGGATAATAACAATTGGAGGAGTTGTGAGGTGACAAACTGATGCACAGTTGGTAGAGCTATGAATTGTTCCAGACATTTTGGAAAGCAATTTGGAACTATATCCAAAAAAGTCACTAAACTGCATACTACCTTTTGACCCAAAGATACCATCACAGGCGGTTCTTTATGTAAATTTACATTATGCACATTTGACCTTATCAAAGAATTCTGAATGAAGTCATTCAAAAAAAATTTAATTTTGCTGTGCAGTACTGTGCTTTCTGTCCCACTCACCCCCAGTGAGAAAAAAAACAAACCCTTTTTTAAAAAACCCTCCAAGTGAAAGTAGTATATAGGTAAATACTGAGAGATTGCCACTGCTGCTGCTACCAGATTGGAAACATGGCTGGAGGCCTCCATCATCCAAAGAGACCTTTGCCTCAGTCAGCCAGACTGTCACCCATCCTCTCCTGTCTATGTGCCTGTCCCGCCCCCACGTCTGCCCCGCCACATACATGTTCTCTCCCATCCTGCTCTATCGTCTCTGTCCCCCAGACCCCACATATCCTCCTTTCTCCCTCCTTCCCTTCCCCATGTCCCCCCCCAAATTGCTTAAGCAGAGGTCTATGGAATGGTTCACTTACATAAAGCAAGAGCTGTCTTTACTATGCTTTTACCTAAAAAGGATCAAAGAAAGAAGGAAATATACAAAAATGTTTATAGCAGTACTTTTGGTTATCGTAAACATGCTGGAGAATGGTTGAACAAAAGTTAGCATAGTAATGTGTTGGAATATTATTGTGGTGTAAGAAAGAACATAGAGGACAGATTCTGAGAATCTTGGGAAGATTTGTATGAATTGATGCAGAGTCAGGTAAGCAAACCAGAAGAACAACTTATACAATAATTGTAAAAGAAAATCACTGTGAAAGACTTAAGAGCTATGACTGATGCAAAGACCAGATACCCCTCCAGAGGACTGACAATGAATTTTGTTTTTCGATTCTTACCATTGAGATGATTGACTAGAGGTACAGAAAAAGATAAATATTTATAGACATGGACAGTGTATTGGATCTGTTTTGCTTTACTCATTTGTTATAAAAGGGATTTTTTGGAAGGGGGAGAGGGGGAGAAGTGATAGTGAAACCACAACTGTGTGTGTGTGTGTGTAAGAAGAGGTGGAAGTTCAGAAAGGGACACACTGAGCAGGATAGTGTTGGGACTACTACAATAAATTTAATATATACTTTTTAAAAAAGCCAAGCTGTGCATCACATGATAGCTATCATTTATATAGTGCTTTAAAGTTTGTCAAGCACTTTATAAATATCTCGTTTTATCCTTACAACAACCCTGGGAGGAAGGGACTATTATTATCAACCTCATTTTATAGATGAGAAAACTGAGGCAGACAGATGTTAAGTGACTCATCCATGGTCTCAAAACTAATAAGCCCCTTAGGCTGGATTTGAATTTGTCTCACTGACTTATCTAAATCTAGCATTTCATCCGCTGTACCATCTAGCTGCCTCAATCGTGTGTCTAACTCTTCATGACCCCATTTGGGATTTCTTGGTAAAGATGTTGGAAGTTTGCTATTTCCTTCTCCAGTTCATTTTTACAGAAGAGAAAAATGAGGCAAACAGGGTTAAATGACTTGCCCGAAGTCCCACAGCTGCTAAGCGTCTGAGGCCAGATTTGAACTCAGGAAGACGGAGATGTCTTTTTTTTTTTTTTTGCAGGGGGGAAGGCAGGGCAATGGGTGTTAAGTGACTTGCCTAAGGTTACACAGCTAGTAAGTGTGTCAAGTGTCTGAGCCTGGATTTGAACTCAGGTGCTCCTGACTCCAGGGCCAGTGCTCTACTCACTGCACCACCTAGCTGCCCCTGGAGATGTCTTCTGACTCCAGGTCCTGTACTCTATCCACTGTGCCACCTAGCTGATCTCTTTTTTTCTATTAAGAAAATGTTTATATTTGCTGATGTTTGTCAAGTTTATATGTTTAAAAAATGACAAGTAATAAAAGAAGTGAACAGGCAGAGATCCAAAGAAAGAAAAGGAAAAAAAGGGAAAGGAAAGGAAAAGGCAGAGGAAGGAAATCAGATATTAGTGTAGAGCTGGATTTATAGATAGGTTAGAGGTCTGAGTAAGCCTGAATAACAATCAGGGCAGAAACAGAGTAGGGTTGGCTGATGGCCTTGACCTTTCAAACTTGCTGAGGAAACAAATCCTAAAATAAATGAAGGGAATATCATTCCCAAAGAGTATGCTCTAGTCACTGGTCCTTGTAATGGAGGTGGGGGGAGGGGATAGCTATGGGGGATGAGGAGGAAGGGAATGGAAGGGACTGCAAACTAGAAGTCAGGAGAATTTTGGTGATGAAACCCTCAGGGCACACACATGCAGGCTGTTATACCACAGGTGGGGCCACTGTCAGTTTAACCACCTCCAGCTAGATCTTCTGATGGGGAGGAGATGGAGGCAGGGGACAGGTGGAGCATGGATTTGTGCGGAGGAAAGGGACCTCTCAAGGCTTCTGAAGGAATTTCAGTGACTCCTTAAAGGAAGCACCCTCAGACAGAACACTCAGTCCCAAGGATTAAATGTCAGCTTCGAGGGGTGTTGATAATGGCTTGAGCAGGTGGCAGGGAAGTGTTTGGGTGTTTCTGATGATGGTCTTAAATGGTGAGATGAGGAAGGCAGCCACAGTGTGCCCTAGTTATAGTCTCTCTCCTTTTGTTCAGTTGTGTCCAACTCTCCATGACCTCATTTGGAGTTTTTTGGCAAAGTTACTAGAGTGGTTTGCCATTTTCTTCAGCTCATTTTAACAGAGTAGGAAACTGAGGATTAGGTGACTGGCCTAAGGTCATACAGCTAGTAGTGAGGCCAGATTTGAACTTGGGAAGATGAGTCTTCCCGATCCCAAGCCCCGTGCTCTAACCACTGCACCACCAGCCTCCTTCCTAGAGACAGTTGTTGCTTGCTTCTCTGACTGTCCTTATTTTCCACAGTACTCTTACTTTGGAGAGTCGGGGTCACTGCCTCTGGTCCATTCACTTCTGGGGTGCCACAGGTGAGACAAAGGGAGTTATTGAATTAGGAGAAAGGAAGGAAGCAGGACATAGGTTAATGCTGAGACGAGGGGACTAACTTTAAGATCTGCTCATGGGTGGCAGATCCCAGATTGGAACAGACATGTCAATCCAAACCTCTCTCCAGGGCACTAAGCTAGCTCTGTTGGAGGATTTGGACTGCAGAGCTCGGGAGGTAACTTACGTGGAGAACCGAAGATGCCCACTGGGCCAGTGGTATAGCTATTGTGTCTCCTTGTCACCTCCAGAATCAAATACAAAACGCTATGTTGGGCGTTCAGAGCCCTTCATCATCTACACCCACCCGTACCTTTCCAGTCTTCTTACACCTTACTCTCTTTGATTCAGGGACACTGGTCTTCTGGCTGTACCAAGAACAAAACACTCCATCTCAGTTCCAGGCATTTTCTCAGGCTGTCCTCCTTGTCTGGAATGCTCTCTCTCTCTCCTCTCTACCTCCTGTATTCCTTGGCTTCCTTCAGGTCCCAGGTAAAATGCCACCTTCTACAGGAAATCTGTAGGAAAGGTAGGTAGGTGGCACAGTAGATAGAGCTCTCAGCCTACAGTCAGGAAGACCTGAGTTCAAATTTTACTAGCTGCTTGACCCTGGGCAAGTCACTTAATCCTGTTTGCTTCAGTTTCCTCATCTGTCAAATGAGTCAGAGAGGGAAATGACAAACCACTCTAACATTTTTGCCAAGAAACCCCAAATGGATCATGAAGAGTTGACAGGACTGAAATGACTAAATACCACCACCACTGGAAATCTTTCCCCTTAATTCCAGTGCCTTCCTTCTGGACTATTTCCTGTTTATCTTCCACTTAGCTCATTTAAACATAGGTGTTTGCATGTTGTTTCCCATATTAGATTGTGAGCTCCTCGAGGGCAAGGTCTGTCTTTTGCCTGTCTTGGCGTCTCCGTCTCCAGTGTTTAGCATAGCCCCTGACACACAGTAGGGGGCTTAATTCTTACTGAGACAATGTTGGTTAGAAAGTAACAGAGATTTAAAGATCTCAGGATATTTAAAGAACTTCAGGGTAAGTGGTACCTACTCCCTCTTGTCCCACTTATACATAGTGAAGTCAGTGCTGAGTTGAAACTCAGAAATTTTGAGTTCAAATTCCCAATTCTGCCACTTAGTACCACTTAGTGAGGGATCTTGAATGAGTTACTTTAGTAACTTCTCTGGGCCTTTGATCCCTCCTCTGTAAAAATGAGGGGGTTGAACTATATAATCTCTGAGGTCCCTTCTGTATCTGAAATGTCTAGTGGGCCCCTCCACAGAAGCCTTGACCCTGATTTGTTTGTGCCCTGCTCAGACGTCCATCTGGGTATCTGCATTCATACGTTCCATACGATAGGCACTTAATAAATTATATGTTTGTGGCAGATCATCATGAATATAATTTTTGTAAGTATCATCTGTATATCTTCCCCCGTCAAAGTTTGTTGAATGAATGAATGGTGTAACCTTGAATTGTATTTGTGGGCTATGGAATGTAGAATCACTCAAGAGAATTAACAATAGTAATAACTGGCATTTATTTAGCACTTTTAAGGGCTACACAAAGCTTTAATATCTCCTTTGATTCTCACAATACTCTGTAAGGTCCTAATTTGGGCATTAGTAAATTCTATTTTCAAGAGTGATATGGAATCTTGGAGAGAGGAGGGGGAATTGGAGGTGGTTTCAGTTCTAAAACCTTCCTACGATTCCAGTAGAATGAGAAAAGAGCTTAGAGGTCTTTCAGTCCAACAAAGGACGAAACAGGTTCTGGGAGAGAGTAACTAATGGATGTGGGGGATAGTAGGGAAAGGTTGTCACACAGCTAGTTAGTGGCAGAACAAGGGGTATTCAAAGGTTGGTAAGTACCTGTATAGGATTAATTTTTTAATTGGTTTTCCCTTGCCTTCTCAAGGCAAATGAGGGCCAATTTTAAGGCTGTAATTGGCTTGCTTCAGCAAACACCTGAAAGTAAAAACCATAATCAACCTTAACATAAAGAGAGCCTGGGTAGGGAAGCTTTTAACATTTCTTCCTCGTGCACCTGTGAGCTTGGGGTCAGGAGCATGGTAGAGTGAGTGAGTGCCCCTTTCCCTGTTGATGGACTGGAATCAAAAGACCTGGTTTTAAATCTCTGCTCCCTATAACCTATGGGCCCACAAGCAAATCCTTTCTGCTCAGTTGACTTCTATGTTAAATGGTGTTGGCCAAGATTCCTTTTCAGCTCTAAACTTTTGGGGGAGAGATGGGTAGAGAATCGAGCCTTCTCAGAGAATTGGCCTGGCTTCAGGCTTTGTTCACTCTGCCGTATTCATCCTCATGGAGACATTCCTGTTCCCACTCACTCTCTACAGGCCCCTCTCTTATCTCCTGCCTACCTGGCTCCAGGAAATGGGTCAAAGCAGATTGGGAGCCAAAGCGTGGGCCAATTGCACCCTGTCAGAGGGTGGGGCTCCCTTAGGAGAACCTGGGTAGCCCTAGACACTACGCCTATAAGGAGGGACAGGTTTCTGTTGTGTGGGTTCAGGCTCTTCCTGTGAATGTGGCAGGTGGCCACCAGAAGGGAAGGCAAGCTGCCCAGGCTGCCACTGGCCTGATTCCTGACCTCTTCTTTCTCTTCCCGGAGCACAGGTGACTCCTGCAGGAGAGAATGCATCAGGCCCAAGAACAGACAGAGAGCAGATGGTCTTGGGTGGTGTTGCTGGCCACCGTGGTGGTCCAGGGCCTGACACTGGGCTTCCCTGCTTGTATTGGCATCTTCTTCGCAGACCTTCAGCATGATTTCCAAGCCAGCAACAGTGAGACATCCTGGTTCCCCTCCATCATGATCTCATTACTCCATGCTGGAGGTGAGTTCCCTGAAAGGGGGAGGGATTGGAAACATAAAGTCATTTACCATGAGCCTGAAGGAGTGGGGTCAGGGGCTTCATGCTCATTTGAGTCCCGACTCCTAGGACCAGGGTGTTAGGGCTGAAAAATGGCTCTTAGCGATCATTTAATCTAACCTCATTTTACTCAAGTAGAACCTAAGGTCTAATGACTTGCCCAAGGTCACACAGCTGGTTGGTGGGATGAATTATAGAATCACAGAATGTGAGAGAAGAGACCTTAGAAACCATTGGGTCTAGTTTATTCCTTTGACATATGAGTTAACAATACTTTTTAGAGCACTTTTACATATGTCATCTCCTTTGTTCTTCATAGACACCTTGCATATCAAGTATTTTAATTACTCTTTTATAAATAAACAGGTTAAGTGACTTATCCAAGATCATTCAGCTTGTAAGAAGCAGAGCTAGGATTTGAACCTAAGTTCAGGCCAGTCTTCTTCCTGCCCAGCATCTGGTACCAAACTTTCTGCCAAGGGTCCAAAGACCCTTTTTCTTATTTTAATACTTTATTTTCCTCCAACTTACATTTAAAAACAATTTTTAAACATTTGTTTTTTTTTTTTAATTTGAGTTCCAAATTCTCTCTTCCTCTCATTGAGAAGGCAGGCAATTTGATCTAAGTTATACATGGCAGTCATGTAGAACATTTCCATGTAAGTCACGTTGTAAAAGAAAACAGAACAAAAAAAAAAGTTTTTAAAAAAGTATGCTTCAATCTGAATTCAGACTCCCATTAGTTCTTTCTCTGGAGGTGGATAGCATTTTTCATTGTAAGTCCTTTGGAATTATCTTACGTCATTGCATTGCTGAGAATAGCTAAGTCATTCACAGATGATCATCATACGACATTGCTGTTAACTGTGTACCATGTTCTCCTGGTTCTTCTCACTTCACTTTGCATCAATTCATATAAGTCCAGTTTTTTCTGAAATCTGCCTGCTCACCATTTCTTATAGCACAATGGTATTTCATCACAATCATAGATCACAACTTATTCAGCCATTTCCCAATTGATGGGTATCCCCTCAGTCTCCAATTCTTTGCCACCACCAAAAGAGCAGCTATAAATATTTTTGTACATATAGGTCCTTTCATTCTTGTTTTTTTTTATCTCCTTGTGATACAGACCTAGTAGTGGTATTGCTGGGCTAACACCCTTTTTCAACTTATATCTCTTTCCCCTGCTCTCAATAGACAAAATTCTTTAAAATATCTTCAAGCAAAGACATTACAACACACATCTTTACTCCCCACCCCCCTTTCTTTTTGAGGGGGAGTACTATGGGTATAGAACATGCATGTAATCATGGATTTGGCTGATTTTTTTTTTGCCGATTTGCTTTTTTCTCTATTTATTACGAAGGGGGTGGTATTGGAAAATGAAGATTTAAAAAACAAGAAATTTCAATAAAAATTTAGAGACAATAAATCTTCAAGATGGCCCTAGAATTACTTCCCATTTTTTGATGTGAAGCATTATGGATCTAAATCCAGGTCTTTACAAATGCTTGAACTGGGGGCTTTCCACTGAGTTTTTTTCTTTTGTTTTTTTGGAGAGGGGAGGCAGGGCAATTGGGGTTAAGCGACTTGCCCAAGGTCACACAGCTAGTTAAGTGTGTCAGGTGTCTGAGGCCAGATTTGAACTCAGGTCCTCCTGGCTCCAGGGCCAGTGCTCTGCTCACTGTGCCACCTCCATTGACTTTCTGTCAGGCTCCCCTGCCCACCCCTAACAAGTCCAAATGATTCTTTTCGCCCTCTAGATTGGGATGGAATTAGGCTGGGAGATAGCCACTAGTCATATTGCCCAGTGCTACTGAGTCTCATGCCCTAGAGGATTCCCAGGACTGGCACTGGTTCTCCACTGGAGTGCGTCTACCTGTGGATATCTCCACATTTAGTCATAGGGTACTTGCCAGTAGGCTGTAATTCTTAAGATTCTTCGGTTACTTACAACATCACTGAACTTGGAAGTCACAGCACCTAGGTTCAGAGCTTCAACCTGTCGTTTACTATCTTAGGCAAGTCATTTACTCTCTCTAGGTCTCAGTTTCCTCATCTGCAAAATGAGGAGGTTAGATTAGATGGTCTCTAGAGTCCATTCAAGTTCTAGATTCCTGACCTGGATCCTATGAGTTTATGATCTTCTTGTTCCTTGGAGTGTTCCCAGAACTGTCTTGTCTTCAGGGATGAGGCTGCTTATCCCATGAGGAGGTAGAAGCCACCCAGGAAGCAATCACTATGGCTTCTCTGGATACAATGAGAATTCTCATCACTGTGGGAAAAGTAAGTCAGGGACCAGCACATGAGAGATAGATGGAGCCAAGAAAATAGCTCTCCCTAGTACTTTCTGGAGAGCTGGAGGGTTAGGGGTGAAGTGATTTGCTCAGGCTCTCACAGCTAGTAAATGTCGGTGGCTAGATTTGAACTTGGGTCTTCTTGACTCCAGGCACAGCTCTCTATATACTACCTAACTGCTTTGTAAACTTGGGTGGATGAGGTCACTTCAATTTAGAGGAACAATTCCTTTTTTTGTTTGTTTTCATTTTAAAAAAAATTTTAATTTCAGTTTCAAATTTTCTCCCACTACCCCTCTCCTATCCATTGAGAAGATAAAAAATACATTACCTATTATAAGTCATCCAAAATATATTTCCACATTAGTCACATAAACAACTCTATTTTTGGTCCTAGTCTAAGGGGTTCTTCCCAGTAGGAGAGTCAGGGTTGGGAGGAGGTAAAAAACATACCCAGAATACAAACAAAGATGAATCAGGTATGACACAAGCAGTTTTATTCCCATGAAGAAGAATGCCAAGTAGAAAAGAATCACAGAATGATTATAATCCTTTAAGAGGCCTCACTGAGACATTTTTAACAGTGCTACTCATTAACTATTTCACATTTTGCCTCCACGCTGTATAGCCCATCAGTGCTAAGTGAATTCTTTCTTATCTCTTAAAATCTTTCATCTTTTCCTCTTGGCTGGCTGGTCAACCTCTGCCACTATTTACGCCCCAACTGCTCTGGAAACTGATACCCTGATGCCCCAGTGCCCAGAAAAGAGCCAGCTGCCTTTGGAGACATCACAAGGCCCTGTACCGAATCGAAGATACAAAGAAAGGATAGCCCCATCCTAGATTAAGGCTTCTGTAAGAGGCTATAAGTTTACAGCTTTCCACCTTCCCCCCACCCTCTGAGCCATGAGTCGTCCTTACATCTAGCAGCCAGCAGGAATAGGAGCCTTTAGGGATGGGGATTGCCCCGTTAAATGGGGGTTCCATCTCACCTAACTAAGATTCATCGTAGCTGACAGGTAGCAGTCAGAAGATATCTGTGCCTGCTCTCCAGTGAGAGGAGGTAGGGAAGGAGCCGTTCCATCATACATTGCCACTTTATGTGTTTCACAAAGTGCTATGCAAACTATAAAACATGATACAAATGTCAATTATAATTGGTTTTATCTACTTCATAGAACTCTTCTGAGGACCAAATAAAATGGTATTTAAAACACTTAATGATGGGCAAAAGAACTTCAACTGTGATTTCATTAGTACGGGAACCCCCAGGTGAAGAAATTCCTTCTACCAATGCAGGTTAGCACCCTCTCTGCAAATTATAGCCTTAGAGAGTTGCCTAGACCTCTGAGAGGTTAAGTCTGTATGTCCCAGAGGCAGGAGGACTTAAACCCAGGTCTTCCTGGATTTGAGGCCAACTCCGTGTTCACTATGATGGACTGCCTCTCTTATGATGCTATGGAACAATCTATTTATTTAGGGTATTAAAAATGTAAACCATTTTTCCTTCTCAGGCCCTGAATCAGCCTCTGCTGGGACTGTCTTTTTTTCCCCCATGGTCCCTAGAGGTTATTTCAGTAGCTGCTTCCTGGCAGGGGTGTGGGTTTCAATCTTTGTTTTAGTAACCTCCTCCTAGAATGGGTTGCCTCATTCCTCACCTTAGCCAATTCCAGGAGGTCTCCAGGGAAGAATAGGGCAAGGGGCCAGGCTCTTCAGAGTGCCTGAAAGGGGAGGGAATCTTCTGCCAACCCCTTGGACTGGGTCTATTTCACACACACACACCCCCTGCACACAGACTACCTCCCTTGGCTTGGGCCTAGATAGTAAGAATGAGGAGGATAATCAAGGCTGGTTCAGGTTTCCTCTCCCTCCTTTTCTTCCCCTCTCACTTGGCCCAGAGCATGCTATGCTGGGTCCCCCAGCTGTCTTCCAATCACAAGGGAATGTTTTTCCTTGCTTTCTCATGAGGTTTGTTGTGGTGAGGTAGATTACAAGAGCTGGCAGAGAGATGGGAACAGAGACTACCTGTCCTTGGCTCATCTTCCAGCAGTGGGGGGTAAAAGACCCTAGTCCAGGGAATCTTCTGGCAGGAGAAGAAGGAATGGATTTCTGGTCCCTTATTAAAAGGTAATGGTGGCTGGAAGAGTAGACTAAGGGTCCGTGAGCCCTGGATTCAAGCCCAACTTCTGACATATACTAACTTCCTTCTAAGAGACTTTAATATACATGTCGATGTTTCCTTAAATACCTTAACTTATGTGGCACAATGGACAGAACACTAGACTTGGAATCAGACGCTTACTAGTTGTGGGACCCTGGGCAGGTCACTTAATCTCTGTCTGCCTTAGTTTCTTCATCTGTAAATTGGGGGTTATAATAGCATCTTCCTTACAGGATTGTTGTAAGGATCAACTGACATATCTGTTCAGCTCTTGGCATAATGCTGGGCACATAGTAGGTCTTTAATACATGCTTATCTCCTTCCCCTCCTAATCAGATGTAAGCTACTTCGAGGGCAAGTGTTCTTTCATTTTTGTCTTTTCCTTCCTAGCACACATGCCCAGAACATAATAGCTACTTAATAAGTATTTGTGGAATGTTGAACTAATTAATGAGGATCAAACTGACTGACTTAACTTATTCAATCTATCCCTCCTGCCAAGAAGATATCTCTAATAATAAAGAATTTTTAAAAGATTTTTAAAAATTGGTTCAACTAAACTAACCAACACATCAACCAAATTCGACATTACAGGCAATGTTCCATACCCATAATTCCCTAACTCTGCGAAGCAAGGAAAGAAGTAAATTTTTACAGCATGTTTGGGGCCAAGCCTGGTCATTATAATTTCGTCATTATTTCAGTAATTTCACTTTTTATCTTATTATTTTTTTCCATTTACATTGTTGCAGTCATTGTATATATTGTTTTTCTGGCTCTTTCATTCTGCATCAGTTTATCATACAAGTCTTCCTATGCTTCTCTGTATTCATCACATCCTTATATATGACAGCACAATAATACATTCATGATCCTCTACTTGTTCAGCCTGATGGCCTTCATCTTTGCTTCTAGTTCTTTGCTACTATAAAAAGTGCTGCAATAAATATTTTGGAATATATGAGACATTTTATCATTGACCTCCTTAAGGGTAGATATGTAGCAGCAAAATCTCTGGGTCCATGATACTGACATTTTAGTAATTTAGCTTAATTCCAAATTGCTTTCTAGAACTGGACCAATTCCTAATGCTCTGAACAGCATCGGGCAGCTCTTTACTTTTACAGAGTTTTCATTACCATCATTTAATTCTTACTGTGAACAATCCTAGACAACCATTATTCTCCCCATTTAACAGGTGAGAAAATTGAGGTGGCTGGGAGAGTTTAACTAGCTTCCTCAAGGTCGTGCAACTAGCAGATTACAGATTCAAATCTCACATTTGTGATTCCAACTCTTGCACTCTCTCTACTACGTATACACACACACCTACACCCCCTTCTCTCCTATCTATAACCACGTATAATTGATTACATACAAACATCCATATTATCATGTCCACACTATTACACATATCCACATCCATACACATTCACACATAATCTCTCACATTCACGTACACATTCCCATTCACCTCTAATGTGTACACACACTCATACTTTCTTTCTCACATTGCCAGGTCACTGGGTAAGGTGACATTTGAGAAATCCCTGAGTCATAGTGAGCACAGGAAATGGGACTAAAGTTAATGGGATGACTGGGAGTGGGTGCAGTGAGGTGGGGTTTGAGGCGCTGTCCTGGCTAGATGCCCAGCACCAGATGGCCCGTGATAGCTCATTTCCAGATATCTATGTCTTAGACTGTGGGATGCCCTCATCAGGTAGAGAAAAAAAGGATACAGGAATAGGTTGGAAGATTGCCCCCTAAGCATACTTTAATGGATTTAACCAGTCCTTGTTCCAGGGTTCCATGTCTGAAAGCTACCCACACATAAGCTTTTAATCATTAACTTCATGCAACCTAATAAGCTGCTTAGGACACAAGACCTGGGAAAAACAGGTCGCCTGAGATAGCCTTAGAGGACAGAACTAGAAGCAATTGCAAAGAGGCAGCTTTAGGTTTTGTGAAAGAGAAAACTTCCTAACAAAAAGAGCTGTATGATAACAACGATTAACAATGATAGGCATTTATATACTGCTTTAACATTCGTAAAAAGCCTTACTCATTTTATTCTCGTGGTAGCCCTGTGAAGTAGGTGCTGTTATCTTCATTTTACAGATGTGGAAACTGAGGCAGACAGGTTAATTGACTTGACCAGAGTCACAAAACTAGAAAATATCTGAAGCTGAATTTGAATTCAGATCTTCCTGCCCCTGTGTCCTCCCACACTCTATCTACTGTACCACTTAGGTGCCTCATGGTAGAATGGGCTGCCTCAGGAGGCAGCATGTTCAGCATCACTAGAGGCATATATGAGAGAGAGAGAGAGAGAGAGAGAGAGAGAGAGAGAGAGTGAGACAGAGAGGGAGAGAGAGGGATTGGATGACTTTCAGGAATGTTGCAGAAAGGATTTTGATTCAGGAAAATGTTAGACATTGAGATTCCTTTCATCTTGGAGCTTATATATTCCTACGGAGTGGTATAGGATGGAAGAGCTCCCTTTGACCCCAATAAGTCTTTTTGGGAATATTGCAGAAAGGATTTCATTTTAGGAAAACATTAAACTTGGAGATTCCTTTCAACTTGGAGCTTGTCTGATCCTATGGAATGGGGTAGGATGGAGGAGCTCCCTTTGGTCCGAATGTGTCCTCATGCCCTAAATGTGCCCTACTCTCCAGGACTTCAAGCTTTCCCTCTGGCTCCATCCCTAACCTGCCCCACTCTTTTTCTTTCTGGTTTCACCCCCCCAGGGCCCATTTGCAGTATACTGGTGGAGCACTTTGGTTGCCGAGTGACAGTGATGCTTGGGGGAGTCCTGGCCAGTTCAGGCTTGGTGGCCAGCTCCTTCTCCCGTTCCCTTAGCGAGCTCTACATCACAGCCGGATTCATCACAGGTGACAGCCATCAGCTGCCCTCTCTCTTTCTCCCCCTAACCTCCTAAGTCTGGGGTTTGGTGGGATGGGGGCTTGGAGGAGCCATAACAGGAGATGGAAGGGAAGATCTGAGAAGTATAGTTGGGGAGAGAAACAGATGGGCAGGCTGTTTGAAGGCAGGGGTGCTGTACTGTTCTGGCTTGCTCCAGAAGTGATCTCTGGCTTATTCCCAGGAGCAGCCTCAGTCATGGGCTAGAGGCCAAGCCATGTCTAGCTGGGCTAGTAAGTGGGAGGGGAAAGGGGCAAAACTGTCACCTTAAGGAAATGTTGGGTGTGGGGAATGGACCTCAACTCTCATCAAAGCTTTAGAAGACCCATCTAGAAGGATCATGGCATCTCTTCCTTCCACTGCAGGCCTGGGCATGTCCTTCAGCTTTCAGGCAGGCATCACAGTGTTGGGACACTACTTCTTCTACTACCGGGCACTGGCCAATGCACTGGCCTCCGCTGGCGTCTCCATTGGTATTTCGCTGTGGCCCCTGCTTTCCCGCTACCTCCTGGAGGTCTTCGGATGGAGAGGCACCTTCTTGATCTTTGGTGGGGTCTTGCTTCATTGCTGCATCTGTGGGGCTGTCATGAGGCCTGTGGCTCCTAAGACTGAGTCAGCCTATCCCCCGCCCAACAAGGTCCCTGAACAGCGTCAACTGTTGACTTGTGGTCGGGCTTTGCAGCGACATCTGGCCTTTGACGTCTTCCTCCAGAACCACGGCTACCGCTTCTACACCCTGGGTGTGGTATGGATGCTGATGGGCTTCACCATTCCTCATGTCTTCCTGGTGCCCTTTGCCTTGAGCCAAAACGTGGAAGAACACAAGGCTGCTTTACTCATCACTATTATTGGCATAAGCAACATATTCCTTAGACCCATGATTGGAGTGGTGGCTGGCCGGTCAATGTTTGCTGGTCGCCGTGTGTACCTTTTCGCCCTGGCAGTCTTGTTAAATGGGCTGAGCAACCTCATATGTGTCATCTCAGGCAGCTTCTCTGTGCTGGTTTTCTATTGCCTGGTGTACAGCATCTCCATGAGTGGCGTCGGGGCTCTGCTCTTCCAGGTGCTCATGGATATAGTGCCCATGAACAGATTCTCCAGTGCCCTGGGCCTCTTCACCGTCCTTGAGAGTTTCACGGTCCTTATATCTCCTCCACTAGCTGGTGAGGATAGCGAGGCTACCAGTTGGGGAAGGATGCTGGGGGTGGTATCTGGGAAAGGGAACTTATCCTGGGAGGGTATAGATAAGTGTGGTATCATGGAAAGAACTCTGGATTTGGTTCTGTAACTCACTGTCTCTGTAATCCCAGGCAAATCATTTAATCTCTCTAGGCCTCAGTTTGACTCATCTATAAAAAGATAGGTGGACTAGATGGTATCTAAGGCCCCTTTCAAATCCCAGGGAAGGGAAGTTGCCATATACCACACAGTCTGACTTAAGTAGATGATATAGTGAGAAAAGCGTGAGATTTGGATCCCAAAGGCCTAGATCCAAGTCTTGGCAGGGCCACTTAACTAGTTACATGACCTAGGGCGAACTTTATTTCCTCGGCTATAAAATGGTGATAATATTACTTGCCTTGGCCACTTCCCAGAGAATCACATTTTGTAAATAGGAAAATGTTATGTCAGTTCTGTGGTTTTTCAGGACCCAGGAGTCTTATCAGGGAAGAGGAGCCTCAGAAATAGCTCCTGAGGTCCCTGCATCCCTCCCCTCCCTCAAACTGGCTTCCCTCTCCCATACAGGTCTACTTTTGGACACTACTGGAAACTTCAGCTATATTTTCTACATGTCCAGCTTCTTCCTCATCTCAGCTGCTCTCTTCATAGGTCTCAGCTTCTTCTTACTCAACAGGAAGACTAAGGAGAAGCAAATGATGGACAGAGTCCATGAGGAACCTACTCCAGGAAAGGAACTCAACCAGAGACACACAGAGGAGCCTGTGACTCAGTCACACTCAACAGTCACTTATGTGACATATGTCACAAGCATCTGAGCCTGAGGAGCTGGAGGGTGGACAGACAACCAGTCGTCCCTGACTCTAGGTCCTTCTGTGCTAGCCCTCACTTTACTATTCTCTCTGGTCTCTCCCCACTCAGGGCCCAATGAAGCACTAGCTTCTTAAGCTCTCTTACCCTGTGATCAGAAGGCTCCTTGAACCCCTGGCTCTCTCCCCTTGAGGTGACCAGAAAGAGGAACTTGCTTGTATCTTTTCCCAGTCCCCTGCCTCTCTCACCTCTTAGGAAGGAGCAGCAAGATCCATCTTAGAGAGAACTAGGGGAGGCTATGGGCAGCACTGGGCAGAGGGAACCAGATTCATTCTAGCAGTGACCAAGAAAAACGGTATGTTTGAATTATACACAAGGACATTGTTTCTTGGAGCAGCTGGCTATAAAACTCTTTGAACTAATGAGGTGAATTAATGAAGCACAGAATATAAGTGTGGGGTAAGTTTCATTTCCCTTACCCCGCCCCTTCTTTTTTTTTTCTTCCACTTGGCAGGAGCAGTCTGGGTGGAATTTTGTTTGTTGATTTGACTGGATTGAGTTTCCAAAAAAAAGCTTTCTCAGGGACCTTTAAGAATTGATTTTCTTTGCATGACCTGAACTTACTCTGTTCTGTTGGATGCAGGCAGGGCTGGAGTGCCATGGCCTTGATTCTGCCCAGCAGGGATGAGTCAGTGCCCTCATTGGCACCCCCTCTCTCATCATCAAGTGAATGTGGACCTACTGTGCACCTCTCTGCTTCCCTGTGCTAAAATCCTACCTATCCTGGCAAGGATACTTTAGGCACAAGCCTCTGTATTGAACTGTTCTTCCTGATAGGGCAGAGGGGAATTCAGGTTTATAGGGTATTTGTCAAGTGCCCACTGTATGCCAGGCATCATGCCAGCCATCTCAGAGAATATAAAGATGAGTAAAAGACTGTCAGAGAGAACATAGTTCTAAAGGAGATCATGGTCTAACAGTAGGGCAAGATTGGAGTCTGGCGTGGGCCAACAGGCACATATATTGCTGCTAAATACCAGGTCTTAAAGGTTTTTGGGGTTTTTTTTGTTTGTTTGTTTTGGTGGCCCCCTCTCCTGCAAGGATAGGAGGCAGCTAGGTGGATCAGTGGATAAAGTGATGGGCCTGGAGTCAGGAAGACTTGAGTTCAAATCCAGCCTCAGATACTTCACTTACTAACTTGTAACCTCAGGCAAGTCACTTAACCTGTTTGCCTTAAACCACTGGAGAAGGAAAGGGCAAACCTCTCCAGTATCTTTGCCAAGAAAACCCCATGGACAGTGTGGTCTACAGGGTCACGAAGAGTTGGACACCACTGAAGAACAACAACCCTTACCAGGTGGGCAGTCCAAAGGCCTAATAAAAAGTTAATCCCTGAAATCAGTTTACCTGCACAAAGGTCTCTGTCTCTGACCCCAAACCTGGGTCATTGCTCTACTCTCTCCTCCCCAACATTTCTAACTCCACCCCACTCCCACTTTCGTATTGGTGATGATCCCAATGCAAGATAAGGACCAAGGACAGAGAATCAGTTTGCACAGTTGGGGGCTCTAGAAGGTGTCATGCAGATGGAAGCAGTTTAAATTTGGAGCCACTTCCTCAAAAGACCCAGAAATACCCTAATTCTCTTTCTGGGGTTACCATAGCAGTGGTCCAGGACCCCTCCAGAATATTTAATCTGGATCTCATCTGTCTTTTCTCCTGCCACAAAGATCAAGAGGACCTAGAAAGGTGGGATTCTCTTGTCCTTCAGTGTCCACATTGCTCTGTAAGATAAAAACGGATGGAGGGTACCCACCCACCCACTCAGTTCGGGCTGTGTCTGGGTGGAGTCAATTTCTCTAACTGGGTGATAGAATCAAACTGGTACATTAACTCCCCCAAGAGGCCAGCCCCAGCAGTTGTAGCCCTGGCAAGAGAACCATGCCATTTGGTAGGAATAAGGGTACCCTCTTAATTCGGAGGAGTCGAAAGGACAAAGCAATGGTTTTGGCCCATGTGTGAGCTGTAGAACAGTTTGGGATTCTCACTGGGCAATTTGCAAGACTTGCATTTGGGTCAGAGTTTTCTTCCTTACCTTACTGATGCTGGGAGGGTGACTGTCAACCTACCTGTTTCATTGGTTAATTGGATAATCTATTGGAGTCTCTCCCTCCCTACCCCTTGATATACCCAATACCACAGAACTGAATCAGATAAAAGAGAAATGATCAAGGAGGCACCATGGGAAAAGGTCTGGACCAGGAATCAAGACCTGGGTGCTTTCTGATTTTGTATTTAACTTTGGTTTCCTCCTCTCCTGTTGTAGAGCCAGTGGAGAATGGGCCAAAAAGCCCATTTTGTAAGCTGCTAGGTGAAGTGCATATTAACTCATTCTTAGCAAGGTGCATAGTAGCTTACCCACAGTTAAGTACCTGACTTTACCAGCCCTCACCACCCACCAACCTGGCTCACATGCTGCTAGGTAAAGTTTGCTGAAGGATCATCCTTCAACGCACCTTGTCTTCTTTTACTTAGACTGTAAGTTCTTTGAGGGCAGGGGCTGTCTTTTTCATCTCATATTTACTGGTAAGTAAGAACTTAGTGGTTTACAAAATTCTTTCTTCACAAACACTTTGGGAGGTAGACAGCAAAGATAATTCTCTCCTTGAGCCCTAGAGAAGGAAAACTGTCTTGTCAAGATTTTGAACCCAGGTCTTCTGTCTAAAGTCTAGCATTTGCACACACATCCCTGCTTGTAAGAGGGACTTGTTACACATTTGTTTAATGAGTCAATCAACAAGCATTTATTAAGCACCTACAATATGCCAGGCACTTGGGCTAAGTGATAGGGATACAAAGACAAAACACACAAGTCTGCCCTCAAGAAGCTTATATTCTCTATCTGGGGAGACACGTATATAAACACATACAAAATATATATTTGTAGGGCAGACCTGTGCTTTTATTTTTAGAAGGAATTCTTGATAAGGAAACTCCCTCTACACATGCAGATCAAGACTTGTCTGGGGATTCTGAGAGGTTGTGACTATATAACTCTCAGGTCATATATAAGAAGTGAGACCTGAACCCAGGCCCCCCTGACTCCAAGACCACCTTGCTAAACTTTTCTGATCATGTAGCACATATCAAGAATTTAAGCACATAATTCTAATATATGTATATTTATTTATAATTATATATGTACTACTGAACTAATAATTGTGTGTATTATACAACACACAAAATAGAAATTTTTAAAATGAGTAAATAAAATATTTTCAATATGATTTCATTATTAAACCTAAAACCCCTTTTTGTTCTCACTAAAAATATTAATGATATCTTAGTCAAAGGAATGTCCGTCAACAAGCATTTAACTGCTCACTATGCCAAGTACTAGGGTTCCCAAGAAAGGCACAATGTGATTGAATATGTTTCATTATACGTGGAAATTTTGGTTTGACATATTGTGACAGCAGTTCAAAGGTCTCATTTCATTGTAAGTACAGTTTATTTGGATGCTTGTTCTAAATGGCTGTAATGGCTGAAGAAGATACTTCACAAGGATATATATGGCCTCAAATGCAAGAAGCACATTGTTACTACACTTACTAAATCAGTCTTTGTTTTTCAGTACCTTCCACCAATGGTATGCAAAGGTTTTTGTTGAACATAAGCCAGCAAATTTCTCTTTCCTGATATCAATTGACCTTGCAAACTAATTGCATTTTTCTCTTTTTAGCAAATGGGTTCAAAATCCTCCGAAAGTCTTCATTGGGAAAATTTTTAAATACTTTAGAAAATTTGTTCTGGTTTTTTAAAAAACTTCAGATAAAAGCATAGCACCTGCATGTCTACGGAGATGGCAGACACTCAAGCAGATGTTCTCCCAGAGTACACCAATTCATGATGGAGTATGTTCAGGGATTTCTGGGAAAGGGGAGCTAAAGGAAATAGCTAAAGAGTTTAGTTTCCATCTTGATGCCAGGTAGGCAGGCCAGAGTTGAACCACATGCTGGATCAATAGTAGGGTTCTCCTGCTTCTTTTTGAAACAGGTTGCCACCACTGCTAATGCAATTGTTTGGGGTGGACAAAAATGGGGCCAAGAGACTGCCTGACCACTCAGATTAATGTCTTGGTAAGACATTATCTTCATCTCCACTCTGCTGTGCTGGGGATGGCAGCAACTCCAATTACTTGCCCTTACCTCCTTCTTATGAGGGATTTAAAGAATTAAAAGCAGGAGAAGCCATTTTTGCTCTGCATGTGCATTTGCTGCATTCTATCCAAATGAAGCATTCTCTCATTTGCCTACTCTCCTTTCGTTGGTATTTTTTATTCTCCTTTATTTAAAAGAAAATCTGGCAGTCACTAGCCTATGTTGTGTGATTAATGCTAGAGTGGGCAGAGATTTGGGAAAAAGCTTGGATCTGATTAGAAAGAAGGTGCAGGGTAGGAAGGAAGAGCAAATTGAATCCATGGGGAACCCACAAATACAGTTAAGGTTCATTGAGATAGTATTCCTTGTAATGGGCTTGACTTTGAGTCAAGTCAGTCTATTAGTTTAGGTTCAGTGTTGGAACAAAATGAGATAGTCACTAGTCGCTCAGCAATTAGACACAAGGTCTACTTAGCCATAGTATACATAGAAAGGATATTCACCAAAGGTACTGCGGCACTTAATTTGGGGAGATGGGACTTTCTCCACTCTATGCAAACACTTCAGGTCTAGTAGGGCAGATTGTGGTGACTTGTGGTTTTAGACATCTTCCAAGTCTGAAGGGTGCCAACTCCATCTGGATGAGCCTTTTTATGACCTGGAAGCCACATTGTCAATATAGCTGGAGGTCAGGGGCTGGAGACTTGAGCACCCTGGCTATAACATTCTCTTAAGACAGATTAATATAAATATAAATTGATCTAGACTAGGGGTAGGGAACCTGTGGTCTCAAGCCTTCTAGGTCCTTCTGTGTAGCCTTTTGACTGAGTCCAAGTTTTACAGAACAAATTCTTTTATTAAGGGGATTTGTTCTGTTAAGTTTGGATTCAGTCAGAGGGCTAAACTTGAGGACCTAGAAGACCACGTGTGAAAATAAGCCCTTGAGGCAAAAGCAAGCCCTGGAAAGGGGGGAATCTTCATTACCAGGTATACCTAATACATGGTATTTTTTACCAGTAACTACACATAGAATTCTTCCTTTTAACCTGCAACCAAGGCCTCTTCCCTTGTAAAATGACACAGCAGCTAAGCTTATGTGCCCAACCAAGATTCACATGTGATCACTCCTATTAACCCTAACCCAGGGCAGCCTCTTCCCTTGTATTTGTTCCAGGGCAAATGTCATGCCTTTTTTTTATTTCTTTACAAGAGTTTTTTTTAATAGGTAACACACCTAGGCCATTTTCTGTGGGGAGAGAGTATCTCTTAAGGTGTAGTCAAGGAAAAATTATGTAAAATGCTGCAGAGAGGTCAAGGATAATGACTGGAGAAAGTCCACCAGGTCTGGTCACTTGTCCTTCATTCTTTTTTTTTTTTAATTTTTTTTATTTTTAGTTTGCAACACACGGTTCTACATAATTTTGAGTTACAGATTTTCTTCTCTCCCTCCCCAAGAAGGCATGGAATCCCATATAACTTCCATGTATAACTTGGCATTGGATTAATTTACACACTATACAAGTTGTGGAGAAGAATTATGACCAATGGAATGAATCATGAGAAAGAAGAAACAGAACCAAAAAAAAACAAAACAAAAAACACAACCCAACAACA
>CM053626.1:177468572-177490745 GCA_028646595.1 Phalanger gymnotis
TTTATAGCCCTTTGGGCATAGTTCCAAATTGCTCTCCAAAATGGCTGGATCAGTTCACAACTCTACCAGCAACGTAACAATGTTCCAATTTTCCCACATCCTCTTCAGCATTTATCGTTTTCCTGTTTTGTTATTTTAGCCAATTGTCCTTCATTCTTGAAGAAGACCATGACATCCAGGAGGTGATGCCATGACATGCACGTGAATTGGATTTAAGTGAGGGAGGGCTGTGCAAAATCACCAGCCTCACTCCAGAGTCATCTGAGTCCAGTAGCAAGGTTTACATCAGAATGACTGGAGATGGTCCTGGATGCAGTGAGAGACCTTGGCCTTTTTAAGCTAAAGTCTTTCCCAGGTCTCAGTTTGATTGACACAAAGCCCATTCAGTGATTAAGGCTAGGTAAGAACTGAGGCAGAGAGTGGTCTCTTTTACTTAGTTTAAAAAAAAAAATCAATCTGGGAGGGGAAGACTCTCAGGGTTTCTGGCCAAAACAGAAACAATTGCTATTTCTATTTGCTTGGAACCAATCGGGGCCCAAACAATAACTAAGTGGGGCTTGGCTTGAGACCTTTCTGTTGGCCAATAAATGAGAGCCAGAGTGGACTTGCTTGCATCAGATTTGTCAATTAAGAGATCATTGGAAACTTTGAAAAGAATAGTTTAAGTTGAGAGAGTAGTCAAAGATACTTAAGTTGGGAACCCAGGAGACTGGAAGAATAGTGGTTCTCTAACGGAAATAGGGGTGTTCAGAGGAGGTGTGGGTCTTTGAGGGGACAGGCAACACAATGAGATATCAAATACATATTTGCATCACAACCGATACATATTATTAACTCATCCTATACTACTTTTTCCAACAAAAAAAAGGCAAAGGGCTATGGGGATGAGATCTTACCTTTGACTGCCCCAGATGGCAGAGCCCACCCGCTGAAGGGATTTGGGTGGGAGGCGAGTGGAGGACAAGGAATCGTGCTTTCCAACTGCTACGCATGACTGGCTCAAGTTTAGGTTATAATAGCCCTAACAGGGTTAAGTAGCACACACCAGGGGCCAGGAAGAAGGTAAATGGAATGGGAGCAGGCTTCATTAATCTTCCTAATTTCTTATGGATTTTTGTCACACCCCTTGGAGTCAGATTTTGCACTTCTTGGTTCGCGGGTCCACAGTCACTCAGGGGGCTCAGCCCCAACTTTGGAAAACATTGTTCTGGGTCAAGCTGCCCCCTCCTGCAAAATAAAATTTAGTCAACGGAGGAGAAGAGGGAAAAACATTAACAGATAATGGAATCAGGAAAGGGTTCATGTAGAGGATGGTGCCAGAGGTTAGATCTGAAGGAAACTAGGACTGAGAGAAGCAAAATCGGGGGAGTGCGTTCTAGACAAAAGGGGACCGCTTGTGCAAAGCACCGAGAAAGAAGGTGGAGGTTTGTGTGTAAAGAAAGGCAGGGAGGCCAAGCTGGCGGGGCTGAGTCTGCAATGATAGGTCCCATTTACATAGTGCTTGAAGGTTTGCAAAGCACTTTCCAAATATTGATTTCACTTGAGATTAACATGTAGTAACTGATCCTGACAACAGTCCGGCGGCGGGTGCTGTTATTCTCCTTCCTAGCTCGCTGCCCTAGAGCGCCCGTGCTCTCCTCCCCTCCCCTCCCTCCTTGCTCCGCTTCCCTCGCCCCTCCCCCCGCGGGGATCTGCGGAGGGCGTTGCTTGGTCACGCCCCTTCCGCCGGCTGGGGGCGGTGTCAGCACCGCCTTCCGCTGCGGAGGAACAGAGGTGCAGAGCAGGAGCGGTAGGTGCGGAGGCTTGGGGGTCGTGGTGGAGGGGCCTCTGCCGGGGAGCTTCGCTAGTCTCCAGATCGATCCCAAAACGACAGATCTCGGGGACTTCCTTTCCGTGAAGCCCATTGCTTGTGCCCCTGCGCCTGCCGAGTCTTTCTCCCTGCCCCCCTCCCCCCATAGTGACATTTAAGGAAATCGAGGCAGGAGATTGTTTATTGTTATGTTGCTTTGTTCTTTCCCGAGACCACGCGTGCCGGGGAGAAGGGCCTACTCCGGAACACTAGCTCAGCAATCAGCACCTAAGTTCAATTAGTCAACCAGCATTTATTATGCTCCTACTATATGCCATGCATTGGTAATAATGCCGGGGGGAGGGGGAATCCCTCAAGAAGCTTACATAGATTGGGTGTGGGGTGGAAGTGGACATATTTACGTAAGTGTATGCAAAATAACTACGTCGTTAATGAAGGAGACGAGAGTCAAAGGCATCTTATAGAAGGTAGTGCTTGAACAGTTTTGAAGGAAACAAGGACAAGAGGTAGATATGAAGAGTGCATGAAAGAAGGCCAGTGCAAAGTGAAGTCAAGTTAACCAGCATTTATTAAGAACCTACTGTGTGCCAGGCACTGAGCTAAGCGCTGAAGACATGAAGAAAGGTAGAAACGTCTTCCGCCCCAACAGACTTGGGGTGTAACAGACCACGTGCAAATTGCAACTTTGTACGAAGGAGATACTTGCTGAATGAATTAGAAATAATCACTGGGGAGGCATTAGCATTAGGTGGCCCATGAAAGGCTTCTTGAAGAAGGTGGGATTTTAGCGGAAGGAAGTCAGGAGATAGAGATGAGGAAGAAAATGCACTGACTGAGCACTGGACCAACATCATTGGATTACAGAGTATGAGGGGGGGAGCAAGGCATAAGAAGACTGTAAATGTGGGAAGGGGCCAGGTTGTGAAGGGCTTTAAAAGCCAATCAGAGGATTTTGTATTCTATCCTGGAGATAGGATGCCACCTGGCTCCCCATTGACACGGTCCCACCTTCACTTTGGGAAGATGACTTTGGCAGCTGAGTGGAAGGTAGACGAGTAGGGAGAGATTTGAGACAGGGAGGCCAACCAACAGGCTTTCAAAATAGTCCCAAGTATGAGGGGATGAGGGCCTGCATGAGCATGATAACTGGGTCAGAGGAGAGAAAGATATGTAGGAAAGACGCTCCAATGATAGAATTGATGGGACTTGACAACTGGTTGAATATATCAGGTGCAGGTCAGGAGTCCAGGATAACATCTAGGTTTCAGTTCTGGGTGACTGAGGGGTTGGTGCTGCCCCCAGCAGGAATAGGGACATTTGGAGTTCCGTTTTGGATATACTTTGAGATGCCTCCAGCATATCTAGTTTGAATAGACAGTTGGAGATACAAGTCAAGAACCCAGGAATGACAGTGGGGCCAGATATGTAGTTCTATATGTAGGTACATAGGTAGAATATGTCTGCATATAGATGATAATTAATCCTATAAGAACAGTTGAGGTCACCAAGTGAGAACGTAGAAAGAGAAAAGGGCCCAGGACAAAGCTTTGAGGTATGCCAGCAAGGGGTAGGGGGTGGATGATGATCCAGAAAAGGAGATTTTGAAAAGAGGTAGTCATATAGGAAGGAAACAGATCAGGGTTATGAAAATCCAGAGAAGAGGAGCGTATCTAGGAGGAAAGAGTGGCCAATTCAGTGTCAGTCCCTGCAGAGAAGTGAAGAAGGGTAAGGATTAAAAAAAAACTATTAGTTTTGGCAATTAGGAGATCACTTGTTAATTTTAGAGACAGCCTTTGCAGTTGAGTGACAAGGTCAGAGGCCACATTGCCAAGAGCTGAGAAGGTATGGAAAGTAGAGAATGGGGAGGACACGAGTATTTAAAATCAGCCTTTAATGGTTAATAATTATATGACCTTGGACAAGTCACTTACCTCCATAGACTTCAATCTGTAAAATAAGGAGAGGTTTGATGAGATAAACTCCTAAAATCTCTTCCAGCTCTATCTTTGATCCTCTTTGTTACCTGGAGTGTTGTATTCACAGGAGCACAGAGTTGTGGCATCGGGGCGCTTGTGGCCCTGGACTTCAGCTCTTTCAAATGAAATATTTGTAAACCACTTAGCCCAACTCCTAGCACATAGAGGACACTTAATAAAGACTTTTTTCCTTCCTCCCACTCTTTCTCTTTCTCCCTCCTTTCCTTTCTCACTCCCTCCCACCCTCTCTTCCCTCTTTTCTCTCTCATTTTCTTTCCTTCCTTCTTTCCTTCCTTCCTTCCTCTCTTCTTCTTTACCTTCTACTTTCTCTTCCTTCTTCTCTTCCTCCCTCATTCCCTCTCTTTTTTCTTTCCTCTCTTCCCTTCCTCCCATCCTTCCATTCTTTCTCTCTGCCTCCATCTCTCCCTTCTTTTTATCCTTCCTTCCTTCTTCCTTCCCTCCTTCACTCCTTCCCCCCTTCCTTCTTTTCTCTCTCCCTCCCTCTCTCCTCTCTTTCTCCCTTTCTCCTTTCCTTCCTTTTGGGGGCATGTGTCACATAGATGACTTAAATGGATGCTCTTTGCTTGTTGATCTATGAGCATTTCTGTGAGTGTGCCCTTCACTGATCCAAATTGTAATCCATCCTTACCTTATCCTGTTCAGTTCCTTCCCCCTGATCTCTCCTACATTCTCCAGAGGCACTGAGCACAATATCAGAGACCTTTTTCTAGGTCTCTGACGCTAAATGATACCAGTACAGCACTGAAACCGTATAGCTGTTATCCTCCAATCTCATACAGGACTGTCCCACCACCTTTTCTTGTTACCAGTCCCTGATTATAGTTTTTTAACCAAGTTTTATTGATGGCTTTTGTTTTTATATCACGTTCATTTCCAGATATGGTCCTCTTTCTTCCCATACCCATCAAGACTTATGACAAAAATCTAAAAGGAAGAAATGTTTAGCAAAACTATCCAATTCAACCATTTCTGATGGCAGTACTTTTCATCCATAGTCCCTCACCTTTTCAATAAAAGGAGGATGGTACATTTTCTCATCTTTTCTCTGGGGCTAGTTTTGGTCCTTATAATTATGCAACATTGAGTTTCATTTTATTGTTCTTTCTGTTTGTATTGTAGCAGTTATTTATATTAATTTCCTGCTTCTTCATCTTTGCTGATTTTTACACAACTTTTCATGCATCATTCATCTCTGGTCATATGGCATAACCTATGTATACCACCCTCTCCATTTGCCCTTTGGGTTCCTTGAAATTTTAATTTTTAGTAATAATAGTTATAAAGAATAATTGATAATCATTCATTGATTGAACACTGACAATGCTTTCAAAATTGCAAAGTGCTTGTATACATGATCCCATTTGAGACAGCAATTTGGTGAGGTAGGATTGTGTTGGTTCGTGATTTGTCACCATTTCTGGAGGAATATTGGTTTTTAAATAAGGTTTTTCTTTTAGGGAGCAAGCTTGTGGTCACAAAACATTGCGGTTTCCAAATATAGTCCGGCTCACTTTCTTACTCTTAGTCAATTCTGGGTCCAACTAATCTTCTGCCATGCCAGTCTGGGATATATGTACAGAGGGACCAACTCAGCTGTCCATCTTACTGCCTAGGGCAGTGGTTCTCACCTATCCCCTTTTCCTTTATGATGTTTTCTGTATTTCTTTATAGATTATCTGCCTGTCTAGCTCTGCTGCTTATTCACAAACACCTTCTAAGGTGTTCCCCAGAATACCCTGGGCATGGACCCAAAGCCTCGAGTTGTGCCAGAGGGGGGACGGCTAGAATACCTGCAGGCATTGGTCACCGAGTTCCAGGAGACAGCGAGCCAAGGTGAGGGGGGGTGGGGCTGTCAGACGCAAGTTTTTTGTCCTGAGCTGGCATCCTTTGCTTCCTGCTCCTCTCCAAAAAACAGCTCACATGCCATTCATTACTTTAATGTTTTTGTTACAAATTAGACTTCATTGTTGTCCTTTGTTCTGGAAGGAGACCAAAATGACATCACTATTTTGGAGTCAAGATACATTGTGTCCCACTGTGGCTGATTGGATGAATATGAGTAGGGCACAAGTAGTCCACATGAAGATTTGGAGTGGAGGTGTCTCTAAATTTGCACATCTCATGTTTCTTTTGAGCTACTGTGGTGCAGTAAATAGAATGCAGGGCCTAGAGTCAGGAAGATCTGAATTCAAATGTGGCCTCAGACACTCATTGTGTGATCCTAAGCAAATCATTTAACCCTGTTTGCCTCAGTTTCCTCATCCATAAAATGAGCTGGAGAAGGAAATGGCAAACCCACTCCGGTATTTTTGCCAAGAAAAGACCAAATGGGGTCATGAAGAGTCAGAAACAACTGAACAACAATAAATTCAAATTAGACGCGTACTAGCTGGATGACCTAGCAACCCTCTAAGACTACAAGCTGTGATACGAGTACCAACCTACCTGCCTTGGTGGAGTAAGTTTGTCACTAGAAACTCCCTCCAGCATTGAAATCACAGGGCTGGTCCCTATCGCTTATTCTAGAAAAAAGGAGGTATATGATGTATATAAAACATCAGCAGTGTTATATTTATTACACAGTTTCCAGTCTATCAGAAAAACAAACAAATCTCCACTGGTGGGACTGTCACCTTTTTAGTATTTTGCTAGGGTTTTTTTTTCCCTCAACCAAAATCATGTCTTTAAATTAAAAAACCGAAATAGAAAACAACAGTAACACGCTGACCCGACAAATGAGTTTCTCTCATTATGTGGTGGTTTTTTTCCTTCAGCACCTATTGCCTCATTTCATTCTTCTCCATTGTTAAAAGATTGCAAGAGTTATCTTCTGGGATAAGCACATCACTTAAGTTTGGCCAGCTAGGCTGCTCTGAAGGAAAAAGAGAGAAAGAGCTGAGGCACTCACAGAACCTGAGAGTGGGAAGGGGCCTCAGCAGGTCTCTAGTCTTACCTGTACGCCAAAGGAATCCCCACTGTAATGTACCTAACAAGTACCTCCAAGGAGGTCTTTCTGCCACAGTTGTGGTACCACTTTCTGAATATAAAGCATAGGCTGATCTGCCACCTAGAAGACATCATGGGACTAGCATACTTCTCTAGACTCAAGGTCGTTAGGGAGGATGAAGGGCTCCTAAGGGAAACAGAAGAGTCCAGTGGTGAAAGAAGGGATATGACATAACATCCATGCTTGACACACTGGACATCCTTGTAAGGATAATGGAAAATGGAGGAGTATTAAAGAGGAAAATAAGAGCTGTATCATTAGGACTTAAAAAAGATTAGAGGCTCTTCCTGAAGAGAGAGCTGGATACTCTGAAGAAGATGAAGCTGCTTGTCCTCCAAAAGAGGAGAGGACCCTACAAGAGACAGTGGGGAAAAAAGTGAGAAGAGTCATAATGACTGGTGATTCCCTGCTCACAGGGACTGGGGATGGCTATTTGTCAGGGCCTGAAAACAACCGAGAGGCATGCTGTTTTCCTGAGACATGAACTTGAGAGGGACTCTGCCAAGACTTGTCCAAATGGATGACAACTACCCACTTCTAGTCATTTATGTAGGCACAAGTGACCCCTGCTGAAAGGACACCAAAAGGAACCTCTCTCTCTGTCAAAGGCAGAGCAGCTAAGACTTTCTTAACTTGCCATTGTGAATTCCATCCTTCAAAAGGTGGAGGAACCAATTAAGAGAAATTCTTTTCTGGATCTGACTCTCACTAATGGAGAGAAGCCAATTGTTGGGATAGAAACAATGGGAATCCTGGAGGGAAGTAACTACTCCTTCCAAAAGTTTGGAATGGAGGAGAGGGAGCCATCTCCAGTCATCCTGATCTAGATCTCGTCACTGGACCCATGTGGCTTTGGAGGAGAAGATGAGGCTGGTGACATTGTACAGCCCTCTCGCTTAAATACAATTCACTTGCAAGTCATGGCATCACCTTCCTGATAATCATTGTCCTCTTTGAGAACAAAGGACAAACAACAACAACGGAAGAGAGGAAATCTAGGCATTGTCTGACATGTACCCTAGATTGGAGAAAGAAAGTTTCAAA
Source organism: Phalanger gymnotis (assembly GCA_028646595.1). NCBI lineage: Eukaryota > Metazoa > Chordata > Mammalia > Diprotodontia > Phalangeridae > Phalanger > Phalanger gymnotis. Next base: position 177,476,431 of record CM053626.1, read on the forward strand.
GGGTCCTAAGGTCGCCTGGATCAAAATGCTTTAAAGGAAGGAAACCTAGAAGGGAGAGGGGAGATGCTCAAGGATGAAATTCTGAAGAAACAAAAGGGAAACAATTCTAATGATAAGGAAAAATGAGATTTGTCTGAAGAGACTGGTGTGGCTACGCAGGGAATTCACCAACCAACTTAGAGTTAAAAGATAAATTTATAGAAGATGGAAGTAATGACGTGCAACAGAATTAATAGAAGCGTGTGGCATGGTTCTATAAAAATATAATGACAGGAATGCTAAAGCTCAGGGAGAGCTGAAGCTACCAGTGGCCAACTAAATATAACCAATAAAGTGCATTTTAGTTCTCCTGGGAGGAAAAGAAAGATCCAAGAAGAGACAGAGCTTCTGCTTGGGGTAGACAGGATGTTGATATAACAACAGAGAGAACACAGAGCTGCTTAATTATTATTTTGTTTCTGTTTTTTTATGCCAAGGAGAATGACCTTTATGGTGGAAATGACAAAAATATCAACTAACAGGAAGCTGATCCCCAATATAATTAAGGAGATAGTAAGAAAGTGTCTTGCTATCCTTTATGAAAATTCACCTGGCCCAGATAAACTAACTACATCCTCAGGTCCTGAAAATACTTGCAGATGTGCTCACAGAGCCACTGTGGGTGTGTTTCAGCAATCCAGCTAGCACCTGCTGTGAGGGTGTGTAAAATCAACAACAACCAGCTCACAGAACGCTGCAAAAGCCCAAGTTCTTTTAATCTGCTTTACTAAGGAAAGCAATGTTAACGGGTTGACAAGTTTACTTTAATCCAGCATACAAATATCACTCACTTAGTTCAGGGGAAAAAAGCCAGCACCCTGAACTTCAGAGCAAATACAAATACAAAGATACATTAGAAACAGACCAAATCACAATTCATAATTACCAAAAAGCATTAACATCTGAGTTCATGAGCTGGGGAGCTCGACAACGGCTGGCCCAGACGACGGCTGACTCCTCCTGTGGCTCAGAGTTCTGAGGAAGGGAAAGCCAATCCCTGGTTTTATATCTTTTTCAGGGTCAAGGGTGAGTCACACATGTGACTTACCCATGTGACCTAAAATCGTCACAAAGAGGCGACTTAAACCCATGTGGTCTAAAAGCCTCTGATGTCCCAAACAAGCCACTTAAACCCATGTAAACTAGGCCCTCCTCAGAGGCAAGGAGATCACCAAGGACTCCCAATCTAATCAAGGAAACAAAGGCCAAACTCTTCAAGGGCACTTGGTTGAACTAAGAGCCCATTTTGATTTGATCACCAACACGGGGTGATATCTGAAAGATCTTGAAAATTGGGAGCAATGCCATGGGTTTGAAAGAAGGGCAAATGTCACCTCCATTTTTAAGGAAGGGAAGACAGAGCTTACAAAAATAGACCAGTAAGCTTGATTTCAATTGCTGGGAAAATCCTAGATCAGATCATTAAAGGAGATGGCTGGTGAATATCTAGAAGGGAAGTGGTGATTATGAAGCACTGGCTTCATCAAGAACAGGTCATACCCAAATCACCTCATCTCTTTTTTGTCAAGGTTACTAAACAGGCAGATGAGGGGGAATGCCAATTTTAGGAAGGGTTCATCTAGATTTTAGCAAAGATTTTGATAAAGCATCTCATGCTATTTTCATGGAGAAGATGGAAAGATATGGATAGATAATAACATAAATCAGATGATTTCAGAACTGATTTGATAGCAAAATTCAAAAAATAGTATTAATGCTTCAGAGAAAACATGGCAAGTCCATGCTTGGGACTGTACCAATAACATTTTTAGCAATGACTTGGAAAAAAATCCTAGATGATATCCTCATCAAATTTGCAAGTGACTATGGGAGAGATAGCTCATACAATTGATGACAGAGTCAGGATCCAGAAGAAATCTTGACAAGCTAGAGAGAGCATTGGTCTGAATCAGTAATAAGACAAAATTCAGTAAATATAAATGAACAGTCTTGCACTTGGGTACCAAAAAAGTCAACTTCAATACAGGAAGGCATAGTTAGACAGAAGTTTGGAAAAGATCTGGGGGTTTTAGTACAAGTACAGTCTGAATCAGCAACCAAAAACAAGCTTAATTTGACTTTGGACCACATTAATTGGAGCACAGCTCCCAAGAACAGGGTGGTGATAGTGTCACTGTACTCTGTCCTCGTCAGACCTTATCTGGTATAATCCAGATATATTCCAGTGTGTTCAGTTCTGGGTGTCCTGTTTTAAGAAGGATGTTGATAAACTGGAGAGTTACCACAGGAGGGCAACCAGGCTGCTGAAAGGTAATTGAGTCCATGACATACGGCCACCTGAAGGAACCTGACATGTTTAAGGCATAGAAGATTTGGTAGGGAAATGGGAAGGGAGTGGTGGTGGAGGTTGGGGGAGTGGAGGGCCAGACAGGATTCAAGTATTTGAAAGGCTGTTAAAACTGAAGAGGCATAAGGAATAAGAGGAAAATGGGGGACATTACAGGCTCAATTTCAGGAAAAATGATGAGAGCCATCCCAAAGTGGCATTGTCTCCCTGGGGAGGTACTAGGTTCTCGCATGCACATCACTGCCGAGGTCACCCCGTTCTCCGTATTGGTTGTGATTTTCAGCCTCATTCTTTTAAACATTCGAGTGTTTACAACTCAGCCCTAAGAACCTGGTCAGAACTTTTTTATAGCCATTTATCACTTCTTAATAACGTTGACATTTCCTTTCCTGGAAAGAGTCCCCGATCCTTCTCTTCCCCTTCTGTCCCAAGGGACAGTGCCTCTCATCCACTGTGGAGCCTGACGTTTTCTTTCCATTACAGAAGCCAAGGAGCAGGTCCTGGCCAATCTGGCGAACTTTGCCTATGACCCCAACAACTACCGATATCTCCGGGAGCTACAAGTATTGGATTTATTCCTTGATGTACTGAGTGAGGACAGCGATACCTTAGTGGAATTTGCCATCGGTAAAGGGCCTTGGGGATTGGGTGATGGAAGAACTAACCCTGTCTTGTAATCTTGTACCCTCCCCCATCCCCACCCCCACCCCCCCTGCTTTGGAAGAGTCTTCTCTGCCCAGGTTGTTGGGCTAGAATAATTTGTTAGTGATGTTAATGCATCATCTGCTGGAAATAGATCACTTACTTATGATAGCCATGCATTAACTCTATCTGCAACCTATTGTGGGGATTATAATTGCCCAGTCTATGAGAAAAACCACTGAGGCAGAACTCTGAGCCAATAGCACTTTATTAAAGAGTCCATGGTCCCCTCTAATGAAGTGGACCCGAGACCTTCCTCACTTGGTAAACAAGTAGTGGACGTTGCATTAAAGTTTGAGGTCCAATCTAAAAGTCTACTATAAGAATCTATCTTACCTAATTATCCCTATATGATTTATGTAAAATATCAAACTGATTGATACTGATTGGAATAGAGTTGGGATCCACATTAATTGTTTCTCACACTATGTGGATGGGATCTGTTGACTTCATTTTCCTCGCCTGTGGGACATGGGCATAATACTACCTGCTGCTTAGATAGCATGAGAATAAAATAGTAAGATTAAAAAGGGACAGAGTGAAATAATAAAGAAAGAACTGGCCAAGAAGTCAAAAAACCTGGGTTCAAATCCTGCATTTGACACATATAGCTGTGTGACCATGGGCAAGTGGCTTACCGTAATTTCAGACATCACTCAGGGACTCTAAGTTGTAGATGGTTTGCTGACCTGCATTTATGGAGGAATTCTCCACACAACAAAATTTCTCCAAATGATGAAATTATAGTGTATCGATTAATTTTACTTCCTTTTTTTATTCTTTGTTTCGAGAGATGGCTATCCAGGGAGAGTAGGGTGAAGAAACATAACAAAAGGAGTCAATAAAATTAAAAAGAAAAAGAAGTCACAGGTGTAGACACACAAAGAAAAGATTGAAAAGCACTTGGAAAAAATAAAATTACCATTCTAGTAAAAGTGCCATGGAAATTCTCAGTGTTAATTAATACTAATTTGTCTTTATGCAGCACTTTAACATTTCCAGAGCATTTAAGTGCTTTCCTAACAACCCTATTTATTGCTCCCTTTTTACTGAGGCTCAGAGAGGGTGACTTGCCCACGGTCACACGCCTGCTTCCTAAGGAGTTTCCTGAGCATGAATATCATGTCTTGCCCAAAGCATGAGTTTGTAATGAAATTTATTTTTTGAAAACTGTTTTTCTTTATTTAGGAGGTTATTCATAATGAATCTTTTTTTAAATTAGTTTTTTAGTTTTCAACATTCACTTCTACAAGATTTTGAGTTCCAGATTTTGTCCCCATCTCTCCCCTCCCCCTGCCCCAAGACGTTGTGAATTCTGATTACCCCTTTCCCCAATCTGCCCTCCCTTCTAACACCTCCCCCAGCGTTCTCTTATCCCCTTCCCTCCTATTTTCCTGTAGGGCAAGATAGATTTCTATACACCATTGCCTGTATATCTTATTTTCTGGTTGCATGTAAAAACAATTTTTAATTTTTGTTTTTAAAATTTTGAGTTCCATATTCTCTCCCTTCCTCCCTCCCCACCCACCCTCATTGAAAGGCAAGCAATTCAACATAGGCCACACATGTGCAGTCATGCAAAACACTTCTATAATGAAATTTTTTAAAACACTCTCCCTGCCCCCATATTAACAGAGTTTACAATAGCAAAACCAAAACATGTACTATAGCCCAAACATCTGGCATGTGGCCCCATCAGGCTGCCTGTCGGCAAGTATTTATTATACAACTACTATATGCTAAGTCCAGTGGCAAGACAAAAGTCAAGATGACTGTCCAGGGATAAAGGTGCAATGAATGAAACAACCTCCGCTCACATGGAGCTTCCATTCTGACTGGATCTCTCATGAGAAAGAGAAAAAATAGAAAACAGTTAAGCAGGGTAATTTGAGAGGGGATGGGAGGAAGGTTTCATAGAGAAGGTCATACTTGAGCTGCCTCTTGAAGGAAGACAAGGACTCCAGGAGGTGGCGATGAGGAAGGCGGCCATTCTGTGCCTTTGGGAAACCTGCAAATGCCTGAAGTTGGGCGATGTTGGGAATGTTCTATGTGAAGAGCAGAAAGATGGCCAGCTGGCATGGCTGGGAAGTGGACTCAAATTCTTTAAAAAGTATCAGAGCAGAGCAGCTAGGTGGCACAGGGAGTAGAGCACTGGCCCTGGAGTCAGGACAACCTGAGTTCAAATCCAGCCTCAGACACTTGACACACGTACTAGCTGTGTGACCTTGGGCAAGTCACTTAACCCAATTGCCCTGCCTTCCCCCCTCCAAAAAAAAAAGTATCAGAGCATCTTCCTCTCATAAGCAAGCCAAAGGGTGTTATAAACACAGTCAATAACAGGACACAGAGAAATCAGCCATCACTTCAGTGGTACAGGTTAAAGTGCCTAATGGCCACAGGAATCCCTACAGGAGCAGCCCGGTGGCACAGTAGAGTACCAGGCCTGGACTCTGGAAGACCTGAGTTCAAATCCAGCCCCAGACATTTACTAGCCGTGTGACCTCTGGCAAGTCACAACTCTGTCTGCCTCAGTGTCCTCAACTATAAAATGGGGATGATAACAGCACCTATTTCATGGGGTGTTTATGAGGATCAAATGAGGTAACATTTTAAGAGTATTTAGCACAGTGCTGGGCCCGTAGTTGGTGCTTAGTAAATGCATGTTCCCCTTCATCATTCTCTTCCCTGCATTCCATGAAGCAATTCGTAATGTTAAGAAGTGCAAGGAAGGGTGGCACAGTAAAGAGACTGTTGGACTTGGGAGCCAGGTAGACCTGGGTTCAAATACCACCTCAGAGACCTGCTAGCTGTGTGACCCTGGGCAATTCATTTAACCCTGATGGGCTCCAAAAAAGAGGCAAGGCTAGAAAGGAAGGGGGAAAGGACTGCACTAGGAAAGTCAGTTACTCATTTGGTTTACTTTTGGATGCAGCTGATAGAGAAACTTGTTTTGCTTGATGGTCCATATTTGTAACAGGGGTATTGTTTTTCTTTTGTTCTCCATTCAGTTTGGGTGGGGGAGTGGGCAGAAGAAAGGGAAGAGCTTTGCTGATTAAAAAAAAAAATAATTAACAAATCACTATTTGATTCCAGTTTGCTAGCATGACACAAGGTAGCAGTCAGCGACAGCCTCAGCAGATGGATGATTAGGCCTGAGCTCCTCCATGCTAGCTGCTTCACTCCTCGGCAGGTCTGTGTCTCCCAATACAGATGACGGCCCCTGTGTGGTTTAGCAGACGGCGGCTGAGAGTTCCTGTGGCTGAAATGCATTATCCTCCAGCTGCTCGGTGATGAGCCTCTCCTTTGGGAATTTATAGTGGGCCGGCATGGCCTTTAAGAATCCATGGGCCGCTTCCACGCCATGAGGAGGCATCAGAGGCTTTGGGTCTCCTTCACCCCACACATCCAGTCAGTTGCCAAATCTTGCTGTTTACTAATTCTGTAACATGCCTTATTCAGACGCTTTCTTTCCATTCTCTGTGCTAACCACCTAGAGGCAGCTAGGCACTGCCATAGCGCACAGAGCACTAGACCCGAGGTCAGGAAGTTATGGAGTCCTTTCAGCCCTGTCCCTCTCTTTGTGTCCCCATTTGGGGTTGTCTTGGCAAAGATACCGGAGTAGTTTGCCGTTTCCTTCTCCAGTCCATTTTACAGATGAGGAAACTGAGGCAAACAGGGTTAGGTGACTTGCCCAGGATCACACAGCTAGTAAGTGGCTAGGCCAGATTTGAACCCAGGAAGAGAAGTCTTTCTGACTCCAGGCCTGGAACTCCATCCACTATGCCACCTAGTTGCTCAGAGTCAGGACCCTGGCCTTAACTTAACCCTATTTGCTTCAGTTTCCTCATCTGTAAAATGAGCTGGAGAAAGAAATAGCAAACCACTCCAGTATCTTTGCCAAGACAACCCTAGATGGGGTCATGAAGAGTCAGACATGACTGAACAACAACAGAGCATACACTTCACCATTGCAGATTGCAACCCCTCCACATGACATAATAGATGGTCTTTGAAAGTTGCTATGGCTGAAAAATTCAAAGTGGTCCACAAGGCAATGGGATATAAAGTACTTTTAAATGTTCTTATTTTATGTAGTTGACTCATTTGCATATGGATAAAAATTTCAGATGACCAGCCTACCTTCTAAGAAACGACTTGGAATCCACAATAGGCTCCCTTGTGTCACCCGATAATACGTAGAGTACTTACCTTCAGTAGTTGGGAAGATCAAATTAAATGATGTATTGTCAAGCATTTTGCAAACCCTAAAGTGCCGTATGAAGATGAACTTAAATTATTTAGGGTATATCTTTAACAACAATAGGGTACCTAGGTGGAGAAGAAGTCCTGAGTTCAAATCCTACCTCAGACATTTGCTACCTATGTGACCCTGGGCATGTCAGTTCATCTTTATATGCCTCAATTTCCTCATCTGTTAAGTGGGGGTACAAATAGAACCTGCTACCTCCCAGGGTTGTTGTGAGAATAAAATGAAATATTTGTAAAATACTTTGCAAACTTTAAAGCACTCTGTAATTGCTAGCTATCATCATCATTAGTATTTCTTCAGCATTAATAACGATTATTCATTGACCCAAGCCAGCTAACTAGCTCTGGGAAAACATAGCCATGGGAGCAGTTGCCCCACCAACCCACAGGGCCTGAGACAAAGGCTCAACAGCCACCAATAAAGTCGAGTGATTGTACAGGTCGGTCCAGTTAAATCAGTGGAAGAGTATTTTGATCTCCCATGGAAGGTATCCCTGGATAAGTTATAGAGCGTGCTTAGATTGGAAGCTCCCCCAGAAATAGTTGCAACCTTCCCAAATCATCGTGTGAGTATTAAAGAGTTGTTCAGTCATGTCTGACTTCATAACCCCATTTGGCATTTTCTTGGCAAAAATACTGGAGTGGCTTGCCATTTCTTTCTAGCTTATTTTACAGATGGGGAAACTGAGACACAGGGTGAAGTGACTTGCCCAGGGTCACACAGCTGTTTGTCCATTGTCACACCCTGTCACGCACAGTTTGTCCGTCATTCTCGAAGAAGACCAATGACTATTACAAGGGTGGCTTGACTTAGGTGTCTGAGGCCAAATTTGAACTCAGAAAGATGAATCTTCCTGACTCCAGGCCTAGCACTCTATATACTGGGCCACCTTTAATAGATAAGGGTGAATTATTTCTGCCAAACATGTGGATCCAGAAATAGTTTCTTTCTTGGAACCATCAGCAGGTGGCGCTGCTAGCATACATGACAGCTGTGAGGGGGCCATTGAGGATAGAATGCAGTCATTCTTTCAGTGGTGCCCATTGATTTGGGTCCTATCTGTGGACTGGAGGCAGTAGCATAGCTTAGCTTTGACACAAGGAAGGGCCTCTTGGACTTGTGTGTGTAAAGTCTTCACAGATTTCATCAGGGCCGTACGGTAAGTAAGCAGGGTGCCACCAACCAGTTGTAGGTCAGACAATTGGCTCCCCATTAAAATCGATGAGGAATAAATCCAACTCTCCTGTTTGGGGTAGATTTTATACTTGCAAACACTAGGGATAAAACACGTGGCCATTAAATTTTGGTGTCCTATTCTTCATTTAGATTCCATTTTGTAATTCTACCATCTCTGCTGTGGGCATACAAAACATAATTCCTGCCCCAGAGCAGCTCATGTTCTACACTAAAGGAAAATAGCACACACACATAAGTAAATGCAAAACAAATACAAAGAGACTTCAGCCGAGAGATGTTTGAAGATGAAATCAACAGTAGTCCAGTGGACCAGATTTTCATTTAAGGCAGGGATTCTTGACCTAGAGTCCATGAACTTTAAAAATGTATATATTTTGATACCATCTACATATTTTTAATAAAAATATGTATATAGATAGATAGCTGTATTTTCATATAATGAGTTTCTTTATAATCCTTTGTATTTTATGTATTTAAAAATATTATTCTGAGAAAGGGACCACAGGTGTCAAAGCAGACTAATTGTTGAAGGGGTCCATGACCCAAAAAAGGTTAAGAATCTACTGTGGGACCTGTACCTCTTTTCTATTTTGTAAAACATTCATTCATGGGGAATACTGTCTTTGTCTCAAGACATTTGTGTGACCATCCACTATTAATTTCTCAAATTCCTAAAGAGCTTGTTATCTTGTATGTTTTTTATGTTACTTTTCATAGATTTTTTTAAAAAATCTTAGATTTATAACTTAAAAATACTTTGAGGATGATGTAACCCATGGGTTCCCTTAACTATCTTTGTGTTATAGACTCCTTTGGTAGTCTGTTAAAACCTATGGATTCCTTCTCAGAATGTTTCTAAACCCATAAGATAAAACATGTGGCAGCTAGGTGGCCCAGAGTCAGGAAGACCTGAGTTCAAATCCAGCCTCAGACACTTACTTGCTGTGTGACTCTGGGCAAGTCACTTAACTGTATTTACCTAAATTTCCTTATCTGTAAAATGAGCTGGAGAAGGAAACGGCAAAACACTGGCTGTGTGATTTTGGGCAAGTCACTTCACCCTTTTTGCCTCAGTTGCCTCATCTATAAAATGAGCTGGAGAAGGAAATGGCAAACCACTCCAGAATCTTTGCCAAGAAAACCCCAAATGAGGTCACGAAGAGTTGGACACAACTGAAACAACTCAGCAACAATAGTTATCGGAATATAAATTTTTAAAAACCCAAGTTCAAGGACAGCAGGCTAAGAACCCTTGAGGCCAACCTTCCCCCTCATCCCCATTTTATAGATAGGAGACTGAAGCTTCCAGGGGTTAAGTGACTTACCCAGGGTCCAGGCGTATTGTAGGTATAACAACCAAGGGTCCAAATCAGGGCCGGAGTCTTCCCCCAGTACCACACCACTTTCTGTGTCTGTGTTCTGTCTTTATTCTATATCCGAAGCTTATATTTTCCCATATTTCTCTGTGGTCTTTATCTTAGTACTTATTGTGTCCAAAGAAATCTATCACAATGTAACCTCAGTCATCCCTCAGTTGTAGGACATATGGGTTGTCCCTGGTTTTTTGCTATTACAAATCAAGCTGCTGTGAGTCTTTTTGTATAGCTGTCTTTTTCATTCTTGGTAACTCCTTTAGGGTATATTCCTAGCACTTGGGTCACCAGGATTAGTTTCTTGGTTCTTATTGTAGAATTCCTTTTTGCTTTCCCAAAGGCTTGCACCAATCAATTGTCCACCCTCAATGTAATGGGTGTCTGTTTCTCCACCACTTCTCTGAAACTGAATTGCATGACAGATAACCATTCTTGCCAATTTAGTCAATATAAAGTGGTTCCTCAGAGTGGTCTTAATTTGCATTTCTCATTTCCCATGATAGCGGGAACCCTTAAACTGTCAGTATTTCTTTCTCAAAGACTTAACACATAAATGCCCTTTTTTGGGGTACAGAATATAAATAAACCTAACTATTCACCTTTAGCAAAGACACTGCATTCATTAGGATCTATTTGAGCCCTTGAGCAGCAGATTAAAATAATAGGTGTGGCAACAGTCTTCTTGATTTTGAGGTTCTCAAATTAGTTGATGTTTGAGCCAATCATAATTCAGTGGTGTTTGATTAGTCTGAATTGAATTTCTATTTGTCAGTCAATTAGTATTTCTTAATAGTATGCTACTACTGTGCTAAGCAAGCAGCTAGGTGGCACAGTAAATACAGCACCAAGCTTAGTGTTAGGATAACTCACCTTCCTGAGTTCAAATCCAGCCTCAGATACTTACTAGCTAGCTGTGTGACCCTGGGCAAGCCACTTAACCCTGTTTGCCTCAGTTTCCTCATCTGTCAAATGAGCTGGAGAAGGAAATGGCAAACTGCTCCAGCAACTTTGCCAAGAAAACCACAGAGTTGTGCTAAGCCATGGGGCTACAAAGAAAGGCAAAAGACAGTCCTTACCCTCAAGGAGTTCCCAGTCTAATGTGTTAGAAATATGCTTAACACTGAAATTCAGATGTCAAGAGCAATTTATTATTGGAATCCAAAGGAGTTGGGCTTATGTTGTTCCTGGCCAGGAGCGGACTCCGCCCTTCTTTAGAAAGAGGGAGTACTGCTTATAAAAATGAGATCAACTTTATAGTGTTAGATGGCATAGATTGATGCACCATCAGCTCAGTACCTCCCCTCCCAGAGCAGATTGGTCCATTCCACTCTTCCTGATAGACCTCTTCATATATTCTTTCTTTGATATATGTAAGCATGTCCCTCTCCCCTCATCATACATCCTATGTTCAAAAATGGTGGAAAACTCCTCCCTGTGGGTGTATAAGGTAATATTCAGTTAACCAATTAAGCATGTATGGTAGCCATTTGACCCAGTTTTCTCTTCAACCCTGACCATTTTCTGGTCGGTTTAGACCAGTTTTCCTAACATCCTGAATCTGTGGTTTCTGCAAAACCACACTCTATTCCGATTGGCTGGGGATCCTCATCCTGGTTAATTTTTGTTCCCTTCTTTGTTCAAGCTGACACTTCATTAATTATTCTGTGAAACTTAATTAAAACTCTTCTGTGGAAATCTAACTTTCCTTAACTTTTACCCATCTCTCACAAATGTATTTCTTAAAACAATACATCAGGTTTTCCCTTTAGCTATTATTCAGTCATCCTGTTAATTGAAATGACACTAAAGATGAGTTTATATGTTAGCCTTATTTCCCCTCTATACTGCACCCAAACTGGATTACTTGCCATTTAGATCAGGCTTTCAGGCCTAGCCTGTAAATTAATCCCCCTAGAGCAGAGATTCTCTTACTAGCTTATTTGTATCCCCAGCACTTAGCACAGACCTTTGTATGTAGTGATAATGAGGTCAGGGAACCATATGTTGAGGTTTAGGGGTGCTCAATACCAACACACCAGGTAATGCTCGACTGAATTCAGCTCAAGCCTTCTTACAGCCAAAGAAAAACAAAGTTTATTAAAGATTCACCATATTGGGTCTTAAGAGATCTCACCATTTGTGACGCTTCGTTTTGACAAGCTGGCCAGATTCAATCTGTTGGGCTATACTGATCTGAGCATCTTTCTGGAGGCAAGACGGAGCTTATATACAGAAAGAGTGGGAGGGATCGAGGGGTGATTCTGGGGTGATGGGAGGAGGAGTTAGGGAGGGTCTTGAGGAGGAGTCTAAGGAGGATTTTGATGGAACTGGGGTGACTAGAGGCTAGACTCCAAGAATGAGATTAAGAGTGGGAAATAGCTGACCATGGAGGGCTAGAGGAACAGATTTGGACCTAGATATTTTGATAGGATCAAGGGTGAAAAGTAGCTAGACGTTGGAGGGCTAGGCTAAGAGTAACAAGAGATTTGGGCCTAGTGATAATGAAAGGCTTAAGGTCTCAGGCAAACGCCAATGAAACGGGAAAATTCAGAGAGAGTTCCAGGGGGCTCTCAGAGCCTGTACCCTATCAGTGAATAATTAATAAATAAATTCTTATTCATTCATTTATTCTATCTTTGTTGGAAGGGACTGGATTTTGGAATCAAGGTACTTGAGTTGAAATCCTAGCTGTGTCATTTAGTAACCTTGTGACCACGAGCAAATTCTTCAACAACAGCAATAGCTAACATTTATATGGTTTCCAAATGTTTTCCCATTTGATCCTCACAACAACCCTGGGAGAATATGCCCCTTTCTCTCTTCTGATACTGCCCACCGCCCTGATCTGGACCTTTATTTCCTCACAGCTAGATTATTTTCAATAGCCTGCTCATGGGTCTGCCTATCACAAGTCTCTCCCCACTACAGTCCATCCTCCATTCAGCCACCAAGGTCCCTCCCAGCTCAAATTCTTAAATTTTAGAGGTCCTATCATGTCACTTCCTCACTCAGTAAACTCCAGTGGCTCCCTGTCACCTCCAGGAGCAGATCCCTATTTGGCATTCAAGGCCCTTCATAACTTAGCCTCTCCCTCCCCCCAGCAAACATTCTTTGATCAGTGATACTGGTTTTCTTGCTGTTCCTTAAGGAAGACACTCCATTTCTGGGCTCCACGCTTTTTCACTAGCCATGTCCCATGCCTGGAATGCTCCTTCCTCATCTGGGCCCCCTGGCTTCCCTGGCTTCCTTCAAGTCCGAGCTAAAAATCTTACTTTTACAGGAAGCTTTTCCTAGTCCCTCTTAATTCTAATGCCGTCTTTCTGTTTCCTTTTTATCCTGTATGTAGCTCATTTATGCATAATTGTTTGCATGTTGTTTCCTGTCAGTTGAAATTAAGGTTAACTGAGAGGCAAGGTTCTGAGCATGATCAATTTAATAGGTAGGCTAGCAGTGACCAACAAATTGGATCACTGGTGTCTCTCAGTGACCAAAGACCCTGAGGGGGGACTGACTGGGTCTTTTATAACAATTAGCTAGATTTGGGAGCAAAATCCCCAGTGCCAGAAGTGTGTTTTCTTTTGATTGGCTTGGCATTACATCATCGCAATCCCCATTGGTAGATATTTTAATGAGGAAGTAGGTTAAGCTTCACCCCAGCTCCTCCCCATTACTTCCTTGTTAGGAGATAGGAGTAATCCTCAAGTGATAGGATTAGTCTGCAGACAGGATGGAATCTGCCACAGGCTGGCTCTGCTTTGATAGAATCAATTTGAATTTAAGTTATGGGAACTGGAGAGGGGAGGTTACCAAAAAATTATCATCTGGGTAAGTGGGTAGTGAGTAAGATTACAGAGACAGATTATAGTAGAGATTCAATTCACAATAGAATTGATCCTGAGTGGAGGTGATTACAAGATAAAAGCTTAACCTTTAGGAAAGTTTATCTACCTTGTAGGTAAGGAGCAGAGTTACCAAAGTAAGGACTTTGGGCTTACAGGGTTGTAACGTAAGAACAACGAAAAAGAAATTTCACTAAATTTTGTGTCAAAAAGATTGTCTTAAAAATAGAATTCAAATCGATTTTCAATTGTGTGCTCTCTCATTAGAAGTGAGCTCCTTGAGCAAAATATAGTTAGTCTTTCACAACGTGAGTATTGTGGAAGGGTTTTACATAACAATACACATGTGGCCTATGTTGAATTGCTTGCCTTCTTAGGGAGGGCGGTTGGGGAGCAAAGAGGGGAGGGAATTTGGAACTCAAAAACAGATGTTCAAAAACAAACAAAAAAAAGTTTTTGCATGCAACTAGGAAATAAGATACACTGGCAATGGGGCATAGAAATTTACCTTGCCCTACAAGAAAGTAAGGGAAAAGGGGATGGGAGGGGAGTGGGGTGACAGAAGGGAGGGCTGACTGAGGAATGGG
>CM053626.1:177491245-177506641 GCA_028646595.1 Phalanger gymnotis
TTCTTTTGACCATTTATCAAAATTAAGGAATGGTACTTATTCTTATAAAATCCTACTTCTTTCCCAGAGCCCTCTCATGTGTCCAACATTATAATTTTGAAAGGGTTTATTGCTTTTATTCTGCTCCTCTGTATTTGAAATGAACAGAAACCAATTGAATTGAAATATGCAATGTTGCACCTGCCTATGCTAAGCTGAAATTGGGAACTTAGAGAAAAATACGATGAACCTGAAAAAAGAAGGTTCTGCATCTCCAGGTTTAGCTGCCTTCCTATTTCTTTTTCCTGAACATTGGTTCAGAGTCTACATTTCCTGAGAATGAGCATTCCAAGTCATAGAGATTACCTTTTGAATAATTCTAAATTTGAGTTTTACTTACATATTATATACATATGCTACTATACTAATAATTATATACACTATAAAACTAACAAAAATATAAAGATGAAATACTTGATCTTTGAGTAAACAGAGGGAATCATTAGTTTATTGTGTAGAGGAGTGACATGGTTGGATATAGCCTTTAAGATTATTAATTTCACAGGCTCATATAGAATGAATTGGAATGTGGAAAGACGAGATAGGAGGACCAAATAGGAGACTATATATTGCAACAGTCTAGGTGACGGATGATGAGAACCTGAATGAGTATATTGGCTGTGTGAGTGGTGAGAAGTGAGAAGGGGAGAGATGTAAGAGATGTGGCAAAAATAGAAACATCAAGATTTTGGCAGCTAATTGGATATTTGGGGTGAAAGAGAGTGAGTAGCTGCTCAAACTGAGGTTATAAACCTGGATGAGCAGAAGGGTTGTGATTTCTTGATAGGAAGTTTGAAAAAGGAATGAATTTCAAAGATTCCAACTATCGAGGCAAGAACTCACTATTCAACAAAAACATCTGCGAAAACTGGAATGCAGTCTGGCAGCCAGTAAGTCAGCAAGCATTTATTAAGTACCTCTTGTGTGCCAGGCACTGTGCTAAGCCCTGGGGATACAAAAAGAGGCAAAAGATAGTCCCTAGGAGCTCACAATATAATGGGGGAAACGACAAACAAATATGTACAAACGATACATACAGGGTAAAAAGGAAATAATTACCAAGGGAAGGCACTGTATTGATAATGTATTTTTGCTTACTTTGAAGATCTTCCCCATCCATTAATAGGCCCATGTGATCTGTTTATGTCACAGAAAGCCTAAGTAACATGTAGTGGGAAGAGCTTGCTGAATGAGTGGAATAGCAAAGGGTGGAGCAGGAAGAAAGAAGCGGTCAGAGAAGTTAGAGCTGAGGGAGAGAGAAGCAGCGGGCAGCTAGCTGTGAGTGTTTGTTTGTGGGAAGGGGGGGGGGGCGCGGGGCGGGGGACATGGCTTTGGAACTTTGGAATGCAGTTGCTCTCTGTAGTGATAATGTGTTTAAATTTCTTTCTTTGTTGCTATGATGGATTTGGTTTACTGGTGTGGGGATTTGGCTTTCTGGTGTCTGAATAAATGTTTTGCTTCTGTCTTCTATATGAAGAGTCTGTTATATTTTGTGATTCAGAACCATGCCAGCATATTCGTAGTAATAGCAACCACCGTGAATATTGTCTTGGCAATACATTTGGCATCAGGAACAGGATTTCAAGGTATAAAATCTCCATGTAGAGGCAGAAGGGCTTTAGAGGAAGAAATGGGTATCCCAGAATGGAAGGATTTACCTTATTCCTCTCTAGCAAGGAAATGGGCTAAAGGCACTGGACCCTATGAAAACTGGGAACAGAAGCTACAGAAGGGAGAACCCAGGAATTTGGAAAGATGTTTGCAAGGAATTAAAACTAAACCAAGGAAAGAATTTCAAGGAGTGTATAGAAGAGGCTAGTTTTTACTAACAGGTTACTGTATCATATGTAAAAGCATGGATAAACTGTTGAAGGAGAAAGCTTAAATGGTTTGGGTATTGGCTAGCTTGCATCGGAATCTTTCTGTGCCACAGCATTCTGGCTCTTTGTTTCAACAATCCAGCTAGCAGCTTCTGTGGCGGTGTAAGATCCCCCAACAACTAGCACCCAGAAAGCTGCCAACATGCTGCAAAAGCACAGGTTCTTTTCATCTGCTTTAGCAAGGAAAGCAACATTAAGGGGTTGACAAGCTTACTTTAATTCAACATACAAATACCATTCACTTAGTTCAGGGGAAAAAGTTAGCACCCTAAACTTCAGATCAAAATACAAACTACAAACATCAACAGACAGACCCAATACAATTCATAGTTACCAACATCTAAGTTCAGCCCAGGAGCTCATAACAAGGGCTGGTGCAGAGTCACATGTGCCACCACGGCTGTGGGTAAGAGCTCCAAAAAAGAGAAAGCCGATCCCTGGTTTTATATCTTTTTCAGGGTCAAGGGTGAGTCACACATGCAACTCACCCACGTGACCTAGAATCTTCACAAAGAGAAAACTTAAACCCATGTGGTGTAAGAGCCTCTGATGTCCCAAACCTATCACTCAAACTCATGTGTAAACTAGGCCCTCCCTTAGTTAGCCCCACCTGGGGCCCCACCTTGGTTACCAATTCACACCCACATAGGTTTAGCACCTAATTGGGGTTTGGGCCTGGGGCTTAGCTCCTAGTAAGACTCAAAGACACTTAATTAATCATTTTAAAACAGTAAGAAAGTCCCAACTCAATTGATATTACACTCTTCTTCAGAAGTGTAAGATGGGGGCTCTCGGATGGTAAAAGAACAAATTACTATTTGGGAGTTGACTGGTTTGCATGAGATAATTCTGTTGTTCATTTAGTTAAGAAAAAAACAAAAAGTGAAAAAGAAAGTGCATTCAACTCTGGCACAGACTGAGCCTAGTTGCCACGATGATGACTGCCAGGAGAATGCATGGACAGAAAATGAAACAATGTTAGATAAGGCTCAGGCAGAAGCACCTCCAATACTATGAAGAAAGCAGGAGAACCAGAGAGGCAACAAAGTGTTCTGAGAGATACTTGAGGATTTTACTCAGTGGGAGGTCATAGATATTTTGAGTTGGTTCACACAAAGGATAGGAGATGGTGAGAATCAGTGATGAAGGGGCCACAGGAGTATGGATAGATAGTGTGGATTGCTTGAAATTCATAGGTATTAGTCAGAATCCTTCTGTACAGCAAGCTTTTAGGGATTACCATATGCAAGGAGGTAATGAGATGATTAATCTGTTAGTTTTAGCAGCAGATGGATGTATTAAGGAGTATCCCACTGACTCTATGTGGCCCAGAACAGATAGGCCATGGTATTCCCTTAGAGACTGTAAGAGAAAGTTAAAGGAGGAGGTAATGAAGACTGCAATTATGATGGGAAAGGCAGATACATATACTATGATATCCTCTTAGGAGTTTCTCATAGAAATAGCATAGTGAAGACGGCTCCTCCTGCTCATAAGCACCTAGTTCTGACTCTGCTAACTGGGGAGGTAAGGTACCTTCTTTTGGAGGTGCTGGATAAGATTTCAAGTTAAATAATTTAGGGGACTGGGGAAAAGATAAATTTCCTCCAGAGAGAAAAGTGAATAGCCAGCAGATTCAAAGTCAGAATACATTGACAAGAAGAGAATTGTTTACTGCTCTATTGAGACCAGCAGTAGATTTTGGAAGAATAGATTGTATTCCAACTAATGAACTAAAAAATGTACTGAGAAAAGGAGGCTTAATAGTAGATGGAATAGAGAAGTAAGAACTGCCCCTACAGATCCTACTGAATCCTTGTATCCAAGTGTGTCACACCTTCAGAGAGAATAGAAAATAGGCCGAGTCCCAGCTCAGATTAAAGAAATACACAGATGGGGTTACAGATCTCATATTAATCTGACAACATATTGGAAAAATGGATTAAATACTGTAACTAGGACATTAATAGATACTGGGGCAGAGGCCTCCCTTACGTATGGAAACCCTGATAAGTGTAAACATGGAACTCCTATTACAATCACAGGACTGGGAGGGGCAGAAATATCAGCCAGGCAAGTTAAACTAATGATGAAAATTGGACAATTATCTAAGAAAGAACATACTGTGGTAATTGTACCCATTCCTGAATACATCATTGGAATAAATATATTGAAAGGTATGACCCTAAATTTACCTGAGAGGAGATATCAATTTGCAGTAAGGAAGATAAAAATTAATACAGTTTTAGTGAGAAAAATAAAAATGGACCCAATCATTTTACCTGAATCTTATGAAGTAACTACTTTAAAGAAATATCATGTGTCAGGTAGGCAAGATGAAATTATCAATACTATAAAGGAATATGTTGAGGCAGGAGTGTTGGTCCCTACAAGCCTTTGATGGAATCATCCTGTCTGGCCAGTCTGAAAGTTAGATGGGATGTGGAGAATGACAGTGGATTATAGATAATTGAATAAGGTGACTCCTCCCTTGTATGCTGCTGTTTCAGATACTGTTACCTTAATAGAGAGAATCCAGAAATATAATGGGACTTGGTACATAGTTACTGTTTTAACCGATGCTTTCTTTACTATCCCAATAGATTCTAAATAATGGGGCCAGTTTGCTTTCATGTGGCAGGGCAAACAATATACTTTTACCAGCCTGCTACAAGAATATCTGCATAGCCTCACTATTTGTCACAGGATTGTGGCTGAATATTTGGATGAATTAAAGCTACCTGGTGTATAGCTTACCTACTGCAAAGGGTGGGAAATTAACCCTGCAAAGATTCAAGAGCCAGCTCAAACCATAAAATTTTGGGGTATAGGATGGAATAAGGGGCTACAAGAGATTCTTTCACAAACTCAACAAAAGGTTCAGGATTTTCCTATCCCTATGAATAAGAAAGAGGCCCAAAAGTTTACAGGACTATTTGGATATTCGAGGCACCATATTCCACATCTAGGACAGATTTCGAAACTCTTACATAAAGTTACTTGGAAAAAATAAGAATTTGTTTGGGGACTTGAGCAGAGTAAAGCTTTTGAAGAAGCCAAGGCTGCTATACAGTTGGCCCTGGATTTATGGCCTATGCAAAGTGGCCTGGTGGAATTACAAGTGACTGTACAGGATGAATATGCAAATTGGAGTTTATGGCAAAAACAACAAAGCCAAAATGTACCCTTAGGATTTTGGTTTAGGAAACTTCCTTCATCTGGAGTTCAATATACCCCTTTTGAAAAGCAGTTGTTAGTTGCATATTGGGCTTTGACAGAGACTTAGGGCCATGAAGTAATATTAAGGCCTGGAATCCCAATTATAACTTGGGCAATGAGTACCCCAGCTTCTCACAGAATTGGACGTGCACAAGAGGCTAGCATAATTAAATGGAAATGGTATATCCAAAATAGATCTAAAACAGGCAAAAGTGGAGTTTCTCCTCTACATGAATCTATAATAACAAACATAGACATTGAAATGATAAACCCCCTGAACCAAGGCAACAGTTGGTACAGTCCTTGGTAAAATGGAATGAGGGATTAACTGAAGAACAAAAGAAACATGCATGATTTACTGATGGGACAGCAAAATATTTGGGCCAAAAGACATTGGAAAGTGGTAGCCTATAACCTATATATTAGGCAGACTTTGGAGAGTACTGGGACAGGTAGAAGTGGTCAGTATGCTGAACTTATGGCTGTACATCAAGCTATTAAACAGATAGAGGAAGACAGTGTCATATATTCACTGATTCATGGGTGGTAGCTAATGGGTTAGCTACATGGATGCCCATGTGGAAAAATCAAAATTGGGAAATTCATGGCAAGCAAGTCTGGGGCAAAGGATTATGGGAAGATATATGGAACAAATGAATGCTAAAAATTGTTTTGACATGTAATTGGAGAAAAAAATACTATTTAAATTTTAAAAAAACTATGCCCCAAAGCTAATTAAACTGTGCATACCTTTTGACCCATAGATACTGCTACTAGGTCTATCTATATCTCAAAGAAATCAAAGAAATAGGAAAAGAGCTATGCATACAAAATATTTTTAGCAGTTCTTTTTTAGTAGTAGCAAAAAAAAAAAACTGGAAACTAAGGAAGCACCCATCAATTTGGAATATCATTGGATTATAATCAATGAGGGATGGTTTGAGAGAAGCCTGTGAAGACCCTTACAAACTGATACAGAGTGAAGTGAAGAGAACCAGGAGAATGATATATACAATAATAACATTTGTAAAGAGAAACAACTTTGAAAGACTGATCAACTATGATCTCAAAGGACTCATGATGAAACATGCTAGCTAGACAGACTCAAGATGGAGAATATTTACATTTTCAGATACAATTAATGTGGAACTTTGCGGGGGGAGGGGCGCTTGACTGCACCTGTTTGTTACAATTTTTTTCTCATTAGGGAGGGAAGTGGAAGGGGAATATAGAATTTAAATAACAAACAGAGTCACTGAGGCATCTTTTTCTTTTTAATGCAGAGAATAGAAGGAAAATTAGAACTACAGGCAAGCATGACAGCTTTTGAAAGATACAGACTGAATTTACTGTATCCTTAAAAAGAAAAGCAAGCTATACATAATAGAAATCTATAGTTTCATGTACAATTCTCTTTTTCTGTTCTATATATGCTAATTTTACTTGGTTTTATTAGATTCAGAATAAAAATAAACTATTTTTAAAAATTTTAACAATTAAAGAAAAGCTTTTTTTGTACAGTTGTGACAATGAGAAGAAAACACAATATTTCTTCTATATTTGTAGTTTTTTTAGCAAAAAGAAGATGTTTATTTTCACAGTGATAATAAGAAAATGGAGTGAATTCATTTTACAACATAAATTTGTTTTTGAAACTTGTCTATTTGGTGGAATCTTTTTTTTAAAATACTTACTACTCTGTGTAATCTACATTTGTCCCACCCACAGAGTCATTACCATGAAAACTAGGTATCTTTCTGGCAAGGCAGGTAGATTCCCCAGAATTCCTGAGGTTCTGGTGGTCTGTGCTTGACCCTGAGTGGGTTTCTGGGAAGAAGCCAAAATGCCGAAGGAGAGGAATGCTATATAAGACTGATGGAAGATCGGGATGAGGCATCTCAGGGACTCCAGATAATTCTAGCATGGACCTGGCAACGGTTGAGGCAATTATGAGAGCCAAAACTGAGCTGCAGATCAGGCATGAAATGTGAGAGGTGAAAGGGTCACAGCCAGCCCTGGAGCCTGTAAGGAGCATCAGCCTAATTAACAGCATCTTTCTTTCCCCTATCCTTTGTTCTTGTTGGGGGAAGCCATTTTGCATTCACTTGCTGTTTTTCTCCTTGTCCCTTCCTGGCCGTTAGTCCAAGTAACCAACATTGGGGAATTTCAACTTCCCTAACTATTTACTTTCATATCTGAGTTGTTTTAATTATTATAATAATAATTACATTATTATTAGAATAATCATCTTATTATGAAACTTAATACCATAAGCTCTGATAGTGCTTATTGAATGCATAGATTGAATGTGAGGAAGATAGGGAGCAAAACAAATCCTTTAAAGGGATGAGAGATAATTTATCCCCTAAATGGAACCTGTGGGGAAAGGGGTAGAGGTAAAGGCAGAATGCCTGTGCAATTGATTATCAATGTATTAGAGATTATTTAAACCTTAGACATATTTTTCTTTTTAATATATTTCACTTATTTTGTTAAATGCTTTCCATTTATGTGTAAAAAACGTTTTTAACATTCAATTTTTAAAAATTGAGTTCCAAATTCTCTCCCTTCCTCCAACTGCTCCCCCCTCCTTACGAAAGCTAGCAATTTGATATCCATTATATATGTGAAGTCATGCAAAACATATTTCCATATTAGCCATGTTGCAAAAGAAAATGCAGACAAAAAAAAACCCACAAGAAAAGAAAACTTAAAAAAAAGTTTCCTTCCATTGGCATTCAGAATTTATCAGTTCTCTCTCTGGAGGTGGATAGCATTTTTCATTGTGAGTCCTTTGGAATTGTGTTGGATCATTGTCTTGATCAGAGTAGCTATGAGCTGAGTCTTTCACAATTGATCATCCTTACAATATTGCTGTTACTGTGTACAATGTGCTGGTTCTGCTCACTTCACTTTGCATCAATTCATATATGACTTTCCAGGTTTTTCTGAAAGCATCTTGCTTGTCATTTCTTATAGCCTAATAGCATTCCATCACAATCATACACTATAATTTGTTTAGCTATTTCCCAATTGATGGGCATCCCCTCAATTTCCAATTCTTTGCCACCACAACATGAGCTGCTATAAATATTTTTGTATGAATAGTGAGCCTTAGATTTATTCTATTTCCTTTAGTATGAACCGAAACCACAAAAAATAAAACAAAACAAAACCCTGCAAACTAGAAAGCTGTACTATACAACATAGTAAAAACAGAAATAAAAATAAAAACAAAAAAGGCTTTGGTGGTCAATTCCTTTCCACTGGGCAGCATGCAATAGTATTGTAGGCTATTTTTGGGGAGAATTGTTGGGGAGTGACTTTGCACATGTTTTATTTCTTGAACCCATCCTGCTTTTATCATATACATGGCAGACCTTTAGTGATGCCATAGCTGATTAGTTGTCATTGTTTGGAGATGGCTCCTAGCTTCTCTTATACTCTCCCCCCTTCTAGTTAAATCAAAACAAATCCATACGAGACCCTCAAATTCATACTTTGAGTCTGAAATGCAGGGCTTTTTATTTTTAAAAGGTTGAGCTATCAATAATAAATTTCCAAAATAATATTTTTAAAACATGTGTGGCATGGGATGGTGACCATGGTTGTTATTTGCTCCTCACTATACTACTAGCTCATTACCTAGATAGCTTGATGGGTATAAACATTTTCGACTCAGAAACTGTAATGAAAGAATTTATAATGCTCCCAATTTTCCCTAAAATTTTTTTATGCCTTGAGCCCCCAGCCAGAAACTATTTACTTTGGCAAAATAATATAGTATTGAATCTATCTCCTCTTTTCTGAGGATCTTTATCAACTTCTTCCTTTCTCTAAATGAAATTTTAATAATAAGCACACCTAGACTAGCAAATGTGTATGATTAACACTATTTATAAACATTTAAAACAGAGACGATAAATGGAGTTTCCATACCTACAGGAAAAGTTTTCAGCTTCTTATTAGGGAGCTCAGTAGGAAAAAAGGAAATATAGAATTATTGCCTTAGGTAATTTATCTGGGGATATTTCAGCAATATATCATCTGTCTTGACCTTCTTCATGCCTAATCCTGGAATTCTGGCCCTGATCTTTGTGGTTGCAGCCTCTCCCAATTTCCAGCACTCTCTCAATTCCTTGGGGGCATCTCACAGTCTCTCCTTCTCCAGCTCCGGGTATCTTCAGCATATCTCATCAGGTCAAGGACTGGGTTTCTTTGTGAATGTGACTGTTTCTCCAATAACAAGTTCATTGTCCTTTAAAGTTCATCCACAGCATGGCCAATGATTATTCATCCAATGGCATTTTTCCCTTTACAGTCAGAGAGGTGTTCATATTTCATAAAGGGATAACAGAGTGTTAATATTTTATTTTCCATGATTATGTCTTATGAGTGTCTTACCTAAGCTGCAGAGAAAATGAAATCTTCTCTCTCTTACAAATGTTTTCCACTTTAAAAATACTTGCCCTGAAAATGAAATAAAAGAAAATAAAGACCTAGTTATTGATCATTTGACTAGATTATAGAAAAATTATCATTTTGTTGTAAAGATCTAGATATTTTAAAACCTGAATGGAAAATGAACTCATTTGTTATAGACAAATATACTATCTTTGATTTTACTCTATTCAAATAGGAATGGTTAGACTTGTCTTGTGCTATTACAGCAGAATAAGCATTTGAACCTGAAAAAAATCTTAAGTTTCAGTTATAAATGAATAAAGAGATCTTTACATTATCACACAAATAATACAAATTGTACTATTCTTTGTTTTTGAGGGGGGAAGGCAGGGCAATTGGGGTCAGACAGCTAATAACTTTGTCAAGTGTCTGAGGCCATATTTGAACTCAGGTCCTCCTGACTCCAGAGCCAGTGCTCTACTCACTGCGCCACCTAGCGACCCCAAATTGTACTATTCTTAATTGTATAAAATGAGGATTCCCACTGTAGCTATTATAAAAACAATCTCAATCTTAATGAGTGGTTGAAAAGAATCACAGGTAGTAGCACTACATTTTGAGAGACTGTGCTTCAAAACAATCCCACCAAAAAATCTTGGCATCAAGTTTATTTGATAAAGATCTGGAAATCAAGATAGAGAGGGAATCAACACAAACACACAAAAATGAGAGTCATTCCCTGATACATAAATGATCAAAAGATATGAACAGGTAGTTCTTCAAAGAAGAAATGCAAGTTGTCAACTATCATGTGAAAACATGCTCCAAATCACTAATGAGAGAAATATAAATAAAATAACCCTAAAGTTCTACCCCACATCCATTTTACTGGCAAAGAGGAAAATGAGAGTTAATAGAAGGCTATTGGGAGGATTCAAGGCTGTCCCTGGGATTGTGAATTATCTTCAACATTTTGAAAAAAATATTTGGAATTGTACCCAAAAAGCAATTAAATCGTGTATACCCTTAGAGCCGACAATACCACTTAATTGGTATATGCCGTTATGAGATCAAAGATAAAGGAGAAGTACCTTATGAAAAATACCATCAATTGAGGAATGTCTAAACAAATGAAAGTATGTGAATGTAACAGAATATTTAATTTCATTGTAAGACTATGAATGACAGCCCCAAAGAAACCTAGAAAGGCTTGTATGAATTGATGTAGCATGATGTGAGCAAAACCAGTTGAACAATTTATACAATTCTCACTAGTGGCCAGGGAAGGTCCCTGGCAACTACTCCAGGGCTTCTTGAAGAAGAGGACCACCAGCAATAGGATGAACCCAAATCCTTGGCTTGGCTTCCCAGAAGACATGGACTTAGAGGAAGACAGTACAGAACCAAGGTGAAATGTAAAATGCCTCATCCATAGCCTAGCAAACTGCTTTGAGTTTAGATTGTTTTAAGTATTAACCTCCTAGCACAGTATGGCAGTAATTAGTGTTACTCCTTATTTAATTTGTTTCTGTCAATGTGCTGTATTTAGCCTTTCTTTTGGGTGTAGGAAATAAATACCTCTTCTACGTTGTATATAGAATAGCCTTTTAATTTCCCTTTTTGGAGAGATCTTAGGCATGAGCCAAAACCTGATCTTTAAGTAGTTTTCCCCAGAGGTGTCTGTGCTAGGGGGTATAATGAGCTAAAGTGGGTGAGAAAAAGAAGTCTAATCTTTCTTTTAGAGTCACTCGGGTTCTTCCAAGACTAAACTCAGTACAGAACACATACACAGGCAGATCTAGAGCAGTGAGGAGACATTCAGTAGAGAAAGGAGGGGGGCCTCAGTGCCTCTTGCTGGCTTGAGTCCAGTGGTGTCTTAGCGTTCTGCAAAAAAGAATATGCTAATTTACGTTTTTCTCTAAGTCCACATGCAGCCCAGGGATCGGTTCTATTCGAGTTTGATACTACTGATTGTGAGTCACTCAGAGGTAGGTCTGGCAAACAATTTCTGTACCCCATTTTGATTGCAAGCTTGTTGTGAATTCACAGCGCACAATTAGCTAACACATCAACAGAGACAGACATTACAGGCAGTGTTCCATACCCATAATCTGCTGCCTCAGCAAAGGGTCGAGGAAGGTGAATTTTCTCATCACTTTTCTTGAGCTTGGTCATTATAACTACAATACACTTAAGTTTCTACATTGGTTTTTTGTTGTTATTTTCCTTCCCATTTGCCTTTTTAGGAATCACTGTATTTGTTTTCCAGCCTCTATTTATTTGACATTTTTTCATATAAGTCTTCCTATGCTTCTGCTTTTTTTCCTCATAACTCAAGATACTTCATATTCATGAGCTATAGCTATTTAACTACTTTTCATCGATGGGTGTCTATCTGGGATTACTCTTCTCACAAGTACAGATTCCAGGGGAAAGCGGCACTTGAGTTTAGACGGCACATGAGACAAAATCAAAGCTCTCGGGAATTCTTTTGCCTCCGTCCTAAAGATGTTCCCCTTAGCTTTTCTTCTTTGTGAAACCTGGAACCTTCCTTTCCTGGTCATGCTCAGTCCGACCTTGCTTCCCAAAGCAGACACTATCACCAGATGATCACCAGATGGTACACTTCGAAGACACCACTGGGAAGATGGGAAGTACAAAATTCTCCATTCTTCCAATCCAAGTGGGACCAGGGGCAGGAGGAAATCAAGGCCAGGGCTCTCACTGCTCTTCTCTGGACTCCAAAAGATTCTCTGGAGTATAGCTGGAACGCTCTCTCTTCTCCATTTCTTGGTACTTGAATCTCTCAGGCATAAACTGGCTCAATATTTTAAAGATGGCCCACAGGACATAAGTAAGTTTCCTCAGTCAATCAGAACATATTTCTTGCTATATTTGGAGAGATGTCCAGGCCTTCTGCATACCTAGTTAACAAATGAAATGTGTTCCCACCTGTTAAATGTAATAGCGGTATGGCATCTTATTACTTACTTTTGGTGGGGGTGGAATGAGTTGACTGATTTATTCAAATTTTTATTTATTTATTCAAATTATTTATTAACATCCCACCCCCCTCACTCTGCTCTTCACTAAGAGGCCCTTCAGCTCTCAGGACTCCGGAGGATGTGGACTGGATTCACCCCTAGAAGAGCTAGGCTGCATTAAACAAGGGTCAGGCTCTTTTTATGGAATTCTTTTGGCTCTTAGCCCTCACCCTAGAAGAGCACCTGGAAAAATTACTTAAAGTTTAGGTTTACTGAAATTCTAGGATGAGGAAAACCACAGTATTGGGCCTGCTTTCTCCCCAAAGATGGGAAAGTAAAAAGGTGCTCAAGGTAAAATGTTGATGAGATCATTTCTTCTACACAAAAGAAAGGCTAAAAACAAAAGACTCACCAGTGTCCATAGACAAAATACTTAAGGAGGCAGCAGTAATGATAATAGATGGGGCACTTTAATGTTTGCAAAGCTCAGTACAAACATTAACTCCTTTTACCCTCACAACAACCCTGGGAAGCTAATGCTATTTATTATTGCCATTTTACAGATGAGGAAGCAGAGGCAGGCAACAGTTAAGTGACTTGCCCAGGGTCAAGAAGTTTGTAAGTGTCTGAGGCCAGTTTTGAACTTAAGACTTCCTGAGTTCCAGGGTTCTCTCCACTGTGTCCACCCAGCTCCCTCAGTGCTGCTATTCTGTTCTCCTGTGAGATTTAAAATGAACAAAACATAAAGCATTTTGTGGGCCTGCTGAATACATTTTCTTTTTCTCTGAGGCTCTGCCCTTTTCAAACAAGTCTTTCCAGGTCCACTTTTTTTTTTTTTGCAGGAAGGCAGAGCAATTGGGGTTAAGTGACTTGTCCAAGGTCACACAGCTAGTGAATGTGTCTAGTGTCTGAGGCTGTATTTGAACTCAGGTCCTCCTGACTTCTGGGTCCACTTCTACATACAAGTCAGGCCAGGGCTTTGGGAGTCATTCTCTGATGCAGAACCTTCTCTTGCAGGTTAGCTCATTCTGAGATGTATGTTCAGTATGATCTCTCAGACTCTTGAACCTACACAAGATTGCCTTGGAAGCAGGACATGTACATCTTGGGAAAATGGAAAAGCTAGTCAGAGACCCCAAGGCCAAGTACCAGCCTCATTGCCAGGCATTAGCAGATATAATGTTGTCAGGGCTGAGGAAAGGGTGCTACCCTTTTTTTTTCCTTCAGGGGTAGCCTAGAGAGGAAAAACTACTTACCAACCAGCAGAGGTGAAGGGAAAGAGAGACAGTGAAATTCCTCCTTTTACAAGGTCCTCCTGGCTTAGTGGGCAGTCCTAGCTGATACAGGTTTGATGAAGCCTTTCCTACTTTCAACTACTAAGGAGTGAGAAACCACGAGTTTGCTTTATCATTCCAAAAAGGCAAACTCTAGAGATGAGCACATTTTCCTAGAAGTGATAAGGGACGCACCCCCATCACATTACAAGACATTTAGCTTTGGCCATAACATCCCGCGAATTCCCTTCTGATCCCCATATGCCTTTACAATTTTTTAAAAAATACTATTGTAGATGCTGTTTTCTAAGTGAATAAAGTCACTCATACTGTGTTTAGGGATCAGATTTATTAGAGATGTCACTAATATCCTGGTTTGGGGTTGCTGACCTTGACGAGGGTACAGTCTCTGGGAACCTCCTTGAACCTGGAATATAGTCTCTGGGAGCCCCCTTGAACTCTCCTTGAATCTTCCAACTGATCTGGCCTTCACCTAAGGCCATAAGCCTTACATTATCATTAGGCCCAAATCTCTACCTAGCCTTGCACTTTGTTGTCCAGCTACTTTCCACCCTTAATCCCATTCTCTTGACCTCATCCTAGTCCTTGGGGTCCCATCAAGTTCCTCCTTAGACTCCTCCTCAAGACCCTCCCTAAAGCCCTCCTCTAGTCACCCCAAATCTAACCCTAACCCTCAATCCCTCCTACAATCTTTGTGTATATAATCTCCATCTTGCCTCCATGAAGGTGCTCAGATTCAATCTGGCCCCCTTGTGAAAACAGGCGTCACACAGGGTGGGATTTCTTAAGGCAACACATTATGGTGAGTCCCTAATAAACTTTGTCTTTTCCCTTGGCTGAGAAGGGTTCAGTCGAATTCTTTCGGCAGGACCCGGTGTCCTGTCCGGTCACGAGCACCTCCAGAAACCTATGGTTCCCTACTACCTATCATCATTTTTTTTTAACCTCTTCAACCTCTTTCCCATCAAGGGCTCCTAAATCTAGGCTCATTACGCTCCCAACCCAGAGTTCTACTCTGGGGAAAATCTCTTAAACAAAGCCTAGTTTTGGCTCTTGTCTAGGTTCTGCTCAGAAGGGATTAGTTGGACTCCTTCTAGAAAAGTACTCAATGGAGGTGCGGAGCCAAGATGGCGGCCGGGAAGCAGTGACTGGCGTGAGCTCCCCACCAAGTCCCTCCAAAAACCTATAAAAAAATGGCTCTGAACCAATTCTAGAGCTGCAGAACCCACAAAGTGGCAGAGGGAAGCAGGGCTCCAGCCCAGGACAGCCTGGATGGTCTCTGGGTAAGGTCTCTCCTGCATGGAGCTCCCAGCCCCGAGCTGAGGGGAGCAGAGCTGAGCCCAGTGGCACGGCGCGAACAGACCAGACGTGGACCTACCAGACCAGGAGACGAGCGGAGAGTGCCCTAGCATCTTGAATTACTGAGCTGTGGCATCCACCAGACCTCTCAACCCACAAAGAGCAAAGACAACAGAGAAGGTCAGTGGGAAAAGCTGCGGGACTGAGTTTGCAGTTCGGCTACCGCCCCTGGGGCAGTGGAGGTGGGGCAGCTTTAGAACTACAGCTGCAGTTGCT
>CM053626.1:177507141-177523556 GCA_028646595.1 Phalanger gymnotis
AAAAAAAAAAAACCAAGAATCACCTACCCAGCAAAACTGAGTATAATGCTCCAGGGCAAAATATGGATTTTCAATAAAATAGAGGACTTTCAAGCTTTCTCAGTGAAAAGACCAGAGCTGAATAGAAAATTTGACTTTCAAATACAAGAATCAAGAGAAGCACGAAAAGGTAAACAGGAAGGAGAAATCATAAGGGACTTACTAAAGTTGAACTGTTTTGTTTACATTCCTACATGGAAAGATGATATTTGTAACTCATGAAACCTTTCTCAGTTTTAGGGTAATTGAAGGGAATATACATACATGTAGACAGAGGGCACTAGGTGAGTTGAATATAAAGGGATGATATCTAAAAAATAAATAAAATTAAGGGGTGAGAGAGGAATATATTGGGAGAAGAAGAAAAGGATAGATAGAATGGAGTAAATCATCTTACATAAAATTGGCAAGAAAAAGCAGTATTGGGAAGAGGGGGCAGGTGAAAGGGAATGAGTAAATCTTGCTCTCATCAGATTTGACTTCAGAAGGGAATAACACACACACTCAATTGTGTATCTTACCCTACAGGAAAGTAGTGGGGAAGAGGATACAAGAGGGGAGATGATAGAAGGGAAGGCAGATCAGAGGAGGTAATCAAAAGGAAACACTTTTGAAAAGGAGGAAATTGAATAACGGGGGACAGGAATAGGATGGAGGGAAATATAGTTAGTCTTTCACAAGATGACTGCCATGGAAGTGTCTTGCATAAGGATACATGTGTGGCTTTGTTGAATTGCTTGCCTTCTCAAGGAGGGTGGGTGGGGAGGGAAGAAGGGAGAGAATTTGGAACTCAAATTTCTAAAAGCAAATGTTAAAAACTGTTTTTGCATGCAACTGGGAAATAAGATGTACAGGCAGTGGGATATAGAAATCTATCTTGCCCTACAAGAAAGTAATGGGAAAGAGGATGCGGGGTGGGGGGGCCGCGAGGGGAGCCTGGAGTGAGGTGACAGAAGAGAGGGCAGACTGAGGAAAAGGGCAATCAGAATATGTGCCATCTTGGGGTGGGGGGGCTGAATGGAGAGAAAATTCATCACTCAAAATCTCCTGGGAATCAATGTTGAAAACTAAAAATATTAAATAATAAAGTGTCCCCTCCTCTCCATCAAGTTCTTATATGCGAATTTTCTCCTTTTTGAAGACTTTTTTTTGCTTTATTCTTTTCATTTCAGTCCACCTTGAAATTTTATTCATTGAATCATGGTACATATGATCATATCTTCTTTAATTTCTTTGTGTCCTGTATAGGGTTAAATCTTTTCATTTTGGCTGTTTAAACTTTTAAAAAATTATTTTTTTAAGTAACAAATTTTTTCAAAAAAATTAATCCACTCTTCCACTACTTTCCTCCCCATCGAGCAAATAAAAAAATAATAAATGAGTCCCTCCATTGACATAGTTAGGCAACAAATTCTTATATTAGCCATGTTCAATTTTTTTTCTTTCTACAACTTAAGTTCATCATCTCTCTGTCAGGAGATGAGTTGCATGTTTCTTCTTCATTCTTTTGGACTCATGGTTTATCATTGTGGGTTAAATCTTCTGAGATATTAGATTTGAGCTCCATCTTATAACACATTTATGTTACTGCCTTTATAAGTCTATAGATATGCCCTTTTCCAGCTGTTCTTATTTTTTTTTTAAGTATCATTCTGTGATGAGACTAATGCTTGATAAAAAACAATAGCACATGGCAGAAATTATCCTGTGTCCCAATTTATGTCATCCAATTATATTCCTGGCTCTCTCCATGATTTTTCTCCTCTACAATGGGGTCCATCTTTGGGTCCATATTCCTGACACTCATCTGGATACCAGCTATCAGTAGTAACTTCCATATCCCTTCTTCCAGTCCAGTCTATAGAGGCACAAGACTTTCCTATTTTTTATCATTACTTAATTTTTTGACAATTATGTTTTTACATGTTTTAACATTTGGGTTTTTTTTTTAAGTTCTGCGTTCCAAATTTTATTCCTTCCTTCCTCACCTCCCCCCTCCTTGAGATGGTAAGCAATTTGAATATAGATTATACATGTGCAATCATGTAAAACATTTCCATATTAGTTATTTTGTATGAGAAAACTTGAACAAAAAAAAGGGAAGAGAAAAAATAGTATGCTTAAGTCTGTGTTCAGATCATATCAGTTCTTTCTCTGGAGGTGTATAGCATGCTTTATCACAAGTCCTTTGGGATTGTAGTGGATCATTGTATTGCTGAGAATAGCTTATATCATTCATAATTCTTCATTGTACAATATGGATCTATGATGTTCTCCTGGTTCTGCCCATTTCACTTTGTATCAGTTCACATAAATCCTTCCAAGTTTTTCTGAAATCATTCTGCTTGTCATTTCTTATAGCACAATAATATTCCTTCACAATCATATACCACAGCTTGTTCAAGCCATTCCCCAATTGAGGGGCATCCTCTCAATTTCCAATTCTTAGCCAACACAAAAAGAGCTACTATAAACATTTTTGTACAAATAGGTCCTCCCTGCCCCTTTTTAAAAAATCTCTTCAGGATATAGACCTAGCAGTGGTATTGCTGGATCAAAGGGTATTCATAGTTTTATAGCCCTTTGGGCATAGTTCTAAGTGTCTTTCCAGAATAATTGGATCAGTTCACAACTCCAGCAACAGTGCATTAGTGTCTCAGTTTTCCCATAATCCCCCAAAATTTATCATTTTTCTTTTTTGTCATATTAGAGGTACAACACTTTCTTAGAGAAGGTTTTCTCTCAATGTATCAACTCCCCCCATAATGAAGTCCTCACTTCTCCTTAGGTATGAACTATTGCCCCTATGGGATTGCTCTTCAGTAAAACCCAATCCCTTTGTTAGGTTGAGATCTTCCTTCATTTCAGTTCCTTTGATTCAGTTCCTCCCATCTGCCACGTCACTTCTATTTTGGGCTTCTATGGGAGAATAAGTGGGAGAAAAAAGGAGTTGAGTTAAATAAGAAAGAAAATATGGAGGGTTTAAAGGGGAGGACTTAAGAGGGGGAGAGAATTTGGCAGAAAAAAAAAGATTTAGAAGGATCATAGAAGATTAGGGAACAGAACTTTAAAAGTTAAGAGTCAAGATGGCAAGGAAAAGGCAGTTAGCAAGGCAAAATAAGTTAGGAAAAGTTAAATAGAACAATTAAAGAGTTAAGAAAATTGTTAGAATGGATGGTTGGAGGAAAATGGAGAAATTGTACAAGGCTGGAGTGAAGGTGAGTATAGCTGTGTAGCTGTGACCCTGTAGATGTGGAGACAAAGGAAGGGAACTTAACTGGGTCATCAATTTATTAAGAGATAACAAAAAGTGGATACAAAAGTTGTAACCAGGTTCTTAGGGTGGAGGTATAAAGACCCAAAAGCAGTTTTAAAAAGAAAAAAGCAAAGCTGAAAATCTGAAAACACCTAAGTTTCAGCTGCAAGTCATACAAGTGGTAATTCATCTTATATAATGTCATTTTTACTGATAAAACCACATCTATTTTGGATTTGAGCTATTTAATTGTGTCAAGAAGTAAAGTAATAAGAATTTTGTTTTCCAAGTTAGGTGAGTAGTAGAATTAGTGGTCTGTGGGGCAGCATTGCCACTGTTGGGACTTTTAGATTTGCCTGCCAGTTAATGGCAGCTGTTTAGCAGTTTGTGTTGGTGAGAAGGGTGGACCCTTTTTTCACAAGAAGAGTTATTTGGCTCTGGTTTAAAAAAAAATAGAAAAGGGGCAAGTAGGTGGTACAAGGCATAGAGCATTGGCCCTGGAGTCAGTAGAACCTGAATTCAAATCTAGCCTCAGGACACTTATTAGTCGTGTGACCCTGGGCAAGTCACTTGACCCCAATTGCCTCAACAAAAATAAAAAATTTGATCAGTGGAACAGAGTAGGAAGAATCAGAAATAGTTGAACTCAGTAACCCAGTATTCACAAACCCCACAATATACAGGGAGGGAGGAAAGAACTCTCTTTTATGAGAACTACTAGGAAGACAGGAAAGCAATCTGGCAGAAATTAAGTTTAAATCAACATCTTATATCACATGCCCCTAAAAATCTAAAAGGAATATATGATATAAATATTAAAATTAATAGCATTAATACAATTTTAGGAGAAGCAGATTATATATACCTTTCATTGGAATGGCTAGGGTATGTGTGTTAAATACTAGCCAAAGGGATAGAAGTGATTACAAAATATGGAATAGATAATTTTGATTGCAAGAAATTGAAAAGCGGGGGGCAGAGCCAAGATGGCGGCTGGAAAGCAGGGACTTGAGCTCCCCGCCAAGACCCTCCAAAAACCTATAAAAAATGGCTCTGAACCAGTTCTAGAACTGCAGAACCCAAGAAATAGCAGAGGGAAGCAGGGCTCCAGCCCAGGACAGCCTGGATGGTCTCTGGGTAAGGTCTACCCAGCACGGAGCTGGGAGCGGAGCAGAGCAGAGCCCAGCGTGGGCTATGCAGACCAACCAGACCAGGAGCCGGGCGAAGCGTGCCCTAGCTCCCTGAATCAGTGAGCTGTGGCAGTTACCAGACTTCTCAACCCACAAACACCAAAAACAACAGAGAAGGTTAGTGGGAAAAGCTGCTGGGGACAGGGGGATAGAGTTTGCTGTTCAGCCAGGGGCAGCAGAGGTGGGGCAGCTACTGAATATA
The DNA here is from genome assembly GCA_028646595.1 of Phalanger gymnotis. Taxonomy (NCBI): domain Eukaryota; kingdom Metazoa; phylum Chordata; class Mammalia; order Diprotodontia; family Phalangeridae; genus Phalanger; species Phalanger gymnotis. The sequence continues at coordinate 177,511,829 of CM053626.1, forward strand.
TAAAGGGGTGGGGCGGGGTATGGGTGTAATGCAAGGTATTTTTGCATTTTTCTTTTTTTTTGCATTTTTTTTCTTTCTTTCTTTTTTTTTGGAGTGGGGGGGAAGGCAAGGTAATTGGAGTTAAGTGACTTGCCCAAGGTCACACAGTTAGTAAGCATGTCAAGTATCTGAGGCCAGATTTGAACTAAGGTCTTCCTGACTCCAGGGCCAGTGCTCTACTTGCTGCACCACCTAACTGCCCTGTGCCACCTAGCTGCCCAGTGCAAGGTATCTTTCAAGTATACTCAGAGACAATAACAGAAACCCCAACCCTAGAAGGACTACTGGTCCTTCTACTTATTACTTTTCTCTTTCTTGCTTCAAAGGCTATCAGTTAATAAATATTCATTAATACCCACTATGTTTCAGGCACTGTGCTAAGTGCTAGAGACACAAAAAGAGGCAAAATATAGTTCCTGCCCTCAAGAAGCTCACAATCTAATGGAGGAGACAAGCAAATATGTACAAGCAAGCTATACACAGGATAAATTGGAAATAATTAAGAGAGGGCAGGCACTAGAATTAAGAGAAGCTGAGAAAGGCGTCCTGTAGAAGATGGCATTTTAGTTGGAACTTTAAGGAAACCAGGGAGATGAAGGAATACCTGGCAGAGAATAAAAGGTAAGAAGACTAAAACACAGAGATAGTAATTAAATCCATGGAAGCTGGTGAGATCACCAAATGAAAAGGTATAGAGGGAGAAGGGATAGATAGATAGATAGATAGATAGATAGATAGATAGATAGATAGATAGATAGATAGATGGATGGATAGATAGAGGACCTAGGATCCAACCCTGAAGGACATCTATGGTTAGAGGGCATGATCTGGATCTAGGATACAGTCCAGGAGAGCAAGAATGGAGCAGTCAGATAGGTAGGAACAGAACCAAAATTACACATTCTGAAAACCTAGAGATAAGAGAGCACCAAAGAGGAGAAGGTAATTAACCATTTCAAAGGCTACAGAGAGGTCAAGCAGAATGAGGATAGAGAAGGGGCCACTGGATTTGGTAATTAAGAGAAAATGATCACTTTGGAGAGAACAATTTTGGTGGAATGATGAGGTTGGAAGTCTGACTGTAAGAGTTTAAGAACGGAGTGGAAAGAAAGAAAGTGGAGGCACCTATTATACAGGGTGTTCCTAAAACCTGGACACATAGGCAAAAATGCATATTTTCAAGAAATGAAATGAATGAAATTTCCAACATTTTATTTAATTGGAATATTAACAAATGACATCTTCAATATGATTTCCATCATTTGTGATGCAAAGGTTGATGCGCTTTGCAAGATTCACATGAACTTGATACAATAACTCCACATTGCTGTCAGTTTTAGCACATTCACTCTTTATGCGTTCAATCAAGAGTGTTGCATCTGTGATTTTCATTGAGTACACCTTCTCCTTTAGCATACCCCAGAAGTCAAGGGGGCTAAGGTCTGTTAATATTCCAATTAAATAAAATGTTGAAAATGTCATTCATTTCATTTCTTGAAAATATGCATTTTTTTCCTATGTATCCAGACTTTAGGGACACCGTGTAGATCGACTGCCTGCTCAAACAGCAGGGATAGAAAAATCAAGTGAGGTTTTTTTTTTTCAGGCTATTCAGTATGTTCTTAGTCTCACAACTTGGATCTCACACTGAAGTAAAACTAAGGAAATTTCTTCTCCCATTGGATCATTTCCCCTCTCTCAACCTCAAACCATTAATTGATAGTTTAATAACTAACAGAAACAAAGACAAGCATTTAAACAAAGTACAGAAGCCTATATTTGGGGCTTGCAACAACAGTCATCCTCCTTTTTCCTCTTCCACCCTCCTCCCATCTGGTCTGAGGGGTGGGGGACTGAAGAAAAGGAAGGAGATTTAAACTCTAGAGGAAAAAGAGGGAACAGAGGAGCACTTGACAACTTTCTTCTCACTGGCACAAGTATTGGTTTGGCCTATACTCAGGTCTAGTCCCCAACAGCCTATAATCCCCTGCTTTGTCCTCTCAGTCCCTACACCTCTCCCATATGCCCACATCTTGCTCTTGCCTTTCCTTGATAGCACCCTAAAACAGAGCAGAAATCCCTTCTTCAAGGCCACTGAAGTCAAACTGAGCTGTTCTAAATGCCCAAGAGCAGTCTAGCCCCAGGGTTCCCTATCATACCAGAACATCATCCTGAGTTGCTTTGCTTTTTAAATCCAGGCCTAGAATTGATAGACTGTTCAGCTGGGCACAAGGTGCTGGGGCATTCATTCCTCCCTGCCCTATGCCTAGGCATGTGGTTTGGGTGTTCAGTCCTGGAAGTCTTTCAGGTGACAGGGGGCTCTAGTTTCTCAGACTGATTAACTCATTTAATCACCTATCCCATCAATCTAGGGAGCAGTTTTTAATTATAGTAAATTAGGTTATAGCTCACAAGTCTAAGAGGTTACCCAAAAGGAAAAAAAAATAGTTCTCTGCATACAATATGAATCAAGTTTGGGACAGGTAGTTTATTCCTACACGCACAAAGAAAAGATAAATATTTTAAAAGATACACATAAGCAAGAACAGAACTCAGCAATAAAACCTGTAGCTATTGGTACAAATGCTGTGAGGATGATAGTTAAATTTCACCAGAACATTAAGCAGTTTCCAGAACTGCTAATCATGCATTTTACATTTCACCTTGGCTGGGTACCTCATCTAAACAATTCTCAACACATATCTACTTGGGTCAATTCTCTTGCTGGTGGCCAACCTATCTGATGAAGAAGTTTCTCCTGCCACTAATTTGTTACAGCACAGTACCTTGAGTGGCTAAGTAGCAAAGTAGGTAGAGTGCCAGGCCTGAGGTCAGGAAGATGAGTCTTCCTGATTTCAAAACTGGCCTCAGACACTATGAGACTGACCTTGGGCAAGTCACTTAACCCTGTTTGCTTCAGTTTCCTCATCTGTAAAATGAGGTGGAAGAGACTGCCAACCACTGCAGTATCTTTGCCAAGAAAACCCCAAATGGGATCAAGAAGAGTTGGATATGACTGAACAACAAAAACCTTCCAGACCTTTTGAATTCACAAGGTTACTTCCAATTTTGTACACATCCACCCTGAAATACTAGTTCTCTTAATATTAGGAAAGAAAAACCACAGAAAGGGCAAAAGCAGACAGGAGTCCCAGGAGAAAGCTTTGTTAATTGAGTCCATACTCTATTCATGGAGTGGTGTTGTGGGAGTACTATGATACCAAAGTACAGAAGGACCCATCCTTCCTCACTCTTCACAGGAGTCACATGATATCATTTAGAACCATCCCTTGCCCTGCTCCCAGCCTGAAGCTATCTCTTCTTTCAAAAGGTCCAGCTCAACGTCCTCAAGTGTTAGTCCTTTAGTTCTCAATCATGCTTGGCTGGAAGCTGGCCTCAAAGCTCCCACAGGATTGACTGGGATCAGGAAGGGCAGGTCTGAATCTTTGTAATCCTTGGTCTTGACAGTCCAGGGCTACATACAAAATAAATACAGTCATGGGAGAAGGGGGTCAGTGACAACTGGAGGGCATCAACAAAAGCCTTTTGAAGGAGATGGCACTTTGAGTGGGGCCTTGAAAGGAGACAGAAATTCCAAAAGGAGACATTTTAGAAGGAAAATATTCCAAATATAGTAAAAGCTTTGGAGCTATCCTCCTAACCCTTATATGCACTGACAGCCTGGGACCCCAGAGGGACCACTACTGTTTCTCCCCTCAAGGTTTTAGGAGATCTTAGAGGGGGGCGTTTCTAGTGGTATTGTTCATAAGTATCCACCAATGTGCTTCTCCACAGGATTATCAGTTAGTCAGACTTAATTAGATTTTAGAAAAGGGTATTTTACTAAAATGATGTAAGAACAATTGGTACAAAACATCCCACCTCACTCCCAAAGTCTGTGAACCCCTTCTGCCACCAGTACATACAAATTCAGAGGAAAGTTGACTCAGGAACTGATTACATGCGACTGTCAGTCAATAAACATTTAATAAGCACCTACTATGTGCCCGGTACTGTGCTAAGTGCTTGGGATACTAGAGGAAAAAAGGAGACCTAAAAAGCAGCATGATGGTACTATATCTCATTTGCATATACATATTTTATGACTAAAGAAGGTAAAACTAAAAAATGAGAAACCATATTAACATTTAGAGATGCAGGTATGATTGAAAAATACTATGGATTTGGAACTATGCCCAAAGGGGTACAAAACCATGCAAAGCCTTTAACCTAGCGATAGCACTCCTAGGTTTGTATTCCAAAGAGATACCAAACAAAAAGGAAAAGGACCTATATGTACAAAAATATTTATAGCATCTCTTTTAGTGGTGGCAAAGAATGGGAAATTGAAGGGACATCCATCAATTGGGGAATGGTTGAACAAGTTGTTATATACCATTGTGATGGAATACTATTATGGCATAAGAAACGATGAACAGGATGCTCTCAGAAAAACCTAGAAAGATTTGCATGAACTACTATAAAGTGAAATGAGCAGAATCAGAACATCGTATACAGTAAACACAATATTGTACAATGAAGAACTGTGAATGGCTTAGCTATTCTCAGCAACACATCAATCCAAGACAATTCTGAAGGACTTATGTAAAAATGCTGTCCACCTCCAGGGAAAGAACTGATGGAGTCTCGATGCAGATTGAAACACATTTTTTCTTTATTTTTCTTGGTTTGTGTTTTGTTTCACAACATGACTAACATGGAAATAAGTTTTGCATGACTGCACATGAAGGGAAGGGAGGGGACAGAATTTGGAACTCAGAAATGTAAAAAAAGGATGTCAAAAATTGTTTTTACATTCAATTGGGGAAAATATTAAATATTTTAAAAAGGCAAAGGACAGTGGGTTTGATAGGAGAAATGTGGAGACTTGTGACTTTTTCTAAGTAAAAAGCGAGTCACTGCTCAGATTCTAAAGGCCAACTACAACTTCTACAATGACCAAGTGGTGGAGGGCATGAGAAGGCAGCGGCTTGGAAAGAAGAACCCCAAAAGAGGGGAAGGCACAGCATGGGGCCTAGAAGGCTGCTCCTTTGGGACCCTGGCAGCTGGGAGAAAGCCTTAGCCGATGGACTCTTGATTGGCTGGAGAGATCTGATTTAATTGGCTTAGAGCTCTAGTCTCTTTAGCGCCACCTTGAGTTGGAGACCTGAGCTGTTCACAGTGTCCTGGTGAGGGAATAACTGCCTGGGCTTGGATGTCCAGCCCAGAGACAGGCAGTTAGCTGAACTTGTCCATTCTCGGGCTCACAGAGAGCTGCTATTCACAGGGAGCTCACACTTTCCAATGCCCTTTTAAGGGTGTGTGTAGTTGAGAATTAGTTTGTCAAGGTTGTGTTCAAAGGGAGACTTCCCGAAGCTAAGGGTGATGAAGAGAAACAGACAACCAGAGAGGCCAACAGTAGAGAAGCCGCTCCTGGTGGTGCAGATATTCCTGAACGGCCCAGAAGCCCTGAATCTGCAGCCTCGAGTTGTGAGTCATGTCCCTCCCCCGCATGTGTCCTGCCAGGTCCCTAGAAGCGTGAGCCCACTATGATCAGTATGATCTGGGGTGATAGGCATATGGTGCTCCATTTTATTATAGATTTGCTTTAATAAAATAGAAATTGGTAGTATTGTGTTACCTTGTTAAGTAAATGGTTATGTTTAAGATCTAAAAAGTGGCCTTGTTCTGAGTCGCTTGTTGTGTAGACAGGAAACACAGGATAGGTGCTCAAGAGCCAGTGATAGATGAGTAGGGGAATTGGGTGTTAGCTCAAAGAGTAACTGGAGATCTTGAGAGAGTCTAACTGTGTGGATGATGGCCCATCTCTGGACCTGGTAGTGTGAGAGCAGAGAGGAAAGGGGGTGTTTTACAGGCCTGGGTGAGGGACTGAGTTACTGGTGGTGGTGATCAACATCCATTGGGTGGGGCCCCGCTGTCATCTAGTATCTGGTGTTACAGTGTGGGGGCGCTGGAATACACCACCCTATTTCAGGCATTACACTTGTACTCATCCTCCACGGTCCTCAGAAAATCTACTCAAGTCCCTAGTCCTAAATCCTCCCTTGTTCCTGGCCCTCTGAAAAAGTCCATGTCACAGTTAAATCTTGTAGTTAACATTCTTCCATATTTCTAAATACATGGTGCTACAACTTTTAAAAATATACCATTTTACAAAGTTCTAGTAGTTTATTTCTCTGTACCCCCATCCCAATCTCTATTCCTCTAGCCCCCAACATACACAGGCCAGGTTTAATAATTAATCAACTTCAAAAGGAAAAGAAAAGCAAACTTCTTTTTTCAGAAGAAAAGCCTAATCTTTATAGAGATCTCAAGAGTATGCAGGCCTTTCTCCATAGGGAATGTTAAAAGAAAAATACTGGTTTCAGGCCTTACCTGGTCAATTAAAGGCAAACTCAAGAAATAAGACCAAAAGGAGTTTACTGGACAGCCCAGGATATTGGGCAGTTGCTGTGGGGCCAGCTCAGTGACCAAATCCAAGCTCTGGTATGCTTTTATAGACACAAGTAAAATAATTACAGTAGGAGAATTTACATATAAGGGTAAGAACAATTCCAAATGGGAGCTCCTAATTTTAATGAGGTGGGATAAGTGTTATGTCAACTCTTCCTATTACAGCTTCAAGGGGAGATGAGATTAGGTCTCAGGTACAGATTAGTCTAAAGGGGGCCAGCCTTGCCCTCTGCTACAGTCTGGCTGAGCACAGTACCCAAAGGTTGAGCAAAATTAAAATACGGAGTTCACTTGGACTATATTTTGCTCAATGGCCTGACTTTGCATAATCCCCTCTCTGGCACTAACTACATTTATAAATTATAATCTCATGTTTCCTTCAATGTCATGAAAGTTAAACTTATTTAAGCAGAGTCACATTCTCATGTATCCTTTAAGGAGACAAACCTTGTTAAATAGGCTCTATGTACAAACTAAGTCAGGTTAACCACTTAGAAGGCTCACCATGTACTAATTTGAGGGGGGGGATTTACATATCAACTAGGTTACCTAGAAAACTCAGTAAATATAAACATTATAAAACAAACAAAAAATCCCGAAGTAATACAATAATGAGGATCAATATTAAATGACATCAAGTCTCTTTGTAATCTGGTAACCCACACTCAATGTTTCATTTTTTATTTTTTGAAATATAGCTCTGAAAAAATGCGGCTTTAAAAAAGCCCATTGTGTTTTAGAGCTACTTGACTTTTAAAAGTATATCATTCTGGCTTTCGTGGAATGGCCAATTATAGCCCCAGCCTAAGCCTCGGTGGTTCACTGTCTAAGTTTTGATGGTTTAGAATGACTGTATAAATAGTAAATGTTTCTGTTCTGGCCAGAAACTCTGAGGGTTTTCTCCTCCCAGATTGATATCTTTCTGATGCTGAATTGGGCCATTTTTTGTCTCAATTTTTACCCAGCCCTTAGTCATTGAAAGGGCACAACCTCAGACAAACTGAGACCTGGAAAAGACCTTAATTTAGAAAGGCTAAGGTCACCAACTGCACCCTGGGCCATAGCCAGTAGTCTTGACCTTTGTCTTGCCACTGGACTCTGACTCTGGAGGAGAGGGTGAGGCTGAAAACTCTGACACTCATGATGTCATTGGTCCTCTATGAGAAGGAAGAATGGAATAGCAATGACATTTCATCTTGAGTCCCGGATGTCCCAAGTAGTAATCTGGTCCCTGAAAACATCTCCTCTTGGACATTCTGGAATAGGCCGAATCCTCAGAGCAGCTCTGAAAGGAGATTCTCCTAGTAGATCTGTTTCTCTGGTTCCAAGTTACTTGCAGCAATTCCTACATAATTCTGCTAAAATCTGCCAGTAACAAGACTCCGTACAATTTAATATGACCTTACAAATTTGCTTTTCTAGTAACCAGCTCATGTAGTAAAAACTAACTCAAACCTAATAGATTTAATCCTACTAACAATAGTGCTATAAGAAGAACATCAAATTAGGAAGCCATAATTCACCTGAAACTTCAGAGAATTCCAGTATGTAAAAATACTACTTGCAATTTCTATCTTTACCTAAAACCCTGTACCTGATATGGACACTGCCATAAACAAACTATCTTAAAAATAAATTTTTAAGAAATCCATGAGAGTCTGACTTGAAAAAATGAGCCCTTCTGTCTCTTATAATTATCAGACAGAAACTTCAAAATAGTAAAATAATTTTACTTTCTTTGCAATTTTCAATGCAATTTTTAATGTAAAATCCTTAATCCAATTTTGAGAACTTATTACTAAACATACTCAAGGCCTATATGTCCTATATTATTCCAAATGTTCCTGAAACATTTGGAAACCAGTTGTGTATGTGTGTATATATGTGTCTCTATCCTATTTGTTAGAGAAAAGTCTGATCCTGATGTTTTTTCAAAATTTACTATTCCAATTAATTAGAAAACTTTTACATCATTGTCTTATTCTCCACTTTTGAAGATATTATCCCCATATCACCTTAAAAGAATGAGATAATTCAAGAACCTAATCTTATACATGAATACGTATTAGCAAGTAGCTGGCAAGTTTAAGAATTCATTTACTTACTTACTTAGGGTTTGGAATTGACTGCAAATTCAGGCTGAAAACAGTAAGATTTTTCATACTTGCAACCTATTATAGTAACTCAATGATATTTTAGTATTAATTTATTAATTAATAGATTTAATATTATAATGGCAAAACTTCCACTGTTCGCCCCTGCCCTGATTATGAAAATTTGCTATGAAAGGAAAAAGGACTTGGTATCAAAAGTCAGGCTCAGAATTAACCAGACGGGAAATTTTCTGTTTAGAAAAGGGTCTATTCAGAAAGGAAATCATACAATGGGGAAACTGAATCAAGAGGCTCCTACCTTCCCCAAAACACAAGGTCATCCCTTCAACTTTCCACCTGACATCCATTACACAGACATCCACTTATAGAAGTGCTCAGATTGCATTCCTTTTGGGTAGCTCGTGGCATTCCCCTTGAATGGTGGATTATTGGCTTCATGACAATTCAGACAATCATACATGAAATCAAAACTTAAAACAATTTCAAATTACAACCCCAGCACCTCAAATAGCAAAATTTTCCTAATCACGGCTCGAGGCTAGGTTATTATTATTTTTCTCATGTTTCAGTAACTGTTAACAATGAGCACATATAAGGACATTTCATTTATCCTTCATTTATAAATTAAGAATAACCACATTCTCGAGCTTCACATATTTAGTGAATCTGGCCACTGTAAGATTCCAGATTAATAGATATCCATATTGCCTCTTAACCCATAAGGCAAAATAAAATCTTTAGTCTCTTGTTATTAAGTTGGTTCAGAGAGGTAACTTCAACACATACTATTTACTAACACATACAACTTTATAATTTTCACAAGTGATAGCCAGATAATCGCAGATAACAGACAGATAATACTCTTTACCATAAGCAAATTTCCCCACTTGGGCTGTGTGTTGTCTTAGTTTTTCAAACTTCAGTACTTTAGAATTTTACAACACATTGTCGGCAAGGGTGATAAGATCTTATGACCTTGCCCAAAAAGAATGTCCCAAGGAACCTCCCAGATAAAGATAACTTAAAGAGACCTTTGTCCAACAGTGAGTTATTAATATTATCCACCATTACCCACCATTAGTATTATACTCCGTTAAATATTTAACAGTTTTCAAACATCTGGACCACATTCTTTTAACAGGTCAATTCGTAATTTAACAGCATTCAGATTAAAAAAGAAGTTACTTTTCTAACAGCATTTCAGATACAATATAAGAAAAATTTTAGAAACACAGTAATAATATATCCAACATCATGTGTTTAAAACATGAAACAAACTTATTACCAATAAGTGACATCAATTTGGTGAAATGCATTTCTTACATAGAAAATCATTCATTTTTTTACTTTTGGCATTCTATATTGATTGTATTCAAGACCAATATAGAGTCCTTACATTTACTAACATTACATAGTGTTTACCATGTTTCAAGGCACTGTACTAAAAGCATTTACGATTATTATGTCATTTGATCCTCATACCAACCCTGGGGGGTAGGTTAACCCCCTTACAGATTAGGAAGACTGAGATGAAGTCATTTGCTGAAGGTCCCACAACTAATACATTTCTGAGACTGGATTTTAACTCAGGTTTTCCAGATCCATGCATTTTCCAGATTATTTCCTTAATGCCAAATAGCAACTGTAATTTGCATTAAGCTCTGACTTAGCAAAATTATCCTAACAGGAGACTGTATCTCACTGTAAATGAGACCACATTGTGATTCTAGTTTCAGGACAAATTTTGACCAAATCAAATTTGGATTTATTATTAATGTTGCTAACATTCAAAAATCTCAATTTTCCCAAAGGCACACTGTTTTCAAGGGAAGCCCAAGAAGAATAGGGAAGGATTTCATGTGGCAGGCTCCCATTCCCATTCCTCTCCTTTTGGAATTCACAAAGTTCTAAAGATTGAGAATAGGCCCCTGGAATGGTTTTTCAAGGATAGAGCATTGTCTATTTAAAATTGCTAACAACTATTTCTCTAAAAGTTTCTCAAATCCGTCCTATTTCAATGGAATCAAATCTCTAAAACTATTATTTAAACTAACCTTCCATTTTACATTTTTGATTCCTCACTTCTCTTTATGTTCACTGCCTTCTTAAGTTATCTCATCACATTCTAGTCTAACATTTCACTGAATCTCTCCTGTACAGATTTCTCTATACAATATCACTTTATACTTCTGGAGCTGCATAGTCTTATTTCAATTTAAGTGGTTTAATTACTACTTTACCTAAACAATTAAATTCAGTTAAATCATTTCAAACTAACTCCAGTTCTGATTATTTTCTAGTATTTTGAAATCACTTTTGAATTTCCCTATCGCTCTCTAGGAAGGGGAGAGAGGTTGTTTGCACTTAACCTTAAACATCTATTGCAATGTTCTTAGCAGTCACTATCATTTGGAATTTTGCAGTAAGGATATTAAATTTCAGTTACAAATTTTATCTAATTTATAATGCTATTAACTTCTACAGACTGGGAACAAAGCTCCCCTTCCTTCTTACCTGAATCTTTTGTCTGCCCTCCCAAACTTGACTAGAGTTGGAAATAGAGAGAGGAGAGACAAAGAGAGACTGGCTTTGAAAATTCCACAGAAGGTTTCCTTTCTTTCTACTGATCAGGCAACAGGAAAAGCCAATTTGCATTTACCAACACACAAAACACAGACGTGGCTTACATGCTTAACATTATACAAATAAAACACTTAACATTTCAAGTTCAAAAGCCCTGTATTTATCTGTCAAATTTGTTTTTCCACAATTATCTGAGTATTGAGTCCACTCCAAAGTGAGCTTTACTACTTAGGTTTTGGACATTCCTGATTGAACTGGTAGCTTTCTCTTGTCCTAAGTTTTTAATAGCTTGCTTAATGGGGAGTCAGCAGTAGGCTTACTCTGTTCTGATCTCATAATAACATTGGTATTCCTTGCCTTTCTGTCCCTTGGAGACCTACTGTTAGGCAAGACCAGCTACTCACCACTGTCTTCTTTGTGTGGTACCACTGCAATATCTTTGTGCGAGAGAGAGAGAGAGAGAGAGAGAGAGAGAGAGAGAGAGAGAGAGAGAGAGAGAGAGAGAGAGAGAGAGAGAG
>CM053626.1:177523656-177543303 GCA_028646595.1 Phalanger gymnotis
CGATGAACTCAGTGACAGCCATGTGAGAAAAAGATCCCTTCATGGTCACCAAATTTTTCAAAGAAAAATCCTGGTTCATGCCTCACCCTGGTCAATTAAAAGCAAACTCAGGAAATAAGACAAAAAGGAGTTTATTGGCACCCCAATGCATCAAACAGAGTAGGACCAGATGCCAAATTCAAGTTGTTTTAATGAGGAGGTGGGATAAGTCTCAGTTCCTATATTACAACGTCAGTGGGAGACGAGATTAGTTTTCAAGAGACAAGCAGTAGTCCTCAAGTGATGAGATCAGTCTTCAGATAATGAGATTGGTCAAAAAGGGACCTCTCCCTCTCCTGCTGTTTGGCAGTACCCAAAGATTGAGCAAGGTTAAAATATTAAGGTCACTCAGACTATACTTTGCCTAGTGGCTTGACTTTGCACAGGATTAGGGACCTGAGGTCAAGTGGAGGTCAACTCTCTTACCCTTCACATGAGAAGCCAAACTATCCTTGGTGAAAATTCTTCCACAATTCCTTTAGCATATAATGCCATTTAGCTGGGCTCTGGACAAAATATCTAAGTGTCCCTTGCTACACAAAGGACACCAATTTTTTTCTATGGGTCCCTGTACCATAGATGATCCCCTTGACACGGCTGCTAGGTGGCAGAGTGAGTAGAGCACCGGCCAAGGAGTCAAGAGGACGTGAGCTCAAATCAGACCTCAGACACAACACGCTTGCTAGCTGTGTCACCTTGGGCAAGTCACTTAATGCCAATTGCCCTGCCTTTCCCCCCTTCCAAAAAAAAAAAAAGATCCCCTTGAAGGTCTAGGCAAATTTCCTCTGAGTCCTCATACCAAAGGAACCCTGAAATTTCCCTAATAGATCCCTGCCACAGCAAAAGCAATTCAAATGGAGTTTTAATTCACCCTTACTAAGACAAGCATATTAATTTAAAGAAAACATGAAGAAAAACCTTCAGAAAGGAGTGGTGCTTTCAGAAAGGGATTAAACTGTTAGGGTTGATTACTCAGGATTTCTGGTCACATGTAAACCATATCCTTTGGGCTATAGTCCATGGACATCTCAGACAAGCTATGTGGACCCATGTCCCAAATCAGGCCAGCAATCTTTTTTTTTTATTAAAAAATGAACAGTTATCAGTTATCCTGATGCAAGTAGTACAAGCCAGGGCTTCATTGTTATTGTTGTTGTGGTTTGGATTTAAGAAAGTGATGGAGAAAATATTAATGATGCAGATTTAACTTAAAAGTGTGTCAGGCCAATATTCCTTGCTGCCTCCCACTAGTCAGCCAATTGTCAAACATTTACCAGCACTGGCTGTAGGAGACCTTCTAGGCCCCAGTGTTTTAGAGATGTAAAACCCATACCTCTCATATTAGCTGCAACATTCATACTGATGGAGTAATGCAATGGACATGAGTAAATTAGCATTCAAACAAGTGAAAGGTATGAAAAAAACTTTTTTGGTCTGACTTGTAAAAAAACACACTGGAAACCAGATTGTCCATAGCATCTAAAATAAAAAGAGAGAGGGAAAAGTGTTAATTTTTCTCTACTGGATCCTGGAAATTAGGATGTCCAATAAAAAGAGTCCAGGATGAAGAATTTCTCCAGTGGGTCCCCACAAATGCCAAGGGCCAGAAATTTATCCCATATAAGGATCCCACACGAAACATAAGTTCTGGAGCAACTCTCCCAAATGCCTATTCACACTGGCCAGCTAGACTTCAAAGCTCAGCTTCAACTTCTCCCTTCTGGATTCTAGAGGACTCTGAGGAAGTGGGGGATGTCTTTCTAATGCTATTGCTTATAAGCCTCCAGCAGTCTGCTTTCCCCAAATCAGCCAGCCAGATTTAATTAGCTTTTTGCTTTAGTTTAGTCGTTTTCAATAGTGTCTGATTTGGGATTTTCTTAGCAAAGATATAAAAGTGGTTTACCATTTCTTTGCAGACTTATTTTACAGATGAGGAAACTGAGATAAACAGGGTTAAGTAACTTGCCCAGGGTCAGTAGATAGTAAGTGTTTGAGGTCAGATTTGAACTCGAGAAGATGAGTCTTCCTGATTCCAGGAAGGCCAGGCACTCTTTCCACATCACCACCTACCTGCCTTACTTAACTTTTATTAAGTATTTTCCTAAAATGGGTAGTAAGAACAATAGGTACAAAACACCCCCGCCACACATACACACAAAATGAATGAATAAATGAATACATTAATGAATGAAAGTCTGTAACAGATGTGAAAGACTGATGTGCAAAAGAGTGGAGGCAGGAGACTTTGTGCAACTCTGCCTCACTTAAACCCAATGCACACGTGAATCAAGACACAGCCCTATGATGTCACTTGTCCTCTCCAAAAATGAAGGACAAACAACAACAGGTGGGAGACAGAATATCATGTAAGTGGAACAGCAAATAGGCCAGTTTAACTGGAGTGTGGAGTGAGTGATGGGTTGTAATGTGTAATCAGGCCAGAGAGGTATAATGGAGCCATATTGTGAAGAGTTTTACATACCAAACAGGGGTTTATACTTTATCCTAAAGGCAATGGGGAGCCACTGGTATTTTTTGAGAATGATACAGTCAGACCCGTGCTTTAGTAATATTGGTTTTGCAATTGGGTGGAAGATGGATTGGAGGGAGGGGAGACAAGGCACAGGGAAACCAGTTGGGAGGCTATTACAACAGAGAGGCAAAGTCAGAGGTGATAAAATCTTGTTCTATAGAGCTTGTGGTGTAAGTCGACAGAAGACTACCCAATTGATTAGCTATATGGGAGTGGGGGAGATGGGTAAAGAGAGGGTGTCCCTTAGGTTACAAACCTAGGTGATCAGAAGGATGGTGTACCCTAGACCAGGGCTGTCCAAAATGCAGGTGGCTCGCAGTGCGATTTATGGGGCCTACCTACAAGCATAGAAATTGACATAAATGCTTTAGTAAACCAAGCCGAGCTACCGCAGAGCTCTCACTAAAATGGCAAATCAAAATATATTGTCTGTTGTTTCAATAAAAACCTAAGGTTGGACAGCCCTGCCCTACACAAATATAGAGAAGTTAGGAGGAAGAACAGGTTTAGAGGGAAAGATGATAAGTTCAAATTTGGATAAGGTGAGTTTGAGATGTTGATGGGACTCTACATTGAAATGTTCAGCAGGGAGCTAGGGATGCCAGACTGGGGCTCAGGAGAGAGATGAGGAACGGATATATAGATTTGGGTATCGTGTGCATGCTTGTTGTTGAGTCGTTTTTCAGTCACGTCCGACTCTTTTGTGATCCTATTTGGGTTTTCCTGGCAAAGCGGTTTGCCATTTCCTTCTCCAGCTCATTTTACAGATGAGGAAACTGAAGCAAACGGGGTTAGGTGACTTGCTCAGGGTCACATAGCTAGTAAGTGTGGAGGTCATACTTGAATTCAGGAAAACTCATCTTCCTGACCCTAGGTCCAGCACCCTATCCACTGTACCACCTGGCCATAGCTCATATGCGTAGAGATGATAGTTAAACCCTGAGAGCACCAAGTTAGCTATCTTCCCATACAAGGTAATAATCTAATAATAATAAGTGTGCTCGAGTAGTGTAAAATAAAGTCCCATGAAGAAAGTTGTTATGGGATTAGTGGCAGGGAGTGAGGGAAGGCTTCATAGAGGAATGTGTATTTAAGTTGGGCTTTAAAAAATGGGTTGGAATTTAAGAGATAAAGAGGGGGGACATTCTAGGCATAAGAAAAGTAAAGGGCATGTTTAGGGGATAGAGAGTAATTTGGCTACAGTTTAGCTTGTGTTCAGGGTAATGACTAAAAAGATATGGTGGCACCAGTTCATAGAAAACCTTGAAAGCCAGGATTTGAATTTATTTAGTAGATTATGGGATGCTATCACAGATCATTAAACAGATGAATGAGACATGACCAGATCTGCGAATAAGAAAAATTAGTCTGGCAGCTATAGGAAGAGTGGTGGGAGAAAAAATAAAGGCCCGGTAACCAGCTATGACTCAATCATAAAGGCCTTATGACCTTATGAATGAATCAATCAATTAGCCCTTATTAAGCACTTACTATGTGCCAGGCATTATGCTAAATACTGAGGATATAAAGGTAAAAAATTATCCTTGCTCTCAAGAAATTTACATGCTAAGAAATCTATTGATAGAGTCTTGTGGCAGATAATAAAGGCCTATACTATGACAATGGTAGAAACAGAAAGGAGAGGATGGATGTAAGAGATGCTGTGAAAATATACTTGGTAACTGACTACAGGTGATATAAGGAAGAAGGAAGAGAATCCCAAGAATACCAAGCTTTCCAACATGGGAGACTAGATGTTAATGCTGGTGACACACATAATGAAGTTAGAAAAGAAGTAGGTTTTAGAGGGAAAGATGTTAAGTTGTTTCATATATGTTGAGCTTGAGGTGAGATATTACTATGGAAATTTTTATAGAAAGTCAGAGATAATAGTCTGAAAACTGAAGAAAGATTGTGAAAATACAACGTAACCTTCTTGAAACTGTCAGTCAAAAAGCAATTATTAGGCACCTCCTCTATGTCAGGCACTGTGTTAAGTACAAAAAAAAAAAGGCAAAAAATAGTCCATGTCCTCAAGGAGCGTATAGTCCTTAAGAACAGGGACTTAAAAAAAATTATGTCAAGTGCTTCGCAAACCTTTAAAAGGCTTTATAAATGCTAGCTATTGCCATGATTATTGTCCTTATTATTTTGTCTTCACTTCTCCAACACTTTGCCATCATTTACTTATTCAGTCAATAAGCATTTACTAAATGCCCAATATATGGCAGGCATTAGCAACACAGAGACAAAATCAAAATAGTACCTGTCCCCAAGAAGCTTACATTCTATTGAAAAGAATCATTCTTTGCAGAGCAAAGCATTCTTTTGTTACTTTATTTTTCTTAGGTTTTTTTTGGGGGGGTCCTGTGTTTTCTTTCACAACATGACTAATATGAATGTGTTTTGCACAACTGCACATGTGTAACTTATATCAAATTGCTTGCTTTCTCAAGAGGGGGGAGGGGGAGAATTTGGAACTCAAATTTTTTAAAAAGGATGTTAAAATTTGTTCTTACATGTGATTGGGAAAATTATTAAAAGAAAAAAAAATTCATTCTTAGCTTGTAGGCTCTACAATGATCAGGCTAGATTTGGCATTTGGGCCATAGTTTAGCAACTCTTATTCTACAAGTTCCAATCCTTGAAGTCTCAAACTGGGCAATCCTCAAGTTTGGTTTTACCCACAAAGAAACTGCTATAGATAGCAATGCCCTGGAAATCTCTTTTCTCTGGCTAAAATCCTGGATTCCAGAATTATGCTGCATGGGGAATTCAAAATCCCTTCTCTTTTACACAGGAGTTGGAGTTCATAAAGATTTTCCATGAGCTACTCTTTCAGGCTGAGAAGGCATGTACATATCTGACTCTACCATCTTCCTCTTAAAGGAAATCTGTCAGTGCCCTGGTTGCTACCATCTATTGAGCTAAGAAAGTCTATTATCAGAATATTTTTTTCTCAGACGTCATGGAAGCGCAAGCTTCTGCCACATGCTTTTGCTACAAGTGTCCGTAAGTGCTGGGGGAGGAGGGCACAAACTATCCAGCTCGGGCCCACTCCTAACAAAGATCAGTTCTCAAGAAGGAAAGTTCACATGAGAAAGTGAGAAAACTAGTCTATAAGCTCCTCTTGATGGCTCCCCCAGCAAGATTCTGTTCACTTGAGTCTCAAGTCAACAAAAATCTTGAGTTCCTTTGGTTCTCTCATAAAGGTGCCAGTCGGCATGTCTATACTCCTATGGAGTTCTGTCCCTCAGATGTTCCCAAAGGGTCACTGTTCTACAATTTCATCATCTTGACTGGGGGAACTCATCAAATTGATAAGGAATTCCCCTGATCAACCCCACCATAAGTAAATAACAAATATGAAGTAATTTTAGGGTGATCAAGAAAGGTCTTACATAGGAAGTGGTGCTTGAGCTGAGCTTCAAAATATCCTAAGGATTCTAAGAGGTAGAAGTAAGAAGGGAGTATTTTCCAGGTATGGAGAATACCTTTGTATAGTCACTAAGGCAGAAGATAGGGAACAACAGCAAGAAGCCTAGTTTGGCTGGAATGTAGAGTGTGTGAAGGTGAGTAATGTGTAATAAATCTGGAATGGTAGGCTGGAGCCAAATTGTGAAGGGCTTTAAATGCCAAGCAGAAGAATGTGTTATTCTAGAGGGAAGAGGGTGCCAATGGGGTTGACACAGTCAAACCCGTGCTTTGGAATATCAGTTTGGCAGCTGTATGGAAATATGGAAAATGGATTGGAGAGAGATGGGAGGCAGAACGGCCAATTAGGAAGAGTCTGTTGCAAACAGTGCTGGTGAGAGGTGATGAAGGCTTAATGGGTGATGAGAATCTTGCACATAGTAACTGCTTGTTGCATTGGATTGGATATGAATTTGAGATTCTTCAGAGTCAGGAGTTGAGGCTTTGGGAGTACGCTGGGAGAGAAATAAAGAAATCTGGGCTCTGCTAGTCTTCTTCCTAAAGGAGGACAATTCAGCTCTGCTCAAAGAGGGGAAGGAAAGAGGAGGTGAGGCTAGTCCCATGGCTTATGACTTCCTTTTCCCCAAGAGGTACATGGCTCTCTATATTCCCTGCTTTCTCTCCTGCTCCCAGCTGAGAGCAGCTCTCCCAGAATGAAACTTGAGGTGGATCTGAGAGGTACTGGGTTTATGCCCACAGGGTCACTGGCTCAGACAGTGTTAAACTGCTATTTAAGATGTTATTTGACTTGTAAATCACCTCGACTAAACCCAAACCTCAGGTTAACTTGTGACCAGGAAGTCGTTAGCTCCTTAAATATATTCTTGGGTTTTTAGGATAAATCAAAATGCATATAAGCAGCCCAGCTAGGAGCACTGGTGAGGGTGTTGGAGGCCAGAGAGACATTTTTAATGTCTACATACAGCCTTAGTTCTTTTTCCAGAGGAATGGCTGTGTTTTCCTTCCTGTACTTGCCCGAAGTAGTCCCACTTCCTTGAGCCACACCACAGAGGTGCTACCATCTGATTCAAATCTGAAGGTGAAAAAGATAATAATATATCACATTTCTATAGCACTTTACAATTTACCAACACACAATAACCCTCTGAGAGAAGGCAGACTGGTAAACAGAAAACAAAAAAACCCACAGGATCATGAAGGCCTGGGTTCAAATCTCACCTCTATTGCTTACTAGCAGTGTGACCTTGGGCAAATCACTTAGCCTCCCTGGGCCTCAATTTCCTCATCTGTCAAAAGGAGTTAGATCATAATAATAGCCAGCATTTATACAGCACCTGCTGTGTATGTATCAGGCACTGTGCTAAACTCACTTTGCAAATATGTTATCATTTAATCTTCGCAACAACCCTGGGAGGAATTATTATTCTATTACTGCTATCATTTTACAGATGAAGAAACTGAGGCATACAGAGATTAAGTGACCTGCCCAAGGTCACACAGCTAGTAAGTGTCCCAGGCCATATTTGAACTCAGGTCTTCCCGACTCTGGGCGTAGTACTCTGGCCGTTGTACTATCTAATCACTGAATGAGATGGCCTTTGAGGTCCCTTTGAACTCCTAAACCTCCGATGCGATGAGGTAGGTAGTACAAAGTATCACGATACCACTTTTACAGATAAGCAAAATGAAAATCACCTGTGAAGTGACTAGCTCAGCATCACCCATCTAACAAATGTCCTTTCTCAAGACTCAACTACAGGTCTTCTGACTCCACTCTTCCTTCTCTACCCAGCGGCCTTTTCATTTTGTAAGAACTTAAGAAATGTGAAGGTGGAGGGAAAAAAAGGTGAACAAAAACCCCTGGGCCTAAGAAGTCACACAGAGTAGCCAACATTTAAAAAAAAAAATGACCAATGGCTGCTGCGTGAGATCAGAGATTTTGGGCTGGAAGTGATAATACAGATTTGACAGATGATCCTTTCCAGGATGACGGGTGCATTGCACCAGCCTGGGGCAGCCACAGCTGCGCGCTTCTGGAGTGCCTGGTCCATGGGGCAGAATGATGGCAGCCTGCATTGCGAGGATGGGGCCATGATGTTTTCAACCCTGGCACTGGGCCTGTACTTGGACCACTCTGCGGCAGTGCCCTGGTGGGGCCCCTGCCATTGGTTTCTATCTCCCCAAGCCTGCTCTTCTCAGTCTCCACTCCCCACCTAGGACTTGTGAGCCAGGCAGCCTGCTCCCAGGAACCCAGACAGCTGGAGTCCATTTTGATTCTCCTCCACCACCATCACTAGGACAATACAACCCCGCCCAGAGCCAGGCGCGCCCCCGCGACAGGCCCTGTGCGCGTGCCCGAGTTTCTTCCCGCCTCCCCGGCCTCGAGCCCTGCGCAGAGGCCTCTCCTGGGGAGCTTAGAAGGTGGAGGGGGGGGAGGGGGCTGGTTATGTAAGTGCTGCGCGCTCCCGTGAGCCGAAAGCCAATGGGAGCCCCGGGCGGCTCGTGCCCGCGCACGCAAGGGGGGAGAGGGAGCGCAGAACGTGCGCGCGCCCATAGTACCTCCACCGCTGCCTCCTCCTCCTTCTCTTCCTCCTCCTCCTCCTCCTCCTCCTCTTCCTCCTCCTCCTTCTCCTCCTCCACCACCTCCTCCTCCTCCTTTTTCTTCTCCTCTTCCTCACCATCATCACCATCATCTTCCTCCTCCTCCTCCTGCTCCTGCCGCTGCTGCTTCTCCCCCCCGTTCCCTTGGAGCGGACCATCCTGGTGCCTCTTTTGTGAAGCGGCGGCTGAGGAGACCGCGGGACTCGCCATGGCCGACGAAAAGCCGAAGGTGAGGGAGCCCGCGGCGGCAGCGGCGGGGGAGGGGGCCGGCGGCGCGCGAGGGGAGGGAGGCGGGCCGGGCGGGGGTCCCGGCGCTGCGGCCGCCCCGGCTCGGGCCCGGGCTTTCCGCGCCATTTTCCCTCCTCCCCCCTCCCTCCCTCCCTCGGCCCGCGCCGGACGAGGCCCCGCCGCCCCTGGGGCCAGAGCCGGGGCCGCGGAGGGAGAGCGGAACGCGCGGCCTGGCCTCGCAGCTGCCGCTGCGGAGCTCGGGGCTTTCCCTCCTGGCCCAGGGGACTGTTTTGCCCTCTCCGGGCACGGGCTGGAGGCGGGTCCTTGCCCGGCTCGGAGTTTCGGAGCGTCGGCTCCTCTCTCGAGGTACCCGCGCTCTTCCCTCCCTCCCAGCCCGGGGGCCTGGGGGTCGCGGGCAGGGCCTGCGCCCGGGGCTGGATCCCCCTGGGTGAGGAGGGCTGGGGGAGCGCGGCTTCCTGCCTCCCTCTCACCTTCCCTCCTTCTCTTACTCGGCCGAGGAACCCGTATCCCTCGGCGACCATGTGGATGATGCTGGAGCCTCCAGCGGGGAAGAGGGAGGTGGGAGGCTGGCGGGCAGGCTCGATGGGTAGCGTGGCTGTGTTTTTAATGTAAACTTTTCAAAAGAAGCTTTTAAGGCGCCAAGAGGCTCCCCCCTCCTGCCTCCCGTGTCCTGAAAACATGAGTGCTACCCATAACCTTCCTGGGCTCGTTTAAGTACGGTAATGCTCCCATAGACCTAGCCAGAGTCAGGCGTCTGCAAGGTACGGGGGGAAAAAGTGAGACTGCCTCCGATTTACATTGTATATGTCTTGTACGGGCTGGGTGATTTGCGTGGTGTCCTTCCCCTGTTAGAGTGGGAGCTATTCTAGTGCAGAGACCAGCGCTTAGTCCCTGGCACATAGTAAGCACTCAACAAATGCTTGACCCCGGGTTCAAATCCCGATTTTGATTTGGATATCTCCAGGACCTTGGGCAAGTAAAGTAATGAACTTCCTTGGGCCTCAGTTTCCTTTTCTCTTTACACCTCCGGATCTGGAAGTCTTTGATCTGAGGTCGGTCACAAAGATACAGGGAAGCTTAGAGTAGAACTTAATGCGCTCCCTATTAAAAACCGCACTCCCCGCCAAAAAAAAAAAGAGTACTGAAGAAAAGTCTTTGGTGCTTTAAGACATTGTCAAGTATTAAGTTTTCCCTTTGGATCCGGGGAGAATTTCTTAAATTTATTTTGAATAAATTGTTAAACTAGGTCTGGTAACTTTTGTCTAGATTGAAAAAATGAGTGTCAAATATACGTAACTAAATGAAAATTCCACCGCAAAAATCGGATGTAAAACTGAATGTAGATTATTAATAAGGGAAGTTTTATAGTTTTCAGTGTGATTTTTCTGAAAAGAGCTTATCTTTTTAGGGAGAGAAAGATGGTCATGCTGCTAATTGTTTTTTAAACATAAAATGTTGCCGAGGTGGGTGTGACTTCTTTCTAAAATCTCTTGCATATAGGTTCATTTTTTGTTACTCATGGTTATTTCATTGATACCAAGTTTCTCATCTCCCCTATTAGTTTCAAAGTCAAAATCTCATGTAGTCCTACTGTTTTAGAAATCAAAATGTGAAACTTGTTGCTTTTTGAAACAACTTTAGATTGTTGGTTGATGCTGCTAAAGGAGTTTTTTTTTTTAACATCCTTAAGTTATACCACCTTATTTTTCTCTTTCAACAGGAAGGAGTCAAGACTGAAAACAACGATCACATTAATTTGAAGGTGGCAGGGCAAGATGGTTCAGTGGTGCAATTTAAGATTAAGAGGCACACACCACTTAGTAAACTAATGAAAGCCTATTGTGAACGACAGGTGAGAATATACTGGCTTTCAGACCAAATCTGGCAAAAACAACAAACTTGGTAATGGAGACCAAGATGACATCTTTAATATTGTACTGGCATCATCCTATGTTGTTCTGTGGTCTTTAATATTTTGGAAGGATGAATATTCATTTGTATCACATACTTACTATTTTGTAAGGTTTCAAATGTATTAGTCATTTGTGTTAAGCATTCCTTTTAACAACCCTGTATGTTAAGATCTTTTACCTTTTATTCTTAATGATAGTAAGGAGTAAATTAAATGAAATAACTTAACACTTGAGTTATTTTTTGTATTAGTGAAAGGGAAGATGAACTTTAAATATTTTCAGGCATCCTACCCATTTTATACTTGTCTGTTGTTTTTTGCAGAAGGCTGGTCTTAAATTTAGCATTCTTTTAAACAAGTGTTAGAAGTGAACTTTAGGACATATTTGCATTTGGCATTAAGCATGCAGATTGTATGATCTATTTCATTTTTTTCAACTCATTGGCGGTATCAAAACAACTTAACCCTGCAAAGCCAAATATGAAGCTTCTGATAATTTAAAGGCACATTTTACCCAAAAGATTATAAATAGAGAAGAGGAAATATAAAGAGTAATGAATGAGATTATTTGAGCACAGTATTTGGAAGCACATTAGTGGTTTCTACTAACAAAAACAAGGAGCCCCTTTTATGTAATGAATTCATCAACAACTCAAAAATATTATGTGAAGGGTTCCTTTTGGAAGACATTGTTGATAATCAGGTAAGTAGATCTTTCTTGCTAAAAAATATTTTTAAAAAGGTAAATATTTCCACCTTGAACCTATTAAAAAAGAGTGTTCTCCTCCTTCCGCCCCCAGTGTGATGGTGTTTACTAGGAATAGAATTTGTTCAAAATGATAAAAACTTAAATTATGCATAATTGAAGAAATTTTAGTAAAAGGTTATATTTTGAGGATTTGTATAAATTTATTGGCTATTTTAAACAATGGATTTACTTGTAATGAGTTTTTAGAAACTGTACCATCTTACTCGAAAGGCTAGACTAACTTAGTGCCCCAATTTCTGATTTATTTCATTAGTATTAATATAATTCTCAGAACTTATCTCTGCCATCAATAAACATTTATTAAAAAGCCTACTATACTGGTCACTGTCCAAAATGCTGGGGACAGAAAGAGGCAAAAGACAGTTCCTTCCCTCTGGAAGCTTAAAATCTAATGGAGACAGCATGCAAAGTACAAAGCAGGCTATATACAGGATAAATAACAAAGGAAAGGCACTAGAATTGAGTCATTACAAAAGGCTTTCCATAAAATATTGACTTTTAAGAGGCAGCTAGGTGGCACAATGATTATAGTACCAGCTCTGGAGTCAGGAGGACCTGAATTCAAATGCAGCCTCAGACACTTCACATACTATAAGGAAAGGGAGTAGGGCAGGGCAGGTTTTAGCAATAAAGTTAATGAGTTCTGTTGTGGTCATCTTGAATTTAAGATGTCTACTGGACATCTGGTTTGAGATGTCACAAAGGCGGTTGAAGATGTAGGATTGGAGGTCAGTAGGTTAGGTAGATTTGAGGATCATATCAGCCTAGGGATGGTAATTCAATCCAGTGGAGCTGATGAGATCAAGTGAAAGAAGAAGAGAAAAGGGCCCAAGACTACTGTTACAGGACATGATCTGGATGAGGATCAAGCAAAAGAGATTAAAGAGAGGTCTGATAGGCAGAGAACTAGGAGACAGTAGTGTCCTGGAGATATAGAAGAGACTATTGAGTAGAAGAGAGTGATCAACAGTGTCAAAGGATAAGAGAGGTCAAGGAGAATGAAGTTTGAGAAAAGGCTATTGGACTTTTGGCAACTAATATCTTTGGAGAGAGCGGTTTCAATGGAATGATTTGGTTGGAAGCTGGATTGTAAGGGGTTAAGAAAAGAGAAGAGAGAAAGTTGGAGGTACCTATTGTAAGTGGCCTTTTCTAGGAGTTTACAGTGCGTAGAAGAGATAGGACCATAATTAGCAGGGATGGAAGGATCAAGTGAGAGTTTTGTGTTTTGTTTTATTTTTTTCAGAATAGAGAAGACATGGACATGTTTGTAGGTAGTAGAGAATGACCCAATAAAGAGGGAGAGATTGATGAAAAGTGATAGAATGAGGATGACAGAGGGGGCAGTCTGATGGAGGAGAAAGGGATCACTTGAACAAGTGGAAGAGTTAACCTTGGCAAGGAGTTTTGTTGTATAGATGTTTCAATTTGACCCCGTTGGGGGTTTTCTTGACAAAGGCACTGCAGTGGTTTGTCATCCCTTCTCCAGCTCATTTTACAGATGAGGAAACTAAGACAAACGGTTAAGTGACCTGTCATCACACAGAAAGTATCTGAGGTCTGATTTGAACTCAGATCAATGAGTCTTCCTGACTCCAGGCCCAGTGTTCTGTCTACCGGGCTGCCCCTTGGAAAGGAGTAAGGCCACGTATTTATGAGATAGGGATGAAGGAGGAGGAAATGGTAGAAGGCATCTGAGTGGTGGGAGAAAAAATTCAACAAATAACCTCAGATTTTTCTGAAAAATATGAGGCAAGGATCTCAGCTGGTAGAGGTGGGGAGCCTTGGGAAGTTTGAGGAGGGATGAGAAAGTTTGGGAGAGCCACTGTGCAAATGGGATGGTTAGTTGATAAGGGAGCTGTGGGATTACCTAGCAACATCAAAGGCCCAGTTGTGTAACAAATTTGTAGTAGATCCAGTGAGAACAGTTGCATGATTTTCTCTACTTTCACATAGCAGTGTTTGTAGAGAAGCAAAGACAGCAAATGGTGAGAGGCTAAGGCTTGGCAGGGTGTAATTGACAATATGCAGAGGGATTCAAGAGAGGACAGATGCAACAAAGATGTTCACGTAGTAGACACTCATATTACTTTGAGAGGTAAAGTGTTGTAGTTGAGCCTTTCAGAGGCAGGAGGGGTTGGGTTAGTGGTCTCCAAGAGCTCATATTCTAGCAAGGGGAACGCATATATAAGTAGACAGAAGACGCAGAGAATAAATATAAGGTAGGAGAGCCACTAATACATAGGGAGATTAGGAATGACTTCTTATAATAAAAGGTATTCCTTGAGCTGCATCTTGAAGGAAGAAGAGCATTCTGTGAAATGGAGGTGAGGAGAGAGTACATTACCAGCATGCGAGAGAGCTAAGTTTAAGGCACAGAGAAGGTCATTTTGGCTGGACCATAGTGAATGGGAAAAAGAATAATCTAGTGTCAGAAAGATAAGTTTGGGGCCAAGTCATGAAGGACTTAAATGGCCAAATAGGAGTTTATATGTTCTCAAAGGCAGTAGCAAACCTCTAGGCAAATAGTTTGGCCTTTGAGCCACAGATTCTTCATCTGTAAAATGTGCATAACACCTTGCAGCTGTTGATCAAATGAGAGAATATATATTTTATGTACTTTGTAAACCTTCAAGCACTGTATAAATGTCATCTATTACTGTTTCAGTTTATTATAAACAAAATAACTATTTGGATGCATTTGTGAAATCTCTGAATAGTCCTACTGGTGAAGATGATAAATCCTCCATCCTTTTCTTTTGTGTGGTTGTCACATACCTGGCCCTAGATTCTGCTGAGCTCTAGGCTTATGTCACCAACTATTGGATGTTGCAAACTGAATAGATACCTCATTCAGATCTCAAACTCAACATCACCAAAGAAATTCCCCTTTCTTCGAAAACCCATCTCCCTTACCAAACTTCCCAACCCTCAGTCACAGTCTTTGTAATTTTTGATCCGTAATCTGTATGTTTTTGAAACATTTTTCACATCACTTCTCTTTCCTAATACTTACACAGCTACCATCCTACTTCAGGCCATTGTTACTTCTCACTTGGATTATTATAATTACCTCCTAACCTCTATTCTCTCCTATCTAGACCTTTCCACACATCTCTTTGTAGTGATAATACCTAAAACAAAAGTCTGACCATGTGACTGCCCTGCTCAATAAACTCTGATGGCTCTTTATTACCATGATAGTCATGGTCAAATATCAAACTCCTCTGTATGGCATTTAAAGCACTCAGTAGCCTGACTACAACCTATCTTTCCTCATTGTTCTCTCCTCAAAAGTTAACTTTGTATATATTTTTAATATATGCATATGTTGTCTCCTGCATAGAGCATAAATTTGGGGGATTATATTGTGAGCTGTTTTCATTTTTTTTCTTTTTATACCTAGTATCCCCAGTACATGGGTTTTTAATAAATACTTCTTCATTGGTTGATGTAGCTTTTCCATAAAAGATCAATCTACTTTACGTTCTAGAGGTCTGTTTCTGTGTCTCTTTATATTTAGAAGATACCAATGCAGTGCAGAGGAGTCTGGTATTTTGGATAGCATACAGGCCCCCAGATCATGAAGACCATCTGCTAGTTCTATGATTTTGGCAACTGTGCCCCAGAGAACTTTTGACTACATGTTACTGAGAAGTTGGTTTTTTGTATCAGTGGAGGGAGACCAATGTAATCTGTCAGGATTAATTCCCAACCCACCCCCAACTTAGATAGAATAAATGTAGCTCTTATTCTATCCATCATTGTCCCTCATCCTTGGAACACGAACAGAAGGCCTCACTTTCTGGCAATGTGTTCTGTATGATGTCTACCCTACTTCTCATACACAAATCGCCATCAGCTGCATGCTTTAGCCTGTATGGATCTATCATATATCTTCCTGTTTGGGTAACTTTAAATTTTGGAGTCTTCTGAGGTCTTCCATGATCCATAGCCATCTTGCATTACTGGATGATAGGATATACTGAATTAAAGTTCTTGTCTTTCTTGATTTGCTTTTCTTTAATTGCTACTAGTTTTTAGGTAGAAAATTGTCATGCTTTTTAAAGGCAATAGGGAACTATTTTATACAACAGTGAGACAAATCACTAATACTGGTTCCTATATAAGCTACCTTGGCATATAACCCTTAAAAGGCAAATTACCAACTTTAGATAACTTCAAAGATTGTGAATGATCCTAGAAAATGCTTTAAGAGATCAGATACATCAACCTTTCATTTTGCAGATGAGGAAACAGCAAGACAGGTGAAGTACCTTATCAAAGATCACCAGTGGCAGAGATGAGACTAGAACCCTAGTAGTGTATATTCTCAAATTGATATGAAGGGTTGATATATGTATCTTCAGGCACTAGCTTAGAGTTGCTTGTGGCTGGGCAAAGCTTGTCCATGGTCACATAACTGGTGTGTCAGAGACTAGGGCAACTTAAACCTAGTCCAGCTCTTTGCTTACTATCGTTCACTGATTGTCAAAATATTTGTATGTTGTTAAATCTAGAGGCCCAAGTCTATAAGTTGAACCATATTGTATATATCTAAAGTTAGGGTCAGGCCTCCATATAGCCATACAAATAGTAGTCACA
This sequence comes from Phalanger gymnotis, assembly GCA_028646595.1. Classification (NCBI taxonomy): domain Eukaryota; kingdom Metazoa; phylum Chordata; class Mammalia; order Diprotodontia; family Phalangeridae; genus Phalanger; species Phalanger gymnotis. Next base: position 177,539,797 of record CM053626.1, read on the forward strand.
TTGTAACATACTTTTTGTCTTTTGTTCAGGGTTTGTCAATGAGGCAGATCAGATTCCGATTTGATGGGCAACCAATCAATGAAACAGACACACCTGCACAGGTAAGCTTCTCCATTATAATTTCTAAAATTCATATTTCATATAATTTTTAAGAATTAAAGTGAAGTAATTATAACAATGCCTGGATTATAATAGCTTCTCTTTTTGACTTAATCCCAGCCACCCATATTATTGTAAAGTCATCTTCTGACTCATTTCTTCTTCTAGTTCCTTATATCTGGTCATTTACCAAGTTTTATCAAAATCTCTAATAACTTTCATCCATCTTCTCTCCATTTCTATTGCCACCACTATAATTCAGGCCCTCAATTACTTAACATTGGACCTATTATAAGTCACCTAACTAGGCACCCATGTCTAACATTGTATCGATTCATCCAACACATCACTGCCAGAGTAATCTTCCTAATGCACACCTCTAACCATGTTAATAATAGCTTGCATTATATAGCATTTTAAGATTTGCAAAATGTTTTCAACAATCTTGTGAAGGCCAGTTCTATAAATATCAACATTTTATAGGTGAAAAAACCAGCTCCAGCGGTTCAGATTTTCCTTCACACAAGTAGTGAGTATCTGAACTTGAACCCGAATTTCTTGATTGCTCCTTTGTATACAGTATTGTTTCTCATTGTGGGGCCTGGCTACTGCTAAAAAACATCGAGCCACTTGCCAGTTCCTGCTAGATAAAGCTCAAGCTTTATCCTTCTACAATCTGATTCCTACCTGCATTTTTATCCTTAGGCTGTAGGGTGATGGCTGACAGCTGACTTATATACTCACTGTCCTTACACTTGACTGCCCCTGCCTCCTTTTCTCGTCATTGTACCTATGCCTGTCATGTTACTTTCTTTCCCCATATCCGCTAATCAAAATCTACACGGGTATTTCCTTCAAGGCCAAGTGTAAAAGTGCTTCTGCCTCCTTGAAGTATTTCTTGACCTCTGAGGCGAGGTGAATCTTGTTCCACAACTGGTTGACTGCCGACGTTAGATGTGCAATGAATATTTTGGCCACAAAAATTCTTGAAGATAGTCTATTTTGAAGTTGTGAGCTTCATTGGTGGAAGGAGTTTCCACGCTGATTAATTCATAAATCCTTGAAGTAATAGTTGACTAGACTATAAGTCTCTTGAATCTGTCAGTAAATATTTATGAAGTCCCTTCTGTGTCCTAGGTACTGAAGACAAAAAGAGAATGCATGAAACAGTCCCTCCTTGCAAGGGTGTATTCTTATAGGGGAAACATTACAATTACACACAAAATGAACCTAAAGAGAATAAATAGGAGTTCAAATAGGAGGTAGTTTGAGAGGGCACTAGCAGTTGGACATATCAGTGAAGGCTCCTGTAGAACTTATATCTTCTCCAGCTTATATTGGCGATGTTCTTCACATAAGCACTTAATAAAATGTTTTCTCTTTGTCCTTTTATGGAGTCATGTCGATGTTTTCCTGTGGAAACTACTTGTTGTAGTACCACTCTCTGCTCCTTAAATTACCTATTTTTGAGAGCTCTACGTATGTGTGGTATGTTTAATAGCAAGAGGTTGAGTTAGAATCTTTTTAATTCTAAATGTCTTTTTTCACTCACTTAAAAACTAAAGTAATGGCAATGTAGTTGATTAAACTTAAAGACTTTGGAATGCCTTTGAGTGATGTTTGAAGGAAGAATATTTTAGAATCTTTAGTTTTTGCTAAACATTTTATTTTAAAAGAAAATCTTGTTAGCCATGAGAAGCTGAATTCTCTTCTGTAAGAAAAATGAAAATTGGGTGCTCATATACCAGGAAACACACCTAAAGATATAAAAATATTTCAGTTGTAAAATTTGATAACTTGTGACAGCTTTATTTTAGTATTGGAATGGTAGAAAGTCTATCTATATTTAATTTCCTAAACTTTCTGCTGTATTATATCTTGGGAATCAGAATTTTAAATGTTTAATCCTGTGATTACTATAAAACCTACCCAATTATCAGAAACAAATCCAATAGTTTAGTAAGTGAGTGATGTTTAAGTGTTGAAACTTAAATGCATTAGGGTTTTTGCTATCTTGTGCCTTCAAGAATAATAGTGCATTTTGGAATTGTTCAAAATTCTTCTGATAGGAGGAAAAACATATATAATTTATTCCTCTATTTTAGTATCAATCATTTAGCATCTCAATCATTAGTGATATACTCTAGCCTTGAAAGAGGTATGAGTACTCTACATGAGATCTCAAGTACACTGTCAGATTTCTACAGTGTTTTTTGCAGTGCAGTGAATAATTATCTGTAAATAGTTTTAAATGCTGTCAGATGGTGAATAAGATTATATTCATGCCACTTTTTAACTTTGCCTCCTATTTTTGTGCTTTGTAATTGCACGTTGGAGACTAAACGTTTCTATAGCATGCTAATAAGCCTTTGTACATAGGTAGCAGCAAATCTTATGCAAATCTAAACAAGATTTAGAGGTAAGATAAATCCATTCACTGAAAAGACAAGATGACTCAAGTCATTGGTATTACTTTGTCCAGAGTATTTGTGTTCCCTCCTACCCTCCAACCCCCCTCACCAATTGTTTTTATTCATCATATTCATTAGTTATTTAGTGCTTTAGCCCCCCCCCCCCTCAGTTTTGGTGGACGTGAGTTCTTAGATGCCTTGCAAAGATGATTACTGTAACATCACATAATACAGTACTTTTGTTGGTAGTAGAATGTTTGATTGAATGTGTATAGTAACTGGTTGTACACTTAAGATAAAAAATGGCTACTTTTCTCAGTACATGATCTCTACAATAAGTGTGAGTTGTAATTCTGTTTTTAAATGATGGAAAAATGTTGCTATTTCAGAAGTTCAACCAAAACAGTGTTTTCAGTGAACAAAATTTGTGTATGTCCCAAGGTTTTGAGAAAGGCTGTTTCCAGTTTCGTCTAAGGACCAGATATCTGGAAGAGCTGTTTAAAATATAGTATACTTTTTTAGCAATCCTATTTTCAAATATCATGGGCAGTTTAGCTATAGGATTTTTTAAAAGCTATCTGCTACAGGGAGAAGAAAAAGTTTAAGGTTAGTAATGGATTGACAATAAATGTAGGTAATAAGATTCCCAAGATGAATAATTTTGCAAATCTGGGTTAAGTGGGAGCCTATAACTCTTCTCAGAACAACCAACCAGGTCACAATATTATACATTTGAAAAGTTTAAAGGATAATATAAGCAGAGCTAAAAAGTTTTCTTTTTCTCTTGTGCTATATAGTTGGAAATGGAGGATGAAGATACAATTGATGTATTCCAGCAGCAGACAGGAGGCGCTTTCTAAAAAGAATCTACAATTCTTCTCCAGAACTGTGCTCCCAAGGAAAACAATACATTCACAATTAGAAACCAAGATTTGGTTCATCCACATCCTGACTACTGCAGTATAGTTTTCTCTCTTCTTTGATTCCCTTCCCCCGT
>CM053626.1:177543803-177593518 GCA_028646595.1 Phalanger gymnotis
TTTTGTACGTAGCTGTTACATGTAGGGCAATCTCTGTCTCTCAGTAGGGATAAATTACTATAAAGAAATTGATCCTAGATAGTTTTCCCTTCAAGTCAAACATCTTGTTGTTTAAATAAACTTCTTGTTTAAAATAAACTGTTTTCTTTAATTATTCTCAACAAACTGTTAAGAATTGGTGATGTATAGAAACATAGTTTAATTAACATGCTCAGGGAGAAGGGTTAAATGATTAAAACTTATTTTCTTAAAAAATTAGCAGTCATCAGAGTGATATGACATTTCTGTTGGCATTAATGATTAAGATTTAGTAAATAGTCTTTATAAATATATTTTCTTGTATGCTTAGTTTTGCACTGATTTCAGAAATTCAAAGAATTATGGAAGATTAAAGGAAGAAAATGAAATATGATGGCAACGTATGGCTCTCTTGTGCTCATTATTCTGTGGAAGGAAGGTTTAGCTTCAGAAGAACTGAGGAAGGAAGGAAGTGGCACCAATCCCACAAGAAGTTGTCCCACAGTAAGACGAGATTTGGGAACTTGTAAGTATGTAATTCTAGACAGGAATAGTAACATTAAATTTCATTTGTTTTTAAAAATTATGAAGGTGGCAATAAATTTCTTATTTTGGGGTTTTCTATCTCAAAGTCATTCTTTGTCTAGAGATACTTGGCCTGAAGTGAACTGAGGCAGGGGAAGGGAGGAGGTGGCATTTTCCTGCTTATAATATTGGCAGGGGAAAAGAAGTCAGGAGAGGAATCTTCCAAACTATGCGTTGGTTTGGGTTCGCTCTTCTTTTTTTGTTGTTTTTTTTTTAACCTTATACATGTGAGAATCTTAAATGGGATTTGGAGATATTCTGTCATTCACTTGGAAAATCCTAGCTGATTTTCATTGTTAGATAAGTTTTATTCGAGTGACATCATCTTGAAAGCTAATTTCCTTAAAATGTTGCTTAATTTGAACAAATATGAATAAAGAAAGAATAGCTGAAACTTTAATTTCTGAAAGAGTAAGAAAAGAACTGCTACTATACTAATACTTACAGGATCTGTGACTATCTGTAGGTCTGTTCCCCCATAGTAGAGAGTGTTCTCCATCTCTGACCTAGTGAGTCGTCTTGGAGAGTTCTTTGGCCAGTCTGGTTATGAGTTTCTCTGAATTTAGCTAAGCTGGTCTTTGGTTGTTCAAATGTGCAGTCCATCACCGGGTCTGAACTTAAAACCTTTACAACTTTGTAGGATGTGTTCTTCTGGAATGACTTGATAACCCATCGTCACCTTGTGTCATGATCATAGGAGGGCTTTAGTGGGAGAAGAGCTTTTTGTCAAATTGTATTGTTGACAGTAATATTAGTTTGAAAGAGGTTAAATTTTTTGTGATGATTATTTCTGGTGAGAAATTAATGATTTCTAAGAGGGTACAGTTTTAGTTCTGAGGCTGCCACTTTGTCCTTCCGCCTCCCCTTGTATACTTGGAAATGACATCAGGTGTTTATTAAGTGAATTTAAACCATCTTAATCTAATATTATACATGCAGTCAAGTTAACTTATTCCACAATGTAACTTGGAGGAAAACTAAAATTGTTCCAATTGTAGCAATGGGTCAGAGACAGATATTAGACTTTTGAAATTATACCTATTCTCTACTTAAGGTGTACATTCTAACAAGATTTTTCGCAAGTTATTGAAACTAAAATTACAAAAGGAGTACAGTAAATTCAACCCACAAAAGGTTTATGTTAGCCCACTCAAGTTTGTTCGAGTATGATGTCTTTAAGTTTGTATCTTAATAGTTTCAGCTTTGACCAATAAAATTTAAGATGTTTTAAGTTCTGTCAGTATAAGGGTGGAAAGTTTCCCTTTGACTTATGAAGCATGCTATACATTTGCTATAAAAGCATTTTCAAAATCGCAGTTGAGTTCCAAAATTTACCTTTTTATTGGTCAGAATAATCTGTGGGGCTTTACTAAATCATGCGTCTTTGTGGTGACTTAAGATAACTAGCATAGTAGTTGTAAAGTCAGGAAATGTGAATTCAGTTCCTCTCAATGGAATATCACGTAGCCATTTTGTCCTTCTGAATCTAGTTAAACTCTTGGGCTCCAGAACTCAACTATACAAATATAAGATGGGGGAAGTACGATAAAACAATGATTCCTGGAGAAAAGAGCTGGTGGTTTTGTTGAAATTGTAACCCAGGGAAAACCAGCAGTGTTATTTGGCAGACAAAAGTTAATGCTAGATTATTAAGCTAATGCTAGCTATGTGGAAGTTGTATTGGAGCAGAGAAAGACTTAAGGCAAGGACAGCGCTTATGAGATTATTAATAATCCAGGCATGAGGCGGTTGTGAGGGCCTGAAAAGTCCTAGACTTCTACTGTAACCTCAGCCACTACACTGAAGTTTTTATTATCGAGCCATTTGAGGTCATTGGACTACAAATGTGAAGAATTTAAAGATCTGGTCAGTTGCCTTACATATACCTTCTTTACATCCAATGCCTTTTGTGTGTCATATACAGATACTAACCAGGAAGGTTTGGGAGAAGTCTCATATAAGTAAACAGTAGTTATCAGAGACTTGAGTGTCTTTTATCTAGAGGGCTTAGTAAAAGATGGTAGAAACTATACATAAATTGGAGTTCTGAGTTTTGAAGTACGCTGTCATTGAAAAATGCTGACTTTGACTATGGAGCTAAGTATTAACTAAACAATATCGAGTAAGATGCTGTTTGCTTAGAGATGAGTAGTAACATTGGCCAACTAGGAAGGCATAACTTAGGAGTCAAGTAACAAGTGTAGCTGAGACTTAGAGCTTTACCATGCCACCAATGCATGTAAACTTTATTTTATTGAACCAACCCTTTTCTTCAGTTTTGTGTCAGAACAGATGACTGATGTACTGTGAATAGTAATTCAAGCCAAGAAACAAAGTGGTGAAACTATAAGACTCAAGTTCCATACTCTAGAATGGCACCTTACTGTTGAAACAATGGCAGAAATTGGAGCTGTGCAATGAAGTGCTGTACCAGACTAGCAGATCCCCTACATGGTGCCAGAAAGCACCATGCTGCTCACTATATCTCAGTTCATGGGTATAAAGGTGTACTACATGATGGTTTGGGACATTAGGTCAAGAAAGAACACTCAACCAGTAAGAAACAAGAGTTGAGTGGCCTATGAGCAGATGCCATTAAGAAGTAAGGATTGTTCTAAATGTGTTAGAAGAAAAATTACCAATATGTATTGCATATTTAGAAAATTTAAGTTCAAGCAAACTTTTGGAACTTGTTTGTATTGATTTTTTTTTTTTAGTTTTTGAAAGAAATGGAAACAGATCATTTCACCAGATACTCCTACATGCATGTTATACCTGGAACTAGAAAGTTCGCATGGTGGTTCAGATGTCGCAGAAGCATTTTTCAATGTCTAAATTCCTTTCTAGAATCCATTCTCAATAATGCTGAATCTTTTAGAACAGATCAATTAAAAACAAGTTAACTTTGGCAGGTAAGAAGAAATCAAGAACTTTAGTTTACTGTCCCCAAGGAGACCCACAACCTGTGTGTTTCACTTACAAATAAATGAATGTGATAGGAAAACTGAGACCTAAACAAAAGTTTCAATGGAGCCAGTATAGTATTTTGAGTGCACAACTCTACCAGAAATGATACAAATATGTTTGGACAGGAGGCTACACTTACCTATTGACTTCTTTTTTGGAGTAGCAGAAGTTAGAAATGATACAGATAAAACTAGTATGTTTTGTGATTGAGAAAGAAGACGAAGAATTAAAATGAGGTATGGTCTGAGTTCCATAATTATCAAGAACCAGTATAAGGTGAAAGATTTTTGAGAGGCTTCATGACTCAAAGCACATGCAGGTTAATAGACAAAATGCTATTTTGCTTTAAGGTAAGAGCCTGGGTAACTTGACATTCTACAGATTTGGGGGAGAGTTGTCTGTAAATATTATTCATGTAACTGTCTATTGCTCGTAGTTAGGCTCCCTGATGAACAGGAAGAAATTAATAGTGGATAATTAACAAACCAGACTACAAGGAAAGCAGACAGTACACTCTTTTTTTTTATTTTACTTTTTTTTCCAACTAGTTTTTTCAGTTGGTAAACATTTATTTTCTCCTTTCCCCAGTTGGGAGGAAAAACTCAGAAAATAAGCAGTCAAGCAAAGCAAAATTTTAAATTGGTTATGTTTAAAAAATCTATCACATTTCACATCTTGTATCCATCACCTGTCAAGAGGTAGGTAACCGGATAACATCATCAGTCCACGGCAATTGTGGTTGATCATTTAATCGATCAGAGTTTGTAAGTGTATCAAACTCTGTTGTCTGTACAATGTTATTGTACGGCCTCCTACTCGAAACATAACAGTCTGAGCTGGAAACTAGTTGGCTTCAAATGAAGACTATATCATAACCCAGTGAACTTACCTAGAAGGAAGGGCTCTGATCTCAACCTAGAAGTAGGAAGGCATATCCTGCATAGTGCATAGTGCTTTAGCTGTAGAGTACCATAGGATACAACAAGTTTTAAGTTTCTAAATGCATATTATCAGCCTAAGATTGTTTATACATTTGTTTAGCAGTACCAAATCATAAATGGATTTTTCTGAGATTTCTTGTTTGCCAGTTAATTTTGTTTTAACCTTATTAAACACTGAGTATTTTCAGATAACATGAAAATCTAAATAGGAAATCTAGCCATCTTAATCAAAAACTTTGTGTGGACAATTGAATTAATCAGAGTTTCTCAGGATACAAAGTTAACCCACAAAAAGAATCTATATTATTTTCTGGTACTAAAAGTAATGAAAACATCTTAAGAAAGAAACATCCTTTTTAAAATACTAATAACCAGTTATTTGGGCATTAACTTACCTAGAAATGCACAAGATTTAGATAATAATAAGTACAAAATGACAAGTAAAACCTAAACAATTCAAGAGCCATTCGATGTTTGTTTATATGTGGTTTGGGTTAACAAAGTAAAAAACTATATGCCAGTACTCCCCAAGCAAGTGTATTTATTGAATGTAATACAAATCAAAAGAAAGCAAAGAAACATTAGAGGGTAAAACCTGTTTAAAGTAAGGTTGGCAAGAGATCCTTAGTAAGCCAAGTTATTATTTAAGTATGCAATGCCCTCCCCAAAATATGTGTGTGTGTGTGTTTAAAGTAAGCTTTTCACCATTAAGGACAATAAAACCATATGGACAGTTACCATCCCAGCCCTAAATTATAGGAGAGAGAGAAATAGAACTCGAGAACAAAAATGGGGGGGGGCATGCGGGAAGCCATAGGAATTGGATCAGTTATATAGAAGAGATCCATAAAGGAGTAAGTCCGATTGTAAGAGATCTAAAGGAGGGGAAAATACCAAAAGCTAACAGTTTAAAAAGACCTCTGAGAACATAACATTAGGAAGTACTGACCTCATCTGTGTAAGCACTTTCTGAAAAATAAACGTTGAAACAAGGATATAAGGTACAGGATACGTGGAAGAAAAAGAAGCCAGTCATGCTCAAGGAACTTGCCATTGGTCAGCAAGTGTAAGTGCTTACTTGGTGCTAGGCACTATGCTTACAATTTAATATAGGACTGTACAGAAGATAATAAAACTAGTATTTAGAAGAGGTCAAACAAGTACATCAAAGGGAGTTGCCATTTCTGGGTAGGATGGCAAGGGAAAGTGTTACAGTATTGATAGCATCTAAGGTCATCAGCCAGCAAGAATATGAGGAGAATCCGTTTTAGACGCGGAAATTAGCGTATGTAAATGAATAGAGATGGGAGCCAAAGATTGGAGAACAGCGTATAATCCAATTTAACTGGAATATGGAGTGTAAAATAAGGCTGAAAAAGTAAGAGTGAAGCCAAGTTGTGTAGGATCTTAAATGCCACGAACAGCTCTTCATGGGCTAGATTGTTTTTTTCTCTAAAAAGTCAATGAAACACTCCTTAAGACTTAATTGGTCTTCAGAATCCTTGTGGCTACATAAGTCAATACTCCTCTGACTAGGTATGCCTATCATGGTCATGGTCAATGTGGTAGTGAGCAGCAGCTACCTGAACCAGTGCTACGTATGTACCTACGTCCGTACATAGATCTTGCCAAGTATTTCCTTGCTCTTATTAAGTAATCGGTTAAATGTTACATTATATATGTTCCATTCTCAAGCCTGAACAACCAGAGAAGGCAGAATCAGGCATGATGGTAGCTGAAGTAGAAGAGCAGTAAGGAGAAAAAGGGAGCACCTGTTATCAGATGCCCAATTTTGGTAACCTTGCACCTGTAGCTACTATGCTTCTTAGTAAATACCCCAAGTCCTATCCCTGGGACAAAGTGGAAACCCCAGGTAATCCAGCGGGATTCCCAAGTAAACTACATTCAGCGACTGTAGACTTGTCAATGTGGTTGAATCTCTTAAGAACCATGTACTGAAAATGTAAAATGTGTCTTGAATTTATAAAACTTTGTGTTGGGGATGATTGTATCTCCAGGCCCATCTGCTGTATGGCAGGATTAGGTTCTCCTTAAGCATTAATTGTGTGTCTTTCAAGAGAATTGCGTTGAATGTGTTGCTTGGGGCTCTTCATGTAGTATTTAGGAGGTTCTTCAGTGTGTTAAGACTCTTTAGTTCAAAGTACTGGGGGAGGCATATAAAAGGATATTTAATTCTCCCCAGCCCCCCAGAGAACTTTGTAGGACCGAGAATGTGTATAAATGAATTAAATTAACCCTGGTTGATTTGCTGAGGTCAGCAAATATTTAAGGGGAAAGTGAAATCTAATAATAGGTCAAACTACGGTGTTGGCAACAAAGATCATTGAGTCCCTATTATTTGTCAGGCACTGGAGATAATAAATTCCCCCAAATAAACAGCCCTTGCCCTCAAAGAGCTTGCATTCTATGCAGTTAGGGACAGTGGTAACAATGAATTGCTATGATACGCAAAGAGCCCAAGAGGATCAGAAAAACTAGTAAGTGGATATTGCTATGTTAAAGTCAAAGTATGTATCATTTGAGATGATTTAGTGATCTATAAGAAATGCAGGTTAGGGAGATAATCATTTACAATTCCATGTTTTGTAGCTGTAGCTTTTGTGAGCGATTTCTTCTGTTCATGTTCATATATATTCAGTGGATGTAAAAGTATATTTAAAAATAAAAATAATTGTCATTGCGAAATATTTTCTCATTTGAGCCTTGTAAGCCTTTAAGATTAAGTAACAGCAGCTCCCACACAAGTAAATATGTACAAAATGCTTTCTTCACATTGTTACTTTTCATCCTTGAGATCATCACAATGAGTTAGGCCCCGTGAATTAAAGACTATTATCCCCACTTACACATAAAGAAACAGACCTCAGCCTGCTAAGTACTTGTCCAAAGTCACAGCTATCGTGAGAGATGGGACTTGAACCCACCAAGTCCAACACTATCTACTATATAGATAATAGAGGTGTGTTTATCTCCATTTTACAGGTAAAGAGCCAGTCACAGAAATGCTAAATGACTTACCCTGGTTATATAAGCTAGTAAGTGTCAATGGTAGGTAGAATTTGTACCCAGGTCTTCTGGACTCATCCAACAGTTTATCTGTTAAAAGTTTAAAGCACATTTTATTTTTATTAGGTAGGAATGAGCTTTATTTTTGTGATTTTGAAAAAATAATTAGTTCATACACTTATTATGATTCCAGTAATAGATTAAAATGACCCTAGCTAAGTCAGAGTTGGTCATCATCAATTGTTTGTCATTTCAGTTGTTTCCCACTCTTCATGACCCAATTTAGGGTATTCTTGGCAAAGATGCTGGGGTGGTTTGCCATTTCCTTCTGCAGCTCATTTTTCAGGGTCATGCAGCTTGTCTGAGCCCAGATTTGAGCTTCCGTCTTCCTAACTCGGCCTGATGCTGTACCTACTGTGCCACCTAGCACCCCACTGATCATCAATAGGCTATTTGATAATGAATGCTTCAGATGTGGCAACCTATTAAATAAAAATACAGAATGGTGCTTCAGTCCCTTTGCTTCTGCAGAAGAGTATTGAGTCACATGGTTTTTGACTGCCTATAAACACTAATTTAGATATTCATCCCCTAAATATGAGGCCCTTTCCTAACAAATGTACTTTAAACTACTGGAGGAACTTCATTATCAGTTTTTATACTCTCAAAATGCAAATTAAACCAAAAGACAAAAGCGCCAGGATGGGTGAGGTTTTCCTTGAAGAAAAAAGGTGGCAGATTTAATTTCATTTTGTATATAAAACCAAAAAGAAACATTTGGTGGGATGTTTGGTCATAATGCAATGTTCCTGGTGAGTATTTGCAAGAGTTTTCATTTCTGAATTTGCATTTCTTCTCTGACTTTGAGCATGTTTTCATGCCATTAGGTTTGAAAATTTTTTGAAAATTGTTCACATCCTTATCTTTTGAAAAATGGCTCCCCTAAGGCTCGGGTGGTAGGAGCAGCATCTGCCCTCAATCAAGCAAAGCTAAAAGGAAATGAAACTGTCCTCAAGATTCAATTGTATCACGATCTAAAACAGTTCCAAAAGATTCATGATGGAAAATGCTATTCGCATACAGAGAAAGTACTTTGGAATCTGAATGCAGATCAAAGCATTGTATTTTCACTCTTGTTTTTTTTTCTTTTTCATGGTTTTTTCTCTTCTGATCCTTCTTTCACAACATGACTAATGTGGAAATATATTTAATATGATCGCACATGCTCGGGGAGGGGAGAGAGGGAGAAAAAAATTTGGAACTCAATGTTATAAAAATGAATGTTGAAAACTAAAAATAATTTTTGTTTAAAAGATTCAATTATTTCAGAGGATTGAGGTTCAGACCATTAATGTAGCTTCCTGATTGCATAAGTAAATGCAGTACACAAGAAGTTGGATCTCCATGCTTGAGACCCTTGGCTAAGTGGGCCAGTGACCATGGTGTACATGGAGATGAGACCTGCATTCAGCTGAATCTGTGTTCTATTCTTGATTAATATCTTCTCCCTGCTATCATTGGACAAACATTTTTGTTAAAAGTTATATAGTCTGTGAGTATCTCACTTTGTTCTGATCCTGTACCACTGGAGGAACCTGAGTCAGACCTGGCCCAGAACATTTGGCACAGCTAAGAGGAACTAACTTGAATGATCTCCTTAAAGTGAGGGAAGAGCAATGTGGAGGCAGGTGAGAGTCCTAGGTAAGACAATGCCTTGATGTGTGACCCTTGCAACCTAAAGCTTCTGGCCTATTATCATAAATCTCAATGGGACAGGGAAAGAACACCCATTGACTCCCTAGGATTAGGGAATAAACAGTCTACATATTTATCAACTAGAGACATGTTATGCTCTGAGCCTTTAAGAATCATACACTCAATACAATAGATATTGTAAATTATTGAATTTGTATAACTTTATATTGGGGGATGATTGTGATCTCCAGGTCTTCCATCTATGGTGGGCTAGGGCCATCCCTGAAGAATGTTAATTTTGAGATTATTTAAAACTATACTGAATATACTGTCTTTGGAAGTCTATATGCGTTTAGGAGGCCCTTACAAACTGTCACATTCACTTGGTTGACACACCTCTTCAAGGCCCCAGGGGAGACACTTGAAAGAACAAAGCTGGAGCTTCTAAGGGACTCTGGATTAATTTCCAGAATTGGGATATGGACAAATGTGCAAATGCAGCTTAGCTTATTTCCTGAGGGGCTAGTGTATCATCATAGGAGAACCAACTTCCGTTCCTACTCTGGAGCATATGCCATGTAACCTGCTGGGACTTCCAGTGCAGGCCCTGGGTGTCCTCTTCCACCCTGGCAGAAAGGAAATAGCTCACACATGACAACTAGAATACATGTCCCAGCCTAAATAAGCCTGAGACTAAACTAACTCCTTTTCTTCATGTTTCTTTTCCTGAGCATAGGTGAGCTCTGATCCCAAGATGAACACTCTACCCTTGATGGCAGCCTCATGAATTCAAGAGATTGGGAGTTCCTGGATCCCTCAGTTGGATCTGATGGACAGAAGAAAGACTCTTCTTTGGAAAAGGATGACTACTGACAGAAGGAAGCTGAGCCTTTGTCTAGGTGGTCAGAACTCCAAACTATTCCGTGTAGTTATTCCTGACCTTGTCAATTTGATGGACCAGCCAGGTGCAGTGGTGCCTTGACCTTTGGACACTGGTAATGGGCAGTACAGTGCACTCTGGGAGGAGGGAAGCAGTGGAATCACTCTGGCCATGGCTGAGGGGCAGTGTCAGTGTGTGGGACCCTGGAAGAGAGGTCAGTGCAGGTGCCCATTGAAGGGTATAGAAATGCAGGAACCACCAGAGACAACAGTACAGGCATGCCCATAGTGAGTCTTTGCTTATTATACTCTAGATTTGATAAGACTCCTCCACATTTCTGCCAGTATAGTACCCAATAGTCAAAGAACAGCTTTTCCCAGAGAGGGATGGCAGAATAAGAGGTTGAAACTGCCTCCACATACTCACCCAGATCCTATGGAAGAGACCTCAACAGAGGTCTCTTAATATTTGACAAATATTTGGTATCATTTCTCCCTATTTCCAACCCCCTCACAAAAGGACTTCCAGGAAGGGGAAAGTTCTAGATGATGGGCTGGGGAAACTGGATGGGCGGCAAAGACTCAGTATAAACCCTGGCACTAGGATGGTCTGCATGCAACAAGAGAATCATCTCTTAGCAAACTAACTGCATGTGACTGACATGTAATGAGAATTGGTGGCTGTGCTATGAGTGATAATACTAAGCTCTGGGATTGATATTCCTGATGCTACTTCTGCGCACTGTGACCCTTTTGAATATTCAGTAAGGATATAGGCCTGCTTTTATGTAGTGTGAACTTTAAAGATTTGGCATCACATACCATGTGCACCCAAAGTGGTTGTTACCATCCCCAAGGGGATGCTAGACCAATCCAGGAGGGGTGGTAGTAGCCTCGGGTGCAATTGGGGGCATTGAATAAAAATAAGGGGTGGTGGAAGCATAAGGAAAGTTTGAGAAACCATTAGTACATGTTTCATCTGATGTGTGACAGGTAAAGTCAGAGTGATTACATTACTTTTCAAATAAACACACAAAATGCAAGTTATGACAGATCAGTGGTCAAGTCTGCCCAACAGGTCTTAACAAGCAAGTGTTGGCAGGCTGGTGTGTCCTGCCTTGTTGGGAAGTCCTGCATGCATCAGCTGGAATATGTGCATGTAATGACTTGTTTACAATACGATACTATACGGTTACATGATGCAATATTGCATCATCAAAATTTCAATGCAGGAAAAAACCCACAAATTTACAATAGGTTATTAAATTTAAGATGCATCATTTTTTTTAATTTATGCTTTTTTTTTTGAAGTGATGCAAATTTAAAAAAAAAACATTAAAGGGTTAAAGAAGTAGATTTCCAGTGGGGCACTGAGTAATTTCTTTTTTGAGAAGGGGGCAGTAGGCCATCTAAGTTTGGGAACCTCTGCATTAGATGGAGATCCAAGATTTGGTCTTTCTGAAGGGGGTAGGTAAGCCTGGGATTTCTGGGTTTTATTCTCTGTGGCCACGTTGGTATTCTTTCAAGGGGCTCTATATGTTGGTTGCTATCATTTTGAGGTCTTTTTGGTTTTAGTTTTCTTTTACTTGCACTTAGCTCCTCCAGGGCTCTTTATGCCAGGTTTCTAGAACCCTAGAGGTCAAGATCCTTAGGTAATGGCCCTAAACCCATTTAAATGGGAGGTGGCCCTAAATCCATTTAAATGCAGGATCCTCCTAAAAGCTACCTTGCCATCAAGGGGCAGGATGGAATAGGTGCAACATCTACCCTGCATAAAGTAGGCTAGTTTTTTTCCCCTAAAAGGCAATGGAACTATTCTTGATATTTAATTGGCCTATGGAACTAGGGCTAGAACTATTTTTTAAAATTTTATTTTTAAAATTTAGTATCTTATTTTTCATGACTACATGTAAGAACAATTTTTAACATTTTTTTAAAATTTTGAGTTCCAAATTTTCTTCCTCCCTTCCCCACTTCCTTGAGACAGCAAGCAGTTTAATATAGGTTATACATTTAAAGGATATTTCCACATTAGTCATGTGAAAGAAAACACATACCAAAAAAAAAAATAACCTGAAAAAAAATTAAGAAAGTATACTTCAATTTGCCTTCAGACTCAATAAGTTCTTTCTCTGGAGATGGATAGGATTTTTCATCATGAGTCCAAGAATTGTCCTGAATCACTGTATTGCTGAGACTGGCTAAGTCATTCATAGTTGCTCATTGTACAATATTGCTGCAATGTGTGCAGTGTTCTCCTGCTTTTGCTCACTTCACTTTGCATCAATTTATGTAAGTCTTTGCAGGTTTTTCTGAAATCACCCTACTCATCCTTTGTTATGGCAAAAAAGTATTCTACTATAATCCTATATCACAACTTGTTCAGCCATTCCCCAATTGATGGACATTCCTTCAATTTCCCAATCCTTAGCCACCACAAAAAGTGCTGCTAAAAATATTTTTGTACAAATAGATCTTTTCCCCCTCCCCTTTTTAAAATAAATGTTTTGGGGATACAGACCTAATAGTGGTATTGTTAGATCAAAGTATATGCATAGTTTTATGGCCCTTTGGGCATAGCTCCAAATTGTTCTCCAGAATGGTTAGATCATTTCACAACTCCACTAATAGTGCATTTTCATCCCAATTTTCCCACATCTCCAACATTTATCCTTTTCCTTTTCTGTCATTAGCCAATCTGATAGGCATGAGGTAATACCTCAGAGTTGTTTTAATATGCATTTCTTTAATCAATAGTGATTTAGAGGATTTTTTCATATAACTATAAATGGCTTTGATTTCTTCGTCTGAAAACTGCCTGTTCGTATTCTTTGACCATTTGTCAATCAGGGAATGACTTGTATTTTTATAAATTTGACTCAATTCTCTACATATTTGAAAAATGTGGCCTTTATCAGATATACTTGCTATAAAAATTTTCCCCTCAAGCCTTTTGGTTTCCTTCTCATCTTAGTTGCATTAGTTTTGTTTGTGCAAAACTTTTTAAATGTAATATGATCAAAATTATCCATTTTACATCTCATAATACTCTCTATGTCTTGCTTGATCATAGATTCTTCCCATATCCGGAGATCTAGCAAGTAAACAATTAGGGCTTGAATTCTTTTTTGTTGTTGTTATTTTTTAAATGTATTTTTTATCATTTAATATTTTTAGTTTTCACCATTGATTTCCACAAGATTTTGAGTTACAAATTTTCTCCCTATTTCTACCCTCCCCCCCCACCCCAAGATGGCATATATTCTGATTGCCCCTTTTCCCAGTCTTCTCTCCCTTCTGTCACCTCACTCCCAGCTCCTTATCCCCTTTCCCCTTATTTTCTTGAAGGGCAAGATGGATTTCTATATACCATTGCCTGTATATCTTATTTCTCAGTTGCACATAAAAACAACTTTTTTTTCTGAGCATTTGTTTTTAGAACTTTAAGTTCCAAATTCTTTCCCTTCTTCCCTCCCCACCCACCCTCCTTGAGAAGGCAAGCAATTCAACATAATGATACATTATGCAAAACACTTCCATAATAGTCATGTTGTGAAAGACTAACTATATTTCCCTCCATCCTATCCTGTCCCCCTTTATTCAGTTTTCTCCTTAGACCCTATTTCATTTCAAAAGTGTTTGCGTTTGATTATCTCCTCCCCCAATCTGTCCTCCCTTCTATCATCCCCCTCTTTTATCCTTTCCCCCCTACTTTCCTGTAGGGTAAGATACCCAGTAGAATATGTATGTTATTCCCTCCTTAAGTCAAATCCAATGAGAGCAAGATTCACTCATTCCCTTTCACCTGCCCCCTCTTCCCTTTCATTATAACTGTTTTTTCTTGCCACTTTTATGTAAGATAATTTACCTCATTCTATCTCTCCTTTCTCCTCCCAATATATTCCTCTCTTACCCTTTAATTTAATTTTATTTTTTTAAACAGCTTTTTATTTTATTTTACCAAAACATAAATACAAAATAGAGAAAAGAAACAAAAACATATCATAAACTTAAATATTGAAACTTAA
Source organism: Phalanger gymnotis (assembly GCA_028646595.1). Taxonomy (NCBI): domain Eukaryota; kingdom Metazoa; phylum Chordata; class Mammalia; order Diprotodontia; family Phalangeridae; genus Phalanger; species Phalanger gymnotis. The sequence continues at coordinate 177,557,944 of CM053626.1, forward strand.
ATATAAAATAAGAAAGAAAAAAAAGCGTGTCATGTGCATAGCAGAACATAGGAGAGGATTCAAATTTTCATTTCAAGAAAGCCTGTATGATAAATAATACACCTTGTGTTAGGAATTGTCCATCTTTTCTTTGCTTCCTTGTGTTTTCTTTTGTTCTCTGCTGTGCACTTTTTAACTTTGTTCTTTTTTTCCCCTACCCTCCCCACCGAAGGCTACAATATAATTTAGATATTTCTTGATATATACAAAGATGTACAGATATATGCATATACTTATACATATATACAGGCATACATAGACATGTACTTTCCCAAACATAATTTCCTCCTGATCTTTGTTTTTTATGTTTGTACATATCTTTTGTTTCCTATCCTTCCTGCCTGTACTTTACTTCTACCCACTACATTGCCTTCCTATTTCTTACCTACCCCCTCCCCTCCACCAACCACCCTGCACTCTTATTACTTGCCTTCCCCTTTCTAAGGATCCCTCCCTTATCCTCCCATTCCCATTAATCTACCTTTACCTATTCCTTCATTCTCCCCTATAAAAATCCCTCCCTTGTCCTAATCCCTTCTTTGTCCTCTCCCCACTCTCTATGCCCCTACCATTTTATTTCTTCTAAATTTAGAAGACTTTTAAACTCTTCTAAATATGTATGTATTGCTCCCTCTTAAACCCATTCCTGATGAAAGTAGCTTACCAGAACTACCAGCCCTCCTCCCCCATCTAAATACTCTGTATCCTTTCTTCTTCTTGTACCTCTTTTGTATAAAATAGTTACAGTTTTTAGTTGTTTCTCAATGGTTTTAATTTTTAAATTCATATGATAGTCAGGTTTGTCCCCCTCTTATGAGCTTGACAATTATTAAGAATGTTACACATACATTTTATGTTATATAAAAGGTAAGCAGTCTGTTCTTATGAATCCCTTATAGTCAGTCTTTGATGTGTACCTTGTTTCTCTTGGTTCTTGTGTGGAATCTTCTATTAAATTGAGGATTTCTTTTAACAAAATCTTGAAAGTCTGAGGGTTTGTCAAATGTCTATTTTTTTCCTTCAAGATAATAATGAAATTTGAAGGGTATATTTTCGGCTGGAGCCCCAGGTCTTTTGCTCTTCAATATGTTGTGTTCCAAGACCTGCAGTCCTTTAATTCTAATTTTGGTGCCCTCATATCTAAGTTGTTTTAATCTTGATGCTTTTAATATTTTATCCTTGAGCTGGGGGTTCTGGAATTTGACTATGATGTTCCTATGAGTTTTCCTCATAGGATCTCTTTTAAGTGGTGTGCGATGGATTTTTTTCTAATTTCACTGGCTTCACTTTGCCAAATTCTGATTTTCAAGGTGTCTTTTCCTCCTTGAGATTCTGGATCTCCTTTTCTAATTGGTTGATTTTCCTTTCATAACCTTCTTGTTTTTCTTGGATTATTTTTATTTTTTATTTTTCCTCCATCTCTGTTATTTGACTTTTAAAGTCTCTTTTAAGATATTGTATAAATTCTTTTTGGGCAAATGACCATTTGACGTTGCTCTTTGGGGGTTTCTTTACTTCAATATCCTCATCTGAAGATAAACTCTGGTCATCTCTATTCCCATAATAGGTTTCTATAGTTGGATTCTTTCTCCTTTGCCTGTGCATTTTTTTTTTTGGTAGTAGTACTTCTAACCCTGGGCTGTGGGAACTGGTGCTTCTTGCCCCAGATCCTTAGATCTCCTCTAGTCTGGAACCAAAGCCAAAACTCCAACCTTCTCTAAGTGCCCACAGCCAGAGGCTTTCTACCCCACTGCTTCTGCACTCAACGGAGCATATGCTAGTTCCTTCCTTCTCACCCCCCACCACTTCTTGAAACACAGCTGAGTGTGGCGTTCTTCCTCTGCAGAGGTTCCTCCAGTCTTCCTGGGCTCAAACTCACAACTCTCCTCACTATCCCAGAGTGAAAAGTTCCAGTGGCTAGGGGCAAGGCAGCCTCTGAGACCAAATAACCCCAGGGCTTGCTCCTAGTTGTTTAAGTGGCTTCCCAGCTTGTGGTTAAAACAGAATCTAGCCTGGAGGTGTTTACTCCTCCCAGGAACAAACCTAGCCCTGGGGTTTTTCTTCAGATCTTCTCAAACTATCCAAGGAAAACCCAGGTTATGCCCCTATTTTTCTTTGTCTCCACCCATACTTCATTTGCCCTAACGTGCTATTTTAACTCTTTTGTGGAGGAAAATCTTGAGAGCTTGGAATTTTCTGACCTACTCCACCATCTTCCCAGAATCCTCTCAATTTTATATTTTTTAAGAAATCATCCCTTCATATTCAACTCACCCTGTGCCCTCTGTCTGTATATATGTATATTCCCTTCAACTACCCTAATCCTGAGAAAAATCTCATGAGTTTCCATGTAGGAATGTAAGGAAAATGGTTTAACTTTGATTTCTTTTTCCTGTTTGCCTTTTCATGCTTCTCTTGATTCTTTTATTTGAAAGTCACATTTTCTATTCAGCTCTGGTCTTTTCTTCAAGAATGCTTGAAAGTCCTCAATTTTATTGAAAATCCATGTTTTGCTCTGGAGTATTATACTCAGTTTTGCTGGATAGGTGATTCTTGGTTTTAATCCTAGCTCCTTTGACCTCTGGAATATCATATTCTAAGCCTTTGGATCTCTTAATGTAGAAGCTGCTAGATCTTGTGTTATCCTGATTGTATTTCCACAATACTCGAATTGTTTCTTTCTGGCTGCTTGCAATATTTTCTCTTTGACCTGGGAATTCTGGAATTTGGCTACAATATTCCTAGGAGTTTTCTTTTTGGGGTCTTTTTCAAGAGGATTTCAAGTGGATTCTTTCAATTTCTATTTTATTCCCTGGTTCTAGAATATCAAGGCAATTTTCCTTGATAACTTCTTGAAAGATGATGTCTCGGCTCTTTTTTTGATCAGGCTTTCAGGCTTTCAGGTAGTCCAATAATTTTAAATTCTCTCTCCTGGATCTATTCTCCAGGTCAGTGGTTGTTTCAAAGAGATATTTCACATTGTCTTTCATTTTTTCATTCTTTTGGTTCCGTTTTATAATTTCTTGATTTCTCATAAAGTCACTAGCTTCTACTTGCTCCATTCTAATTTTTAATGTGGCATTTTCTCCAGTGTTCTTTCGGACCTCCTTTTCCATTTGTCCAATTCTGCCTTTTAAGGCATTCTTCTCCTTCTTGGCTTTTTGGAGCTCCTTTGCCATTTAAGTTAGTCTATTTTTTAAGGTGTTATTTTCTTCATTATTTTTTTGGGTCTCAGCAAGTCGTTGACTTGTTTTTCATGATTTTCTTGTATCACTCATTTTTCTTCCCAATTTTTCCTCTACTTCTCTTACCTGCTTTCCAAATCCTTTTTGAGCTCTTCCATGGCCTGAGACCAATTCCTATTTTTCTTGGAGGCTTTTGATGTAGGCTCTTTGACTTTGTTAACTTCTTCTGGCTGTATGTTTTGACCTTCTTTGTCACCAGTAAAAGATTCCGTACTCTGAATCTGAGTCCTTTTACACTGCTTGCTCATTTCCCCAGCCAATTACTTGACTTTTGAGCTTTTGGTCAGGGTATGACTGCTTTCAGAGTGGAGAGTGCTTTGTCCCAAGCTTCAGAGGTTTGGCATTGCTGTGTTCAGAGCTACTTCTATTCTGAGGTGGTATGAGACTCCTCTCCTGGGATGTGCTCTGGTCTGTGAGTACAGGCATTTCTTTCTGCTGTGTAACTACCAGGAAGACTCCCTCTCCACAATCACTGTAAGCTCTGCCACACTGGCACTCCTCCTCCCCCAAAGACCGCCAACCAGGACCGTGACCCAGATCTAAGCAGGGCAAAGCAAGAGCTGCCTCTGCACCAGCAAAGAGCTCCCTGCACTCCTGCTCTGATCCGCTGCTTGATTTCTCCCACCATGTGGGTCTGGGGCTGAAAGCAACAGCTGCTGGAGCTCTGGAAGCAGCCTCAGGAGCTTCCTGCTGCTGACTCTGTGCCACCTCCACCGTCCCTGGGGCTGTAGCCAGACTGCGCACTTCTGTCACCCAGATCCATCAGTTTTCCCAGTTTGACCTGCTGAGTTGTCTTTGGCATTTGTAGGTTGAGAAGTCTAGAAACTACCAGAGCTCATTGATTTATGAGGCCTGCTCCACCTGATCTACTCTAGGCCTGGTCTATCCTGGCATGGCCCATGCTGGGCTGCACTCCACTCCTAACACAGTGCAATAGACCCTTCCCAGCAACCATCCAGGCGATCTTGGGTTGGAGACTTGTTTCCCTTTGGTATTTTGTGGGTTCTGTAGCTCTAGAATTTGCTTAGTCATTTTTTACAGGTGTTTTGGGGGGTGGGGGAAAGCTTAAGCCAGTTCCTGTTTTCCAGCTGCCATCTTGCCTCTGCCCCCAGGGCTTGAATTCTTGAAATAGATTCTTGGTTATTTAAAGTCTAAAAACCCAGTACACAAGAAGTCAGGAGCACCTCAGGCTTTATACACCTTGCTGACCAAGCACATGACTGTGGTAAACGTAAATGTGGTAAATGCAGGGAGGCTGTACCCAAGTGAATTACTAACAGTGTCCTTGCTGATTATTTTTCTCATGCTGTTGTTAAGTTGTTTTTGTTAAATGTTATTTGGTCTTCAGTTATCTCATTTCATTCCTCTCTAAAGCCTGAGCCCTTGGATTGGCCCAAGTCTTTCCTGTCTCAGCTCCAAAGCCACCTTCTTTCATGGTCTTTACTACTTCCTCCAGTTGTTGGAACCCATCTTCCCCCAAATCACTATGTATCTATTTTGTACATATACTCTATTTACTTATATTTAAACATATTGTGTCCCTGTGATAGAGTATCAGTTCCTTGAGGGTGCGGACTATCTCGCTTTTGTATCTGTATTCCGCATGTCTAATGCATGCTTATTACACAGTCGGTGCTTAATAAAAGCTTATTGATTGATTGATCTCGTGAATTATGGGACACCAGAGTCTCTGAAGAATTAAAGTTGAAGGTTCCTCAAAGGGGAATGGAGATGCACATTATGGTTATGAATAGGCTATGACACACTACCAAGTAAGAATTAATTGCACAATAAAAAAGCATAAAAGATAACAGGGAGACATTTGCCTGGGGGTTGGGGAGAGAGGAGGGTGGGTTTTTTATGTAGCAATAAAGCAATGGACAACCCATGTGTTCCACTGGTAGTTATACAATGCTAAGAGAATTAAAGCAGCAGCATATTTGGTGGATCTTTTGAAGGACTAACAAGAGAAAGGCATGAATAAGCTACAATCTGTATTATGGGAGGGACTGATTACATTGAATAGATCACAGATCCATTAATAATCAAGTATCAAAGTGATATCCTAAGTTAATCTTTATTTTGGTAGACATATCCCAAACGTTAAAACAGACCTCCTCCACAACTACCTCTATAAATACCTTGGGGCAAAAAAAGGTTTATTGACTGTTAACAGAAAGGATTAACTGTTTTGTTTCACCAGAATTTTGTGGCTTTCCCATGTTGATGCTATGTAGTTCAGTCATGTCCTACCCTTCATGACCCCATTATGGGGTTTTCTTGGCAAAAATACTCAAGTGGTTTGCCATTTCCTTCTCAGTGGATTAAGGCAAATAGAGGTTATGTGACTCGTCCACAGTCACACAGCTAGTAAGTGTCTGAGGCTGGGTTAAACTCAGGTCTTCCTGATCCCCAGCCCAATGCTGTACCCAAAGAATAAAATAGCTACCTCTTGTTGATACTAAATCAATTACTTTAGTTATTTTGTATATTGTTCCCTTGACTCTATTTTTTCTATACCTCAAAAAGGTAGTAATAGGAGTGTTATTTTTGTTTTCCTGTCCCTTTATGAACTTTACTTTTTTAAAAAATGTTTAATTTTTATTTTTTTCTCAGTTGCATGTAAATAAAAATTTTTAACATTTGTTTTTTAAGATTTCGAGTTCTAAATTCTCTCTCTCTCTTCCTCCCCTCCTCCTTCCTTGAGCAGGCATGTGCAGTCATGCAAAATATTTTCATATCATCCATGTTGCAAAAGAAAATGCAGACCAAAAAACCAAGAATAATAAAGTAAAAACAGTATGCTTCACTCTGCATTCAGACTCCCATCAATTCTTTCTCTAGAGGTAGGAAAGCATTTTTCATCAGAAGTCCTTCAGAATTGTATGAATTTATCTTCTATATATTCTTTAAAATTTGCTTTTATTATTTATATGTATATCTTTGGGAATGGAGGAGTTAGATTCTTTCCTCCATCAAATTGACTCCAGTGCTTCATTTTGGTATGGAAATGGCATTGCATTCTGGGAGGCTATGCTAGCAGAAAATGTGCTCTTAAAGGTTCTATCTTGATGGGTAGGCTTCAGATATGATCCCAAAAACAGAGTAACTGCTTATTGAGGCCCAGCCTAAAATACAGGGAGGACAATCACCAGTGAGCTAGGTGGCACAGTGTTTAGAGTGCAGGCCCTGGAGTCAGGAGAATCTGAGTTCAAATGTAGCCTCAGACACTTACTAGCTGTGTGACCCTGGGTATGTAATTTAACTTTTTGCCTCAGTCTTAGTTTCCTCATCTGTAAAAATGATCTGGATTAGAAAATGTCAAACCACTCCAGCATCTTTGTGAAGAACAACTCAAATGGAGTCATAGAGAGTCAGACATGACTGAAACAACTGAACAACAGTGGGTAGACTTCTTCATTAGCTCAAATCCAGCCTCAGACACTTACTGGGTAAGTCACTTAACCCCTATTTGCCTCATCTGTAAAATGAGCCAGAGTCAGATACAACTCAACAACGGCAAAGGTATTTTTAAAAATACTCATACCCTTTCCTCCCCATCTTCATGGATAAGTAAACTTATTTAAAAAAAAAATCACCAGTGACAGGGCCACATGAGGAAAGAATTCTTTGAATATTGGCAAAAAAATGCAAGATGGCTCTCAGTCTTGGGCAGCCCCCTTCTGCTTCTACAATTGACAGTTACAGAAGAGTAGAAATGGGAGTAATAGGTAGGACAAACCACACTTTTTATACCACCTATAAAACTTAACTTAGCTCTTGGTACTCTAAATGTGGGATCCTTGACCAATGACCTAGGGGACACATTACCAGAAGAACTGAATCATTGCAGTCTTGACATTCTTGTCAACAAATGAAACCAGAAGGAAGGCAGCAGGTTCAGCCTACTGGGAAGATAGCTCAGAGGTATCTATGCCTACTTGGAGAGGCAAAAAAAGGAGTTGTCAGAGTCCCTTTTATCATGCTCCCAAAGACACCAAAAACATCATTTAATTGGAAATTTGATCCTCTAGTACTGGACTTGTGATTTACAAAAGGAAAGGAAGGAAGGAGGAAAGAAAGAAACAAAGGAAGAAAGAAGAGAAAGATAGTTGCAGTTTATGTACCACCATCTGTTGCAGAAGATAAGATGGAGAAATTCTATGAAAAAATTGATTAAAAAAAATAAAACTCTCCAAAGTAAATAGCACATATTTTAATGGTCAGTCTCTTTAGGGCAAAAGTAAGAAGAATGAGAGCAGCAAGAAAATTTGTTGGGAGTATAGCTGCAGGAATGAAAGAACTTCCTCCCTTTGAGGATGTTCCCTTGCCTGCCATGCTCATTCCAACCCAGCTCAGCTTCTAACCCCTGGATGACTTTTCTACCTCTGTTTCAGTGGCCTTCTCATTCTGTTATTGCCACCGTTCCAATAGCCTCTTCCTCAGATCAATGAGTTACTCCTTGGCACCCCAATTTGAGGAAGTACCCATGTTGGTCGTGCTTTTATAACCCAGCTCAGCTCCTAGCTCTTCAGACTACTTCCCCACTTTGAACCTTATCAGATGCTTTCCCCCTCACTCCCATTTTCCAGTTCCCCCATTGGAATAGAACCTCATTGAAGGCAGGGACTGTCTTTTGTTTGTACTTACATATCTGAAGACCTTAGCTTAAAAAGGCTAAGGTCTGCCATTGCATCCTGAGCCATCTCCAGTGGCCCTGATCTGTATCTGGCCGCTGGACCCAGCTGGTTCTGGAGGAGAAAGTGAGGCTGGTGACTTTTGCAAATCTTGTCATCATCTCCCTGATGTCATGGTCCTCTTTGAGAATGAAGGACAAACCGCACAATTTGTATATCCAACATTTAGCACCATGGCACTCACACATAGTAAGGTGGATAGATGATGCAATGGATAGAGTGCTGGGCCCAGAGTCAGAAAGACCTGAGTTCTAATCTGACCTAAAATAGTAGCTGTATGACCCTGGGAAAGACACTTAACCTGTGTTTGCCCAAGTTTCCATTTAAAATGAGAATGATAATAGCACTTAGCTCTCAGAGTTCTTGTGAGGATCAAATGAAATTACAAAGTGCTTGGTGCAGTAAATATCATAGTAAACGGTCGGTGCTATTTAAATGTTAGGTAGTAGTAGTAGTAGTAATAGTATACATTTACTAGATGTCTCATCTAATCTAATGAGAGACCAGATTTGTAGTCTACTCAGAAGTTTCCTGCTTATATATCGTGAATGTTGTTCAGTTATTTCAGTTGTATCTAACTCTTCCTGACCCCATTATGGGATTTTCTTGGCAAAGATACTGGAATGATTTGTCGTTTCCTTCTCCAGCTCATTTTACAGATGAAGAAACTGAGGCAAAAAGGGTTAAGTGACTTGCCCAAGGTCACACAGCTAGTACATGTCTGAAGCTGGATTTGAACTAGGGAAGATGAATCTTCCTGACCTCAGGCCCAGTACTCTATGCACTATGGTGCCACTTAGCTGCCTATATATCATGAATACATCATTTAAAATAATCAGAAAATACTGGGAAATGGTGAGAACTGATACAGCAAGAACAAACATGCAAACAAGCATTTCCCCTCGACATCTTGGGGGCATAATCCTCCTAATACTACTTCAGTGTCTGGAGAGAGGGGCATTAAACTCATTGTTTTTAGCGCAGTTCCTGTATAACATTAGTTCTTCCAAGTTCAAGTCTAAAGCTAACAGTGCTGGTTTCTACTGGGCTCATGTCCCAGAGATATGCACCTCGAGGGGATTGCTGCTACACTGTCTGCACAACATCTAGCGTATATTCGTGGACCAGCAGATCCCTGTGGCTTGTACTCCTGGGTCTGATGGGCTACTCCAATCCCTGCATCTAGAATGGAAAAGCATAGACTCAAACGCCAAAACTCTAGGCCTCCTTCTTGGGGCTATATGACCTAAATGTGTGTGTGTGTGTGTCTGTGTGTCTGGTTGAGAAAGGAGGTGGCTCTTAGGACTTCCCTCTTGCCATGTGGTGTGAGTCAAGGAGTCCTTCACCCTTAGATGGGAAGGTAGTTAAAATCTCTGACTGTGCTCAGGCCATTTTAAGAGAAAGATACAGACAGTTCCAACTGCACACCCAATGGAAAAAGGCTACTCCTAACCATAGAGTAAGCTAACATAGACTGTTCGTGCATATGCCCATTCTCTTGTCTCCCAGAAGCAAGTGTCTTGGCATCTTCCATGTTCCATCTGAGTTACACCATCTTAGGTTAGATGCATGTACTCATCTCCCATGATAAAATGCAAACACCATGAAGGCAGGAACTTTTCACTTTCGTTTTCCTACCCCCAACACTTAGTACAACCCCTGGCACATATTCCATAAATTTTGATTCATTTATGTGCTACCATTTGCATAGCTGTCCCTCAATGACCATAAAGCCCAGTGAGACCACCCAGGAAGTGCTCTTTGAATTCCCAAAGGCAGTTGAGAATTTAAACATTCCTGATATTCTGACAGTAGGACATAGCACATCAAAATTAATCTGTAGGTCACCCTCTGAGGAAGAGCAGTTACTTCAGAAGAGAGAGATGGAGGACAAGGACATATTGCAAATATTCACAGATATTATTTATGTAAAAATCGTTGTTTTTGCCGACTTTTCTCTCTTTTTATTTTTTTTCTTTAAAAATATTTATTATATTAGATACCATCGAAGGGCAGTAATATTTTGGTGATGTAAAAATTGATAATATCAGTAAAATTTGTCTTGAAAAATAACAAAATAAAATTGAAAAAAGAACTTTCTGGGAAAAATTACAATGTAAACCAAAAGTGTAAAAAAGAATGCATCTCTCTCCTATACATTTTAAAGAAAATGGAAAATGCATTCAAAAAGAGCTGGAATAATGGTCAGCTCAAAGTAGAGAAAAGAAGAAAAAAAAATTCACTGTGGGAGAGAGGAAATCTTATTAGAGACAAAACAAAGCAAAACTTAAAACGAACAAAAAAATTAAAACAGTATTTAAAATATAAAAGCAAAAAAAGGCAGTGAGTAAGCATTAAGGTATTCAAAATTGAACATTTGACACATAAAAGTGAGAAAAAAATTTCTTCTAGCCAGCTGGAAAATCAGCTCAAAACTGTCATTGAAAATTTCAGTAATGAGAGAGGATTAAAATAACCTTTAAAAAATCCCAATAAAAGGAGATAAAGCAATAGAAGAAACTAATAATCTCAAAATTAATTCCTAACTACAAAGCTCTCTGCATATAAGTAGGTCTGCATGTAAATAAGGTTTATTTTATTGAGGTTCCTGGCAGACACCCTTGCCCCGAGTTCCCATGTAAGTAGGTGCCCTCAAGATCTCCCAATGTCATTCCAGGTGAAATTAAGTCTTTCTGGTATCCATATTCTCCTCCAGGGCTTATCTGTGTTAGGTCTGAAGGAATATAATTGTGATTCTCTATTGCTTATCAGAAAATTCAAATGGGATTCTTTCCTATTCCTCTATCCATGCCTCACCTCATAATGAAAAAGGGATACTATCTCTTGCTCTTTAGGATCAAAATCTCCTTCCAAATTTCTATCAATTCCAGCATTAATCACACAAAAGAGGCCGTAAGATTTTGCATTTATGAGACACATGGATCTGCAGAATGCAAATGAATACAGTCAGGAAGTAAACAAAGCAAGCACTGGCTGTTTGAGACTAGCAGGCAGGAAGGACAGACTTTTGACCCTATGTCTCTTCCTCTCTTATTTGATCAAGAAGACTGGTATAATTGTTCAGTCATGTCCTGACTTTATGTGAGTAAGGTCTATGTCTTTCTTGGCAAAGATACTGGAGTGGTTTGCCATTTCCTTCTCCAATGGATTATGGATTATGGCCAACAGAGGCTGTGACTTGCCAAGGGTCCCACAGGTAATAAGTGTCTGAGGCCAGATTTGAATTCAAGTATTTATGACTCCAAGGCCCAGCATTCTATCTACTAAGCCACCTAGTTGCCTTCTAATCTTTGCATACCTATCTTTAATTCCAGTTAGCTTTCAGATTGTAAGAATGGTTCAATAGCAATGGATATCATGGCCTCTAGGCAGCTTCATGCATTAAATTGTATGTCCTTCTAAACGGTGAAGAAATATCATGGTAAGCTGAATGGTCTTCATATCTTTCTATGTAGTGAAATATAACACTCTACCCAGGTGAGATGGGAGAGGGACAACTCTGTACTTCATGTGGGAGGGGAGATTTAATTCCTGATTGACAATGCAGTGTGATGATGAATACTGCAAGAAAGGATCCCAGGGGAGAGAAATTGAAAGGGACAAAGAGCAAAATGTCTCTAGAACCAAGTAAATAAAATCCCTTCGGTAGGTCTGAAGGATCTTGCTTAGTATTCTCTCAGACGCTTAGGATTTATGTTTTCTTCCATATACTAAGTTTTGTTGTTCAGTTGTTTTCAGTCATGTACAAATAACTCTTCATGACCCCATTTGAGGTTTTCTTGGGAGAACTGTTGGAGTGGTTTGCCATTTCCTTCTTCAGCTCATTTTACAAATGAGGAAACTGAGGCAAATAGGGTTAAGTGACTTGCCCAGGATCACACAACTAACAAGAGTCTGAGGTCAAATTTGAACCTAGAGCACAAGCCCTGTGCTCTATCCACCTTCACAACTAGCTGCCCTGCCTCTGTTAATCCAGTGGGAAACAATAGGAGGAATTCTGTTTCCACAGGATTAAAACTCCTGCCAGTTTTGTAGGGGCGAACAACAGAAGTGATAACAGGATGTAAGTCAGAGGTCACTGGTTCTAGTCAGAGCTCTGACCTAGAAGAACCAGGCTTCTGATCAAGTAAAAAAAATCAGAAGCTTGTACGCATGCTTAATGAGCTGTTTGAGGGGGAACCTTTCAGGAGGACAGCATGAAATGGCAGGTTCAGGAGGTTGCATCTAGCCAATGGAGAGCAAGGTGGGAAATTTGAATCCAGATGAATTATAAAAAGGTTTTTGTAACTAGCTTAACTGTACTTGCACCTGAAAAGGCCAATTCACCCCTCAAATAACGACATGAAATAAAAATCTTTTTTTCTAAATTCACTCATAGCTGGGTGGAATTCTAAGATGGTAATGATCCATTTCTAGAGTCTGAATTGTTTACTTGTCAGGCAGCGGCCTACATGTCAAATGGCTACATTATTAATCATATAATTTGAGTAGGACACAATGAAAGATATAGTATGGTACAATGGAAGAAACTAGATTTTGGGGGGTCAAAGGACCTAGGCTCAAATTCTGACTCCGTGTTGCAACAATTGGGCTAGCAGCTGTTGTGGGGGTGAAAGACCAACACAAGCCGGACAACAAGAACGCTGCCAGCACAAGTTCTTTTGATCTGCTTTACTAAGGAAAGCAACATTAAGGAGTTAACAATCTTACTTTAATCCAATATACAAATATCATTCACTTAGTTCAGGGGAAAAAGCCAGCACCCTGAACTTCAGAGCAAATACAAACAAATTACAAACATCAATAGACAGACCTTGTCTGATTCAAATCTCAATGCATAGTTACCAGGGTTTAGCAAAGTCCCAACATTCAGGTTTACATGCTGGAGGGCTCTTCACTACAGCTGCCCAGAGTCTCCACGGCAGTGCACCGCCAAGAGTGAGAGCCCTTTGCAAATAGCTCTGTTCTCTCTTTTTATGTACTCTTTAGCTGTCATCAAACATCATCTGATTGACCAGAACTCAGGCTCCTACTATTGGCTCTGGTCTTAGCAACTGCCCTTAGGAACCTGAGGGCTTCATGCCCACATAGGCTTAGCACCTAGTAGGTAGGGTTTTGGGCCTAGAGCTTTGCACCTAGTAAGGCTCTATCAAAGACATTTAATTAATCTATCATTCTAAAACAGGAAAAAAGTCTCAATTTAATTGATATTACACCCTGCTAGCTGCTTTGTCTGACTTTATGTGTTGGGTAAGGGCTTAGGTTTGAATCATGGAAGCATCAAGACTTTGAGAACTGAAACTTGGTAGCAAAAATAACTAGTTTTGAACAGAGATAAGCTCATATTTCTAGCAACAGAGAAATATCTTGATAAATATTCTGCAAAATGTCTTCCTCATCACTCACCTTGCAGCATAACTGGTTTGACTTTGGTTGTTATTGTTTGTCCTTGGTTCTGGAAGAAGACCATGGCATCAGGAAGGTGTAGACATGACTTGCAAGTGAATTGGATTTAAGTGAGTGGGGATTATGCAAAATCACCAGCCTTACTTTCTCCTCTGGAGCCTTCTGGGTAACCAGTGGCAAGATATACCTTATTTCCCCATGTATAAGACCCACCCTTTTTTGAAAATTTTGGGGTCTAAAAACTGGGTGCGTCTTATATGGTGGTTGTAGATTTTTTTACTTGCATTTCCCATTTTTTTTTTGTGCTTGCTTTTGCATTCGTTGTAGTTTTATAACTTGCATTTCCTGCTTTTTCGCACCTGTCGTCTTTGCGCTCATTGTTTCACATTTGTTACTGGAGTTTTAGGTTACATTTTGCCACATTCTGCCCAGAAATGGCTCAGAAAAGATTTTCGTACAGTGCTTAATTCAAGTTAAAAGTGATCCAGTTTGCAAAAGTGAATGGAAATTGTGCTGCTGAAGGTAAGTTTGGTCCTCCTCCAACCGAGAAAACAATCCGAGATTGGCTATGGGAAGAAGAAACCCTAATGAAAGAAAGTCATGAGAGTCAAGTCAGCAAAATGGCCTGATTTAGAGAGGGAATTGAAGATATAGATTGAAGAGCAAAGGGCAATTGGAATTCCTGTGTCCACAAAGATGGTTCAGCATGAGGCAAGAAGAATTGCTGATGATGAAAAACAAGTTACTGATTTCAAAGGAGGACACAATTGGTGCTTCAGGTTCATGAAATGGAATGGACTAAGCATGTGTACATGCATCAGACTTGCCCAAATGATGCCTGAAAGCTGTGAGCAAATGAATAAAACTTGAGTTCAATAACTTTATGTAATACATTTTTTTTTTCAAATTTCGGACCCCAAAATTAAGGTGCGTCTTATATATGGTGGTGTCTTATACATGGGGAAATACAGTATATCAGGATGGCTGGAGATGGCCCCAGATACAGTGGGAGACCTTGGCCTTTTTGAGCTAAGGTCTTTCCCAGGTCTCAGGTTGACTGAGGCAACATCTATTCAATGATCAAGACTAGGTAAGAAAAGAGAGCAAGAATGTCTTCTTTTACATAGTGGAAAAAAAAATCAATCTGGGAGGGGAAGACCCAGATTTGGCCAGGTTTCTGGCCAAAACAGATATTATTACTATTTACATTGTCTCTGAGCCAATGGAGGCCCAAACAATGACCACTAAGTGGGGCTTGGACTGGGACCTATTGTTAGCCAATCAATGAGAACCAGAGTGAATTGTGTTTAAGGCTTGGTGGCTGGAACTTGGTGGAGGCTTCAAAAAGCCTAATTAGTGAAGTCCCTTCTACAAAAACTGCCCCTAGGTATGCAATTTAGAGAGCTCATTTGGCTGGACACTAGCTAGCTAAGCAGATGTCCAGTAGAATTTTGCTGGCCAGGATCAGACCACTACAGCTGGAAATTCAGAAGAGACCTTTGGTTTTCCCTGTTTTTCTGTAAAAAAAACTTTCCACAAATTCCGTCTTTGGAAGTGACATTTCCTCATCTTATTAGCATAGAAGAACCTAAGATGTCAGGGATCAAATGTGGTATTTATTCTGTTCCTATTGTCCAAAATATGACCCACAATTGGTTGAGCAGCCTATTAAGATTGTCAGCATCTCTGTTTGATTAGACACTGCAGATAGATGGGGAGCTGGGCCCAGAATTGAAGAAGAAGAAGAAAACAGGTTGAATTGCATCTGGGAAATGTCTCTGATTTCAATAACAAACTGTTCCCTTGTACAAAAATCCTTCTTCTTATCTTCAATATTTCTTTGCTGTTGCTTAAATCATAGAACACCACAGTCTCTGAGGAATCATGCAATCTATAGGTTTATCAAGCCATTGATAAAAAATGTTAAAACAGTACTGGGCCAAGTACAGACCCTTTGGACACTGTCTTAGCTTTGCCACACCATTCTAGGTCTGGTTAGCGCTTAGCACAGTGCCTGGCACAGAGAAAGCTCTTACTAAATGTTTATGGACTGACTAATGTGGAAATGTGTTTAATATGATTGGACATGTATAGCCTAAATCAGATTTCACACTGTCTTAGGGAGGGGGACAAAATTTAGAACTCAAAATCTTATAAAAGTGAATGTTGAAAACTAAAAATAAATAAATGTTTATGGATTTCATGGGGATGGGATTAGAACCCCCAAAAGGAATAGACCATGTCTTTGAGATCTAGACCCCAAAAAGGGAAAAGTCCCTGGACTTTCCCATGTAGCCCAGATCTCTGGGGTTCAGCTGGTGCATTAACCCATCCTAGTCAACTGGCCCTTTCCTATTCTCAATCTCACAATTCTCCATTACCCCTAACCTAGCCCAGCCCTCCACAGTCTGTTATCTCCAGAGCACCTCCCCCATCCCACCTCCAGCTCTAGATCCTATCTAGACTCCCTTGGCCTCATGATTCAGGTCCCTGGAGTTCCCGGCCCTTCTCTGTTACCTCCCAGTGACCCCAGACTACTTGGCTACCCCTAGATCCTTCTCACAGTCTTTCTGTGCATAAGACCCATCTTTCCTCCATTTAGGTGCTCAGATTCCTTAAGAGTCTGGCCAATATGGTAGATTTTTAGAATCATCCTCACCTATCAGCATTTTAATAAAACTTTGGTTGAAAGAAGGTTAGAGTTGAATTCATTCAGGCAGGACCCATATGTTGCTATTTCAGGGTCCTAGCACCCCTAAACCTCAACATACTGACTGGCTATTCGGCTATTTTTGACCCTACCTAAGCATACTAGTCTGGCAAACATGTGTCTTTCTTGTCCACAATGATGACAGGAGATATTATATCTAGATTTTGGTAAAACATTTGACAAATTATGCCTGCAACATTCACTTGATCTCCTAGTCTAGTAACCCTGTAATAAAGGAACTGAGGTTAGTCTTACATGATACATATTTTTTTATACACACATACATATGTATATATATACACATATACAGTTTTGATACATTTACTTCCCAATAAACCACCTCCCTATCCTCAGATTGATGAGGTTAAAGAAAAATGATGATGGTAGGGAACCATGTTTTTAGGGGTGCTCGAGACCCTAAAATACCGACATGCCAGTTCCTGCATTAAGAATTTGACCCAAGCCTTCTTAGCCAAGGAAAAAGACAAAGTTTATTAAAGATTCACCACAGTGGGTTGTCTTAAGAAATCCCACCCTTTGTGAAGCTTGTTTTCACAAGCAGGCTAGATTCAATCTGAGCTAGATTCAATCTGAGCGCCTGTATGGAGGCAAGATGAGACTTATGTATAGAAAGATTATGCGAGGGTATCTAGGGTGGTCCTGGGGTGATGGGAGGAGGGGTTTAGGGAGGGTCTTGAGGAGGAGTCTAAGGAGGAGCTTGATGGGACTGGGGAGAGGTCAGACTCAAGGAACCGAGAGAATGGGATTAAGGGTGGGAAGTAGTTGAAGGCATGGATATTGATAGTATCAAAGGTGGGAAACAGCCAGAAGGCAATCCAGAGGTAGCCAGACAATGGAAGGCTAGGCTAGGCTAGGCTATTTGGGCAGGAAAAGTCAGATCTAGTGGGAAGATTTAGGGTGGGGCTCAAGGGGGTTCCCACAGTCTAAACCCCATCAAGAGTACTTTACTAAAATAGTTATGAAGGTGTGAGATGATGAAAACTAGCCGGCACAGTGGATAGGGCACTGGAGCCAAGAAGTCCTGAGTTCAAATCCAGTCTCATACACTTGCTAGCTATGTGATTTTGGGAAAAGTCACTTTAACCTCTGTCCCCCTGTTTTCCCATATGTAAATAGCACCTACCTTCCTAGGGTTGATATGAGGATAAAACGAGACAAAACTTCACAAAACCTTAAAGTGCTATATAAATGTATGTTATTTATTATTGTTATTATGCAAGAACGTCTGAATTGCTCTTGATGAAGCCTTTCTGACTCTTTGTGGCTACTTTTCCCCCCATATTTTTTAATCATATATTTAATAAAATGTGGTAGAATTTAACCAAGAATTGAAGTTAAACTCAGCGATCTATAATTTTCAGATTCTTCTCTCTTCCATTTTTGAAAATCAAGATTTTTGCCCATCTTTGGTCCTGTACACTTCTGTTATTTTTTTTTAATCCTGAACTTCGTAAGCACCAAATAAAATAAGCACTTCCATTTACAGATGTCAATCCTTTCAGATTATTTGAACCCCAATAATATCCAAAGCATTCGAACTGCTTTTGCTCTATTCTAAAAATGCCCATTTCTGTGTCAGCAACTTCAAAGACCAGATAAGATTGACAAGGGGTATCTTTCCTGTTGGTGACAGAAGGTCTGCAACCAGAACAGTGGGATTCTCTTATCTGATATTCTAGAGACATTTGCATCTTGTGATCATAATCTCTAAGTGGTGTTACCTTGTCAATTGTCTTGTTTACCTAAGAACTTCCTTTCTTTGATATGGAGATCATAAACTGCAGTTGGAATTCTTGCTCAAACCTCGTCTTTCTTCTTCCAGTCAATCAGAAGTTTGCTTCTGATTCCATGATTGTGTATCTGCTAGCTTCAAGGGAATAAACTATATGAATTTATATATCACCTAGCCTGTAGACTCCTTTAACCAAACTTTCAGGTTGACACAGAGTAGAGCAGACGACTGGATTGAACATGAAACCACGAATATTACATTCAGCTTGCTTTTCATTTTAAGTAGATAATAAACTCAATGTTACTTTTAAAGTTGTCCTATCTGTTGTTCCCTTTGAACTTCTTCTGTTTACTTCTGTCTGGTTTTTAAAAAATCTTTTAATGACTGAAGCATAGGCAATGATTACTTGATCAAGTACTGATATTGATCAAGTTTTTGATACTTTGTATCAAAACTAGCATGTAACTAGCATGTTATAGTGTGTAACTACCACAGATGTGTACAACCTCCATATCTCCTTGTACATACCCTTTTACCCAGTACATGGCTTACCTGTTCCTGCAGCCAGGGGAGTATACCCTACTCCTCATATGATCTCTCGGGAGGCTGTGATAAGTCTCCCTGGTGGCCAACAAAGCAAAGGTGCCTCATCTACCTGACAGATGGTCAGGAAAATGAGTACAAAGAATACCCCTGACCTTGGCCCCCGCCTTGGGAAACTCCTGGCCTGACCAACCTAGGAACCAGTCACTGGAACCCCACATTTTAGTCAGGCCAAATAAGACTTAACTCCACCCATAGTAAAGTCTTAACACCACCGCAGTAGTTTCCTTCCAATCAAGAGCTCCTCTTTCTGATTCCAGGGCCACTTGCAGGTTCTCCACTGTTAGAAACACACTTAGTCTAGGAATAAACAATTCTTGGAAAGCCAGGAAGGTTTTAATTATATTTTGCATTTATTCTTTCTGAATAAATGGGTTCATCACCTGAAAGGAGTACAGGAGAATACAAGGACTCAGACAAATGCCAGTCCTTCTATGGACTTCCAATTTGAATCTTCCCCCGGGCTCTTCGTTGGTCAGATGCAACCCCCTGAACTGTCCATGGTCATGCCTCCCTCAAATAGCTCGTTAAGCATTCTCACAAGCCTCTAACCTTTCACCCAATCAGAAGTCTGGTTCTGCTATATCACAGCTCTGATTAGAACCAGTCACCTGACTTACATTCTGCTAAAGCTGGGGTGGTGCTTTTAATCCTGTGGAAACAAAACTCATTCCATCTTTTCCTCCATCCACTATTGGCAAATGCCAAGAGAAACTCTACAGGTATCACCTAGAGCTACCCTAAGCTTCTCCCCCGGGTCATAGCTTCTTCCTCTTGCTACGCTTTGCTATTGGCCTCTGGACCTTGCTGCCCTCACTACCACCCATCAGCTGTGGTGTCAATGAACTGCCAATAAATCTGTCTGTGAGTGACTTAGGAGTCCATGCTTTCTTTTTGGTACCCCACAAACCAGATCCAAGCTAATGATGGACAGTTCTTCTAATAAAACATAGGGGCTGCCCTCAGACCCTCAGTGACCCCACTATCCTGATGAGCATATCCCTTTGATTCAGGATGTGGGCCGTGAGTCTCAACCTTATGTCTTGGCAAACAAGGACTCCCACTCCTCAAGAACTATATGTGGAGGAACTGGACAACACTTGAAATGATGATCCTTCCTTCCTTCCTTCCTTCCTTCCTTCCTTCCTTCCTTCCTTCCTTCCTTCCTTCCTTCCTTCCTTCTTTCTATAGAGCGTGAGAGACAAAGTCTAGGAACCCCAAGACTGGAGTTCTCAGACAGGGTTGTTGAGGGGGGTTACCCCTCAAGGACTAGAGTACTAGAGAGGGTCAAGGCCATCTGGAATGAATTCACGATCTCAAGCATTCTTTAAGTCAAGGTGGCAAAGATATATTATGATTTTCAGTGAGCAAGAGTTCTTAGGGAACCTGCAATCTTACAGGGGTACAGGTAAAGTTTATATAGGTTAAACTGCCAAATATGCTAATTAGGTGATTCAGGGAGGGAGTGGTTAAGGAGTGGTCAGTTCATAAAGGAACATGCACTTTTTGTATCTGCTGAGCATGTATCTTACCCAGAGTTCAGTGGGAAATAGCCTAAGGGAGAGGTGGCTACATGGAGGTGTGGTTTTAGGCCTGAAACATCACTAAGTCAACTAAAAGTCAGGGCTGACTGGGAAATACCCGGGTTGCTTCCATCAATGTCTTGTTAGACAAGATAAATGTAAGGGAGTGCACATAAGTCTAGGACTAGCATGCATATGATAGGTCAGTGAGTAGTAAATGTTTCTATGACCCAGTACGCAGCCAGTTCGGCATGTACACAGCTGGTTTGAACTAATAAATTCTATAGGTATAGCTGGCCACTGTATCAGGAAGAGACATAAGTGTTTTGCTAGGGCATGCCGTCCTGTTTTGCTAGAGAGAAACTGCTGGGGATAGTGTTTTGAGGCTAGGGAGATACATGATTTTGGAACTGGGGTCCAAGCACAGGCACCCAGGCATCTCATCACTTCCTGCTTGCCTTCCTTATTCTCTCACTCTCTCCCCTCCCCCTTCTCCCCCTTCTCCTCTCCACTTGTTCCTCCTCATCCTCCTTCTCCTCCTTCCTCTCCTTCTCCTCTTTCCCCTTCTCATCCTTTCTCTCTCTTTCTCCTCTTCCTCCTCCTTCTCCTCCTCCTGTATCACTATCCCCTCCTTTCCCCTCTCCTTGACTATAGTTCCAAATTGTTTTTTCCCCAAATACCTTTGTTATTCTAATTTTCATTACTTGATTAAGATTTTTTATCTCTTGTTACTAAGCTTTTCATTCTCTTTCCAGTTTTGTCATTTAAAGCTCTTATTTATTTTATAATATCCTTTTTAAGAATCTATTATTTAATCTCAGAAATTCTAATAAACCTTGTGGTCAAGCAATATCTTTATCTACTTATTGCTGCTGTGAAATTTCTCTTCCTCAAGGCTTGTATACTGGATGTGTCTGGATCCATAGCATTTCTTTGTCATATGGACCTTCTTATGTTCATTCATGTTTTCAGCTTTACTTCCTGAATTAGGACTTTTTGTCCAAGTTCGACTCCATTTGCTCCTACACACTTGAGTAGGATAGGAGGCTGATGTTTTGCCTCATTCATTTTGTATTGTCTAGGTCAGGGGTCAATAAACTATAGCTGGAGGGCCAAATCCAGCCCACTGTCTATTTTTGTCCTGCCTGGGATCCTGATCTTGTCTGGTCTAAGGTCTTGCTATTGGCCCTTCCTTCTGTTGATGTTTGCTGTGCACAAAGAACTGGGAGGTGTCAGGGTTACCAGTATCTTCAGGAAACAGAATCTTAAACTTTTCAAGGCCTTTGTGCATCTTCTGGGATACTTTCAGAACCCCCAGGGTGTGTAGACTGATCACTGCCCATCCATAAGCTCCTATATAACCACCCTAGGGTCTCTTCCTTGGAGCATTCTGGTTTTCTGATCTCACACATGGAGTATGCCAGCACTGTCTAGGGCTTCCCAGCTAGGGCTAGGGTGCTTCTAAGATGCTGGAGCTGGAAGGTCTCTGGTATCGTGGTTATCCCACTCAGCTCCTCTGGCTGCGCCCCTTAGTGCCTGCAGGTTTTTAGGTGATCCTAGGCTAGATGAAGGTGCTTACAGCAATTTCTCTCTTTCTTAATCATTGTTTGGTAAGGTTCTCATATTTTATCTTTTCTAGAGTACACAAATAGGAATTAGGCTGTTACCTTCATATTCACTCAGCCATCTTGAAGAGAAGTACCACCTCTCCTTCTTGATCTTTCTCTACTTCCCTCCCTCCAACACATTTAGGATTTCATTTGATATAAAGGCTTACTTCCACCTCCAAAGCTGGGTAACTAAAGACGCTGATGATAGAAAGTTTGAGGAAATTTTCAATTCAACTTCATAAAAACCAGAATCTCACTTGGCTACTTGGTTATACAGTACTACAATGAACTAATGGATCTCCTGTACAAGTCAAAAAATGGTTGTAGCATGGATAGTGAGAATATCCAGCATCTGAAAAGCTCAAATTTAATAGCACAAATTAAAATACACAGAGAATTCCATGTACGGTATTAACAAGCAGTGGCATTAATTCAAATGATAACTGTACTATCCCCATCTGGAACTTAATTTTTTTTTGAAAAAGTAAATCTAGGTACACAGCATATCTGAGTCTTTCCTGCTTGCCTCTTGTATAACTTAACTTAGCTGTAACAGGCAGATGAAAACTTAGAATGTTTCCATCTCTAAATTTGACTAAACTGAGTGCTTCAGCCTCTGGCTTATCTTGATTTAATTCTGGTCCAATTTGGCAACAAGAATAAACATTATTTTCTTTCTCACATTATCTTCTAACTGCTCCCTGAGAGGTGATCACTAGAGGGAGGAGACCATATTCCTCCCAGAATTCAACTGCATGAAGACTTTTCTTATCTGCTGGCTGTTGAGGAGTTTATTTTGATAATCCACAAAAGACTCCTATGTTTATATATATATATATTATATGTATAAACACATATGCATATATATATATACATATATACATATATATTTTTTTTTTGGAGGGGGAAGGCAGGGCAATTGGGGTAAAGTGACTTGCCCAAGGTCACACAGCTAGTAAGTATATCAAGTGTCTGAGGCTGGATTTGAACTCAGGTCTTCCTGACTCTGTGGCTAGTGCTCTACTCACTGCGCCACCTTGCTGCCCTCCTCTGATTATACTAATTAATTATAATTAGTATATAATAATTAATTAGTATAATTAAATAGTCACATCCAATAACCTTTACATTATTGTTGTTCAGTTGTGAACAACTCTTCATGGTCCCATGGACTATGCCATCCATAGGGTTTTCTTGGCAAAGATAATGGCGTGATTTGCCATTTCATTCTCCACCTCATTTTCATTGATGAGGAAAATTGAGGCAAATGGGGTTAAGTGACTTGCCCAGGGTCACAGTTAGTAAATGTCTGAAGTTGTATTTGAACTCATGTCTTCATGACTCCAAGGCCCAGCATCCTATCTACTGAGCTGCCTAATAACCTTAGCATGCCTATCTTTAATTCCAATTAGCTTTCAGATTGTAAGAATGGTTCAATAACAATGGATGTCATGGCCTCTGTGCTGCTTCGTACATTAAACTGTATGTCCTTCTAAATGTCAAAGAAATATCATGGCAAGCTGAATGGTCTTCATATCTTTCTATGTAATGGAAATATTACACTCAGACCTACCCATGTGAGGTCAGGGAAGGACAACTCTGTGCTTCATATGGGAAGGGAGATTTGACTCTTGATTGGTTGACAGAATGCCAAGTGTGATGATACATACCTCAAGAAAGGTTCCCGGTGTAGAGAAATTGAAAAGGATAAAGAGCAAAATATCTCTAGAACCAAATATATAAAGTCCCTTAAGTAGGTCTGAAGGATCTTGCTTAGTATTCTCCCAGACACTCAGGATTTGTATTTTCCTTCACATACTAATTTTTGTTGTTCAGTTGTTTTCAGTCATGTACAACTCTTCTTGATGCCAATTTGGGGTTTTCTTGGTTAAGATACTAGGGTGGTTTGCCATTTCCTTCTCTAGCTCATTTTACAGATGAGGACACTGAGGCAAACAGGGTCAACAAACTTGCCCAGGGTTACCCAGCTAGTAAATATTGAGTCTGATTCCCCATTTGAACTCAGAGAGATGTCTTCCTGACTCCAGGTCCAGCACTCTACTGCACTACCTAGCTGCCCCTCACATACTGGTGGTAGCACACAGTATAAAACTGTCTTTCTTCCACTTTACCTCAGTGGGAGTGGATGTTATATTTCTGCCCTGGGCTACTCAGGATTCTCTAGAGTTATGAACACTGGAGGTCAAGTGACATGATTGGGTCAGCTTTCCATATATGTCTGAAGGCTCCAGTTAAATATTTACCAGTCTCTCTCTCTCTTCAATATTTATGAGTCTCTCTCTCTCTCTCTCTCTCTCTCTCTCTCTCTCTCTCTCTCTCTCTCTCTCTCTCTCCATTTGCAGTATGCAGCATCACAGGGCCATCCCTTCTCCATTTTGCCAGTGTTGGAATGGATGCTTCTCCAAGAATAAATTGCTCTAGTCTTTGTTATTCCAAAATTACTGACTCAGCCAGGGACTTTCCCCACAGCAAAATCTGAAGCTTCTTTTCCATTCCTTTAATCACCAGGGCTCAGATGGATTTCTTCCTTTACTCTCTGCATTAGAGTCAATAAACATCTACTATGTACAAGACAGTGTGCTAACCACTCTGGATACAAAGAAAGGAATAGGTAAGTTCCATCTCTCAGGGCTTACAGTCTCATGGAGGAAAATAACATTTAAAAAAAAAAGCTGAAAAACAGGTGCAGGAGAGAGGAACCTGTTTGGGGTAAGGGCATTAACCTGATGAGAAATAATCTGAGAAAGCGAGAATTTCAGAGTTGATTTCATCTTGTAGAATGATGAGCTTTTGGAAATCATGAAGTCCAGGAAGTCAGCCAGATGGAAAATAATTAGGTGAATTTCCCAGGCTCTTTCCTTAAATGGTGGAGTTTTCATATTAAAAACACTCTTTTATCAAGCATCCTAGTATCAAAATCTTCCCAAGGTTCTCCACTGGAATCATGATCAGGGGAGTCACAAACTGCTAACTTCCCAAGGGCTTCTGTTCCAACTCTTTTCTCTTTTAATCTTCATTTTTCTCCTTTTTTTTTTTATTACATTCATCTCCTTTTGTTTCATTTCACCCTGCATCTTCTGTTCTTTTTTGCTAACTGCCTGAATCATTGCATTTTTAAAAAATTGACATTCAAACAGGGTGACCAACTATTTCACCAATTATTTGGCCCTGTTGAAGTTCCTTTTCCTCCCCCCATCCTTTGGGTTTCTTTGCTTCTTCTTTTACTTGCTCCAATCCCAGATTCTGCTAAAAACATCTTTTCATAGCTCCTCTGCTATCAATTTAGTGTGAAGAAACTATATTTCCTGTGTTGTCCTATCGGGTTGCTAGGCGGGGAAACACAACATTGTCTGTAGAGCATGAGCCAAGTTGTTATAATGATGGTTTTTCTGGCTTTGTAGCCATGCAGAACTGTCTGACTGCATAGCCCAGGGCACTAGGAGCTGGCTTCCTGCCAGCACCTCTGTCTGCAGTTGGCATCTGTGAATCAGGCAAGCCTCCTTCCATGATTTTTCAAAGATTAATGACTACCACTTCTTTCTCTATCTCGTGATGTAGGTCTTGTCTACTTGAGTTTAGCAAGTTCAGGTCACTATTCCTGCTTGGCTGCCTTTGACTCTCTGCCATGCACTCAACTGTAAGCTCTTGCAGGGCAGGGACTATCTTTTGCCTTTCTTCATGTGACCTGAGCCCCAGTATCCATTGGCATAGGACTCTCAATGCCCCATGCCTGGATGAGGGTTGGGCCAAAGTTGGGAAGAGTGGGAGAAAAGAGATATTCAGTCTCTTCGGAGTTCTTCTGGCCTCCAGTATTGGGAGAAGATGTGGGAGATTCCAACCTCTTTTCAGGTCTATAAAAGGAGAAAGATTCTGGGGGAGAGAACATATGGAACTTGGATTACATCTTTATTCCAGGTGCTACCCTAGAGGCATCAGGGAATTTCCCCTGTGTAAGACCTGAGACTTTTTAGGTTGAGCTGAGTTAACTCTCACAATGGGAGAGCTCCTTCAATCTGTTTATCTGGTATATGTTTGTGTACCATATCATCTATATCTATATCTATATCTGTATCTGTATCTATATCTATATATTTATATCCACACACACGTACATGTATATATACATAGATATATACACATAGGCATACATATACATACTATCTTGCTATCTACTTAGATAAATGGACTTATTTGCTATGTGCATGTTCACTGTAGAAAACCTGTTTAGTGGAAAAGAAGTCAAGTCTTGGATGTAAAGCTTGAGACACTCCTTTCTGCATTAAGAATAGTAATCAGGAGTTTAGCCTGAACCTAAAAATTATATTCCCTGTTGTTGAGTCATTTGTCAGTCATGTCTGATTCTTTGTGACCCTATTTGGGATTTTCTAGGACAAGATACTGAAGTGGTTTGCCATTTCCTTCTCCAGTTCATTTTTACAGATGAGGAAACTGAGGCAAACAGGGTTAAGTGACTTGCCCAGAGTCACGCATTTAGTAAGTATCTGAGACCGGATTTGAATTTAGGAAGATGAATCTTCCTAACTCGAGGTCCAGCACTCTCATGCATTGCACCCCCAGCTATCCTGTTTATATCCCTTAGACTAAAAATATTTAAGGGAGCAGATGTAATTTTAACCCATTACTTCCTCTCTCTGAGAAAAGCAGAGGGGCTAACTTTTGGCTCTACCTTTCTGCTTTCCTTTCTGAAAAGAATTAAAATCTCCCTTGGAGAAGGGTATAGAGATGGGGATGATAAGAGATGTCTATTCTTGACTCCCAGAGAGCAGGAAAGCCTAACTACATTTGTAACCCTAGCCCTATGCCTGGTACACAGTAAATGCTTAATGAATGTTTACTGACTCAGTCTAGGACTTCTCTTAAGGCTTGCCTCTCACTGTGCTTGGCAGCCTGCAAATACTGATATGAACTCCTATCACTGGATTTCTAGTAAGTAGTTCAGTCTTCTAATCTAACCTTTCAAAACTCACAAAGTCACAGCCTAATCTGGTCCATCTGTAAGAATAAGAAAGAATAAATGCAAGAAGAACAGGAGTAACAGCAAGGACGTATGCTCATTTTTTCGCTTTGACCTGGGTTAAGGATAATTGGCTGGTGCTAGTCTCTCTTCCCACCAGGAGGCTCACAGAAAATTTTTCTGGACCTCCAAGTGTTGTAGGAGCTGTGAAGAAATTTTGATGCAACTTGTGTAGACTGGGACATCTAGAAATGTTGTCCAGACTCTAATTGACCTTATCTACTGAGGTGGTCAAGGAAGAATTTTCTTTTCCTCCTTCCTTCCTTCCTACCTCTCTTTCTCTTTCCTTCTTCATTCTTTCCTTTCCTTCTTCCTTCCTTTCCTTCTTCCTTCCTTCCTTCCTTCCTTCCTTCCTTCCTTCCTTCCTTCCTTCCTTCCTTCCTTCCTTCCTTCCTTCCTTCCTTTCCTCCTTTTTTTCATACTATTTTATTTTTTCCAATTACATGTAAAGATAGTTTTCAACATTTTTTTTTATAAGATTTTGAGTTCCAAATTTTTCTTCCTCCTTCCCCCTCCTCAAGATGACAAGCAATCTGATATAGGTTATACATGTGTAATCATGTTAAACATAGTTCCACATTAGTCATGGTGTGAAAGAAGAAACAGAACAAAAGGGAAAAGCCACCAAACCCCCCCCAAAAAAGCCCCCCCAAAAGTGAAAATTGTATGTCTTGATCTACATTCAAACTCCACAGTTCTTTCTCTGACTGTGGATAGCATTTTCCAACATGAGTCTTTTGGAATTGTCTTCAATGATTGTATTGCTGAGAAAAGCTAAGTCTATCAAAGTCGGCCATTGAACAACGTTGCTATTACTATGTACGATGTTTTCCAAGGTCTGTTACTTCACTCAGTATCAGTTCATGTAAGTCTTTCCAGGCTTTTCTGAAATCTACTTGCTCATCATTTCTTATAACACAATAGTATTCCATTACATTCACATCATGGAAGAGTTTTCAACCAGGACAATTTGGTTTACCACCTGAAGGTAATATGATGATGTCCAATCCTAAATCACTGCATATGAAACTCTGTTAGAGATCAGGTTTCCTTCTGTGAAAGGAAAACAGATTTTCTTTGCCTTTTTTCTTATTGCCTTTGGGTTACGGAAGGCTATTTTGAGTATCGAGACAGGCCCTTCTGACTAAGCAAGCATCTCCGATATACTTTATAAAATGTTCTTTGTTGAGTCTATATGTATTTGGGGTGATTGTGGTTTTCACTTATATTGTATAAAATCTGTGCCACAGTGAATGCTTCAAGACTCTTTCCTGATGATTCCAGAAAAGCAAATGAAAAGGCAATGCTTATGCCTCCTTGGAACTAAGAGAACTGTTCTAGATTGGGGAGGTGGACAATGTATTCAAAAGGAATCCCAGATGATTGGCTAAGTATGGTGAATTTTTAAAGTGGATGGAGAGCATATGATGGGGGATTGGCCAATGAGGGATCAGTTTTGAAAATGTTCCTGTTTGGTGAGCCTTCTTCTGGAAATGCCTGATCCTATGGAATAGAAAGGCCCTGCTCAACACTTGAGACCATGAGTAGGTAATCTATGACTGTTTCTAGTCCTCTAGTTACCATATTAAAAAAAAAAAAGACTTATGATTGATTGCTGGGTGTACATTCAGAAGGCACTAACCAGTTAAATTAAGCCTCTCTTTCATCCCAATTTCTTTCAAGAAAAGAGGGAAGGACTATTGTAGCCTTCCAGGTGGGAGGGAGCTAGTGCTAGCAGATTACTATCCCCACCTAGATCAACAAGAAGCCATGCCCTCCTACTTTTTCTGTCCTTGCTGTGCCTGTTCTGCCATTGCAACAGAAGTACTGGAGACAAAACAGACAAGGCTGCAACTCCATGAACTTCTTAACGTCAGAAGAGTGAGATAACAGATATCCCTGCCAGGGTTTTCAGGTAACTAATCAGAATGAGAATCTGAGTTTCAAGTGACTCATTTGACCCAGCTTAGCAATATATCAAAGGAAGCCAAGACAGGGCCATCATCTATTATCAATGTGACATTAAGAAGTGAACTTAATGGGAAAGACACCCTTAAGTCTTCAGAATGTCCTCCAGGCTACCTCTAGAGCCTAAGTGGGGAGAAAAGAGAGATGCAGCCATCCATCTGGGAGATTTGACTCATAGTTAAAGTTGGAGTTGGGGCAAGAACTCCTATTCTATATAAAGGAGAGATTCTTAGCTTTTTTGTGTCATGGTCTCCTTTGGCAATCTGGCAAACACTATGGACCCCTTCTCAAAACAGTGTTCTTAAATGTACAAAATAAAATATATAGGATTATAAAGAAAGCCAATTATATTACAGTACAATTATTATTTTAGAGAAAATAACTTCATAGACCTCAGGTTAAGAACTTCTGATATAATAGGATTGTAAGCCCATGTACCACTCTTTGTCTATGTAGTACCTTGAGTATTGCTTCTCTCTTGAGAAATACATGCTGAGGATAAAGCTTATGGATCAGGTTGTACTTCTTCAGTTTGTGCCACAAACCAATTAAACTGAATTTTTTTCAATGAACAAAAATCTATTTTCTCTTTCTCCTAGCTCCCTGGCCATCAAAAATAAAAAATAAAGAAATATGAAAGCCTTATAACAAATATTCATTGCAAAGCAAAACAAATTCTATATCGGCCATGCCAAAAAATATGTTTTGATCTGCACTCTGAGTCTATCAGTTCTCTGTCAGGAGGTGAGTAGTGTGTTTCATCATGTGTCTTCTGGAATTGTGTTTGGTAATTTCATTAATCAGAGTTCTTAAGTCTTTCAGAGTTGTTTTTTCTTTACAATGTTGTTGTTATTATGTAAATTGTTCTTCTGGTTCTGCTAACTTCACTCTGCACAGTTCATATGAAGTCTTCCCAGGTTTTTCTGAAACTCTCCCCTTCATCATTTCTTATAGCCCAGTAGTATTCCATTCTATTCATAAACCATAATTTGTTTAGCCAATACCCAATTAGTAGGTAAGAGATTGTTTCTGAAAGGGACAAGTTGCTTTTCTCCTCAATCTGGGAGAAACTGAAAGGTTCGAAAACCTAACTGTGAATCCTGGAAACTGCAATCCCATGTAGAGAACATTATTTTTCTCTCTGCACACAGAGAGAGACTCCTGGCCAGGGAAGACTTACATTACTTCAAGTTTTAACTGGACTGAGAAAGAGAAGAAAGGCACTTAGCCAAGATCAGAGCAGTAGGCAGCAGTACTTAGCAGGAAGTAGTACAATGGCAGTGAGGGAGACAAAAAAGCTTTGCAGTAAGTGCATTGAATTGAGAATAACAGTGAGGGTATTGATGTTATTGGAGATCTCCCTCCTCACTATTTCACCTATTCAGACTACAAAGAATGTGTATAGATGGAAAAGACTAAAACCTGGCTGTTGTCACTCCTTAGGATCAATGAAAGGATAGTAAAGGTTTAATTCCCTTCCATTTTCCAATTATTTTTATTATTTCTTTAAACCGTTTCTATTTCTTGATTTTTGTCTCCTATAAACTTTGCCTGATCATAAGTGATCTGCGATTAATGTCTATCAAATGCATATGGAGGGAAGAGCAATGTAGTCACAGGGCTAAACAGGTCAGAGATTTAGACATCTATTTAGAATGTTAGTGCTTTGTTTACCAACAGGGGCTGTCAACTGAGATAAAAATTTCATGTTTTTGATTGTACTACTAACTCTTTTTTTCCCCTTTTAAAAAGATTAATTTATTTATTTTTAGTTTTTAACATTCACTTCATAAGATTTTTGAGTTTTAAATTTTCTTCCCTTCCCTTCCCTCTTCCCTCCCCAAGCTGGCATGCAATCTGATATAGGCTCTACATATACATTCACATTAAACATATTTTCACATTAGTCACGATGTAAAGAAGAATTAGAGCTAATGAGAGAAACCCAGAGAAAGAAGAAACAATACAAAATAACAAAAGGAAAGGAGAGCAAATAGTATGCTTCCCTATGCATTCAGACTCCAGAGTGCTTTCTCTGGATGTGGAAACAATTTTCCATCGTGAGTCTTTTGGAGTCATCTTAGATCCTTGCATTTCTGAGAAGACATAAGTTTATCAACATCAGTCATGGAACAATGGGGCTATTCTGGTTCTGCTCATTTCACTCAGCATCGGTTCATATAAGTCTTTCCAGATTTTTCTGAAGTCTGCCTACTCATTTCTTATAGCACAGTAGTATTCCATTACATTCATATACCACAATTTGTTCAGTCATTCTCCAGTTGATGGACATCCCCTTAATTTCCAATTCTTTGCTACCTCAAAAAGAGCTGCTATAAATATTTTTGTACATGTGGAGCCTTTTCCCATTTTTATCATCTCTTTGAGATACAGACCTAGAAGTGGTATTGCTGAGTCAAAGGGTATGCACAGTTTTATAGCCCTTTGAGCATAATTCCGAACTGCTCTCTAGAATGGTTGGATCAGTTCACAACTCCACCAACAATGCATTAGTGTCCCAATTTTCCCACATCTCCTCCAGCATTTATCATTTTCCTGTTTTGTCATGTTAGCCAATCTGATACATGTAAGGTGGTACTTCACAGTTGTTTTGATTTGCATTTCTCTAATCAATAGTGATTTAGAGCATTTTTTCATATGACTATAGATAGTTTTAATTTCTTCCTCTGAAAACTTCCTGTTCATATCCTTTAACCATTTATCAATTGGGGAATGACTTATATTCTTATAAATCCAACTCAGTTCTCTATATAGTTTAGAAATGAAGCCTTTGTCAGAGACACTGGCTGTAAAAATTGTTTCCTAGCTTTCTACTTCCCTTCTAATTTTGGTTGCATTGGCTTTGTTTATGCAAAAACTTTTCAATTTAATGTAACCAAAATCATCCATTTTGCATTCATAATGTTATCTATCACTTGTTTGGTCATAAATTCATCCCTTTTCCATAGATCTGACAGATAAACTATTTCTTGCTCTCCTAGTTTGCTTATGGTATCAGTCTTCGTATCTAAATCGTATACCCATTTTTACTTTATCTTGGTATAGGGTGGAAGATGTTGGTCTATGTCTAGTTTCTGCCATACTATTTTCCAATTTTCCCAGCAGTCTTTGTTAAATAGTGAGTTCTTATCCCAGAAGCTGGAGTCTGGATTTATCAAATAGTAGATTACTATAGTCATTCACTATTGTGTCTTGTGTACCTAACCTATGCCACAGATCTTGATCGGTACCAAGTAGTTTTGATGATTGCTGCTTTATAATACAATTTAAGATCTGATAAAGTTAGGCCACCTTTCCTTGCATTTCTTTTCATTGATTCCGTTGATATTCTGGATCTTTTGTTCTTCCAGATGAATTGTGCTATTTTTTTCTAGCTCAATAAAATAATTTTTTGGTAGTTTGATTGGTATGGCACTGAATAAGTAATTTATTTTAGGTAGAATTGTTATTTTTATTATATTAGCTCAGACTACTCATGAGCAACTATTTTTCCAGTTATTTAGATCTGACTTTATTTGTATGAAAAATGTTTTGTAATTGTGTTTGTATAGTTCCTGGATTTGTTTTGGCAAGTAGACTCCCATATATTTTATAATGTCTACAGTTACTTTAATTGGAATATCTCTTTCTATCTCTTGCTGTTGGGCTTTGTTAACAATATGTAGAAATACGAATTATGTATGTGGGTTTATTTTATATCCTGCAACTTTGCTAAATTTCTTTATTATTTCAAGCAATTTTTTACTTGATTCTCTAGGATTCTCTAAGTATACCATCACGTCAAAGATGATAGAATGATAGCTTTGTTTCTTCTTTGCTTATTCTAATTCCTTCAATTTTTTTCTTCTCTTATTGCTAAAGGCAACATTTCTAGTACAATATTGAATAACAGTGGTGATAATAGACATCCTTGTTTCATCCCTGATCTTACTGGAAATGCTTCTACCTTTTCCCCATTACATACAATGCTTGCCGATGCTACCTATCACTTTAAGGAATACTCCATTTATTCCAATGCTCCCTAGTGTTTTTAACAGGAATGGATGTTGTATTTTGTCACATTTTTTTTTCTGCATCTATTGAGACAATTGTATGATTTCTGTTACTTTTCTGGTTGATATGGTCAATTATGCTGATAGTTTTCCTAATTTTGAACTAGCCCTGCATTCCTGGTGTAAATCCTACCTGGTCATAGTGTATCATCCTTGAGATAAATTGCTGTAATCTCTATGCTAATATTTTACTTAAAAGTTTTCTATGTTCAATAGGGAAACTGGTCTATAATTTTCTTTCTCTGTTTTGGGTCTTCCCTTTTTAAGTATATTTGTATCATAAAAAGAATTTGGTAGGACTCTTTCTTCACCTATTTTCCCAAATAGTTTAAATAGTATTGGAATTAATTGTTCTTTAAATGTTTGATAGAATTCACTTGTATAGCCATCTGGCCCTGGACATTTTTTTCTTAGGGAGTTCATTGATGGCTTGTTCAATTTCTTTTTCTGAAATAGGGTTATTTAAGTATTTTATTTCCTCTTCTGTTAATCTGGGCAATTTATACTTTTGCAAATATTCATCCATTTCACCAAAACTGTCAAATTTATTGGCATACAGTTGGTCAAAATAGCTCCTAATTATTGTTTTGATTTCCTCTTCATTGGTGGTGAATTAACCCTTTTCATTTTTGATGCTGGCAATTTGGTTTTCTTCTTTCTTTTTTTAAAAGCAAATTAACCGAAGGTTTATCTATTTCATTAGTTATTTCATAAAATCAGCTCTTAGTTTTATTTATTAGTTCAATAGTTTCTTAATTTCAATTTTACTAATCTCTCCTTTGGCTTTCAGAATTTCTAATTTGGTATTTAATTGAGGATTTTTAATTTGTTCTTTTTCTAGCTTTTTTAGTTGCATGCCCAATTCATTGATCTCTTTTTTCTCTATTGTATTCATGTAAGCATTTAGAGATAAAAAACTTCCCCTAAGAACTACTTTAGCTGCATCCCATAAGTTTTGGTATGTTTTCTCACTATTGTCATTCTCTTGGATGAAGTTAGTGATTAGTTCTATGATTTCTTGTTTGACCTACTCATTCTTTAGGATTAGATCATTTAGTTTCCAATTAATTTTTAGTTTATCTTTCCATAGCCCTTTAACATATACTTTTTATTGCATCATGATCTGAAAAGAATTCAATTAATATTTCTGCCTTTCTGCATTGAATTGTGAGGTTTTTATGCCCTAACATATAGTTAACTTTTTGTAGATGTCACTGCCAAGAAAAAGGTATATTTCTTTCTATTCCCATTCAATTTTCTCCAGAGATCAATCATATCTAACTTTTCTAAAATTCTATTCATCTCCTTAATTTCTTTCTTGTTCATTTTGTGGCTAGATTTATCTAGTTCTGAGAGGGGGAGGTTGAGGTCCACCACTAGTATAGTTTTGTTATTTATTTCTTGCTATAACTCCCTTAACTTCTTCTCTAAGAATTTGGATGCTATACCACTTGGTGCATATATGTTTAATAATGATATTACTTCATTGTCTATGGTACCTTTTAGCAGGATATAGTTTCCTTCCTTATCTCTTTTAATTCTTCTATTTTTTGCTTTTGCTTTGTCTGAAATCAGGATTGCTACCCCTGCTTTTTTTTTTAATTTCAGCTGAAGCATAATATATTCTGCTCCAGCCTTTTCCATTTACTCTGTGTATTTCTTGTAAACAACATATTGTAGGATTATGATTCTTAATCCATTCGGCTATCTGTTTCCATTTTGTAGGAGAATTCATCCCTTTCGCATTCATAGTTATGATTACTATCTGTATCTTTCCATCCTATTCCTCACCCCGCCTTTTATGTTTTTCTCTCCCCTTTCTCCCTTTCCCTCCTCACTAGAGTTTTGCTTTAGACCACCACCTCCCTTAGTCTGCCCTCCCTTCTATCAGCCCCCTCCCTTTTCTTACCATTACCCTTACTATTTCTTCCCTCTCTTCTATCCACCCCTTCCCTTTTCTTTCCCCTTTCCTCTCATACTTTCTATAGGGTAAGTTAGATTTCTATACCTAACTCTTTGTTATTCCCTCTTTGAACCAAATCTAATGAGAGTAAGGTTCAAACAACGCCCTTCTCCCTCCCTTCTTTCCCTCTATTGCAATAGGTTTTTGCGCCTTTTCATGTAATGTAATTTACCATTGTCTGCCTCCTCCTTTCCTCTTCTCCCAGTACAATCCCCTTTCATCACTTAATTAGATTTTTTATCTTCACATCAAAATCAACTTATACCCATGCCCTCTGTGTATGTATACCCCTTTTAAATGGAGTAATAACAATACAGTTCTTAAGAGTTACAAGTGTCATCTTACCTTGTGGGGATGTAAACAGTTTGCCCTTATTAGTAACATGTTGTTGTTTTTTCCTTTCTTATTGACCTTTTTATGCCTCTCTTGAGTCTTGTATTTGAAGATCAAATTTTCTGCTGAGCTCTGGTCTTTTCATCAGGAAGATTTGGAAGTCCCCTATTTTGTTGAATGTCCATCTCCTCCTCTGAAAGTTTATGCTCAGTTTTGATGGGTAGTTGATCCTTGGTTGTAATCCAAGCTCCTTTGCCTTATGGAATATCATATTCCATGTCCTCTGATATTTTAATATAGGAACTGCAAAGTCCTGCATAATTCTGACTGTGATTCCATGATATTTAAATTATTTCTTTCTCGCTCCTTGCAGTATTTTCTCTTTGGCTTGGCAATTTTGAAATTTGTCTACAATATTCCTTGGCATTTTCAATTTGGAATCTCTTTCAGGAGGTGATTGGTGGATTCTTTCAATGACAATTTTATCTTCTGGTTCTAAGACTTTAGGGTAGTTTTCCTTGATGATTTCCTGAAAGATGATGTCCAGGCTCTTTTTTTTTATCATGGTTTTCACG
>CM053626.1:177594018-177725202 GCA_028646595.1 Phalanger gymnotis
TAGTTGCCCTTGTGAAATGGGCTTTCTGGGCCTGGAGTCTTTTTGTCAAGATGTTGGAATGGGGAGGCTGGTTCAAGTTTTTGCTGATGTGGGGCCTAAATAAATTTCTTGTTGTTTTCTCCTTAGAGAATCTCTCATACCTTGCGATTTCGGACCATTCAAACGTATACATGATTATATTTGAGATCATAAATTCGGCCTTCCTACTACATTGGGGAATGGGGTGATGGAGGAGAGGGCAGACTGGGAAACAGGGCAACCAGAGTGTATGCCATCTTGGAGTGGGGGGGGGGGAGGAAACGGGAGAAAATTTGTAATTCAAATGCCTGTGAAAATCAATGCTGAAAACCAAACATATTAAAAATAAGTTTAAAAAAAAGATAAAAAAAAGTACTCAATGTATTTAGTAGATTATATACAGGACCATGATTTATTTCCTCCACAACAAAAGAAATGCTTAAAACACAAAAGACTCATAAGCACTCACTGACAAATACTTAAAACATGAAACAAAAATCCATCAGTCCTATTATACTCTTCTGGGATAGAGGAAAAACCTACAGTTGTTGAACAGCTACACATTTTATTTTATTGTTTTTTTAAAAAATGTTTGCATTAATTTATTTTTTATAATTAAGATTTTTTTTTTAGTTTACAACACTCAGTTCCACATAACTTTGAGTTCCAGATTTTCTTTCCCTCCCTCCCCACTCTGCCTCCCCAAGATGGCATAGAATCTGATCTATCTTCTACGTATCACTTCACATTGAACTTATTTACACAAAAGTCAAGTTGTAAAGAAGAATTATGACCAATGGAATGAAATAAACAAAACCAAAAAAAAAACTAAAGAGAAAAAATTTCACCTCAACCTATACTGTCTGAGTAACTCACTCATGGTCCCTATCTTTGCGCCAGCCAGCCACACCTGCCTCCAAACTCCTGGAAGTGGTTTTGTTCTCCAAATAGTGTATGACTACAAGTAGAACCTCCCACTGAAATATCAGCACCCAGACCTCTCAATGACTGGACTGCTCTAGTTCAGCGGGTGGCAGATAGGTGGCTTCTCTAGCTCATTTTACAAGCGGGCAAAGTGGGTTAAATGACTTGTCCAGGGTCACACAGCTAGTAAGAGTCTGAGAACAGATTTGAATTGAGGAAGGTGAGTCTCCCTGACTCCAGGCCCAGCACTCTATCCACTGTACCACCCAGCTGCTCCTCAACAGCAACAAAAATAACTTTTCAAGAAAAAGAGTACATTGTTTTGGGGAATTGCCATGCTCCCTGGGACAACTGGAAGGACTTTAATTTAAAACCGGTGCTAGGTGTGAGCAGTACGCAGTTTGAACCTGGAGTCAGGAAGATCTGGGTTCAAATTCAGCCTCAGAAATTTAAAAGCTGTGTGACCCTAAGCAAATCACTGAACCTGTTTGCCTCGGTTTCTTCTTCTGTAAAATGGGGATAAAAATAGCACCCACCTCCCAGGATCAAATGAGATGATATCTGTAAAGTGCTTATGCTTCCATATCACTGCACGTGATATGTAAATATTAGCTACTACTTTTATTCCTACCATCATCATCACTGAAGAATTAGCTTCTATTACGTAGCAGTGTTTCCCCGAAACAAACGCAATCACATTGACAGCTTCCACCTTCGTGAGGCGTCTTGCACGGCTGCCACACTATCTACTAGCCCAGTGAGTGCAGAGAAGTCCCAGGATAGGGCGGGCTCCCGTTCTGCGTAGCTAACCAGCACTGATGGCTCCAGCTCTGCAGACTGGAGGGACTGATCTGCAGTCCAGACTGCCTCTCCGCCCATAGCCGCAAGGGGGCGCAGCCTGTTCACAGATCCCTTGCTTCCTAAACCCAGCAAGGACCCGACTGCAAAACTCTCCCGCCACCTCCGGGGGGGCGTTTCCCCGCCTCGGCGCCGGGCTGCCGCAGTTATGCCTGGTGTCAGCGAGACTGATGGAGGTACTGATGTGATGCTTCAGGATCGGCGATTTCGGAGGGGCAGCTTCCAAGGCCAGAAGAGAGAGCTGCCCGTAAGGGTTGCTAGTGTGAGCATGTGCACTTGTGCGCTCAAAGGCAGAGGATCCTGACAGGCACTTCCGCGGCCAGCCGAGCTCACAAGCGGGGTCCTTCGTAGGCGCGAGATCCGGGGTCTGGGTGCTGGTGGCGGCCCTGGAGCCCCTGGCGCTTGAGTTGACCGGACTGGCAACATGGAGGAACTGGACGGCGAACCCACGCTCACGGTAGGGTCCATGCCGAGGGGCTGGCAGGGCCGGGGCCGGCCACGGATGGCCTGCATGCTTTCCCGCCTTCCGGCGGAGGTCGCTGCCCCGCCCCTCAAGGGGTCAGGGCCCAGCTCGGGCGCGCGCCCGGCCTGGCGGAGGCATATTGCGAGAGTCGCTGGGCTGCCTTTCCTTTGTCTCCCGCCGGCGCCTCGGCCACGCCCACGCACGTGGATGTTCCTCCGTCCTGCGCCCTGGGCGGGCCTCGGGCGGGCCTCGGGCGGGCCTCCCACCCTCCGCCCACCACACCTGAAAGCCGAACTCGGCTTTTCTCGGGAAGCCCTTAGCTGCGTTAGCGCGGTGGCTAGAGTGCTGGCAGTGGAGTCAGGGGGACCCGGGTTCGAGTATGGCCTCGGCCACTTCCCATTTCTGTGCCCCTGATCGAGTCATTCCAGCTTCCCCAGTGTCAGTAAAATGGGAATAGTGACATCGCCTACTTTGCAGGGCTGGGGTTAGGATCTGGTGCGATAGTATTTTAAAGCTCTTTGCAAGTCACTTCGCTTGTGTCCGCCTCACTTTCTTCAGCCGTAAAATGGGGATAATGACGGCACCAGCCTCTCAGGGTTGTTGTGAGGATCGTATGAGAGATTTGTAAAAGTGCTTGGTGCAAAGTAGGTGCTATATAAATCCTTTCTACCTTTTTCTGTCCCTTCCTTCTCCAAAGTAAGTACTGTGCGTATTAGCCATTATTAATATTGCCATTTAAATAACTATAGTCAACATCGTTATTGCTAGCAGTAGTCGCTAATACAGTTATATCGATACGTTTGATATATAATTATACCGTAATATCAATTATAGCAGCGTGAATGACTAGTATGGAAATATTTTATATAATTGTACATATAGAACCTATAAATGATTAGTTACTGCCTTAGGGAGGGGGGAGGGGAGAGATGGAATTTGGAACTCAAACTTTAAATAAAAATGTCAAAAAGTATAGTAATGTGGCATAGCAAGAGGTCTGGGTTCAGTAAACAGCTTTTTTTTTTTTAAAGCCCTTGTATTCCCACTATTATACTTGTAGCAAGTGATTAATAAATGTTTGTTGAATTAAAATTCTGTCTCTGACACACTTGATTGTGGGATCCTGAGCAACTCATTTAATTGTTTTGTCCCTCAGGCAACTCCCCAAGATTTAAAATTAAAGCAGAGTTGTGGTTGCATTGCATTGGTGGAGGGGAGGGGTCCTAGAATTAGACATTTAGAACTGGAGTGCTTGCCTTTTATAACATAATTATACCATCTTCCCAGAGGTCCCCTCCACACTTATGTTAACTGCATTGCAGCCACCAGCTCTGGGGCTTCTCCCTGCTAAACCAGACGACTCCTCTTGAGCCTGGTCACTCAGAGTAGTTTTGTTTAGTCTTAGGATAGAAATGTGGCATAGTTGGTACAGAGAAAATCAGAAATACTTTAAGAGTGCCTGTGGAAAGTACTGGAGAAGCCCTTCTCTCCACTGACTTTTCCCTTGTGCTTTAGTTGAAGCCACCTTAAACTCAAATTCAACCCAGCTACCAGGACCAGGTTTTTGTTTAGTGATGCACTGAACATCTGGTAACTATGCAATCAGTGACTTTAAGGTGAGCTGGTAGTATATTGTCACCTTGCAAGCTTCCCCAGGTACTTTCTTATTTTAGAGTGAGCCAACCGATCAGGGACCTCATCTTGTTTTCCTCATTATATTTTCTGAGCTGTTGGCCTTACCCTTCTGCTGAAGCTAGTCATACTTCACATCCTCAGGTCTTTGCCATTCTGTTTCTCTAAGAAAGAGAATGTGTGGGTTGAACTAGATGTTCTTGAAGGTCCCTCCAGTTAGTGGATTCTGTAAACCACTGCCAGAGATAATTAGGCAGAAAAAAGGATATACATAGGAAGGAGTGCATGTTGTTATTTCTATAAATAGTAGTAGAATAAAACAGGATTTAAAAAAAAAAACTGCCATGCCCTACATAAATACTAGCTGATATCTGCAGAGTGCATGACAATCTTGAAGTGACTGAAATAATGCTACTTAAGATTAATACTTATTTTTTTAACTGTATCTTATTGATGCCTTTTGTCTTTGTACCAGTCATTTCCCTCCCTGTCTAGATTGCACCCTGCTCTAGTTCATATTCAATATTAGCCCCTTAACTGTGGATATACTTGCTTGGTGACCTCAGCAGTTCTCATGTCTGTACAAATGATTCCTAAATTTTATATATATGTATATGTATGTATATATATATATAGTCACTCAGATTCGCAATCGTGGTGTCATCTTTTAAGTGCTTATTCTCTCTCATCACACATAGAGCCAGTTAGTTGGCACGTCCATGACATCCTTTGCATCTGACCCGATCTTTGTATTCACGTAACCACCAATGTAATTCAAGCTTGCATCACCTTTCACTGCCATAGCCTCTTAATTGGTTGTCTTACACAGCTGCCAAAAGGGATTTTCCTAAAAGTGCAGATTATACCATGTTATAGTCCTGCTCAGTAAACTCCAGAGGTTCCCTGTCACTTCTAAGGTCAAAAATAAGCTCCTCTTTCTAGCTTTTAAAGGCCTTAACAAGGAGTCCTCAATTTGCTATTGGTGATTCAGAGTGTGTTTTCATGTGGTCATTTGTGGTTTATAAATCTTTTGAAGATTTCATATCCTTTGCCAACTTTTTTGTTGACATTAGTATCACAGCTAATGGGAGGAGCATAGTTTCCAAAGAATTGAACTTGTTAGTTATCCAGAGGGCAATGGAATGATGCATGCTAGGCTATGACATGTTACAGATAAAGAGAAGTAGCATAAAGTCATTAGAGAGATATATGACCAGAAGAGGAGGGGGAGAAAGTATGTATTGAGAGCAAGGAGCACTAATGCCCACAGACATTTATGGAAATATCAGGTATCTAGAGGGATTGGAAGGCCTGCAGAGGATTTGCGGGAGGATATGGATGAGAATCACACAGGATAAGAAGGTGTGGTGTACCACTGCAACAACGTCAGTGAGATTACAGATTCATCCAAGTATTACTTTAGGTACGAGGTAACAAACTAGTCTGATATGATAATAGCTGATGCTTATATAGTGTTTTAAGATTTACAAAGTCCTTTGAGTACATTCTCAATTGAGCCTCATACTGATCTTGTGAGGTATATATTATACGGGTAGGATTATACCCACTTTATAGATAAGAAAACCGAGGCTCAGAGAAGTTGAATAACTAGGTAACCCGTGGTCACAGAGCTAGTCAGCAAAGGCAAAATACATTAAATAAGGTGCATTTTAAAATCTAAAAACCATTCTTAGCTCATGGGCTGTACAAAAACAGGCAACAGTCCAGAGTTTGCTGACCCCTGCACTATAGCATGGCAACAGCCTTTAATGAAATATGTGATTCTTAAATTGTTGAAGGTTGATCATATTTGCCTCATTTAGTATAAAATCCAACAATGTCAGTTGTCCGTATCCAAAGATGATGCTACTGACTATCAGTTTGTATTCTGAGTTGTTTTCTTAGGGGCAGTATGGGCTTTAGTTGTAACACTCCTGTTAACTATTTGCATTTGTGTGACAGGGTGCTCTGTTTAGGGGCACAGTCTGTGACTATGGAACAAAACAACTGAAGTTGTATTTATTCGTATTTATTACAAGGGGATTGGTTCAGTGACTTGGCTTATATGACTCTCTAACCAGCTGCCTTGGTAGAGTACCACATTTATACAGGCACTTAAGAAGTATTTTTGATTGCTTATTACTGATTTTAGGATTGTGTAAACAAGTCATTTGAGACTTTGAGACTTCAGGTTTCTTTCATCAAGGAGAGTTTGACAGTTATCATGTCTTCCTTCTTTCTAGTTGATTCCAGGGATAAATTCCAAGAAGAGGCAAATGTGTTTTGACTGGGGACCTGGGGAGATGCTGGTGTGTGAAACTTTGTTCAAAAAAAAAGGTAATTCTTTCTTTTTCTACAGATTCCCCTGGGCAGCCTTTATTGGTGTATCTGTATTGTTAGGAATCTTGACAAGCTGGGGCGTGAGGAATTTGGACTCACTTCTGGCTGTTTTAAATTTCGGAAGCTTATATATAGTTCTGTAGACTTGGTCACGATTGAGAATCTCATGAAGCCTGAATAACATCTAGTTTAGAATAACTGTCAGTGATAGATCTTCCTGGTCTGAGGATGAGCATGGTTCCTGCCTGCTCTTTAATTCTCGTTCAACAGGAGCTTTTATTTTTTACTTTTTCTCTGCCCACTAAGACTATGACTGTAAGAGTGAAACTGTGTTTCACTCTCCTTAACAGCTGCTCTTGATAGAATGACACTTTCAAGATGCTTTGGCTAGTTCTTCTTTTCTATTTACAGGGTTAAATAGATTGAATAATGTTTTATTTTTATGAGATATCTAGGGCTAATTGCTGGCAGCATGGCCAGAGATGTCTTTATTAGGAAGAATGCATCCTTTTATTTTTGTTCTTATGAACACCATCAGCTGTTGAAGATGGGTCCAGTGTATTTTTTTCAGCAGTAGCATAATGAACTTTAAAAAAAGCTCTTGTGAATGTTACTGCACTGCTTGCTGCCCCTTCAACTGGGAAATCTTGCTACTTTTCAGAGAGATTTTCTTATTTTTGAGGGAACTTTATTAAAATACATAGTTTCTTCCTTTATTGCAAGAAGCGTATTAAGTCTAATGAAAGACTTATTTTGTGAGATTTAGGGTAAATTATCTGTTTTTCAGTTTAACTCTTTCTTGGCAGCTTTTTTTCTTAATTTCCTAGTTTAAAATATTTATTCCCTTTGTTATATCCCTAGCAGGAACTCTCTTGCAAAGCAGGTCTTCAGCCACCACATTAGTGGGGATCCGCTTAGGAGAGCCTTATAGAAAATATGTCCAGATGGCACTTTTATATGTTTAACAGGAAAACTTGTCAGCACTTCTAGTGTGTTAGGTGCTAGGTAGAAACACAAGAGTCTGTGCTCCATGGTTATTTTTGTTTTCTGTTACAGTTATTGAAATTCTAGTTCATGCAAACCACCGAACACCAATACAACCCGTTGTAGAAATTGTTCTTGTGTAAGAAAGTTATGTAGACGTGTGGATTCTATTTTAGAGATCATCATGAAACATTGGTTGCATTTGCTGATAAGACACTAAGTAGTCAACTTTTCTGTCATCTCTATGGAGGGTATGTGTACGTGCTGTTACAAGTATTACAAAAATTATCTATTTAGAGTACATTATATTATCTTGGCAACAGATTTACTTTTGTTAACTGTTTTGTACAAACTAACATTAAATGTAAAGCCTTTAATCACATACTAGCTTATTGAGGATTGAGAGAGATAGCACATTGAAAGTTGAGGGGTTGCGCTGTGCAGTAGTGGTAGATTACAGGTTTACCATGAATGATTTATATGTAGATCATTGATAAGTGTCTGTACTCTTCTGACTACTGTTTTGGGTTTCTTTCGTGGGACCAGCAGCAAATTAATAAAACTGTAATACTTAAATAGAGGCAGGGCAGTATAATGGATAGAAAACTGGCCTTGAAGCCAGGAAGAGCAGGGTGGGTTCAGGTTCTTCCTCTGATGCATATTGTCTGTGTGACCCTGGGCAAACCATTGAACTTCAGTGACCCAGACAGCTGTTAGACTCTAAGTTATAGAGGTGTAGGCATGCATTGGCTTTTGTTAAAACATTTCTCCTCCTTTCCCCCAATCTCTGATAATGAGGTGGCCCTTCTTTTGTCAAGGTCTTTCTTGTCGAGACTAAGGGAATGTCTTTCTACAGATGTTCCCTATACAATTGAAATCACGGGTTCAGTGTGCATCCCTATAGTTAGATATTAAATTTAATTATTTAGGTTTTAGGAGAGAGTATCTTTATTTTGTTCTATTTCAGAAAAAGAAGAGAAGGTGCTGGGCTGCCCTTTCA
The DNA here is from genome assembly GCA_028646595.1 of Phalanger gymnotis. Taxonomy (NCBI): domain Eukaryota; kingdom Metazoa; phylum Chordata; class Mammalia; order Diprotodontia; family Phalangeridae; genus Phalanger; species Phalanger gymnotis. The sequence goes on from CM053626.1 coordinate 177,602,238, forward strand.
TCTATATAGTCCAGAAAGATATAGATGTTTACTCTCGGATCCTACGGAAACTCTTCAATGAGTCCCACGGCATCTTCGTGGGGCTCCAGAGGATTGAGGAAGAATCAGCAGGAAAGTCCAGGAAAGCTCAGTAAGTAGCACCTCACATTATCTAACTATTCTTCTCAATATCCTCTGAAGTAGCTAGTGCCTATATAATACCCATTTTGCAGATGAAAAAACCTAGACTCAGGTTAAATGACTTCCCTGAGGTTATACAGCGTCAGAGTTGGGACTGAAAGGTATGCCATCTCACACTAACTCGAGTTCTCTTTCCATTATGCCACATTGACTCTCTGAAAAGCCAAAAGAAATAACTCCCAACCGATTTTGCAAGTTGAACTTGTTGTAATGGATAGTAAGATCTCACAAGCTCAAGTTTTCTTGGACTTTGAGAAATGTACATTATCTAAAAAAAAAGAGACTATCTTAGTAGGATGCCCCCAATTACTTGTGCATTACCTCTGGCCATCTTTTTCTAAGGGTTAATTACTTAGTTGGGGCTGTGTTGGGAGAATGGAAATTTAGTCACAAAAGAGATCAGTTCTTTAAAGTGTGTTTTTTGGCTATAACTCTCTCTTAAGAAGAGAACAGAAAACTAGGATGCAGCCATTGGCCTTATATTGTGTTGAGGTTAGTTACCACATGATGCCAGTAATGAGGGTGATTCCCTGTTAGGCCTTTTAGGTACTTTTACATAGAAAAATGGCTAGAGATATACCCTGGCCAGCCTTCTTATAAATAGTCACCATTGGTCTCAGGGGTCTCAACAAGATGGATCAATGGAAGCCATCACCACAACTGGGAAATAACTTAAAATTCATATCCTATTACGTGTGCTGCTGTCGTATCACTTGTACAACGTATCCTGTGGACTTTGAATCAAATTTCCCTGATTCTTTTTTGGAGGTTGAGAGGAGACGTGGGGTAAAGGAAGAGGGAAATAACAAGGAATTGGATTTTGCTGTGTTTTTTTTTTTAAACATTCATGTCATTTAAAAAATGTTTTGACCTGGCAGACACTCCCAAACAAGTCTCTCACAGAATATATTTTTTAAAAACAGTTAAACAAAATTCCCTATATTTATAATTGAAACTGATAATATGTGTCGCTTTACATTTGTAGTTTACTATTTAGTAACAGAAATTTGGTAACAACATTGTTTATTTTATTTGACCTGACTAACCTTTTAATTTTTTTTTCATTTACATTGTTATACCTGCATTTATTCTTTGGGCTCTGCTTTCTTCATACACACTTTACACAAATCTCTGCTGAGTGTTATTTTTTAAAAAATTTTCCTGATTGTATGTGAAAACAGTTTTTACATTTGTTTTTTAAAATTTTGAGTTCCAGATTCTTTCCCTCTCCCTTTCCTCATCCCTCTGTGAGACAGTAAGCAATTTGATATAGGTTATACATGTGCAGTCCTGCAAAACATTTCCATATTAGTCATTTTGTGAAAGAAAATACAGACCAAAATAACCGTGATAAAAATAAAGAAAGTAAAAAATAGTATGCTTTGATCTCATTAGACTCCATCAGTTCTTTCTCTAGAGGGGTTAAGTATTCCGAGGTTTTTCTGAGAGCATCCTGCTCATCATTTCTTATAGCACTGTTGTATTCCATTACAATCATACACCACATCTTTTTCAGCCATGCCCCAATTGATGGGCATCTCCTCAATTTCCAACTGAATGCTTTTTTTAAAAAGGCATTTTTATTCTTTACAGATTGGTTCGAGTGAGTAAAAACTATCGGTCAGTTATAAGGGCCTGTATGGAAGAAATGCATCAAGTAGCAAGTAAGTTACTTTGTGATGGAATTTGAAATATTTTTAGACCAATATGAAATTACTTTTGTTATGGCATCTCTCTTTTTCTCCTCAAGCCTCTGATAATGAGGACAACCCTTCTATTATATGTGCCCTTGATTTCATTACCATCCTTTTCCACCAACTTGCCCCCTTATAATCATCCTTTCTTTCTCTCTAATTTCAAACTCTCCTTACCCACTGGTTCCTCCTCTACTGCCTTCACATGTACCCAAGTCACCCCATCTTTGAAAAAGCCTCACTAGATCCTTCCATCGTCTCTAGCTATCTTTCCTTCATTTCTCAGCAAAACTTACAGAAATAGCTGTTTGCACTCCTTGCCTCCACTTCCTCTCACTACAACCCTTTGTATCTGGCTTCATTCAAATGAAACATCTCTTTCTAGTTACCAGCAATCTCTTAATTGCCAAATCTGATGGTTCATTCCTCAGTCTTCACCTTCTTTGGCCTCTCTGCTGCATTTGATACCGTTGACAACCTCCTCCTAGTGGGTGTGTGTTCCTCTTTGCTCACTACTTCATTTTGGTTTTTCTCCTACTTGTTTGAGCTCTCCTTAATCTCCTTGTCTGGCTCATCATCTATATTGTGCATGCTACAACTGGGTATTCCCCGAGTCTCTGTCCTAGGCATTTTTCTGTCCCTACAGACTCTCAGTGACCTCTTTACTTCCCATGAGTTTAGCTATCATTGCTTAGATCTGGAAATTCAGTCTCAGTGTTTTCCCTGAGCTTCAGTCCCATGTCACCAATTGCCTACTGGATATTTCAGACTGAATGTGCCAGGGACATTTCAAACTTAACATCTAAAACAACCCATTATCTTTTTCTTCAAACTCGGACTTCCTTTTTCTGTTAGAAGCACCACTATTTTTAGAGTCTTCAAGTTTGCAACTTCAGTTTATCCTCAGTTCCTCATTTTCCCTCATTCCACATATCCATAGTCAGTTTCCAGATCTTATCATTTCTCCCTCCATAATATCTTTGCACTTGACCCCTTCTCTACTCACAGGAACATTTCTTTCTTTTTTTCTCGCTCTCTCTCTCTCTCTCTCTCTCTCTCTCTCTCTCTCTCTCTCCCTCTCCCCCCCCCCCTCCCTCTCTCTCTCTCCTTCCCTCCCCCCCCTTTCTCTTTCTCTCTCTTGTCAGGACAGTTGGGGTTGAGTGACTTGTCCTGGGTACACCTAGTACGTGTCTGAGACCTGATTTAAACTCAGGATCTACTGACTCTAAGGATGGTACTGTAACCACTGAGCAAACTAACCGTTCCATTTTATACTCTTATCTTTGGCAGTCATGGACTACTACCTCCTCTTCCACGCATACATGTTCTTGGTGATGTCTTTTATGTCAGTTCTTGCATGCTAGTCACTTATTGGTGCTATGATAAAACTTACTTAACTCCCTTTCTCCCTCGTTATGTTTTTTTAATCACATTTTATTTTATTTTTACAAAAACTTGTCTTTTCTTCCTCCCATCTTCCCTCTTCCTCCCATTGAGAAAGCAAAAAACCAAAACAAAACCCTGTAACAAGCATATATAATCAAGCAGAACAAATTGCTGCAAATTTGACCATGTGAAGTTTTTTTTAAAAGTCCCAATCTGCATTCTGAATCCATCAACTCTCTATCAGAAGTTTGAATAGCATTCTGAATCCATCAACTCTCTGTCAGAAGTTTTGAATAGTTTTGTCATAAGTCCTCTAGAGTTGATGGTTAGTCATTGTGCTGATCTTAAGTTTTTCAAAGTTGTTTTTCTTTACAAAATTGTTATTGTATATTGTATAAATTAGGCTTCTGGTTCTGCTCACCTAAGTCTCCAGCAGTTCATACAAAACAATTCAGGTTTCTCTGAAACCATGCCCTTCATCATTTTTTATAATACAACAGTATTCTGTCACATTGATACACCATACTTTGTCCAGCCATTCCCCAATTTAATGGACATGCCCTCAGTTTTCAGTTCTTTACCGTTACAAAAAAGGCCACAATAAATTTTTTTGTACACATGGGTCCTTTTCTTCTTTCTTTGATCTCTTTAGGAAATAGACCTAGTAGTAGTATTGCTAGGCTAGCTTTGCCTTTTGAGTCACCTGAAATTTTTATTCTTCTGAGATAAGGATGTAAAAACAAATAAAATAATCAAAAAAAGAAATTGTAGATTCTACTAATAGCAAGGTCAGAGAGAAATCTTATAACAAGTTTCAGGAGAAAATAGTAAAATTGTGCTCATTGAAAATATTTTTGTTTGTTTTTGTCAGTTGCTGCTCAAGATCCAGTCTGTGGTCATCAGTATAGTAGTCAGGTACAGTTGCAATCTATTATATCTATACCAATAACTTTTTTTAAATAATATTTTATTTTTTTCCACAATTACATGTTAAAACAATATTTTACATTTTTTTAAGTTTTGAGCTCCAAATTCTATCCCTCCTTTCCCTTCCTCTTCCCTGAGATGGCAAGCCATCTGATATGGATTATACATATGTAATCATGTAAAACATTTCCATATTAGTCATTTTGTACAAGAAGGGAAGGAAGGAAGATAGTATGCTTTAGTCTGTATTCAGACAATATCAGTTCTTTCTCTGGAGGCGGATAGCATGTTCCATCATGAGACCTTTGGGATTGTTTTGAACCACTGTATTGCTAAGAATACCTAAGTCATTCACGGCTCTTCATCTTATAATATTGCTGTTACTGTGTACAGTGTTCTCCTGGTTCTGCTCATTTCATGTAAGTCTTTCCAGGTTTTTCTGAAATCCTGCTTGTCATTTCTTACAACACAATAGTATTCCATCATAATCATATACCACAACTTGTTAAGCCATTCTCTAATTGATGGGCATCCTCTCAATTTCCAGTTCTTAGCCACCGCAGAAAGAGCTGCTATAAATATTTTTGTACAAATAGTTCCACCCCCCCACCCCCGACTTTTGTAAAAATCTCTTTGGGATGCAGACCTAGCAATAACACTGCTGGGTATGCAGTTTTTTAGTCCTTTGGGCAAAGTTCCATATTGCTCTCCAGAATGACTGGGTCACTTCACAGCCCCAGCAACAGTGCATTAGTGCCCCAGTTTTCCCACATCCCCTCCAACATTTATCATTTTCCTTTTTTGCCATATTAGCCAAACCGATAGGTCAAGGATATCAGTTATCAAGAAAAAATGTAAAGGAAGGTGTTCTAACTTCATTAGATCTCAAACTGTATTATATAGCAGTAATTATTAAAGCAGTCTGGTCCTGGATAAGAAATAGAGTGATGAATCAGTGGAATGGATTAGGTACACAGTACATTAAAGTAAATGACCATAGTAATCTAGTGTTTGATAAATCCAAAGATCCAAGATTTTGGGGCAAAAACTCATTATTTGACAAAAACTGATGGGAAAACAGGAAAACAGTATGACAGAAACTAAGAATAGATCAACATCTCAATCCATATATTGAGATAAGGTCAGAATGGGTACGTGATTTACACATAAAGTGTGATACTATGAGCCAATTAGGAGAGCATTTTCAAACGAAAATCAATGCTGTCTATAATCACTTGGGACAAAGCTACCCCATCACTAATGGTCATAGCTGTTGGCTGGCCATTCTTCCTAACTCTATTGTAAGATCCTTGAGAGCAGAGATTGTCTTATACTTGCTTCCCTGTTTCAGAAAAAGATTTTGCACATAATAAGACTCAAGAAATATTTTTGATTGATTCTTAATCATCCAGTGGAAACATTCATCCTAAATTTGCCAGATGGATGTAGCTGCTACCCGGGATAGAGTTGGATTCTTAGATCGCAGCCATATAGTTAGTATGGTGTTAGCATTTTCACCCATTTTTAGATATTATTTTAATAAAATGTCTGTGTCTGAAGCTGGGAACTGAAATACAAGTATTCTGCTTTCCCCTTTCTCTAATGATTAGAGAGCTTACCCTCTCTGGAACAAGAAGATTAATTTGCAGCTTATTTTATCTTAATAGTGACCTTGTTATTTTCTGTCCTGCGTGCCATGCCAAACTCAGCAGAGCATTTATTTTCTCATGCAAAAGCTGTGATGCCAGTTGGTTTTCTGCCTGCTTTGTAGTTCGATCCCGTTATCACCACAGAGTGGTTCTTCTCGATTGAAGTCTGTTCTTGATTTTTCCCTTAGGTTTCTATTCTTTCTGCAATGGAACTGATTTGGAACCTTTGTGAAATCCTCTTTATTGAAGTAGCCCCAGGTGAGAACAGTTTGATGTTTACATGGTCTTCAAAGTATTTAAAGGTCATTGCTCTTCCCCTGCCTTTACTTTCTTGTTGTTTCTATCTGTTTTGTAGGATTTCTTGCCTAAATTACTGTTCTCATCTTTCATCCTTTTCAAGGATGTTTAAAGGCAGGGACTTTCACTTTGTCCCTAGTGCCTTGTACAGTGTCTTTCACATAACGTACATTGTTGATTTTGTGGGTGAATTTCATCAGCCTCACCATCAGAAGCACTTAAATACCCAAAGGTGTGTGATATTTTGCATAGTGTTGAATGAAAAGAGTAGTAATGGCACCGTTAAGACATTCCAGATTAAATCGGGTAGATTTAAATTCGGGTAGATTCTCTCTTTACTCAGTTGAAAGCGTGTCCTTCTTTCTCATATTTTTTATAGAATGTTTTCCATTGCCTTCATATGTATCTGTGTCCATGTCTTGTCCTTCTTGTTCAAGTGTAGGCTGGTAGGTAGGGGACAGTTGTAAATTTTCATCTTGCATCCCTCATTCCTAGTATCATGCTTGGCACACAAAAAGCACTTAATAATGTATGTTGAGTTGAATTCAGGTTGAAATCCAGAGAATTTTGAAGATTTTCTTACAATTAAGTGGAAAGAAGGGAGATTAACTCTGGGAATTCGATCCTTGGAATCATTGTTGCTTGTTGTGACAAATTGTTAAGGGCACTAAATTGTGTTACTTAAGGTGAGGATTACTATGAAGCTGCAAAGGGCTAATTGATATTTCATTTTGTGGCTGGGGCATTAGTTATAGTGGCCCACATCTATATACTGCTGGCCATGGCAATTAATTTGATAGCAAGAGTCAGGAAATAGGGACTGTGGATATATAGGTGCCAGTTTCAGTTCTGCCTCTGGCACAGTACATTTTTAGGGAGCTACTTATAATAACCAAGGATATGCAATTAATATTAATTGATAATTCCTCATAACCAGCCTCTGTGCCTTAGCTTATGCATCCCTAATGTGGGAACATGAAAGTTACTACAGAGGAAACTTGAGGATTAATATGTGACTTGTCTTTGCTCCCAGCTGGCCCTCTACTCCTTCACCTCCTTGACTGGGTTCGACTGCACGTGTGCGAAATGGACAGTTTGTCTGCAGATGTTCTTGGTAGTGAAAATCCAAACAAACATGAGAACTTCTGGGATTTGGTGAGAACCAAATACAAGCGGGGCCTCTCTTCAAAACGTTGGCACCAGGTGCTCTCGGGTGGGTCTGCAAGCCAAATGCCATTTCCTGTAGGTAGTTAAGATGACCAGTTGAAGTCATTACTGTAGAAATATTTTTCATCCTTTCTCTCTGTCCCAGGGAAAATAACAGTAACTCACATTTAGAAAGCACTTTAAGGTTATAAAAGGATTTCCTTACAGCATCTCTGAGAGGTAGTTTGAATGTTATCATTTTTCTTTTCCCCCTCTCATTGCCTGCCTAGATTTTGTGGGGTGGGAAAGACAGAATAGTACAGAAAAACCCACCATAGGTGACAGACACCCTTCTTCCTTACCCTCCCTTCAAACTGCTCCACTGAACTAGAGCTGCCCAAAATGCATCCAGCCAGTGGGAAAACCAGCCACCATAGGGAGTGCCTCAGCCCTTTTCTTCCCTTCATAGCCCTCCGCTTCTCAGGACCTATCAGGGTCACTAGGCAGCAGGAAGACCGCCACCACTGGAGACATGTTTTCCCCTTGTCTTCCTTTTGTCCCCTCCCTTGACTTCAGATAAGTTCTGACTGGCTGCAGTAGGGAAAATCCTTCCCCCTTGCCTTCTTTTCTCCCTGTCCCTGGCTCCCAGCTACCCCTCCAGGTTACTTGATGGCTCATATCACTCAGATCAGATGAGAGTCACCAACTATTCTTATAGTTGACATGAAAAACTCACCAGGCCTTCTATCGGCCATACCATTTCTTTTCTGATATCTTGCAGGCTTTCGTATGTCTTGTCTCTGTGCCCTTCAGACCCCCTGATCCTGTCATCTGACCTCCTTATGTAATTTCAGGACCCCCTGGGCCTTGTCATTTGTTAGCTGCTTCACTCTTGGGAACTTTTTTATGTTTTGTGTTCCCCAGTTAAGAGTGTGAGCTCCTTAAGGGCAGGGAGTTGGCACATAGTATTTAATATCTTTGAATACCAATACTTCTTCATTCATTTTACAGATGAGGATTTCCCATGATCATGTAACTAGGAAATATTAGAGGCATAATGGGAGCCTAAATCCAATATTCTGTCCACTATCCCATGCTGTCTTTGGAGAGAGCACATTTTTGATGTATAGTCAGTGAAGATGAGCTGAAAGGAATTTGTAGTTAAATTTAGAATGTCGTTGCAAAGAAGCTCCCTACCTCTAAGACCAGTTCCAAATCTTATGAAGTACTGCTGCCTAAAGCCTAATTAGGTGGTGGCAGGGAAGTTCTCTGACCACAGTGGATAATGCAGGCCTTTTCTGGTGGTCGCCAGGGGAGTTGTGAAGACCATTGCTAAGGTGTGATTCTGGATATGGAATTAGAGGATCCAGGTCTAAATCCCAGTTCTGTTAATAGCTTTATGACATTGGGCAAACCACTTAAAAGCCCTTTGAGCCTTAGTTTCCTCACCTATAAGTGGAGAGAAATTGGATAAGACACGATCTCTAAAGGAATCCTATGAGCCTATGCTTATTCCTGAACCTCTCTTAGTTCAGAAAAATCTTGCCAGGGATGAAACCCATTTGGGACAATAGGTGAGCTTTGGTCTGCTTTCTTTTGGTTACCAAAAGATAATTAAGAATTGATTCTTTTTTAAAAACTGCAATTTGGCAAAGGGGTTAGTATCTGCCCACAGGACCTAGGGGTGGTTCCTGATCCTTTGTTGGTGTAAAGAGATTCCTCTGAGGTAAGGGAAAAGTCTCTGTTGGATTATAGAAGTAGATCCTTTGGATTCCTGGAGCTAAAAAATTTGTTTAGGGAGATAGCATCCTCAACTCGGAACTAGCAGTGGGAACTCTGGCCCCGCTGGCTTTTCTTTAGATAGATGGGTTTGGGGTCTTTTGCAGGCAACTCTCTTCGTGCTGCAGGGCCGCCTGGATGAGGCGCGGCAAATGCTGTCCAAAGAAGCTGATGCAAACCCTGCTTCAGCCAGCATGTGCAGAGTCTTGGGGGACCTGATGAGGACAATGCCTATTCTCAGCGTATGTAGGAATAGCCTCATTACTGTGCAACATGTCCATATCAAGGAACCAACCAAATGGGGCTGTGGGAAAATTACTTTTTAAAAAGTTGTATTAATGCTTTTTCACGTTATTTTCATTTCCCAGTGATGCTCCTTCCCCCTCCTGTACAGTAGAACCCTCCCTCACTAGAAAAGCAAATCACTACATTGGCTCTGTATCTGATAACTTTACCCATAATCTGCCTAGAAGTGGAAGGAGACCTATGAAGTCTTGACTGGTCTGTGTTGTGATCAGAATCCTGAAACTTTTCAGGGTTGTTTTCCTTTACATTGTGGTCATTGTGTAAATGGTTCACCTGGTTTTGCTCACAGTTCATAGAAACCCAAATTTTTCTGATTTCTTCATATTTGTTGTTTCTTTCAACGATGGTATTCCATCATGTACATGCACCAGTTTTCCCCAGTCTATAGCCATCTATTTTGTTTCCAGTTCTTTACTACTACAAAAAGTGCTACTATAAATATTTTTGTACATAAAAGATCTTTATCTTTTTTTTTTAATCTATTTTGGATAGATGCCTAATAGTGTTATTGCTGGTCCAAAGTGGGGAGGAAGGGGACTTTTCATAGTGAACCCTCTCCCTCTGTAGCCTGGCAACACACAGACGTTGACAGAACTGGAGCTGAAATGGCAGCACTGGCATGAGGAATGCGAGCGACACCTTCAGGATGGCACCTTTGCTTCTAACCCCCACTTGGAGTCCCTCTGTAAGGTGTGTGAGCAGTGAGGCTGGGGAGACTGTCAGGGGACTTGTGGCCCAGGGGTTCTTCCCCTTCTTTAGGGGTCTGGGGAAGTCTGTGGACACATCCTGAAAATAATGTTCCTAAAAGCATAAAATAAATATATAGGACAACAGAGGAAAATAGTAATACTAAAAAACAACTAAATGTCTTTAAAAACAACTTCACAGTCCTCTGGTTAAGAACCTCTGCTCTGCCTGGTTAGGCCGCCCAGCAGTAAAAGTTGAGCCCTGTCCTGTCAGAGGAGGAGCCATCCCAAGGGAGATGTGTATGTCCCTTTGTCCTGGGGGTGAGAACTTGTGCTAAGGGGAATGGACTGTGCTGCATTCCCCCCTCCCTGAGCTGACAGAAGCCTCTTCCCTTAGATCATGCTGGGAGATGACAGTGCTTTACTGGAGCATAGAGGACTTCTCAGTAACTGGTATCATTTTCTGGTGTCTCGGCTCCTCTACTCCCACCCCACAGTGAAACCCATTGAACTACACTTCTATGCCCAGGTAAGTCTGAGGTCACCACCTTGGTGGTCGGAGGCTCCTGTGCTCTGGAAAAAAAAGTCAGTTATTACTTCCCCTCTTCCCTTATCAGATCTCACCTTGTAACAAAGAACAAAAAAAGCATCTGATACAGAAAGCTTGTGTTAACGTTCTCTGTGATATTCTATTCCAATAGATGCCCAGGATCCACTGTGAAAGAGGGGATGTGTTTCATTATACCTTCTGTTACTCAAGAATTCAGCTTCATTTCAGCGATCTTTTCTTTTAATTAATGTCTGCTTATTTCATTCATTATATTCATTCATTTCATTCATCAGTTCACACAAATCACATTGATCATTTCTTAAAATAGGACAAATGATAGCCCATCGGATGGTGGTTTGTCGTTTTTTTTTCCAACTCTCCCCTCATCATTGGGCACCGACTTGGTTTCCAGTTCTTTCCTATCATAGAGAGCGCTCTTAGGGATATTTTGGTATCCATTGGGCCTTCACTGGGGTATATGCCTAGGGGAGAGATTAGTAGGTATGGGCCGTTTAGTCACTTCTCCTGTGTAATTCCCACTTGAATTCCAGAAGGTGAGATCACGTCACAGCTCTATCAACAGCACATTATTGGGGTAGTTGGATGGCACAGTGGATAGAGCACCGGCGTGGAGTTAGGAGGACCTGCATTCAAATGCAGCCCCAGACACTCGCTAGCTCTGTGGTCCTGGGCAAATCACTTCACCCCATTGCCCCAAAACAAAAGTGCGCTGCCACGCCTGTCTTCAGGCATTGATTGTTGTTCCTGGCTTTTATTTCTACCGACCTCAAGCATTAGTTTATGTTCTTCTCACTGTTAGTGATTTAGAGCATTCTTTTGGTGGTGTTTAGTTTGCAAAACTTATTTTGAAGTATGTTAATATCCTTTGATCACTCGTATATTGAGGGATGGTTCTTGGTGTTATGTCAGTTCCCAGCGTATCTTGGGTATCAGACTTTTATTGGTGATGTTCCCTCTTTGTTGATTTTATTAGAATAAAAGCTTTTAAATTTTGTATAAAGAAAATTTACCATTTTATCCTTATAAAATTTTCTCTATTCCTTGTTTTATTAAGAATCATTCCCTATCCATAGTTGAAAAAGGTACCTGATCTTGTTCTCTTGTAATTTTTTTATGAGTGACCTTTTAGATTCAGGTCATACCATAAATGTTGGCCTAATCCTAATTTCTGATAAACTTCCTTCCAGTTTTCCCAGCAGTTCTTTTCAAAAAAGGAATAGATTCCAAGGTGGTCTAACTAGGTCCTCTTTGGGTAGATCCCATCACCTTTCCCTGGGGTTCCCAACTTTGCACCTTCATTTTGCCTTTCCCCAAGAACCTTTATCCACTCTTGTAATTGAGTTCATATCTTGCCACAGTCCAGCCTAGATCTCTTTCTCGGAGGAGATAGTAGTCCAGAACCCCTGGACAACATTTTGATGGCAGCCTTTGAATTTGACATTCATCAAGTCATCAAGGAGTGCAGGTAGGAACCTCTCTGGTCTTCTCTGTGTACCTCACCCCTTGCCAGTGTCTCTCCCTCTTAAGTAAGTTATGCCACTGTCTAGCTGCAAGTGATGATCACTTTTCCTTGAAAAGGGGGCAGTCTTCCTGAAAGGCAGAAATAAATGGAGCTACTGTAGGTCCCTAGCTGTTCACATTATATCCAAGAGAGTAGGAAATACCTCATAAGAAAAAGCTGCCCATGTTGAGATTGTTTTCAGATCTTTTCTAAACCCATCTTTGCATTGACATCTGCCTCTACAGCATTGCCCTGAGCAATTGGTGGTTTGTTGCTCACTTGACAGACTTACTTGATCACTGCAAGCTTCTCCATTCTCACAACCTCTAGTAAGTATGGCAGATGGTGGTGGCAGGGAGTGGGTAACTTGTATGATGCTCCCTAGAGAAGGGGTGAATTGAATAAGCAAGATAGAAGTGCAGAGTCTGACTGAGAGTTAGAACCTAAACAGAAGAAAGGTGTTGGTTGCTAATAATCTCATGGTAAATTTTATTTCAGTTTTGGTTCCAATATGCGAGAATTCCTTCTGCTCGAATATGCATCAGGACTGTTTGCTCATCATAGGTAGGAATACTTGGGAAGGCTTGGGAGTTTTCTGGCAAAATTGGGAGAGGGGTGGATTGGACATGCAACCAGCTACCTACTAGCAACAGAGGCATAGGACATTTATCTCAGTTGCTAGTGCCTAGTTTGCCCATAATAGCAGTTGGACCCACCCTGGGTTGCCCTATACCCTTCTTCTTTTGGGGATTTTGTTTTCAGCCTGTGGCAGCTAGGCGTGGATTACTTTGACCATTGTCCAGAGCTGGGCAGGGTTTACCTGGAGCTACATATTGAGCGGATTCCCCTAAACACAGAGCAGAAGGCACTCAAAGTACTTCGGATCTGTGAGAGGAGGCAAATGACTGAACAAGGTAAGGTGGGCCCTATTCTTGACTGTATGTATTCTGTGATGAAGTCAGTGAGCCATCGTACTTGTCACTACTACTGTATGCCAAAATCAGGGTGAGTATTAGGTAGTTGGAGGAGGTCTCTTCACTGTCAGTCTATACCAGCTAGATAACGAAAAAATATGGGGAGTGCAGAAGAGTTAGTTATCTACTACAAATGCTGACATGCTTATGAGCTAGAATGAATCAGGGAACAGGCTTACTAGAAAACACTGTACCTCTATTTAAACAGTCCTTATTTTCATGGGAATTGTATCTAGTAGCCCCAGATGTAGCCTCTGTACCATGACCTAACAGATAAGAGTGCTGGCATACAAGTCGCAAAGATTTAGGGTCCAGTTCCATTTCTAACCCTAGCTGTGGGTCCTGGTCTGGTTCTTTAACTGCTGTAGGCCTCACTTCCCTTGAGGAAGCAGTGTGCTGTATTTTGGGTTAAAATTCTGCCTTTGCCATTTACTATCTCTCTGACCTTGGGCAAGTCACCTAACATTTCCTCATCTATAAAATGAGATAGACTGTTTGATTGTATAGTTCTTTCCAGCTCTATCTCCAAACAAGATTGTAAAAATGTCCTCCTTCCTCTGTCTTTCAAGCCCCTTTTTTCTCCCTCTAAAGGATTTAATCTAAACTTAGATGTTGAATGATAAAACCTTAAGGTACTACTATCATTTCCTTTATTAAAAGGAGAGGCAAGACTAAATAGTGCTCAAGACCTAAAGGACTGAAATCTGTTAGGTGTGATTTGAGGCACCATTCCAGGAGAGGGAGACATTTTGGGGCCTATGGGGTCCTGCTGTTGCTCCTTGAAATGCAACATTTGGCAGCCACTTCCTAAGGACAATTCGGTGATATTGGATACTTGTGGGCAGGGCAGTGAGGTGACTGTGGCACTGAAGATTTCCAATCCTGTCTTTGAAGTTCTATACTTAGCTGGAATGAACATGTGGAGTATAGTGGGAGGGTAAGTCATGCAGGAGTAGGATAGGAAGTGCCCTGGTAGGTGTGGAGAGGGCCATCTAGAATCTCCTTTTATCTTCTTCCTTTTGAAAAGTTCGAAGCATCTGTAAGATCCTTGCCATGAAAGCTGTCTGCAATAACCGCCTGGGCTCTGCCTTGTCCTGGAGCATCCGAGCCAAAGATGCAGCTTTTGCCACCCTTGTCTCAGATAGGTGGGTTTGGGCAAGGTTTTTGTGCTCATTCTTATGAAGTCGGCTGGAGGGAGGTTTTACCAACTTTTCTTAGGTCTTAATAGAATGGGAAAGTACCTGCTGCCCTTGACTTCACCCAGGGTATTTCTCTGTAGGTTCTTAAAAGATTACTGTGAACGGGGCAGTTTCTCAGACTTGGATCTCATCGACAACCTGGGCCCAGCTATGATGCTTAGTGATCGTCTGACTTTCCTAGGTATCTGCTTCTCAGGGGTTGCTCATCATACCCAGAAGAGGGTACAGATCATGTCTCCATCAATGTCTGCCTGGGCCTGGGAGACCAGGGCCATCCTCTACCGCAGTAAAACATGTTAAGATCTTGGCGCTACCTCACTGCTTCACGTAGTGGCCATTTGGGGTGGGGGTAGGGAAAGGACAGGGAGTAGATGAGGCTGAGGATGTACTTTTATGTTAATAGAACCAGTGGTTTTCCTGAATTCAAGGCCCTGTTGTTATTTGTCATCAATCTGAGTTTGTCTCTCTTGAATCAATAGGAAAGTACCGTGAGTTTCACCGGCTGTATGGAGAAAAGCACTTTGCTGATGCTGCTTCACTGTTGCTGTCACTGATGACGTCTCAAATTGCTCCTCGATCCTTCTGGATGACACTACTGACTGATGCCCTTCCTCTACTAGAACAGAAACAGGTGTCAACCTACAATAGTCTTTCTCCCTCTGTGGATTTTGGCACTTACAAATTGATACCACACAATCCAATAATTGTAATTTGTCAGGTTATACTCTTTTTAAAAAATCTCTACCTTCTTCCAGGACTTAACCATAACTAGTTACAGACTAGGTTGTTTACTATTTTTTAAACTGGTTTGACTAGCGAGGGCATCTATGGAGCTGAAACCCTGCCTTTGAATTATTAACAGAGCTCCAAGGGTGGGGGCCTGGGGGAGTGTGAATTTAGGAGCTGTGAGCTTCTACCTACCTCCCATATTCTGCTAATCATACCTATTTACTTTTGAGAATCATAGCCTTGGCTTATGCTAGAGCTTTATGCCTAGTCCTTGGTCAAGGAATATAATCCACTTCCTCCCCCCAACTCTCAATCCTTCCTTAGGTCATCTTTTCTGCTGAGCAAACCTATGAGTTGATGCAGTGCCTAGAGGACCTGACGATAGGAAGACCAGAGCCCAGAGATCTTGAGGGCCTGAGACCCCAGGTACTTGGGTCCCAGTCAAAGTGGGAGGCTTGCACATTGGGTGAGGCAGGGGCTATGCCTAACACACTATGCTTCTAGGAGGATGACATCGAGACGACCAAAGTGGAAATGCTGAGGCTTGCTCTTGCACGAAACCTTGCACGGGCGATTGTGAAAGAGGGAACCTTGGAAGGCTCGTGAAATGGCCAGAGAAGCTGCCAGGACTTTGTAGGGCAGTGTATTTTTTTCTAAAAATAAATGCTTTCTTTTACAAATAAAACGACATTTCTGTATTCAATCAGGAAAGATGGTGTGAGCTAGGAAAGTGAGAAGATGCAATTTGATTTTCAGGTGTCCTGGCATAATTTTGGCCTCAAGCTCCACTTTTGACACCAACATCATAGCTGTATCTAGCCAGGAACACTTATTTTCTCCTGTACATACATACTGAGTTTATACCTTAAAGCTTCCAAGAGGAGTCAAACCCTACAGAAAATGTTTATTTGACATGCAGCAAAACCAGTGCATTTCGAGACAGTATGTATAGTTCGGCTGCAACCTCAACATACAAACAAGTTACATTCATTAGGTTCAGTGCCTGAAGCTTCTACATCGCCACACAGACTGTCTTCACAGGGCACCACGGCCATCAAGAAAGCTTGTGTTCCTTAGCTGTAGTTTAATGATTCACGTATATATCTGAAGCAGGGAAACCTGCTTTGTAAATGGGCATATAGGAGCTACATTGAGCTTTAATTTTGGTTGGGAAAGAACAGAAGGGATGTAGTTGGCTACCCTCTGGGGTAGATGGACCATCTGGTTTCTTTCTTCCCACCTTTGCAGAAAGGTAGCTATAAAGCCCTTTTACAGGCAGGGCCAGGCTGGTAGGTGAAGTTGGCTCTTATGAACCACTCCTTTCATCAGTTTCTTCCTCCAGACCTACTGTCTTGCTGATAGTGCCAACAGACACTCCAAGGAGGGAGGAGAGGCCAGGCAGCCACTTGCAGCTTTGAACATGGACAAAGCCTAGTGCAATTTGCTTATGTTATTACTAATTCTATATATCCAAGTGTGCTACAGAGTGTTCATAGAAGCATTCTTCAAGAAGCCTGAGCGGCAGGATAGGGAGGCAGTTCTTTATTCTGCACTAAGCAGGGAGAAGAGGTATCATTTCTATACCAGTTCACTGGCCCAAGCTTTGAACTAGCACATGTTCCCCTACCCCCTGCACTGGGGGAACACTGGCTGCCTTATCTTTCATTATACTATCTAGTTAGTTCTCTTGTTGTACTTGTAGTACATAGCCAGAAAACACCTGAACTATATGAAGAAAGACAGTTCATCACCTTTGTTAACATTTCCCATCCGCTTCCAGCCTATAATACTGAGAGAGGAAGCAGTTGTGGGGTTTTGACCCAAATACCTCCTGTGCCAAGAGTCTTTGGTGGTGGTAACAAACCAGGTGTTAATTAGGGACAGGAGATCTGGGACAATCTACAGGCAGAACTCCCCTCATCACTGTAGTGAAGGAACTGATCCAGGCCAGATATTGCTTAGGAGAAGAGAGAAACATCCACCTTGATAGTTGGCTGTGCCTTGTCCCTCAGCTGTATCATAATCCAAGTTATTAAAGTAGAAGGGGGGAAAAAGTGTGTGTGTGTGTGGGGGGGGTTCTGTTCAAGACCAAGAAGTGGCCAGCTTAGCACTGCCCAATTTCCATGTTCCAAAGTAAAACTCTAAGCTCTGTTGTCAGGCCACAGAAACAAAGCAGGACTGCACCAGGGTGCACACGTGGTCCTCTTCCTTTCTGGTGCAGCTGGCAGCAACCCTTGTCCCCCTTGGCAGAGATCACAGCTCTCCTGATAGGTCATAGGTTCCCCCACTGGTCCACTGGGGGAAACTGGTCCACTTCACCCACCTCTGTGCTGAGCTGATCCCCAAGGGCAAAGGTCAGCTTGTAACGCAGCCTTACCTTCTCCTAGAAGAGGAACAGAATAAGTGAGTAACAGCATGCAAAACTCGTTCTCAGGCATTGCTATCTTAATATCATACTAGGAATATCTGGTGTCCTTTTTCTTATTGGAGGCAGTTAGGAGGGGCCTTAAGCAGTCAAACATGGCTCTCATTGCCTCGGCACTTTAGGTATGGCTCTTAAACTGGAGCATAGGATTGTCATATTCTGTATATTAAGCGTTCTTAACTTGGGTTAAGGTTAACTTTCTTGATAAGTACATTTGAATAGAACTGGTGTCCTTTTTAATCCTACTTTATGTATTTAAAAACATTCTGAGGAACAAAATGATGACAAACATGTTCTAGGCAGATCTTCTGGTTTTGCTCAACTCACCTTCAATGGGTTGGCCAGCAACATAACCTGGGTTATGGCTGCAGGTGGCTGGATAGGGTTGAATGGAGATAGTTCTATCCCTGAGGGAGGCTGCAGCTTCACCTTCATGGACTAAAAAGTAGAAGAAAACCACAGACAGTGGGAGAGCTAGCCAGAGTGGGGGGGGGGGGTGCCGTGGGTGACACACCAGTCACACAAAGAGGAAAGGAATCCAACTACATGGTATTTATGTGGAGGGAAGTTAAAACTCGAAGCATCGAAGAGAAGCAAATTCCATCTCCCAGATGATGGGCCAAGAAATAGTCCTTCTTCGGGAGGGGAAGGGGAAGAGGCAGCCCAGGGCTGGCAGCAAATGCCAAAGTACCTTGGGCACTGCTGCTTGAAGCACAATGCTCTTGACAGGCAGTGGAGCTGTGTTCAGCATGGACACCACGACCACCAGCACATCGGGCCGCCCAGGTGGGCACTCCTTGGCAAAATGAAAGAGGATGCGGAAGCCGTTTTTGTCATAGGCTGTCACTGGAAGAGCACTGCCTAGAGGGGAGAAAAAGAATACAGTCAAGTTTGGAGAGCTAAGGCATGATACCTTGATCTTCCTCCCACATTGGGAAAGACTTCAAAAGGGAAAGTTCAACAGGCACCGCCCACAGCAGGAGAGAAATGTCCCAGATCCTATTCTCGGTAAAAAAAAAAAAACTCAGCCTTTTTCCACCTCAAAGTGCCCAAGCCCCAGCTGCAAAGATACCTACTTGGTTTGATAGATTCCAATGGGACGTGGACATTGGTCAGGGAGAGCTCGTTTCCCTTCAGGGGGCTCCCCTGCTGGAATGGCAGTGGTTGGAACAAAGGGCTACCGGGCCCAGCAGGGAAGGAAACTGGTGGCCCCACTGGAGCGTTGCTGGGGATGATCGGGGAGGTGACCCCAGGGAGGAAGCTGGATGAGATGGGTTTCACCAAGCCTGATGTCCTGGGCAAGGAAAAGAAGGTGCCAAAGGTGCCTAGTTCACTACTTAAGAGACTATGGCATAATTTTCCCAACCCTTGATAGGGTCCCTCCTACCCTCTGCCATTCTCTAGTTCTAAGATCTGAACCAGACCATCCAAACTGAAACTGGACCATCCCTCCTCATTCCCACACTAGGTACTCCCCAGAATGCCAAACATCGGCCCTAATTCTTCTACCAATCTTGCTCCCTCTGCTAAGGAACCTTTTATCACCACCACTCCCCCTCCTCTCCCCTGCCCAATTCATTACCCTTTGGTCTCTTCCAGAAGCTGGTTGAGAACATCCAACTGGTGCAGGGAACTATCACCCACAGCTGAGTTGAGGTACCCGGGGGCTGGTGGCCCCACCTTTTGGGGTGTAGCCGTGGCCAGTCCCATGGAGAACAAGAATGAGCCTGTGTTGGAGGCAGGGACGCTGGCCTTGGTAGCGGGAGCCGTAAAGGGAGGAGGCAGTGGGGCTGGGGAGCTGTTCAAGGGCTGTGTAGAGGACTGGAGGAAAGGGCTGCCCTGGGAGTTGCAGACAATAGTCAACAGCTTTGGGCTGAAAAATCCTACATTTGACTTTATTGCGCCACAAGATGATGGGATGTGGGACCCCTGGGCATTTTGGGGGCACAATTTATACCCTCCATGCCCTTCCCCTAGCGACGGTACTTTACTTTCGTACATTTCCCCCAAAACTGGGATATCCCCAAGGGCAGGACCCAGGTTCTTTCCACTCTCGCGCCAGATTATGCTTAGAATAAGGTTCCAAAGTGAACATTCAACAGGAGATGTTAGTTTTCTCCTACACTACTTGAAACCAGCTACTGAGGCAGGGCTCTCAGTGGCATCCCCATCACCTGCCCACCCAGGGTATGTTCTCCTCCTACCTGGTACAGGTTCCACTGACTGTTCCCTGTTGACTCTTTGGGAGCAGCACTAGGGGCTGGGTCAGCGAGGCCTGAAACACACAGAATAGTTGGAAATTGGGAAAAGGCACTGGATAAAATTGCCTAGGAGCCTCAAATCCAGCTCAACTCATGGTAAGGTTTAAGACCTCGCCTCATCCTGGAACCCAACCGAAGGCTCTCACGATCAGTCAGGTCTTAAGATGGTGAGAACTGCTCAGAGAACCAAGAACAACCTCCAGAGTGGGTAGACAGCACTTTGAGAGGCCACTGGGGGAGGGGCATAGGAGAACAACACATTCAGAAACTCCAGATTACACAACTCCAGATCCTCCCTTGGCAACACTCTAAAAGCTAAGTGGTGTGATAACAGTGTCTTACAGTTAAGTCTTTCCTAATGGCTCTCCTAAACCCAACCTGTTGTAATTCATGTGGTGAGAGAGAATATCTTTATTCCATATATCATTACTGAACACAATACGACTGTCCTCCATCAGCCGTTCATTTCTTTCCAGGGCCCTCTACAATAACCTAGGGTGACATCAAGCCCTCTCCTCAAACGTTTTACCTAAGCATAACAGCTCTTCATCCAACAGGGAGAGAGAGCTGGTCACACCGCTGGTCCCAGAGGAAGCTTCAGCCTGACTAGATGAGCAGCTTCGTGGAGGGGGTGGAAGGATAGGGATGTCTGAGGAGGGTGGGGTAGGCTGTGGGGCCAGCACCAGGGGTGGGCTGCTAGACGTATCCAATTCAGCAAGATCGATCAGAGTGTTGAGGTTACTGGAGGGGTTGCTTCCTGAATGGAGAGTAGAAAAGGGTGCTGAAGATGATTATAACGGTTATAAGAGAACTCTAAGGCTAACACTTGCAGACTCCAGACCAGCACCAGTGTGGCTTGCTGAGGTTATAGGGAAAAGTAGGAGTGGAGAAGGCAGGTTCCAACAGGTTCATTTGTTCTCTATCTCTCAAAGGCAATTTAAATTAAATTAAATCAAAGGAGTTTTCACTCGGTTATCTCACTGTCTTTGGAAGTCCCAGCCGAATCTGAGTGTTCTCCTGATCCCACATGGCAATTTGTAAATCATAGATGGATTTGGATTATGAAATCAAGGCATGGCTGGAGGAAGAAAGCCACCAGGATTTTGAGAACCAGTTATTTACCTTCCGGGGCAGATATGGCTAGGGAAGCCACCTCACCATTAATGACCTGTCCTTCAATAATTTTTTTATAGGAGTTGATAACCCTTGAAAGATTGTCGCTAGCTTGCAGGATGTCTCCTGGAATAGAGAAGAGAGTACCACCGAATTAATGCCTCCCCTGTGAATACCCAAACTCTCAGGGTTCTCTGTTGACCAGCGTCTCTTACTTCTCACTCACCTAAGCTGCTATCATTGTCTTCTGTCTCACTGGCCAATTTAAACAATGTTCTCCTCTTGGTTTCACATTGATCATACAACTCCTAGGACAGATCAATTCACAATCACAGAATCTATAGCTAGAAGGAACCTTAAAAATCTAGTCCAACCCACTTGCTTTTAGAGATGGGGAAATTAAGAAACAGAGAAGTTATTTTTCCAAGGTTACATCCCAGACTAGTGTGCCTTCTATTGAACTACCTGCTTAATGTTGCTAAGCTTTGGTACTGAAAAATATTTGTAGTACCTGAATATGGATGGACTATACTGTTCAGGAGTGGAGGAAAGAGTCTGTCACTGGCTCCATGACCAAGACTTGTTTTAGATTTAGAAGGGACCCAGGTCACAATGTGAGCATAAGAGTCATCAAATATCCCTGGACTGGCTGACTCTCTTGCCTTCAATCAGAAATACCCCATGATTTTTAATCCTTCTACTAAGTGTGCGTACCTTCATGAGCTCTTTATCTGCCTCTGATGAGTCCTCCTTACTGTAATGAACCAGCATCTCATTGAGAAGTTTCACGTTGTTGTTGACTTCCTCTAGAGTGTGCAGTCGTTTGGTCACTTTCTGGATTCTAGCTTCATCCTGAATCAAGAAAGGATGGAGAGAGATTTTATTTTTTAAACTCCAGTCACCAGTAACTTAAATTTATTAAAAAAAAAAATTTATTGAGGCAGCTGGGTGGCACAGTGAGTAGAGCACCAGACCTGGAGTCAGGAGGACTTGAGTTCAAATCTAGCCTCAGACACTTGACATACTTACTAGCTGTTTAACCTTGGGCAAGTCACTTAACCCCAATTGCCCTGCCTTCTCCCCTCCAAAAAAAAATTTATTTTGCTTTTACAACACCTCTATTTCCCACTGTATCCATTCCCTCCCAGAAAGCCATCTGTTAGAATAAAAAAACCAATAAGTGAAACTAACACATCAACCAAGTCCTATGATTAATATATAGTGTTCCCCACCCATAGAACCCCCAGCTCTACAGGGGAGGGGGGGGTTCTCATTTTTCTTCTTTGATCCAAAATTGGTCATAATTTTACAGCATTCAGTTTACATTTTTTTTGTCCTTCTATTCACTTACAATGTTGAAAAATGCAAATAAAAACACTCCCAAAATAACTGACAAAGAGGACAGAAGAAGACATAATGTTGAAGAAGGAGTTGTGAAGAGGCAGGCAAACTATAGATAATAAAAAATAATAAAATTAATTATAAAGAGAAAAAGATAAGCACACTAATACACTATTTCTGGAGGTATGTACATTGTGGAAAGCAATTTGGAATTATGCTAAGAAATCAACTAATTGTCCCTATCCTTTCATCCAGAGTTCCTATTGCTAGGCATGTGCCCCAAGGTGTACCTAAATCCTTTTTTTTTTTTTTTTGCATGGGGAAGGACGGGCAATTGGGTTTAAATGACTTGCCCAAGGTCACACAGCTAGTAAATATGTCAAGTGTCTGAGGCCAAATTTGAACTCAGGTCCTCCTGACTCCAGGGCTGGTACTCTACTCACTGTGCCACCTAGCTGACTCAACCAAAATACTTATAAAAAGTACTTTTTGTTGTGCAAAAACCTAAAAACAAAGTAGATGCCTACTGACTGGAGTGCTGCTAAACAAATTATGGTATGTGAAAGTAAAAAATGCTACAATCCTATAAGAAACAAGAACAGAGGAACTAGACAGACAGGAAGCGATGCAAAGTGAAGTACACAGAACCATGAAAGTTATCGACAGTGACTGCAACAATATAAGTGAAAGGAACAACAAGAAGGGATCCCCCGACTTCCCAAAATGTCACTCAGGGCAGGACGCCCACTATGGCAGGAAAGGCTCCACAGCTTCTGCCCTCTCCTTGGACAGTGGAGGACTTCACCTCTAAAGGGCCTGCTTCCCTAATTCCACCCTCTCCAGATACAAGAACATTAATCTTTCTCATCCAGAAGGACCTCCCTCCAGGCCACAGCATCCGCACAGCATCAAGGACAAACAAGCGAGGCACGCAGAGTGGGAGGGAGGCTGCTGCCCGTCCCCCCAAGCTCACCTCCTTCACCATGGACTTGATGAGTCTGTTGGCCTCCTGGAGGTCGTCTGGATTCTTGCTCTTCAACAGCTTGGCTAAGAGCTGGAAGAAGAGGATGGCGAAGATGAGGCCGCCCTGCGCTCCACGCGCTCGAGCGACTCTGGTACTTGATCCCTTTTTCCTTAATCAAAGGAACTGTTCTGTGAAATCTGCATTCGGTTAAAGGGCTGCACTTGAGGACCTAGAGGACCACATGTGGCCCCGGGACCGCAGGCTCCCCGCCCCTGACTCTGGATTGCCAGGATTCTCGTATTTACACTGTGCCTTACCTTGGATTTCTCCTCATCATCAAACACAGGATTCTTAGGACGAGGTGGTGGGGAGGGGATGAGCGTCCGGTCCATAGGAATCAGGGGGTCAGACTGCACAATCCCTGAAACGAGAGCCAAAGAATGAGGGAGTTCGCTGATACCAAGGGCAACAACTTCTTTCCTTCCCTTCATTAAAAGTGGGAACATTATCCCTGAGAATCACACCAACAAGAAGAGTAGTTAATGGTACAGAGAATACTTCATTTTTTTTTTTTGGTTTTTGGAGCGGGGAAGGCAGGGCAAATGGGCTTAAGTGACTTGCCCAAAGTCACACAGCTAGCAAGTGTGTCAAGGTGTCAAGTGTCTGAGGTTGGATTTGAACTCAGGTCCTCCTGACTCCAGGGCTCTACTCACTGCGCCACCTAGCTGCCCCTCGGAGATTAATTCTCACATCACACCATGGTGGGGATGACTACAACTGCTTCAATAACCTAAGTTCTTTCAAATAATAGTAATAATTTACAAAAGCCAGGTGAGGTCTCATTTACCTCTATTTTACACATGACGTAACTGAGAACCTGAGGAATTAAGAAGTGACTGACCAGGACTAGAGCCAGAAAGTGCCAGAGATGGGGGCTCTAACCCAGTTTCCTGATTCCAACAGTTGTGTTCTTTCCCATCCCCCTACACTGCCCACACTGCCTTTTTAAGGCAATATAAGGAAGTCTCAGGAAAAAGGATATGGGTCAGGGGTGAGGAACCTGCAGCCTCAAGGCCACATATTAATAAAAGGATTTGTTCTGTGAAGTTTGGATTCAGTCAAAGGGCCACCCTTGAGGACCTAGGAGACCACATGTGGCCTTGAGGCTGCAAGTTCCCCACCCTGGATATGGGTGATGTTCTAAGCCCCTTCACTCTGCTGAGACTCAACTTCCTACTACCTTCTCAGGAGGGAGAGGGAAAGTGAATGCGATGAGACACTCACCCTGTCTCTTAAGCATCTGGTAAGCATCCTTGATTTTAGACTCCTCTGGCAGGGCCACTGTCCAGCTGTACAGCAGTTCGATGACTTTGGCTTTCACCTTCTCCGAAATCCTGTCCCCCAAGTACTGAGAGTAAAAATGAGACAGGAAAATCTAGAAACTGCATTCTGAAGGCAGGATAAGTGGTAAGGCTCTCTTTACTGTAATTAACTGGTTGCTAATTATCTCTAGTCCTCAAGCCTACCAAAAGACAGCAGGTTTTAAAGGTATGTGTGAGAGAAAGAGGAGGAGGGATAAGAGAAGAAACTACCTGTGGCATATCTGTATCAATCTGGGATACAGCCTGTGGTTAGGCAGGGGCCAGGATTCTTGTCACTGCATTTCCATGCATAATCTGCCAGAAACACAACTGCATTTTATCTTGAAGGAGTTAAAGGGAATTTCTTTAGTAAGTGATAATGGGTCCCAATGGCCCCTCATGGCAGTGTTCAAAGCTAAGTGACACTGACTCAACAGGACCTAACCCAGAAGGCCATTGTGTGAAGGGGAATACCCAATCAGGCATTTTATGAGTCACACGAATAACAACTGATGCCTGCTAAAACCCAGGAATCTAGAAGTGCCATGCCTGTTAAACAGGAACACTTATCCTCTCACACACTTTTTAGCTTCAACTGGGGATTAAACAGAAAAAGATTGTCCCTAGGCTCCACAAAGTCCTTATTCTCAACTGGAAGAAAATAGAGGAACCTTGTTTCATGGAGGAGATAATGGTTGTTTAGGCAAAACTGATAAAGCAGGGGATAGGGAAAGTACACAAAGGATGTTACTAAGAGGTACAACAACCAACTGCTAACTGACCTTGGGAGAGACGACTTTGATTAACTCATTCAAAAAACGGAACTTCCCCACTTCATTATGAAACCTCCTCCCGCAGTTCTTCATACATGCTTCCAGCACCTGTGGCCAGGTGAGAGAGAGGTGTGAATGGGGACCAAGGGAGAGAAAGAAGTTTGCGTACAAAAGATTTGGGGTTTTTAGTATACTGCCAATTCTCTACAACTCAACAGTGCGACAAAAAATCCAAAAAGCCAACACGATGATAAGTGACATTTAGGGAGTAAAGAGCCCTGTGACTTCCTCTGTAGTGTAATCAAGACAACGGCTCCTGAATGAGGGAGGTGACAGTCTCACTAGATTCTGCAGACCACCTCAACTCATGTTGAGTTTTATAAATGTATTAGGATTGACATTCACAAATTGGAACATGTTGATTGAGTATAGGATAACCAGGATAATGAAGGGTCTGGAAACCATGAAGTCATATGAGAAAGAGATTTAACTTAACAAGAATTTAATAGGTACCTATTATGTGCAAAGCACTGTGCAAGGTGATGAGGAGAAAGAGAGAAAACTGCAGGGCACCTAGGAGATGGGCCTTTAGGAGAAGGGGCACTTGGGCTTAGCCCTGAAGAGAGTGTGGGAAGATGAGAGTGGGAGGTGAGGAGGGAGTAAATTCCAGACATGGAGACTGGAGGTGGAAGGCTGAGTTTGAGAACAGCCAATTTGGTTGGAAAGCAGAGGAAATGATGAGGCCTATGAAATGTGTGGAAAATCAGGTGGAAACCAGATTGTGGGAGCCTTTTTTGTCAGATGAGTAGTTTATATTTTATCACAGAGGTAGGAGGGTATCCCCGAAGATTTGTGAGTGGCAAAGTGATATATGGGGATCAGTTAGACTGGAGATATTCAGCCTAAAAACAGACATCATATCTCTCTTCGAGCACAGTGCCTTGCACAAAGTAGGTGCTAAAATACTGTTTAGCCCCAGAAGGCCGAACTAGAACACTGCAGGGAAGCTGTAGAGGAGTATTTAGGCTTGTAGAGTGGGCTGTCGTGGCAGATAGTGACACTTCTTCCCCGAAGGTCTTCAAATGAAGGTTGGATGACCACTCATTGGGGGTGTTGTCGAAGGAATTACTGTTGAAGTAAAGACTGGACTAAATGACCCGAATGGGAATAGTAACAGCCCCTACCTCCCAAGGTCGTTGTGAGGCTCCAATGAGATGACACTGTGAAACACCTAGTGGGGCCTGGCGCACAGTAGGTGCTATACGGATCTTAGCTCCCACTGTTACTACTACTGTTCCTCTCAATTCGCAGATTCTGTAATTCTACGTGCCCTGAAAGAGCTGCATAAATATCCCCTGTGGCGAGACAGCAGGGAAAACCCAAATCTAGATCAGTTTGGTTCAAGAAGCATTTATTATGTGCTGGACCGAGAATGCAAAGTCAAAATAAGCATTTCCTGACACCGAGGAGATTATCTTCTTCACGATATATTGTTCTAGTTCAATTTAGTAGATCACAATGATCCACAGCAACACACTTTTTCCAAAAAAAGCAAGCTTTTAGGCCCTAAGTTCTGAGAACCCCCATGAATGGCATTAGATAAGCACAGAGAAAAATAAATGCTCACCCTGGTCATCACACCCCACCAAACAAGAAGCCCTCACTTTAGTAAAGTTATAGTTTCAGAAAAAAAGAAAAAAAATGCTACCTACCGTTAAGGCTTGGACTGCCTCCCATTCCTGTGGGGACTGAATTTTGTGAGCCAGCAGCCGGACGGCAATCTGAGGCCTGAAAAACATAAGCGCCCCCCACTGCTGATCATGATTAAACCATAAATCCCTAGCTAACTTTCCTGAACCAAAGCCTTTATTTTCTTAAATAAGAGATCTAGTTCTTAGCAACCTACGTACCCTCCACAGCTTTGGGACTCACCCTTCAAGCTCCTTGTTGATCTGATCACAGAAGCCAATGATATACTCCCAGTCCTCCTGGCGGTTGGAAGGATTGGTGGCTTTATCTTTGTACAAAAAGGAAAAGGAAAATTTTTATGATAGATACAAGGGTAGAAGAGAAATAATATCTTAAATAGGTGAGATTTCATCTCTGGCTGCTGCTAAGCTTCCAAACTCCCTTCCTAACAACTATATCAGCATAATTTCATCAGACCAGTCAGTCAATTAATGATGTCATTTTGAACACTATATGCACAGTTTTCTGATAGGTGCACTGGAGAGTTACAAAGGAAAAATAAAATTTTATTTGCCTTCATGGTACTTATTGTCTAAAAGGAAAAATACAATAAAACACCTGTCTAAAATGTAAGTGATTAAAGTACAATACATATGTACACCATAAACACAAATGTACAAACTAAAGATGAATATACATTTGAAAATACAGCTATGCAGAGATGTATAAAATACAAAGTCAAAGGGGAAACAGAAGGAGTTGAGGCTGGAAGGTGTTTACTAAAGCCAGGTGGCACTACTTGAATGATTCAGCCTTTAAAAAGTCAGTCTTTAAAAATCAACCATCTCAGGAGAGGGTGACTGAAAATAGTAGAAAGAGGGAGAGAATCAAAGAAGCTCTGAAGTGGGTTTCCCCTAGAATGTCACCTATAAAGTAGCATGGTATGGTAGAATGGAAAGAACTCTGGGGTTGATGGCAGAAGACAAGTCCCAGTTCTGACATTTCACTTTAACATTTGTCAATGCCATGCCAGGCACTGTCCTAGGTACTTGTGCCACAAAGATAAAAACAGAGCCTACCCTGCTGGGGTAGCAGGGACACTGCCTATTGGTGTCACTCTGGGTAAATTGCAGGACTGTAGATTTAGAACTGAAGTGATCTCAGAAGTCACTGAATCCAACCTCCTCATCTTTCAGATGAGCAAACTAAAGCCCAGAGAGTTTAAGTGACTTGACATGAGTCGCACAGTTGCCAAGTATCTGAGGTAGGATTCAAATTCAGGTTTCCCTGACTCCAGGCCAAGATCACTATCCAGTCTGTAGTCATACTGACTCCCAGGTTATTTAACTACTCTATGACTCAGTTTTATTATCTGTAAAACAGGGATAATAATAGTTCCTATCACACAGTGAGGAAGACACTGTGAAATATCTACAAGTTAATGTCAGAGCCTTATAGGAAAGTATTGGCTCAAGTCTCTACAATCACCAGACACTAAAGCCAAGTCCCTGTCATAGAGGTCAACAATGTTGAAAGATGTCAAGCTTCTAAATGAGAGATTCCCATAATCTCTGATTTGATTTTTCCTTTTCCTGTTACCCTGAAGGTGATGACTCCAACAGCAACAGCAGTACAAAGCTGAGGCATTTTGTTAAATATTTTCAAAGCTTTTAGTCTTACACTCCACCTGGAACCAGATCCTGATTCTGCCTGAACACACTCCAAAGCTGTGTGCTAAATGTGGAATCTAAGGTTTGGAAAGCATATGTCAGGCTGCAGAGGAATAGCCTTTGAAAGCATCCACACTTTCTCATGCCAGACTTCTACAGGTGCCAAGAATAGAAGAACAAGACTGTGAGAGGCATTGAAGAATCTCCTCAATTGAACATTTTTTTTTGGAGGGGGGAAGGCAGGGCAATTGGGGTTAAGTGACTTGACCAAGGTCAGCTAGTAAGCTAGTAAATGTGTCAAGTGTCTGAGGGCAGATATGAACTCAGGTCCCCCCGATTCCAGGGCCAGTGCTCTCCACCTAGCTGCCTCACCTAGCTGCCCCAAATGAACATTTTTAACCTCTAACATAGATTTCTTTATTTCCTTCCCCTGCTCCCCCACTCTAAGTATTCTTTGTTCTGATTACCAAACCCTAACTGTGATCCCTACTTCTTGGTTTAGGAAAAGCTGTAGTTCTGGGATATTTTTAAGTCACTGGACAAGAAATTTTTGTATGGTATTTATGGATACTCCAAATTTTAGCATTCTGTCTGGTAACACTCTTCTTTTAAACCATTAGGGCAAAATCCTAATGGTCTGGGTTGATATTTTGAAATAAACTGAAAAGAACTGTTTATCCTCTACACTGGAAAAAAAAAAAGCAGGACTTTCTTCAAAGTGTTAGACCGGTGGGGAAGTGAAATGAACTTCCTAAATTGCTTAATAACAAAAACAAAGAATCACAGAAATGAAAGGGTCATTACAGCTTATCCAGTCCCATCTACTCAATACACAAATGACTGGAATTTATTTTCCAAAGTTATCTGCTGATTGCTAACCTGCACAGTAACCCTGAGTCTCACCCAGAGGTGCTGTTTGATATCATTAACTTGGCAGGGGTGGCAGAATCCCTTTCAGCTGAGATGCCCAAAGTTCTCACAAGACAAAGACCACTTAGGATTAGTGTATAATAGATTTGAGGAGCAACCCAAACTGCTATTATCACTTTATAAACAGACTGGCAGTCCTGTTGCCAGCATATTCAACGTACTCCAAAGGATCTGTGACCATACTGATGTGGCTGTCCCTTCAAGGACACAGATCACTACCATTCATACCTGTCCATCCTCAATGACTCTTGTCCATGTCTTCTAATAAGTTTGCCTGCCAGGAAGGTTCATCCAATATGCAAATCATGGCAAACTACAATCTGAAGAATTAACTATGAGTATCACTCAGTAGGCAATGGGAAGGCACATGGTGAGTGTAAGCAAGTGACAACACATAATGAATAAGGAACAACAAAGAAAAGCCAGAGATGAGAATATCAAAGAAACCTAGGATCAGAGAAGACAAGTCGGTTGTAAGTGAAAGCGACGGATAACTTCTGGACAGCCTCTGTGCTCCACTGATAGACTCTTGATGTCAGGATAAAATACAAAGTAAACAGTGAATTTTAAATTAGAATGATTTCTGGACCACTGTCAAAAGTAATGGACTAAGTATCTACTAGATTAAGCAGTATTCTTCCCAAACCTGGAAACTGTCACATCTTTGGCACAAAGATTCCAATAAGACTCTCACTTGGGTTGCCACCTTTCCTGAAATCCTCCAGGACCCCTACCTTTTGCCTTGTTTGATAAACAGGCCATCTTATCAGTACAAAATTATTCATAACTGTCCTACTGTAACAGAAAAGCAAATGTAAACAAAGTAGATGTCCAACAATTGCAGACAACCCAGGACCCTGAGCCCCAGAACACTGAAACAACTTGACTGCTTCTAGCCCATCCACCACAGCCATCCAGTGGAAAAATCATTGTGGAAAACAAGCCCATCTTGCACATTATCACCTGCAACAACTGCTGACCAACTGCCACCAACAGGTTGATAAGCACAAGAGCCCTGGAAGTGAGAACACCCTGACCATCAGATCTGCTCCCAGACTGACCCTCACAGTCATCCAGGGTATGGAGACAGGGTGAGTGAACCCAACCCACTGCCACTCACAGGGTAAACAAATTGTAAGTAAGATGGATTTTAGTGTGTGTGAAGTGGATTTTTGTTATTCTCAGAGTTCAGTCTCCCAGGATCCACAGCTGTAACAATCTCTTATTCCAGGTATCAGATATGCGTGCTTATGATCATGGTTCAAAACATCTTCACCACACTTGTGCAGCACTATAGAATGATAAATAATATAGACATTTGTGCTTGAATTGTAAACATTCAATGTGATTGCGCAGTGAGATACAGGGCTGATGTAAACTAGTGAGGCTATTGCCGGCAATATGCCTTCTTTGTCTGCTGCCCCATAAAGCAGGTGGGCACTAGTCAAAGAATGGAGAATCCTTAAGGTTGAATGCACAAGCCGGAATGCTGTGTGTGCCTTGACTGGCCCCCATCAAGGCTTGGGGGGAATCTGTGTTTGCCTCAACTGGCCCCCATTGAGGCTTGAGAGGATTTAGGGGAGGGCACAAGCTGTGCCTGTCTTGATTGACCCCATCGAGACTTAGGGGTAGCAACCCCCTTCTCACCAGCCCCTGTGAGAAGGGTGATTAGGGAATGCTGTAAGAATTGGTGCTCAGCAACCCTCTTGTGAGATAACTAGACTAGAATAAAGTAAGATTATTAACCCCTTCGAAGCTGTCTTTCCTGTCTGACCAGATCAAGAGTGAACCTGTGCTAGCAGCCATCCTGTGTCAGTGTTACACAAACCAACCTAGCTGAAGCAAGAAGGTACCCTGAAGAAGGGAAAGGACACAACATATGCCAAGCAAGTCAAATCACTACAATCACCTCCTCCCCTCAGAGAACCCAAGAGTCCACTGCCTTCAGCCACCATCCTGGGAGCAGCCCTCTGTGGTGATGTAGCCTAGCAACCACTGAAGACCCACAAAAGAAAGTTCTTGTTACCTAAGTCTTGGGCACTGTCAAATGTTTCAGTATCAGAAACTGGTATGATTTTATCATGGAAATAACATTAAAGAAGTATTACCATCTGCTTTGTCAACACACTCTAAAGACTATGGGACCTTTCCATGTGACCTGCAGCTGAAACTTTCTACGTGTGTTGTCTCCATTAGAATGTGACCTCCCTGAGAGCAGGAGCAGTCTCATTTTTCCTTATGCATTCCCAGCACTTAGCAGTGCTTTGCATATAATGAGTCTTTAATAAATGATTCATTCATTCATAGAACAGCCTTCCAGAAGGCATTTAAAGAAACAGGCCAATCAGTCAACAACATGAATTGAATACACATTGTACCATGTTACCTGTGTTGGGCTTCAACCTCTACTGCTAGACTTACTACATATTACCCTTCTCTTCCAACACATACACTTCATGTTCCCGTTAAATAGGCTTACTTGGCTGTTCCCTGCACATGACTCATCTTCTCTCTTGGAGCCTACAGCTGAGCCTTGGAGCTCAGCCTTCTAGAATCCCAAATTGTCTTCTGAGCACAGCCTGAGGCCTATTGCCTACATGAGGCAGTGAGCCTCCCCAGTTGTTTGTAGCCTCCTCACCTAAAATCGCTTGAAGTTTACTTTGTACGTACTTTGTACTTAATCTGTACACATGTTGCTTCTCCCAAAAGAACTTCTGCTCCCTGACCTGAGAACTAGGACTGTTTTGCATTTTTGTTTGTATTTCCAACACACAGCATTTAGTAGGTATGTAATAAATGCCTGTTGAATTAAGGTATGCTAATAAAATGGAATATTATAAGATAAAAACAGTAAATATGAAATAGGCAAGGAAACATGTAACGGCCTAAATTAGAGGAAGTAAAGCAAAAGCAGCTATACAAGAACTGTACATAGATGGATTACAACCAGGGCCAAAAGTAGAACTTTAGGCAGGTCTGGATGGAGGCAGAAAATAAAAGCATTTTCTCTGCTTCTCAATTTCTTTGGTCCTGACTTGTTAAAAGGTAAGACCTTTATGTGAGATTTTGCCCACTGCTTTGTATGTTTATTTTTGTTGATTTATGACGAGATTTTTAAAAATTATCAACCTCTCTTGTAATTCAGATCTGCAATATGCCTACACACAATATGCCACAGCTCACTGATTCAGGGCGCTAGGGCCTGCTCTTCCCAGCTCCTAGTCTGGCTGGTCCCCGCTGCCCACGCTGGGCTCTGCTCCACTCCCAGCTCCATGCGGGATAGACCTCACCCAGCAACCATCCAGGCTGTCCTGGGCTGGAGCCCTGCTTCCCTCTGCTATTTTGTGTGTCCTGCAACTCTAGAATTGGTTCAGAGCCATTTTTTTTTATAGGTTTTTGGAGGGATTTGGCGGGGAGCTCATGCCAGTCCCTGCTTTCCAGATGCCATCTTGGCTCCGCCCCCCCAAAAGGGCCCCATTTCTAAATGCCTTCTGTCTTGTTTTCCAAGGATCCAAGACTGAATCATTAAAATCAATTTAAGAGTAAATCTGAGACCCTCTGTCCTCCTTTGCCCCTCCTCAAAAATACACTGTTCCCTTAACCAAGCACATACCAGCTGTTTTGCAGCTTCTTCAATTGAACACTACCCTGCTTCTGTTTCACTTCTGACTCACAGACTCCATCTATTTTCAGATCTCTTCTCAAAGCCTCATTCTCTTCTATATATGCATTTAGACATTTTCTATGATCATTTTCAGTTTAATTATATCAATTACTTTGGTGGTCTTTGGGGCCTTAGCCATACAATAAAGAGCAGGAAGGACACATTTATAAGAGCCTAGGAGCAGCCCTTGCCATCAGTCTACTTACTATCTAATAACTAAGAACAGTACAAAAGTGATGAGCCTCATTTCCCGCTCAAACTATTCAGGATGCTGCACAACGAATGATTTAGAACTAAGCAGAGGGAAAGATACAGACTATACTATATTAATACTGGGTATTATGGAGTATAAATTCCTTGAGAACAATGAACTTAAAATCTTTTGTGAAAAATAATACCAATACATATGAAATAATTAGCATGCAATAAACAACTAAATTATATGGCAAGAAAATTCAACATATCCTCTCATAAAATAAAAATCTCTCCTGATTTCTAATTTCTGTTAGTAATAGCACCACAGTTTCAGTCACCTTAGACTGACACCTGGATCCTCACTCTTCCTCTTTACTTACATCCATTCCAAACACTGGGGTAGGCCTAAACAAGGCATGCTAATGGCAAGCTGAGAAGACCAGCCTCACTAGACCAGACAGTATGGAAATAGTGAGAAATATTAAGTAGGGCAGAGTCATATTACAAAGAGCTTTGACAGCCATCATGGGAATAGAAATTTAAGACAGTCAAAGAAATAGAACAAATACAGGTTTCTGAGAAGAGGAGTAACATGATTAAAAAATCAGTGTACAGGCTGAGATGTGGAATAGAACAGCTAGTTTGGCTGAAATGTAGAGCATGTGAAAGGGGAGGAGGGAAGAGGAATAAAAAGAAATGAGCTTGGAAAGTCTGGTGAGAACCAGACTGGAGAGGGCTTTCAAGCTCAAGCTAAGTAATTTCATTTTATGGAAGAAGAAATATGGGCAACTGAAGATTTTTAAGCACAGAGCTAGTGTAGTGCCATTAGAGGCTTGGTTACTGTGAAGATAATGTATTTATATCAATATGGCTCTCCTTCACCAGGAAAGCACAGCGGATCTAGGCGGGAGGCTCAGAGTCCTCATCATCATGATCACTGCATCTGCAGAGTCATTTTACTTGTCCACTTGACAACACTTAAATATTTATCATCACCTACCACTGTGTCTGGCACATATGGCTTGATAAATACTTGTTGAACTGCAAGGCACTGTGACCAGGAAGCTAGGCAGACTCAAGTGGACCTGTAATCACACTGGTTTGTATATTCCTTCTAAAGTAGCTCAGTTCACAACCCATCCACACCGATTCATTTTAACGATGTCCTCCCTTAAGTTTGCCACAGGAGGCCCATACAACAAGTTAGAATCCTGCCTTGCCTTCTCCTGACAACTCAAAGATACCAGTGGAATATTCGGCCTGGCCGTCTGTCATTCCTCACCCTTCACACATGACCAGTCTATCTTCCCTTCTTATCACACATTCCCTTATAAACCCTTTGATTCCTATTCTTTGACGCTCCTCATTGTTCCTATGTTGCAGCCACACATTCTTCTCCACTGTCCTGTGTGCTAAGTAATTTTTAGTTATTTGGAGACTGTAGAAGGCTTTTAGTTATATAACATTAACAGAAGATTGATATTAAAAAGATGAGCCCCGGGGCAGCTAGGTGGTGCAGTGAGTAGAGCACCAGCCCTGGAGTCGGGAGGACCTCAGTTCAAATCTGGCCTCAGACTCTTGACACACTTACTAGCTGTATGACCTTGGGCAAGTCACTCAACCCCAATTGCCCTGCCTTCCTCCTCAAAAAAAAAAAAAAGATAAGCCTTCATTTCCAGAAGTCTAAGGTCATTAAAGAAGTCTTGTAATTTCATAAGGGCAACCCAGCCCATTCTCTTCCTCCTGTTTAATTCAGTGAGCACTTGTACTATTTACCCCAGAAACAGATACAAATGGGTAAGGTCAGGGGCAAGTAGGTGGCAGAGTAAATAGAGCACTGGCCTTGGAGTCAGGAGGACCTGAGTTCAAATCCGACTTCGGACACTTACTAGTTGTGTGACCCTGGGCAAGTCACTTGACCCTGACTGTCTCAAAAAAAAAAAAACAATTGCCAAATGGATAAGGTCTACAGGTTGGTCCCAACTGCATGTCATAATATGAACAAGAGATCCTTTATTCTTCGGTCTTTCCTTTATGGATGGTCAGGGGAAACTCTTCTGAATGGTGACAGAGGCTTTGCTAGGAGGCTCTGCAATATCCCAGGGCTTGACACAACCAGTGTGTGTTCATAGGAGCATGTGAAAGACCTCACCCACTCAAGGGAATCCCTCTCCAACTGCTGGAAAGCTATCCTCCACAATCTTGTGTTAAGATCAACGTATCCCTGAACAATTATTTCTGTTGTTGTAGCATCCAAGACATTTTGAATAATGATTTTGGAAGTACGGATGGAAGGCAACCTTTAAAGATATATTTAGCTCTACTAAATCAATTGCTTTTCATAGTCAACAAACACTAAACACAACAGGATCTACATTTTTCAATGAACCAAGATGGCAAAGACGTGCTGTCCACTGTAGAATAGCACTAGCAAAAGTCTGATCATTCTCCACCAATACCCTTATCAAGAATGCCTTTGATCTGTGCACAGAGTAAGCATACATGCCAGAAGTTGCTGATGCTCTCTAGGTCACATTTTTTTCATAGTTAAGACCTGAGATTTTGTTTACATTTGGTACCTTCCTCTCTATTAGATACTTGGCAAATCAATCGGAAGCTGTGAAAAATGGAAGTTTCCTCTACATACGCTTGGTCCACTTCTGCTTATTTTTCCAACTTTGTCTCTTTAGGGCCATATCTACCCCCCCCTTATAAACATTTCTGAATCTATGCTGTTATTGTGTAAGTATGGGGGCTCTATTGTCCCTTATGGTGAAGTTCGTTATAAAAATCTTGGCAGATCTTTTTTCAGCTAGGAAAGAGGAAGGGAGAGAAAGAAGAGAGGGAAGAAGGAGTCTTTGCTTTCAAAGTTTACATTCTACTGGAATATTCTTCTTCTAGGGCTCAAGTTTCTAGTTTGGATTTCAGTTTTCCAGTTTTTTAATCAGTCCTCTATATTTCATTTCAATACCTATGTTAGCTCCCTTCTTCCTGCTACATTGAACACATATCCTCCTGCTCAGCTATGAAGGCAGCAGGGGGCTTTAAAAATGCCTCATCAGCATTCTGGGAGCATTAGACTTGCTAAAACGTACAAAGAGCAAACCAAGCTTCTTAGAAAACAGACCCATCTATCAAGAAGGCATAACTATCAGCCTGCAGCCAGCATCAGCTCTGCAAATGCACTTTCTGCTGCTTTCTTTTCATTCAAGATGAAAGAAGCCACCAGCTTACAGAAGTCACGTATTTCCATAAGAAAGTGGGATTTAGACCCAGGTCCCCAGACTTCAGAACCATAGTCTTTCCACTGTATTATATTGTACAAATAATGTAGACAAATGTGCTTTTTCCTTTGAATTGTCTGAATAATTGCCTAAATTTTCCAATTCAACTTGTAGATTTATATACTAGCCCTGGTGTGCCCTGGAAACAGTAACTGGTTGCTTTCTACAGCAAAATATTCCTTTTGTAAAATCAATGCCATTTTGACAAATCTAAAACATCAAAAGGTCCATAATATGTAATTCTATTATATTTAAACTAATCCTCTAAGTGGTCAATAGACTTTAGCAAATATTTTTCTCTTAAGACAAAGGATATTTTAAGAAATGCCAAGATGCTATTATCATTTCTTTAAATAGTTACACTTACCCATGGAGAAAGAAATAGTGATAAGACACTGGAAACTCAATATTTGGATTCTCTATCCACTTCACTATTTAGTTGATGAATATTTGTCTGCTCGCTTCTAATTTGGTACCCACTTTTCTGGGAGTAAATAATTTATTTTTCTTTAAAAAAAAAATTAATTACCGATGACAACCTAGAGCACAGCAGCTGAATCCCCTCCGAAAGAGAGATCTTTTAACAGGGCTATGTCTAGATGTCATTTTTCTGTGGAAGAGTTTGGCCCTATGAACAACCTGCCCAACATCTGCCGGAACTTAATACTCCTAGAGACAGAACCAGAGCCACCGGTGGATTGTGCCCGTGGCAAAGTCTGTACCGTACTTACTAAATCCTTCAGAGGTTCCCTGATCCCCACTAAATGAAATATAAAATCCTGACTGCACTCCCTTTAGTAAACTGCATAATCTAACTTCAACCTATCCAATCTTACTTCATACTACATCCCTTTCACGTATTTTATAGTAGTTAAGATGCACTATTCTGTTCCCAGCCCCACACTTCTAATTCTGCCCTATCCTATAGCTTACATACCAAAAAAAATACAAAACAAAATTATTTGTGCTTCAAGCTCTCTTCTCTTCCTTCAAGGAAGGAAAATTCTTCTCTGATTCCCCTAGGTGAAAGTGACATCTACTGCCTCCAATTTCTCAGCGCATCTCTCCCTTGCTTAACAACAGGAACTGTGTCATAGCTATCTTTGTATCCCCGGTACTTTGCCTGCATTATATCTGCTGAAATGAACCTTCATATCCTAACTGCTTAAAAAAAAAAAACAAAGTTTCAGAATTTCATTCCTCGCAAGAACACAGGAAGAATACACCCGTCAAATCCCATTCCTGACGCTTACTACCCGTGTGACCTTGGGCAAGTCCATGCCTGGCCCGGGCCTCAGTTTCCTCATCTATGAATGAGACAATTTCCACAGACGGCCCGAGGTCCTTCAGGCTCTAAATCTACCATCCTGTGATCTAGTAAAGGTGTGTAGGAATTATGGCGTTTAGAAAGGAAGGCACCGACACTTTTCGTGGCTTTACCCAGGTCCGGCGAGCGTGGTTCCCTACACAGAAATGATGTGAACGGGAGCCTCCAATGAAGATGCTGTCACCGTCCGGGTGAATAAATACCCAGCCTTGGGAAGCCTGACAGGCTAGGCTCCATTCTTCTTCCAGAAGGAAGCCCTGCACTTCTCCCCTTGGGCACTCACTCGGAGTCAATCCCTTTCAAGATTCTTTTCCGGATATTCTCGTCTAAATTTTCTTTTGTGCCCAGGCAATGCCGTATGCGTACACGCCCGTGTGTCCCTGGGAGGTCTCTGGGATAAGGGGCTGCGTGTCTACACGGGATAGGGATGTATGGAGTGCCTAGGGTAAAGACAGGTGTGTGTGTGTGTGTGCGTCCCTGGGATAGGGGCGTGTGTCCCCGAGGATGGAGAAGGGTGTGTGCGCGCCCCACCCCCCACCCCGTCTCCCCTCGCTCCCCCGGAGGGCGCCGGCCGGAACGGGGCGGGCCTCAGCGGCCGCCGGACAGCTCCTGGAGGCATCGGGGCCCGGAGCGGTGCCGGGGCAGCCAGGCCCAGAGGGGGCGTGGGGGGGGTGGCACGAACGGTGGGGGGGGGGGGCCTGGCGGACCCTCGAACTTGACAGAGACGAGCCGCCGGGGAGCCCGGGGTGGGGCCGGGGTGGGGCCGCAGTTACTCACTCAGCCAGGACTCCAGGCTCTCCCCTTCGGCTTCCGCCATATTGCAGCCTCCCGGCCTGGGAGCGCCAAAACTCGCGAGAGTCACCGGAAAAACAGCAGGGAGAGGGGAGGTGAAAGGACAAGGGAAGCGCGCGGGATCTGACTGATCGGATCCCCCGCCCTTCCGGGAGCTAGGCGGGGCCGGAGCGCTGAGTGGTCCCCCTCCCCTCCGAAGATAGGCGAGGCCATGGCTCCGGGTGGTCCCTGTCCTTCCGGGAGCTGGGCGGGGCCAAGACTCCCTGTGGTCCCCAGTCCTTCTGGGAGTTGGGTGGGGCCAAAAAGCGGTTTTCCCCTTTCCTCGGAAGGTGGGCGGGGCCAGGGAAAACTGCATCTGATTTTGGCGACGGGGAAATCTAGCGTGGGGTGGGGAAGGGGCGGGGTGGCGGAAGCGTCCTTTGGGTGCCTCCGAGTCTTGTTTCTAAATGCTCCCCAAACGTGTTCTCTTCCTAGGCCGCCTCTCTCCTACACCATTGCAGTAACGTCCGAAGTGGTCTCGCCTCTCTCTAATGTCACCTTTCTCCAAATCGTCCACTCAGAATCATTTTCCTAAAATACACCTGTGACCCAGTCACTCTGGAGCTTAAGAGTGTTCTGGGGCTCCCCATTGTATCTGGGATAATATGCAAACTCCTCGATTTGGCCTTTTAAAAGCCGTTTGCAGGTTGGCCCCTTTTCCAGGCTTATACCTGCACTGAGTTACCGGCTAGTATCAAATCCTACCTGCTGTTTGTCTTTCTTTCTCAAAGAGGACCATCACATCAGGGAGGTGATGCCAGGACATGCAAGTGAATTGGATTTAAGTGAGGCAGGCCTGTGCAAAATCACCAGCCTCACTTACTCCTCCAGGGACATCTGGATCTAGTGGCCAGATATAAGTCAGAAAGACTGGAGACAGTCCTGGATGCCATGGGAGACTTTGGGCTTTTCAAGCTAAGGTCTTTAATAAGTCTCAGTTTGAATGAGACAGCACCCTTTCAGTGATTAGGGCTTACTAATGTGTGAGGTAAATAAAATGGGAAGACTTCACAGGGAAGATATGTATACACATATATACTAAGAAATGTTTAAAAAAAATCAAGAAATAGGGAAGTGGAAAATTCTGAGTGTGTGGCATGGATTTACAAATCCAAGAATTAAAACAGAGGCATCTCAAGGTGAAAGTAGAAAGGAAAATTTATTATGATCCCGCGGGAAAGGGCAACTCCAGGCACCTCTCAGTATCAGAGCATGCTGGACACAGAAAATTGGGGTGTTTATATAGGTCCCTAACCGCAATTCCCCCTCCCAACCTCCTTCCTCTCAGCTTGCAGACGTAAGCTTTGAGGGTACAATGTGGATGAGAGAAATCTATCCCAGGGACAATGGCAAGGAAGAAATAGTATGGTTATTTTTGACAAGCAGGTGACGGACATAACCTTCCCACCATTCTCATCCCATTCTCTCATCAATCTGAAGTGATAAATCTATCTTAATGACAATGACAGTGAACAAATGGTTTGGTTATCTGTGACAGGCAGAAGCCAGTTGTTGGTTACCTCATCTTCACATCTGTGGCAGACTAGCCTTTCCCATCACCCTTGCTTCTGCAATGGATGCCTCCCATCACCATTACATCTGTGACAGATATCCCCAGCACCCTTACACCTTGTCTCCCATCATTCTCATACCTAACTGGTCTTGCACGTCTACATTGCACCTGGCTTTCTGGCTTTTCATCCATTCTTCTCTCAAGCTGAGGGTCCCTTATCCTGGGGTCAATGCACAGGAGGTGGGCATCCTGTATCCTATCCTTACTTTCAGAGGATTTTATGGTTGCTGACTTATTCACCTCAACCTTTCTTTCTGTCAGGCCTTTCACCATTAGGTAAATACACAGGATGTGAGCATCCTGTGTCCTATTCTTATCCTCAGGGGCCTTATGGTCACTAGCTTAGCTTATAGAGGAGAAAACGTCTAAGTAGAGAAATGGCTTTACAGAAAGGGAAATATCTAAGTAGAGAAATGAGACTCACTATCCTACTTATTTCTATTTATTTAATTTGTCCCCTTTTATGAGAGGTCTTCACTCGTTCCACACATGAGGCCATGAGAGTCTGGGAAAGTTTACACTGAAACTTTTTGTTCTTTCTTCTGGTTCTTGTTTAAAGATTTGCTCGGTAAGAATAGGGTCCCTGTGACTTGCTTTCCTTTACTGTAAAAGTACTGTAGAAGAATGGAGAGGGTCTCCCCCTCCCCTTATCCTATTCTCCTTCTTTAGATTTATAGATGTCACTTCAGTTGTAATCATTAAGGGAATGGGAATTGGAGTTTCTGTGCCTCGATTTCCCGATTCTTTGTCTAGCTTTCCTGCTCAGGTTGTAAGCCCACCTCCCAGCCAATGGTGAGAAGGGTCAGAGGTGGGCTAGAATTCTCTCGTGTTAGGTATAATCATTGGTGCTTTGCCCCTTGTAAAGCGCCTCTTTTGCTGGTTCTGCTCTGTGCTAGCAGAGGACACCCTATTCTCAAGAATGGAATAAAATTTATTTCTGTTCCCACCCTGAGATGGCTCCTTAGTATAAATTAACTAAGATTATTTATTATTATTCTTATATAATCTTATTATATAAGATTATAACTAAGAAATTAACTAACTAAACACTAAGAAATGAGGCAAAGAATGGCCACTTTAAAAAAAAAATAGATCTGGGAGAGGAAGACACTCAGCATTTCTGGCTTAAACAGAAACAATTGTTATTTACATTCCTACTGAGTCAATCAGGGCCCAAACTGTGACCAAGTAGGGCTTGGCAAGGGATCTATTACTGGTGGATCAATGTGAGCCAGAGTGATTTTGATGAAGTTTAGAATTGGTAGAGTGTGAAAGAATTCACTTAGACCTCTGTAACCATTGGGAGTTTTATTGATGCAAAGGCTGTACTAGCATTCTCCTAGCAAGAAAGCTAAGTGAGATCCCTGATACTTGGGGGAGTTATGCTATATAGAGGTTCCAGAAGGGTGATGTAGTTTTAGAGGTTTTTAAGGGAATTAAAGATTAAAGACAGAACAGGATGAGGGAGACAAAGGAAATTCTTTTTGGTTTAAGGATTTAAGGACAGAGCAGGTTAAACATTAAAAGACAGGATAAGGGACACAAAAGCAATTCTTTTGGTACAGGTTGAAGATGAGGGGGAAACGACTTCAGAGTGCCTTCAGGTTACAGAATAAACTACAGACTTTACAAAGTAATGGAAAAGCAACCCTTAATATTATTTTTAACCCTTAAGGATCTGCATCATTTCCCCCCTCAACCACTAGGCAGGAGAAATCTTTCAGAAAAGGGATGAAGGTCATTGTCTTTTTTGATCATTTTTCTGGCTGGTCACATCCTGGTCTTATCTCCTATCCCATTTCCTGCTAGCTCCATGTGTGAGGTAAATAAAATGTGAAGACTTCAGAGAGAAGATATGTATAAACATATATATATATATACATATATATATGTATATTAAGAAATGTTTAAAAATCAAGAAATAGGGAAATAGAGAAATGAAACAAATTCTGAGGTCGTGAGAGTCTGATGGCTCAGCTTCTGGGAAAGTTTACCCTGAAACTTTTTGTTCTTTCTTCTGGTTCTCATTTAAAGATTTGCTCAGTAAGAATAGGGTCACTGTGACCTGCTTTCCTTTACTGTAAAAATACTGTAAGAGAATGGAGAGGTTCTCCCCCTCCCCTTATCCTATTCTCCTTCTTTAGATTTATA
Organism: Phalanger gymnotis; assembly: GCA_028646595.1. Taxonomy (NCBI): domain Eukaryota; kingdom Metazoa; phylum Chordata; class Mammalia; order Diprotodontia; family Phalangeridae; genus Phalanger; species Phalanger gymnotis. The sequence goes on from CM053626.1 coordinate 177,644,814, forward strand.
GATGTCACCTCAGTTGTAATCATTAACTAAGGAAATGGGAATTGGAGTTTCTGTGCCTCAGATTGTAAGCCCACCTCCCAGCCAATGGTGAGAAGGGTCAGAGGTGGGTGGGAATTCTCTTGTGTTAGGTATAATTATTGGTGTTTTGCTTCTTGCAAAGTGCATTTCTTGCTAGATCTGTTCTAGCAAAGGATGCCTTATTCTCGAGAATTGAATAAAATTTATTTCTGTTCCCACTCTGAGATGGCTCCTTATTATAAATCTAATTGGTGAGGGTCTTTCATCCCACACATTCAATCTGCCTTGAGCGCTCTTTTCTACCTTATCAATTTGGGGTTAAGGAGGTTTTTAAGAGAAAAAAGTAATAATGTTTCAGAGATTAAAATTTATATTCTCTTTGGGCAGAGTACCCACAGGTAAGGGTATGATACCCTATGTGAAGAGAGAAGAAAGAAGAGAGAAAGAAAGGAGAAAGAAAAAGAAAGGAAAGAAAGAGAAAAAGAAAGTCCAACTAATTATTTTCTGAACTTCTACAGCTTTTTGCACAGGATGTGTTCTGCTCCATGCCAGGAACACAATCCCTTTTCATCTCTGTCTTTTATAGGAAGCCCTTTCTTTTTTTAATTTTTAATTTATTTTTGGCTTTCAACATTCACTCACTTCATCCAGCATCAATTCATGTAAGTCTTTCCAGGTTTTTTTTTTTTTTGAAATCTGCCTGATTATCATTTCTTACAGAACAATAGTATTCTATCACATTTATATACCACAACTAGGTCTAGCATGCATATGATAGGTCAGTGAGTAGTAAATATCTCTATGACTCAGCACATAGCCAGTTCAGTCAGTACACAGCTGGTTCAAACTAATAAATTCTATAGGTGCAGCTGGCCACTGTATCAGGAAGAGAAATAAACGGTTTGCTAGGGCATGCTGTCCTGTTTTGCTAGAGAGCAACTGCTAGGGACAGTGTTCTGAGGCTAGGGAGATACATGATTTTGGAACTGGGGTCCAAGCACTCGGCACCGAAACAGAGGCTAGGGAGAAATGTGATGTTAGAATTAGGGTCCAAGTACAGGCACCCAAGCACCCCAACAGTTAGAGGGCATGATCTGGAGGAGGATACAGCAAAGGAGACAGAAAAGGAGTGGTCAGATAGATAAAAGGAGAACCAGGAGAGAGTGGTGTCTGGAAAACCTAAAGAAATAAGAATATCCAGGAGAGATAAATCGACAGTGTCAAAAGACCCAGAGAACAGGAATAGGAAAAAAAGCCATTGGATTTTGCAACTAAGAGATCACCGGCAACGGTTTCTGTGCAATGATGAGGGCAGAAGTGGAGTTTTAAGGGGTTAGAATGGTTCCAGCCAAATGGAAATTAGCAGTGTGAATTAGTATGATTCAACCACTTCCCAGGATTCACAGTAATTGGATGTGTGTACAGACAAGCTAGGTATAGGATAAATAGGAAATAATTAACGGAGGGAGGGCACTGGAATGAAGAGGGCTGGAAGAAAGCTTCTAGTATCCATTAGAAGATAGAGGTGAGATTTTAGCTGGGATTTGAAGGAAGCCAGGTGGCAGAGATGACAAGGTACTGCATTCTGGCGTAGGAGACAGCCAGGGGAAATGTTTGGAGGAAGGAGTAGAGTTTTGTCCCAGCAACAGCAAAGAGCCCATTGTCACTAGGGCAAGGGGGGTGGGAGGGAAATTGGAGAGAGTTAAGGTGAGAGGGGGCCATGCTATGATTTGGCTAGACTCCCAGGTGTAACACTTGAACCAGATATCCGTAGCCTGGAGATGGTCTCCCTAACCATTAAGCTGGACTGGCTTCTAACAAACCCTCGTTGGGTTGGATGAGGTTTATTGGACTTAATTGGATTTTCCGATACCATGCTAGGCTGGGGGGAGGGGTGGGAGGCAGGTAGGATGAAACATCGCGAGAGTCCGCAAATCTGCTCAGGCGAGCTGGCGGCCAGCCCTGCCCGGCTTGGAGGGGTCCTGGAGCCAGCCAAGATGGCTGCCCCCATGGTGCGCTCTGCGCGTTCCTTCTGGAGCCTGGGGCCCGGAGTGCGGCGAACTCTCCGGGAGCTGCCGGGGTGAGAGCACCCGCGTCGGGGGAGGCGGGGCGGAGGGTGAACAGACAGTCAATCTGGACCTGTCGGCGGCGTTGGGCAGCGGGTCCCTGCCCCGAGGTGGGGTGGCGGGGGGTTAGGGGGGGTCGGGAGGGGAGGATCTTCCTCCCGATCGCCATCCCAGCCCGGTTGGTGCGGCCCGGCCTGGGGGCAGGTAGGTCCCCGGCTTCACCAGAGGGCGCGAGAAGCAGACTGGGACTTTGGAGATCACACGAGCCACCCTCCCCCCCCCTTCCCCCCTTTACAGGTAAGGAAACAGAGGGGGAGGTGACTTGTTCAGGGTCACACAGCTGCTTCGTAGCTTCAGCTACTAGCAGGCGCTGCATCCGCTTGTGCTGAAGCTGAGAGCTGGGGGGGGGGGGGGGCGTTCAGCGAGGTAATTTGTGTAAAGCTTGCACAGTGCCCCGTACAGCGTAGGCGCTGCATAAAGAAAGTGGACACTTCTGTTTACCCGCCGCCGTACACTGCGCCTAGCCTAATGCCTGGCACATAGTAGGCGTCATATAAATGCTAGCTATTATTTTTAGGAAAGTGGAAACTTTCTGTTTGCTCCTGGAAATCGGGCTGAGCATGGTCCCTGGCACGTAATAGGTGTTTAGCACAGTTCCTGGTACATAGTAGGTGCTATCTGGAAGCTTGTTTCCTTCCTGGTAGCAGCAGCAGCAGCAGCAATCTTTCAATAGTGCATCTCAAGGTTTGCAAAGAACTTTACACAGCCTGTCTTCTGATCCTCGCAACCCTGGGATGGAGGTGTTTTATTTTTCTTGTTTGTTGAGGAAACCGCTGCAAAACAAGTTTAGTGACTTACGTAGAGTCACAGCGAGTAAGTTGGTGACCGAGGCTGGAGTTGAATTCGAGTCTTCTGAGTCCAGGGCCAGAGCTCTCTTCCATGCACGCTGCTCCCTCGAAGCCTCAGATCATCCTCCCAGCCTCCATCCCTCAGTGATCTTATCTACAAAACCGTGAGATTGACACTGTGGCCTCAACTCCAGGGACCCCTAGCTTGATGAAACACTGTACTACTACAGCCCTTGGTGGAGCTGAGTGAACTGGGCACCTCTAATGATTCTTTGATTCTCTGAAAGGCCAGGAACCCTCCCCCACCCATGGCCCTGGGGGTGAGGTGTCATAGAATCATAAATTGAGAATTTAAAGGACTGTGGAGGCCATTTCTGTGCTTGTTACATAGAAAGCATTTAAATGCTTATTTACTGGTTAACCAATGTAGTCCACCCTCCTCACTTTACAGATGAGGAAACTGAGGCCCTGGGAGGTTAAATTACTTGCTCAAGGTTACACAGAGAGGCAGCAGATGCAGGATTTGAACCCAGATTTGGATACTGATCTTTGTGCTCTGGGGGTGGGAGAAGTAGCCAATACTCCTAGAAGGGACTGATGGCTCTCCTTGTTACTAGGGGATTACTTAGTTTATTTTAGTGAGGTGGCTTCACTAAAAAGCCAGACTTTCTTCTGCTTAAATTCAGGTGGGTAAGTTGGCCTCACATCTGGTCTCCTGGCCCTCATGAAGGCAAGTTAAACCAAAAAGCCAAGCTAAATAGGTGTCAGGGAATCTGCATTTACAGCCCAATCTGCCCCATCCTGCTATGTGTCTGATCTTGGCCAAGTTATTCCCTTTCTCTGGTCCTCACTCTCCTCACATGTAAAATGAGGGATTTGGACTCAATGAAATTTAGTCATTTTCAGCTCTAATTCCTTAGATCTTATGACTTCTTGTTCCCAACCTTCCCCCTCCAGATTGACACAGGTGAGATGGAGCCGCTATGATGCTAATTACAAAGAACCCCAACTTGATAAGGACTACTACCTGAAGCCCTTGGAGGAGCTGACTGAAGAGGAGAAGTTTGAGCGGGATCTCAAAACCACACAGATCTTCAAAGCTCCCCCACCATCAAAGACAAGCTCTTTGTTTGAGGACCCAGTGATCAGGTTAGCCCCACATGGTACTTTCTTCTGCCCATGGGCAATGACCATCTTTAGTCTAAAATTTAGGAGCCCACTGTGTACTCTTAGAGACCTGAACATTTTGCTTTTCTTCTTGAAGTAAATTCACCAACATGATGATGAAAGGAGGAAACAAAATACTGGCCAGATCCCTGATGACTGAGGTAAGAGTGACATTCCCTATCCTTCATCTCCTCCTCTGTCCCTTTTTACCCCTGACTCCCTTAGCTCAGCCCCAGGGGAAACCAATCAGTGTACTTGGCACTGGGGTGGGAGAAAGGGGAAGGAGGAGTCAGGGGTCACGTCCACAACAACCAGGGCTTTTACCAGAATAGAATGAACTGAGTGTTCAATCCAGAGCATCTTTAGTAAAGGACTTTAAGTTGGCAGTCCTCCAAGAGGGGAGAGGGATCTGTAGGGTAAAGAAGAGGAAGGGGAGGCTGCAGTGAGGCGGAGAAGCCCCAATAAAATGATAGTTTTCAGCTAAGCTAGACTAATTAACCCTTCAGAGGAATTTCCAACGGTTTCACTCATTGTATTTTTATTGCAGACTCTGGAAACCCTCAAGAGAAAGCAATTTAAAAAATACCATGAAGCCAAAGCTGAGGAGCGGGAGGCCATTGAATGCAACCCCTACACCATCTTCCACCAGGCCCTAGAGAACTGTCAGCCTGTCCTCGGCCTGGTCAGCATCCTTAAAGGTGGCCGCTTCTACCAGGTGAGCAGGCTAGAGTTGGGTGGCCTCACGGTTGCCTCATGGTCTTCCATGATTCAAAGCTCTTCGAGGGCAGCCATCGTCAATCGTTTGTACCATTTTGTGTGTCCACATACTGAGTAATGAGAGGGAGGTAGATATCAAATAGAGGTCTAGTTCTTATTTTCAAAAAGCTTATAGTCTAAAACAAGACAGATAGTTTACGTCACTCCAGTGGTTGGGAGGGGGGTTTGATGCTGCTGTTGCCGTTCTCCATAGCTCATCATTGTAGGGTTTGTTCAAACTTGCCCTTTAATGGGGGGGTTCCTTGAACACAGCACTCTGTCCTTTTGTATAGGTGGTCTGTACACCTGGGATGCTCTCCCCCTTCATCTCTGCTCTTAGGATCTATAGCCCCCTCCAAGCTCAGCTCCAGAGCACTCTCCCAGGGAGCCCCTCCCCCAACTTACTTTGTATATGGTTTGTATTTCCTTAGGTGACAGGCATATAGATTGTTGCCACCCAGTAGCATGCTAGCTCAAGAGTAGGAACTATCTTTTTTTGTATCCCCAATTCTAGCACTGTACTTGATACATAAAAGGCACTTAATGCTTGTTGAGCAAATAATAGGACATTGCTGCTGCTTTCCCTTCTCTTGGCTCAGGTGTTCCTCCGGGGCTTTGCCTGTGGCAGGCCTAGCCCCTGCTGTAGCATCTTCTCTTATCTCACCACTCCCTCCCACTTCCTCAAAATAGGTCCCAGCCCCTCTGACTGACAAGCGCCGGCGATTCTTGGCCATGAAATGGATGATTCAAGAATGCCGGGAGAAGAAGCACCGGCGTATGCTGATGCCAGAAAAGCTGTCTCATGAGCTACTGGAGGCCTTCCACAACCAAGGCCCTGTGGTCAAGAGGAAGCATGACCTACACAAGATGGCGGAGGCTAACCGAGCCTTTGCCCACTACCGATGGTGGTAGAGGGTAGGAAGGCCTAAGCCACGCAGTGAGACTCTGGTGCCTGTGCTCAGCCTCCTGCCCTTCAATGGGGAGGCCAGCAGACTTCAAACTGAGGAGTGGTTAGAGCTTAAGAATGTGTGGGGGAGGCATGTGAGTAGTGCATTTCTCAAGCTGTGCCATCCTGTTGATGTGGGCCCCACCCCATTTTCTTCATGCAGAGCAAAGAACACAGCATTGGGCTCCACAGATGAGCTCAGCAAAGTTACGTTTCCTTTGCCTCAATTCCAGCTGAACCTTTGGCTTTTGGGAAAAAAACAGCAGCATTCACTTTAGAAAAGGTTTACTAGAAAAGTCCTACACTGGTTCATAATAAATTACTTATATGTATACATATATATGTATTTTTTTTAAATCCCACACTGAACCAGTGTTTTGGTCAGCAGCTCATTAAAATTTGTCTGGATAAAATACCCTTGTTTCCCAAGTCATTTTTGTACAAAAGTTATAAAAAGCAATAGCCCGGTTTCTAGCACTACTTGTGCTCTGGTGCCTTGGCCTCTTTACCTGGCACAGCCTGTTGGCTTTGGAAGCCTCCCTTTCGTTCAGGTAGTTCAAAAACCCAGCCCCAGTTCTGTCATCTGACTCTTAAATTCTCCCTTCCATGCTTTGCCCTCTCAAGAGCTCAAAGCATCCTTCTAACCACTGATTCCTCATTTTACAAATCTGGAAACTGAGGCATCAAGGGAGAAGATGCACTTACGGTTGCACAGTGCAAGAATGGCAAGAGTCGCCCTTCACTACCCAGTTCCACTACAAGGGTGGGGAAATGGGCTGAAAGTCCATTGGGGAGCAACGTCCTGTCACTTAAATGAGGCAGTAGATTGTTAGTGCATCAGACTTGGAATCAGGAAGACCTGGGTTTGAATGCTGTTTCAGACACTTTTAACTTCCCCAGGCCTCGATTTTCTTATCTGTAAAATGAGGGGGTGAGCTCATTGTTTTTTGAGGTTCTTCCTAGCTCCTCCATCAAGTACAATAGAATAGGTGGTGTGCTGCCCTGCCCCTCACCTCTCTGGATAAGTTAAAAGATCAAAAGTGCTTGACAGGAAGAAAGTAGCTGAGGGCAGGACTACTGTAAGCCCAAAGCTACAGTAGAAAAGTCAGAAGAAAAAACCCTGGGAACATGAGTTCAGGTGTGTGAGTCTGAGTTGGGTGTCATCTTGGTGAGAGTGACAGGCGTAGATACGAGCCTTCCGGAACATGCTGGTGAGCGGGCCCTGAGGTCGAGCCAGCCTAGTCTGAAACCTCACTGTAATAATATTTTTGGGCAGCGGGGGTGGTCCTCCAGCCAGCAGCCCTGAACTCAATGAGCTCCAGCAGTAGAAGCTGGGACAGGGAGCTGAGCCCATCCTGGAGCAGGAACCCATCGCGCAGCAGCCCAAACAGCTCATCCATCCTCTGCCCGTTCATCTTCTCCAGCTGCTCTCCAATTCGATGCAGTTGTAACACCAGGCAGTCCACCTGAAGGAGTTGGGGAAGAGATTCTCTCTCTTCTTTCATATCCCAGTCCCTCTTTTCCCTCCCTCTCCCCCAGGTAATAACTTCATTTCTGGGACCCTGTGATCTCTCATCTCATCCATGCTCCCTGGCCAGGGCTCTTCCTCTTTTTGTAAGACTTATTCTCTTTAGTTGGGCTGCCCCTACTCCTCTTTCTAGTTTCCCAACCCTCCTCCCCCCCACTCCATTTAGTGGCTTTCTGCCCTTCGTGGGTTGTGACTCTGGTGACACCCTTTTTGCAGAGCTTTTAGACAGCTGCCCCAGGAAACAGGTTGCAAAGCCCCTGGCAGCACAGTATTAGCTTGCTGAGAAGAACCAAACATTCTCCCCACTCTCTTAGCAACTCTGCCATCAACTACTTCCTTTCCCCCTCACCTAGGCTGGGGGGAGGTACCCACCTCTTCCTCCTTGTGCAGGCTGTCAGGCTGTGCCAGTCGAAAAAGGCAGTCATAGACAGGGTTGACCAATGCCATCATAGGCATGTTGTTCACCTGATAGAGGAAGAACCCAAAGCACTGGAGTTAGTAGGAAGGAGAGAAGGTCCTGTTCCCCACGTCCACTAGGAACACTCCTAAGCCATAAGGACATAGGCAGAGACTGGCATGAGGTAGACTTGGCAGAAGCTCATGAGACCACTGGGATATCAAGTTTTAGGAAAAGAACTCTTGGTGCCATAAACATGGGGCTACATAACCTCAGTAAGTGGGCTGAGGCAGTAGCGGCAGCCCCTGCCCTGAAAACTAAACTTAGTGGCTTGGTTTGGGGGTGGCAGGGCACAGGGACATAGGAAGTGGCTGATTCTCACTGGCCTTACCCTCAAGTAGTCAAAGATGTTGCAGATGAAGGTGACATAGCAGACCCAGCCCTGCAGGGATCGGGCTCGTAGCTGCTCCCGGGCCTGGTACTCCTGCTGTAGCCGATTGAGAAGGCCCCGGCGGAAGACGCTCTGGCTGGCTTGCTTGCTCTCTGCCTGTGGCCCAGGGAAGGTGGGGTAAGCCCAGACGTACATGGGGGCTTCTTCCAGGATGTCTGTTGCTGAAAGCCTCCCTTCCCTGGTTTTCCCTCTGCTCCTAGAAGAATCCATCTGCCCCTACCCTGACACTTGGGCTGGAAGCTATGTGGTCACAGGACAGAAAGGTTTCCCCAAAGGGCCTTTTGAAGCTTCTTTCCTGTCTTCCCTCCACTAGCCTGGAGGCAGTTGCCTGTTCTTAGCACCTCCTGGGGTGGGGGGGCACTCCCTCAGCCCCCAACTGTCCCAGGTCCCCTCCCCCACCCCAAGACCTGAATGATGGTGTAGCAAATGCGTCCGGCTTCCTTGCTGAACATACAGTCTTTCAGGGATTGGTCCACAATCACATTGGCCACTTTCTCCAAATCCACAGCACCAGGTTCTAGGGATGAGGGTAAGAGAGGTAGTCCACAGACAAAGGTGCTCTTCCTGTCTATACTGTTACCTTCCTTTAGTGCCTCTGCCTGAGTCCTGGCACAGGACAACTGCTAAGTGCCCCCATGCATACAGTGCGGGATTTGGAGTTTGAATCCTGCCTCAGAAACTAGCTGGGTCACCCTGGCAAATTACTTAACCTCTCTATGCCTCAATTTCCTCATCCATACGATGGGGATCCTAATAACACCTACCTCACAGGGTTGTTGTGAGATAACCCGTTAAGCATTTTGTGAACTTTAAAGTGCTCTGAATGTTAGTTTTTGTAGACATGCTAGCTTGTAGATATAGCTAGCTCTTCAGCATATGAGGCACTGGACATTCTCCACTGAAGGTCTGTTTTAGGGAACAGATATGTAGAAGAGGACCTGAGGAAAGCTGGTGACATTCTAGCAAGAGCCATGAGTAAGACTGTAAATGCTTCCAGAGCAGAGATGCCCCTATCTTTTATCTACCAGCATTCTGGGTCACTTAATGAGCCGATAAAAAAAAAAAAAACTCAGATTCCTTTGGCACAAGCACTACTTCCACTGGTGAAAAACACCACTTTCTTCTGACTTGGGCATTGGCTTTCAAGGTAGTGTGGTTCCATGTATTAGCCCATGTTACAAGCTCATACAGATCTGCTTCTTGGCTGGCCCTTGGACAGACACACAATCCCTCTCCATCTCCATCTGGCCTTAGGAGAGCTCACACTCTGTTAGCATTAACTGTTGACATTAGAGTTCTTTTCACAAGGAATCAGAGGGGGATTTACTGGATTGTAAGGCATAAATACTGGCCTAAATTTCTCTATTATCTTCTTATTTGATGAATCTCTTATGAAAAACAGAGGGCTTTGAAATGCATACTTCAGTCTTGGGCGTCACACCTGAGAAACTTAGGTAGGGAATACTTGGTACAAGACCTGCTCACTTCAAGATTATGTGATTTGGAGGCAGCTAGGGAGTAGAAAGAGCACTGGCTCTGAAGTCAGGAGGACTTGAGTTCAAATCCAGCCTCAGATCCTAGCTGTGTGACCCTGGGCAAGTCACATAAAAGATTATGTGATTTCATCCAAGTAGGTACTTTTCTCTAAAGCAGATCACAACACCATTTAGGCTTTACTTTTATCTAGTATGTAATGCATAGTAGGCATTTATTAGCTGTTGAATTTTGTAAGGTTTTATGAGTTGCTATGCCCAAAAAAGTAAGCCCCTGGTAGCCAACCCTCTCCAAATCAGACAGCCAAGCATTTATTAAGTGCCTATGATGTGCCAGGCACTGGGGTTAGAAAGACATATGAAATGGTCCCTGCCCAAAAGAACTTTCTGTTCTATCAGACTTAGTTGGTGGTCTGGGCTCTGCTGGGATGACAATTAAAGAAACTATGGTCACCTCCGTGTCACAAGGAAGCACTGGACGAAAACTTGTAGTGGAGGCTCAAGATGTATCCATTTTAAATTATCATTCTCTGCTTTACAATTCAAGATCTTCAATCTTTTTATTCACTAATAAGTAGAGAACGAATTAAACTGATGAAATTATCTGCCCAGGTCCCAGTTCTTTGCAAATGTGATTAATACAGATGATAGGTATGCTCTGGCACCAACTGCCCAACCTCTGCTCCTGCTCATGGTCCCCCCACCCATTCCTTCTCACCTTTGAGGGCAGTCTTCAGTAACCTCTGGGTCTCTGCATCAAAGGACTGGATTTCATACTCTTCACGGCCTGGCTCACCCATGACTGCCCAGCCCACCCCCAGCAACAGCTGGGGGGCAGGGTTAGTTGGCAACACCTGGAGGGGTGGTAAGGAGAGAGGGGGATGGTCTCAGGATCAGTCACCAAGCATCCATTAAATGCCTACTATGTGTTAGGCACTGCACTTGGTACAGGGGATACAAGTACAAAGAATGAAATAACCTATGATCACAGCTGTAATGGGGAGGGGCAAGAAGTACATACAAAGACATATAGAGCATAAATATAAAATTAACATACATACAGGAAGTAATTAAATACAAGGTAGTCTGGAAGGGAAGGCACTAACATTTAGGGGGAATCAGAAAAGGCTTCATGATTTTGAATCAGGAATTTAGAGGGGGCCTTAGAGACCATCAAGGCCAACCTCATGTTACAGATGTGGAAAGTGAGGCATTGTTTACAAGGCGTTAAAAGATTTGCCCATTACACAGCTAGTAAGTAGCAGAGACAGGATTTAAACCCGGGCCTTCCTGACTGTAAGTCCAGTGCCATAATACAGTACACCATGCCTCAAGTGAAGACCGCTGCCCGCCCCTTTCCTGGAGTGAGCAGAAACAAAGTTGCTCGACCCTCGAAGGGAGGCAGTGTTAAAAAAAAAAAAAACCCAACCCAGCTTGGTTCCTATGCTGTCCTGGAACATAGGGACACTGTGCCTGACCACCTAGCAGAGATTGGGCAAGGGTGATAATCACTTTTGGAAGCCCCCAGCTACTATTTCTTAAAAGTTTAAAAAAAATTAGGATGAATTAAGATAATCTTCCAATTTTGGGACGGTAGAGCTCATTCCTGGTCAATGCTAGGATATCTGGAGGCGGGGCTCACACCCCTGCTGGACCCGGCAGGTAGTCATCTAGGCTGATACCTGAAACCCCCCCTCAGCCTGGAAGCTCCGCCCAAGCCCAAGTCACACTCAACGCACCCCAAACCACAGAGCTCAGCATAATTCCAAGCTTCTGATTCCCCCTTATTCCTAGGAGGGAATCTGGCAGGGTAAAAGGGCCTCTGCTTAGAAGCACCAACTCTTCAGGCTTCCCGTGATTGGACTCCACAGGTTCCGTCCCACCTGAGATCCGAGAGGCCTTTCCCCAAACGCCCCACCTGCCCTCTATCTGTCCTCCCACCCTCGCTGTGCCAGAGGGCCTGGTAGCGAATCTCCTACAAAAGATCACAGCCTCCCTTTTACTTGCATGGGACCAATCTAAGTGCAGGAAACTTCTCTGTGGTCACTTGCGCCCCAAATGCTAGCCCCTCATGCCCACATTGGCTGTCCTCCCCTCCCTAGTGTCAAACGCCAGGCTCTACTCCCAAACAGGTCTGGTTCCTGGGGCGCCATCCTGTGCCTGGGCACTACTGCTTCGGCGGGCGGGGGGAAGACTACGGCCAGGGAAGGCGAGGCTTCTAGTTTGGGGGCCCCGCTCTGGCTAGCTCCCCCCAATCTCTAGACTTCGGGGTTTCCGTTCCCCAAGCCCCGTCAGGGCGGGTTTGCCGACTCACTCCCAACCCCCTCCTCTCTAAGCCCCCAGCACAACTGGTTCCGCGGCACAGCTGGAAACGCGCGCGGTAGCAGCGCAGGCGACCGGACACGGATATGGGGCAGTTCCGCGGACGCCTGCCCGGGCCACCACCCACCTGCCGGGGCGAGGCCGTCCCTATCTCCCCACCGCCCTCGTACGCCAGATCAGGAAGGACATGGTGCGCTCCCTCGGCGGCCCGGGCCGCTGCCAGCCACCAGCTTGACCCAGCCTCTCCGCTTAGGTCATTTCCGAACGCGCCTGGAGAGCTCCGCCGACCTAGCGCACGGCGAGCGGGGCGGAGCCTGGGCCCCAAAGGCGCCTCGCCAGCGCCCTCTGCCGGCCCCAGGGTCCGTGCGTCCTAGCCCCGGGATGCTGCAGAGACAGGTAGGCCGCGGCACAGCCAGCCCCCGGCTCCGGAATGGCCGTAGACTTCGGCCTAACCTGGGGCACCGAACCTCTTTAATTGGCCCAGAGCATCTAGCTGGCCTTGCCCTCCCAGCCTCGTTAAAAACAAAACTGACCTGGGCTCAATGATAGCAGTGAGCCCCCGAGAGGGGGCTCCTTTTATTCGGGGAAGCGGACACACATGCGGATCCTCGGCTTGGTGGGAGAAATCTGCCAGGGGAGTACCCTGCAGAACCCCGGGACTCTTCTCAAAGCAGCCACCTGTCTTTTCTCCAGGGTTCTGGCTGCGGCCATAGAACCTGGAACCTGGGAGGGAGGTGGGAATGGGGATTATCAGGAGGCTGGCAGAGAACCTGTTTGCTGGTAATAACCTGGTTAGTCCAAGGAGGGCGGAGCAGTTACAATCAATGCCATTTTCTAACCAGGGAGGACGGCCCTGAGAGGTCTCAGGAGAGCGGGCTTTATATGAAAGGTGCAAGTGTCCCACGGCCCCTCCCTCCAACCCCGTCACCAAATCAGACGCCATCTGCCACTGGAGTTCTTAACCTTCTCTGTCAGGAACCACTCCCAGCAGTTTCCAAATAACTGAAGGAAACGCTACGTTACAAGTTGGTGAAAAAAAGCTTTATTCCTCGGCCCAGTTCTTGAACGCTCCGAAGTCTATCCAAGGATCCCACAGCCACCTGGCCCGGATCTAGTCCAACCCCTTCAGGGTAATGGACTGATTGAATTCCTGACACCTGGAGGTTTCTGAAGCACACCGGAGGCTAAATCCTTACCCTTGGCCCCAGCATCTTGATTGGTATACAAGGAGTCTCAAAAATCTCAGTGCAATTTTAACCTTTAACGTGTTAAAAACTGCTCTACGACTTTCGGGATACCCGATATGTTGCACAGGGAACTTCACCATTCCCTAAGGCTGGATCTTCTTCCAGTGCCAGTCAGGGTTCGACAACTTTATAGTTGTTTGACTCTACGTAAGCCATAGTTTGAGAGGTGGGAGGGACCTTTAGATCCAAACTATATATACATACACATATATGTATACACACGTGTGTATCTATACATACACACCCAGATACACATACATATATCGATATATCCAGACCTCACGTATATATGGTCTCACTACCAATCTCCCAGGTTTGTTGGAAAGAAAAGGACCCATGGTCTACAAAGTATTACACACACGTGAACTATAATTATGTAGAAAAGTGCTTTGAGTGCTCAAACTACGCCCTACATTAGCTTAACTCTAGGCCGGAGGAGAATGTAGATGGCTGTGCCTCTTGCCAGCAGCCCAGACGACAAGGAAAGCCTGATGGCAGATGAAGGGGGGGGGCACGGGGGCGGCTAAGCTTTTTTTTTTTTTTTGAGTCATTAGGAAAGAGAGAAAAGCAAAAAATTAAACAGATCAAAGTTGGTGAGAATAGAATTTTACTGCGTTTGAGCACAGATGCCTTGACTTTTTGGAAGTATATAAAATACATTCAGGGAGCTGCCTTCCCAGCAGCTCCAAAGAGGCAAAACCTTGCATTCCATGATATGAAGGCTTTCTACATCAGCTTCTGTTCATTCACATAACAGCATCCAAGGTACAGGAAAAGGTTTTCTGGAAAGTAAAGTTTCCCACCCTTCAACACTGCTGAGTGTATTGCTGTCGCAAGCCTGAGACATAGATTACATAAAACAGAAATTATAAATTGGTTATTAAAGACCACTCTGTGAACTGTTGTCCCCCAAGGTTTGAGGGTATTAAGGTCAGTGCATATTCTGCAGCTGGGAGGAGTTGGTACCTCAGAGGCAGCACCAGGGACAATTAAGACCCCTTTCCCAGGATCTGCAGATCAAGGCAACCTTTCTGGCTCCCTCTAATTTAAAACCCCAGTATTGAGGGAAAAAAATCAAAACAGTCCTCATTTGGGTAGGAATCTCTCACTGCTCAGCCAGGTTCTGAAGCTTAGGCCCTAGAACACCTGATAAGCATGAAAGAGTCTGGCTGCTGTGGTCTGCCTTAGCTCTTCCCGCCTCCCACACACCCAACTGATGTTTCTGTGATTGTAAATAAGTGTCAACTGTGGGTTCCCCTATCCTTACCAGGGCAGAACCGTGAACCCCGCCCTTACCAGATCACCTCATGAGAAGTCATCTCTTCTAAGCTTAAAGATGGGCTCACAAACAGTCATCACCATGACATGTTCAGAGCCAAATCTGAACACCACCGAGGAGCAGCAGCCTCTGCTCACCCAAATTTCCTTGGAAGTGTTATTTTAGGGAATGAGTGTTTAGTATATCCAGTGAGAAGGGGGAAATGAAATCCTAGGAGGTTCGTGACTCCTCCCCTCCCCTTCCACATCCATCTGCTCACCACCACTTTGTTCAAGAACCTGTCATCTTTTGCTCCCCGTAGAAAGCTTGTTCCCATAGCCCAGCACCCATAAAAGGAGGCTTTCAGTGAACAGTCTGGTCCATGCAGTGAGAACATTCAAATCGTGTCTCTGCCTAGACATCAAGGTCTGGGCAGCTGGAGACATGGGAAGTCACTCAATTTGGCACTAACTCTTCTTAAAATACAAAAAGCAAAGCTCCTCTGAGGGAATGAGCGCTGCAGGGGAGGAAGGTAAAAGTTGTTCAGAATATGGAGTTTGGAGAAGCTGGGGACTGCCCTTACCCCTGTACCTTCAGGCTAACTTTAGAATGGCTGAAGACACAGTAATTTTTTCCTCCTGGCCATAGAGGGAGAACAAATAAACTATAGAAATTGTGAAGGCTTGGGAGATAAAGAGAAAAGCAACTAAGTATGCGGGCAGGGAGGAGAGAAGACTGAACCAAGGAATACAATTTTGACTCCAAGGACTGATGACTAAAACAGGAGAGGGACCACCTACAGTGTCAGACACAGGCCATAAAACTGCTCCAAATGCATTCTGGGGAGGGTGCAGATATAGCATCTTGTCTTTTTTTCGAGTGTCTAGTGAATAAAGGCAAAACAAGGAAGTCGGGCCCTCTTTCTACTCCTTGGTCTAATGGGAGAAAGTAAAAGCCAAATCACAAGTGCCAACCCCCAGGCTTTCCCTAGAAACCCAAAAGTAGTTCCCTTGTTGGCAACATACAGACTGAGTAGAGACAGGAGCTGCCACCCTGTTAGGTGTTCAGAGTTAATGGCTTAGAGGTAATGGATGGAGGGGCACCCCACAGTGCACCAAGGAGATGGGTTTACTTCTTTTTTGGAGTCCCCGGAAGCCCAAGGCCTCAGCTCACTCGCCCCATCTTCTGGTGTCCAAGGTGTTCCTGCAGCTGAGGAGGTGACAGAATAGCTCATACCAGAAGAACACAAGGCCCGTGGACATTGCGGACTTCAGCAAGCTGGGAGTGAGGCCTTTAAAGAAGCCCTGGGTGCCCTCTTCTCGGAAAATCTTCTGGACACAGTCCAGGAAGCCCTCGTACTTTCGAACCTAGAGAAGTAAAACACATGAAAATCCTGTGAGCAGCTGGGGAGGAATGGAGAAGTCGGCCTGTGATGCCATGCTTGCAACCCCCAGTATTCCAGCCCCTGGGCAGCATGAGGTCAGAAGTGTCCCATTCTTCCTCTTTCAAATGGTTTAGTCCAAGGGTGGGAAACCTGTGGCTCATCAGGTGTTCTAGGGCCTAAGAGGATACTTATGGCCCTCTAGGTCCTCAAGTGTGTTTTTCTCAGGCCCATGTCTTCCTTTTCATTTCAGGCTCTCAACTCATGCCTCTCACTGGGCTCTATTTTGGTCTCCCTGAATCCAGTGCCACTCCCTGCAATCCATCCAACATATCGGTGGCAGCTTTTTCTCCCCCAAGAACATCTCTGATCATATGCTTTTCTCCTCTCTGCTCCCACCCCACCCCCCAGTTCCACCACAAGTTAGACTCCATCTGTCTTTCTAGCCTTAATTACCGCCGCCTTCCTCCCCAACCCACAGCTCCAGTGAGAACACTGTAGTCAAGGTTTCCCAACACACATTGTCCTCACTCACTCCTCTCTATGTCTCTGCCAGTGCCATCCCTTCCATCTCACATGATCCCCACACTGTGCTTTGTTTACTGAAACCACCTTTATCCTTCGGGTCCCAACCTGACTTTCCCCTTTCACGAAGTCTTTCCTGATTTCTCTAGCTAGAAGTGCTATCTCCCTCTTCTGGCCTTCCCCAGGCCTTTGGTTTGCACCTCTCGTAAGGAACTAGATTACATACTGCTTTCCATTTAGCTAAAGAAGAATTTATACAACTAGGTCTGTCATCTCAACTGGGCCCTCACCTCAGCAAGACAGTCCTTCGATGTCTCCCTAGTTTATTTATTCTCTATCACGTTCCTCGTGCCTCAAGCCTTTTCTCTTCAAGCCTCTCCCACACCACTCCCCCTCCTCATCCTCTCAGAAGACCTCCCTTCACATTTGACTCAGGAGAAAATGCCATTTGCCTCGTGTTCCCTCATTTTCCTTTTGCCACATCTCAGAACCCCTTGACATCATCCCCCGTTCTCTCCACCTTTATACCAGTCTCGGATGAAGAGATGGTCTTTCTTCAAGACAAGGCCAACCCCAACACTTGTACTTTTAATTCTGTCTCCTCCCATTTCATCCAGCAGTCTGCCCCTCAAATTATCCCTTCTCTCTCTCTAAACTTCCGTCTCTCTCTAGCTGCTGGGTTATACCTTGCTACCTACAAACATGCTCAGGTCTCCTCTATCCTTGAAAACCCCTCACTTGACCTTACTATTTCCTCAAGCTCTTGTCCTGCATCTCTACTTCCTCTCCCCCAACTCCTCAAGCCTTGGCAATCCGGCTTCAGGTTTCATCGATGGACTAAAGCTGCTCCAAAGTTCTCTCTTAATTGCCAAACCCAATGGCCTTTTCTCAACCCTTCCACTTCTTTATCATCTGACTCTCCCCTCTTCTGGAGCCTCTCTCCTCACGGGGTTTTCATGACCCCACTTTCTCCCCACACTTGTCTGACCTCTCCTTCTTAAGGGTCTCTGCTGGATCATCGGTTATACTCCACTTTCTATGGCTGTATGTCCCCAGGCACATCTGCTGGCACGTACAAACCCACACCCCAGGGACACAGGCAGGCCTGGAGGGGGTCACTGTCACATCTTCTCTGTTCCGATGATCTCTTTAGCCCTCGTGGGTCCAGGGATCCCCTTTACTACAGATCCACATATCCAGCCCTAGCCTTTCTCTCGAGTTCCAGTTCTGCATCCCATCACCAACTGCCCTGTAGCGTTTCCAGCTGGATGCCCCAGAAGCACCTCAAACTCAACACGCCCAGAACGGGACTTGGGATCTTCTCCTCTTCTTGCTGAGGCGTCAGCATCCTTCCAAGTTCACAGCCTAGCTGTTGTTGCTCTTATTCGGTCATTCGGTCCCGCTTGACTCTCCGTGACCCTGTGTGCTATACGGCACACCAGTACTGTCCATGGGCTTTTCCTGGCAGATACTGGAGTGGTTTGTTATCTTCTTCTCCAGTGGATTAAGGCAAATAGAAGTTAGGTGACTTGCCCAGAGTCACATAGCTAGTAAGTTATCTGTGGCTGGATTTGAACTCGGATCTTCCCGACTCTAGCACTCTATCCATTGAGTCACCCGGCTGCCTTCTCACAACTCCCCCCGCTCCCTAACCACACATATCCAATCAGTTCCAAAATCTTGTTGTTTCTCACTCCATAACATCACCCACAGTAATCCTCTTCTCTCTGTGCACATGACCACCGACGCCTTATTTTGAGCCCCTGTCATCTCTTGAATGACTATTAGAATAATAACCTCCCAAGTGGTCTTCTTGCCTCAAGCCCCCCCACCCTCCCCACCCCCCTCCAATTGGTCCTCCATAATACAGGTCTGATGATGTTACTCACTTGCTCAATAGACTCCTGTGGCTCCCTATTACCTCAGGAGTAAAATACAAACTACTCTGTTTCCCATTTCAAACCAACCTGACTCCAGCCTCCCCTTCCTGAACACTTCAGACAGGCCAGACTGGCTATGCTGTTCCTCACATATCACATCCATCTCCTATTACCATGGTTTTGCACAAGCTATCCCTCGGCCACATTCTCCTTCCTCACCTACACATCCTAGAAACTCTTTCAAAGCTGAGCTCAACTATAACCTCCTACAGGTTCATCCTGTCCTAGAGGTCAAGGTCTTCTGCAGCCTACTTTGTACTTATTCTGTGAAGACTTACAAACAGCTCTTGCTTTATATAAGTGAACCTTTCTACAGACTTCTTCATAAAGCAGTTTTTACATAATGCATATGCTTATATAATGCAAATTTGTAATGAGGAAAAAAGGGAGGAAGGCAGGAAGGAGGCTTCGAGCTCATGAAGGGGGAAGGCCCATACACCAGACACATGGGGCCAGGGACAGAGAAGCAAGAGCAGGAGAAGGAACATGCAAGGGTGGGGCCAGCCTGGTATGGGGGCCTGGCTGGAACCAAAAGGAAGGACCTGCTGGGGACAGACACGTAGAAGAGAACATATGTCACTCGAGGACCAGACAAAACCAGAGGTGGGGGTGGGGTGGACAGAGAGAGTCAAAAGTCTCCTCAGTTGGTGCCAGAGGCCTCAAACCAAGCCCCCAGTCTGGTGGTGATAGTAGTCCCTCTGCCCAACCATTCTTCTGTCTTCACTTGGAGGGATTTTTTTTTAAACTATCGGGGGAGCAGAGGACAGAGTGCTGAGTTGAGGGGCAGGAGTAGTGACAGAGAGAGCACAGTACTGTGCAGTAAAGTTAACATGGGTGTTTTTTTGGAATGCAGATTTCTTTCAGAATTCTTTATATAAAGTTGAATTTGTATAATGGGAATTTTTATGTAGAGCAAGAACCATCTGTTTATTTATACACATTTCTTACCCTATGGAACAAAAGCAGGGACTACCTCATTTTTGTCCTTGTACCCTCCTGCCTACCACAGTGCCTGGCACACAGTAGCACATACTTCACAGGGTCTGGTGATGGATTTTATCACCTATGGATGGTCAGCCCTTTGGAGGTAGAGACACCATAGCGTCTCCTACGGCATCTAGAATAAGAACTTGCACGTAGCAGATGATCAAGAAATGTCTGTGGAAAGAAGAAACTACACAGAAAATGTTTATTAGGGAGTGAAGTGCATATGACCAAGGCTTTAACAAAAGAGTTCCCTTGAACTCTCCTAGGGCATCTTTAAACTCCCCTTATGCCAATACTTCAAGAATCTATACTTTATTTCATGGGAGTAGGTACTCCCCTTATCAACACGGAACGCAGTGCCTCGATTTAGGAGATGGTCTTTGAGCGTTCCTCGTAGCCGAAAAATTATGCTGTAGCTAAGCCGACAAAAGTTTCCCTTCTAGTGAAGGTTGGTCCTCAGATGACAGACTGCCTCTCACTGGGACCGTGCTCAAAACCTTTCCAGCTTGGAGGCCCAGACTACCAAGAGCTTCCATAACCTTGGGGAAACCAGGGTCAGCTCCAGGCCACAATAGGGCAACAGAATCCTTTTTTTTCCTCAATCAAACAAACAAAAAGGATTAAGCATCACCTGGGTGCACGGCAAAGTCTTAAGTAACATGGATGTAAAGAAAGATATGTCAAAGGGGATGCTCTCAAAGAGCTTCCAGTTTAACAGGGTAAAAAGGCCAAACAGAAATAATGATGAGAGAAAAAGATGATGACAAGAGAGACAAAGAAGGGAAATGGAGAGCTCCAGGCAACATACACTAGGTAGTCTGAGCAGGAAGAAGTTATGTCCAGTCTGTCTATGAACCAAGACTAAACTGTCCACATGGAACCTATGGAAATTTGTAGAAATGCCCATGCCTTCAATCACCCAGACCAGAGGGGCAGGGTCCCAAGGGCAGACTGTGAGTCTGTCCTTCCTCTGTGTCCATGCACCTTACTGACAAGCGTCTACCACCGGCACTTCTAGGGGTTCTCCAATTGTCCTCATAAGAGCTTTGCTTGGTCCAGGGGACCACAAAGTGCTCAGTCTGTGGCAATACCAGGCCGTTTAAATGAGAGCAGAAGGGAGCTGCCACTGTTTGAGTCAGGTAGGTTCTTCACTTCTCACTAAGGCCTTAGGGTCAGACCAGAAGGTTCTATATCTAATCATTCACCAAGTTCTGTGGCCCCAACTTCAGGACCATCCCTGACACCCACCCCTCTCCCCTTTCCATTCCTGCTGCCACCACCCTCATTCAGGCCCTCATCACTTCCTGCCCATTATTACTGTAATCACATCCTCACCTCCAGGATTACTCCCTAAATCCATCCTGTACACATCACTGCCAGATGAATATTCCTAATTAATTAAAATCTCTGATCACATCACTCCCCTGCTTAAATGTTCCCTGGATCCCCACTGAAAGCGCTTCTCACCTGTCCAAAGGGTTCCCGGGCTTTCTCGAAGCCGCCTACCTGCAACCTCTTCTTAAAGAGGTCCAGGGGGTACGTAAGAGTCTTGCTGATGACTCCAGCTCCACTGCCACACAGCAAGTTTTTGAGGTTTGCTGCAACAAAAGTGGAGGGTGGTAAGAGAAGACAAAGGAAAACTGCATTCTGAGGTCTTCATGCCAGACAGGGACCTCAGAGTACCTCGGAAGAACAAATCCTAAAAGTCTTCTTTAGTCACAAGGAAGGATTGTGCTCAGGAAGAGAAATGGGAAGAGCAGCCAATTTCTACAACAATAGTAATTAACTGCACATTAGCTCTAGGATGGGAGAGATTCTTCCCCTCAAAAAATTTCCACCAAAGGCCAAATGAGGTGACTCTAATCACACAAGGAAGCTCAAGTATGGGGCCTGAAAGAAACCAGAGAGTGGGCAAATGAGGCTTCTGCCTACAGCTTCCTGATAGCCCCAGGAGGGAGAAGAGAGGTGGCCAGCAAGGCTTCAGGGATGGGTTCAGAGTGAGGGGTAATAGTGGGCTAGTAAAGGCATCTATGTGCCACAGACCTCTGAGTCTGCATCACGATCCTAGTGTCACTCCCATCCTCCCCTGAGCCAACACAGGAATGTCAGAGTACACACGCTCACTGAAGACTACTCACCATTTTGCACACATCCCCTCCCCCCCACTCACCATTTTTCTTTCCTTCGACTGGAATGGCCCATTCGTAGACCTGCTTCAGGGCGCTGTAGAAGGAGAACTGGAACCCCGCAT
This sequence comes from Phalanger gymnotis, assembly GCA_028646595.1. NCBI lineage: Eukaryota > Metazoa > Chordata > Mammalia > Diprotodontia > Phalangeridae > Phalanger > Phalanger gymnotis. The sequence goes on from CM053626.1 coordinate 177,666,395, forward strand.
AGGGGAAGATGGCAATCAAAGTGGGTAGCAAGCCTCTGTAGAAAGCCAGTGGACCTTCAGTCTTGTACATCATCATCACACCATGACGGAGGTTTCTGTAGATCTGCATGTATGCACAGGTGGTTCTGGTGAACTTGTAAGGTCAATAGATCTTAGGTTTAGAGCTGGATGGGGTCTGAGAAGCTATCAAGTTCAACCCTTCAATTTCACTGTTAGGAAACTGAGGCACAGAGACATTAAGGGATTTGCCCAGGGTCACACAGCCAGTATGTGTCTGAGGAAGGATATGAACCCAGGTCTTCCTGACTTCAAATTCAATGCCCATTATATGGCACTGCTTCTTGTAGGCTTTATTCCCCTGATCTCTGGGTAATTACGTAACAAATAAGTACATCAATTCTGCTATCAAGGTCAGCCAAATTGTCAAAGAAAATACTCAAGGGAAATCCAAGGGATGCAGACTGACAATGTGGATGACATAAAGGGGATCTGTAGAGTTATCCATTGTTTGCCTGCTTCCTTCATTTCTACTTAAACAATTCGTTAAAATTAAGTCACAAATTGTCATAGCATCTTGTCACTAGGACAATTTCAAAATTCCATATAGATTGTCCTATCCCTCAGGAAGGCAGATAACCACAGGCAAGGTGAGATCCATGGGTATGGATGCTATTCTCTTTTTATTATTTTATTTTCCCCCAATTACAGGTGAAAACCATTCTGTGAATTGGATGGGGCCTTAGAGAATGAAGTCTGAAAGCTGATAGAAAGCATACTAGTTTTTTAATATTCTCTATTTTTGTGTTTTTTTCTTTCACAACATGACTAATATGGAAATATGTTTTATATGAAGGTATATACATAACCTATATCAAACCCTTTGCTGTTTCAGGGAGAGAGCAGTGAAGGGGAGGGAGAGAGAATTTAATTCAAAAATTTTTTAAAAAGGATGTTAAAAGTGTTTTTACATGTAATTGGGAAAAATAAAATATTCAAAAATAAAAAAATTACAGGTGAAAACAGTTTTTAGCATTGATTTTTAAAATTTTGAGTTCCAAATTCTCTCCCTCATTTCCTCTCCACTCCCCTCATTGAAAAGGCAAGCAATTTGATATAGATTATCCACGTGTAGTCATGCAAAACATATTTTATGGATGCTATTTTTAAAGAGTGCCAGAAAGTTACTGGTTTGTTAAAGTGTCTAGATGTTTTAAAATCTGTGAAGTTCTGATTTTGTGGTTCTGTAGGTTCCACAAATTTTATCGATTCGATTGTGATGCGCATTGTGATGTTTTTACATAACAATCATTTCCAAAACTACTCCCCCACCCACCTCCAGAGCCCTCTCCATAACAAAGAAAAACAGTTAAATAACAGAAGGGGCATTTCCTCATCACTCCTCTGGCCATTTACACAGCTTTTTTGCTACTAGTAAGTTTAAACAGAAAAAACCTTCTATGTGATGCCTCTTGTCGATTTTGAATCCACATTACACTAATTTTCATTAAATCTAATCCAACTCAATTCTGGCTACAGATGTAAAACTATGGCCTGCCCCAGATTGTCCTCTGCTGAGATGGCGAACCTCCTCACACAGCCTTTGGTGCACTCACAACCTGCCACCTGCCACTCCTCACTTCCCTGAGCTCTGATTGTAATTACAATCAGTATCATACAACTTAGCCTGCCCAGATGGTCGGGCAGCAACATGAGGGCATCCAACATCGTACTTTTCATACAGGAGGTACTGGATAAATAAACAAATACTCACTGATAAAATGAAGGATTTAGGAACCAATGACTCCAATGACCAGATTCAGAAGAGAGTGCCTTTAAATAGCACACTCCCACTGAATCAAACTAGAACAATTTGCACAATAACAAGTGCAAAGACAAATACCATCAGCAGACTTAAAATTAATGCAATCAGAAAGCCTTCTGATCAATGCAAGTATCAGCCATGATTCCAGAGAATCAGCAAGGAATGCTAGCTACCTCCTGACACAGAGGTGACGGACTCAGGATAGAGAATGAGAAATATTTTTTGGACATAACCAATGTGGTAATCAGTTTTGCTTGATTATACACATTTGTTACAAGGGTTTGTTCCCCCGCCCCAGCAGGGGTTGGCAGAAGGTTCAGGAGGAATAGAAAGTAGATTTCTGTTAATCGAAATAAATGTAATTTAATTTTTAAGAAATAGCTCATTTCTGTTGTATTTAAAATAGAATTTTGTTTACACAAATTCAATTACAAATCCTTTTTCAGAAAGACAGTTATTATGTAAAGTACACCAAATGCCAAGAAGATTTTTATAGCATTTTGTGTGACTCTGGGTCATCTATAAATATTTATGGATAGATAGAAGACAGTTGCCAGGGTTCTTTCAAGTCTTTTCTCTAAGTGAATGCATCCCACTTAATTTTACATTTCCTCAGAACCCATTTCCCAGTCCCTTAATGATTCTGTGCCACTCTGACCACTTACCTTAGGCTCACCCTGAGCAGCAAAACGAGTTCGAAGAACGTCGACAGGCTGCACTGCGAGAGTGGCTGCACAGGCAGAGAGGCCACCACACACAAAATGCACTGAGAAGTTATGCGTGTCATGCCACATAGTTCTGTGGACCAGTTCAGTGAGGAGCTCAAAGGTCACAAACTAGAAGAGAAAGAGACGCATCAAGTCTGAGGGATGCAGCCAAGCCTCCCTAGCAAAAATGCTGTCATGGGCCCAACATGGGCATGATCATCTTGGATACTTCTTCAGGGGAAGAAGTTAATGCTGCTCCAGCTTTGACTTTCCAAATGGTGCTGTGCAGCAGAACCCCAGAGGAAGAACTGCAGGGCCAACCATATTCAATGAATAATAAATTGAGAATGCAGTGTGGCCAAGGAGAAAGGGATCTGGGCATGGAAGCAGGGCTGCAGTCTAGCACTATCATTAACTCACTTGAGTGGATCACTTAGCCTGTTTTTCAATGTTCTCCTCTTTCAAAGAAGGATGATAATACCTGCTGTCTCAACTGCTTCACTCCAGTAAAGACTCCAATAAGACGTTTGTGAAAATACCTTGAAAAGTACTGTCCAAAAAGAGTTATTACTAATTATATTCATGTGCTATCTGAAGGAGATGTGGCACCAAGTCCATCTTATGCTGTGTAATTTATAGCATGCTGTGGCTACTTCATTATATATATATCTGACAGGGATGGTGGTTGCACAGTGGAAGGGGAGATGCCTTTTTTCGAAGCTCATTCTGAATATGCTTTCTATTTCTGGAAAGAATGTCACATAAGACAAACAGAAAACGCTTTGATAAAATCACTCCCGCCCTGTCTGAGGCAGCAGGAGGTAGCTAGCATTCCTTACTGATTCTCTGTAATCATGGCTGATCATCGAATTGATCAGAAGGCTTTCTGATCACATTAATTTTAAGTTTGCTGATTGTATCTGTCCTTGTACTTGTTATTGTGCAAATTGTTCTAGTTTGGTTCAGTGGGAGTGTGCTATTTAAAGGCACTCTCTTCTGAATCTGGTCATTGGAGTCATTGGTTCCTAAATCCTTCATTTTATTAGTATTTGTTTATTTATCCAGTACCTCCTGTCCGAACACTAAGGGTAGTTGCTTTCTTGCCTCATGTTCTCTATCCTCCTTCATTAAGCTACTGAAAAGTCATATCTGTTCCCTGCCACTTACTTGGACAGCTCCATAGCCTATGGAGAGAATTTGGGCTGGAATATGCCCCTTCCAGAATGCTGTTAGGCCTTCTTCCTTCAAGATCTGCCTTGCTGCTTGTATTATCCCATAGTATTTTGCATGTGGGTCATTGGATGACAGGTTCTCAACCTGAAGCTATAAACCAAAGGACAGAGACAAAGGGAAGGGGAAAGGGGATGGGTAAAAAACACTTTTCAGGAAAGAAGCAGAGAACATTCTTAATTTTGAAGAGACTATGATACTACATTCTGAGTATCACACACAACTTCTATAAGGGGAATTAAACTTGTATACCCCACCCAACATATAGCAAAAAGAAAGGTACCTGGAAACGAATTTTGATGACATCCAAGGGGCTGACCAAAGCCCTAGTGACAAGTCCAGAGGCAGATCCAGCTACTGCCACCTTTACCTTGGAATTTTTCTTCCCATTTGTTTTGGGGTCATAACCGACCATCCCTGCCTTTCTCACGTGTAATGTCCATTCGTATTAAGTAAGCTAAAAGGAAGAGACAAGTGGGAAAAATAGAAACAGCTTGGTCAGAGATTGTTCACTAAGTAGCTTTCTGGAGGGATCTGGGTGTGCTCCTGATTTTCTGGCAGGTGTCCAAAGGTAAGAACAAAACAAAAACCCAGGCTGCCCTTTAGAATGTGAGTCCATTATACAAGGACCATATTTTTTTGTAAACAGTGTCCAGCACTCAGGGAACCTTATGAAACAGTGGAGAGTCAGGGGGCATTAACGTCACTCAGACCTGCAGTTTTCCAGTAACAATCCCTGAATTGAAAGGCAGTCTAACACAGTCACAATGGCTGTAGGACTACAGATAAGTCAATCATCTCTCAGTGCCCCAGACAACTTTCTAAGACTTGAAGTTACAGATGACATTCATCCCCCTCCCCTCTAAAAAAGCCTAATCAATATACAAGCATTTATTTAGTGCTTACTATGTGTCAAGCATTGTGTTAGGCACTGTGGATTACTTTGAAGGACACCCAAGTGAGTTCATATAATTCATTTCTCTGCTTAATTCTATGCATCTAGGAACAGAAAGGGAAAGGAATAAACATTTATTAAGCGCCTACTCCATGCGGGACAATGTGTTAAGCACTTCACAAATATTATCTCACTTGATCCTCACAACAATCCTTCGAGGTAGATGCTGTTATTATCCTATCTTACAGTCCAGGAAACTGAGGCAATCAGAGGTTAAGTGGCTTACACAAGGTCACACAGCTAATGAATGTATGAGGTTAAATTTACACCCAGGTCTTCCTGACTCCATGGCTGGTTCTCTATTCACTGTACCACCTAGCTGCTCCTTTACCCCTACTTCTACTGCTTTCCTTTCTTCCCTTTTTTTTTTACTGCTTTCCTTTCAATTTTTTTCTTTCCATCAACAAACTCAAAACAATTTTATCTATGGCGCCCAGCAAGAAAGCAGCACTTTACTGCTAACCTGAGAACTGTGGTCTTCCTGTCTGCGAAGCTTCTACCTGTGAAGCTCTTTGTCATAGTTTCAAGGGTATCCAAAATGGTAATGCCTTCATCCAATGCTAGGCTAAGGTATCTTTCCTAACGCCCACACATACAGTGATTTAAGATTCCCGTAGGTGCCTATGAAGGTACAGAATGTGAAGGGTGTGAGGACAGCCCTGCCCAGGACACACTGGGAAGGGAAAGCCATTGTTGAGCCACAGAGGTCACCGGAGCCGACCCTCTCATTCAAAGGAGGAGGAAAGGGAGGGGACAGTGACCCACCGACCTAAACACACCAGGTTCCAGCCTGGGGCGCTGAGCTCTTTGTGCGTGTGTCCAAGCTCGTTCTGGCGTGTGTGTCTGTGTGTCAGCACCTCTGGATGGGAGTGTGCCCCAGCCAGGCTCTGTGCAAACACCCTCGAATGTGGACCCCTCTGTGTGTGTCTGTGTTCATCTGAGCATGGACCGCCTCATGCGTGTGTGTCTGAGTGTGGATGTGTGTGTGTGTGCGCGCGCGCAGACTCCTTCTGTCTGTTCCCCTCCCGGCGTGCACGCAGACCACCCAGTGGCACAGTGCACATGGAGTGCTGGGCCTGGATATGGGCAGACCCCAGTTCAAATCCTGCCTCAGCCACCCGAGTGTCCCTGGGGAAGTCACTTCACCTTTAGTCTCTGTTTCCTCATCTGAGATATGAGGATCATAACAGCTCCCATCTCCCAAGGGTGTCTCGGGGACCAAAGGGAATCACGTTGGTAGGCGCTTTGCAAATCCTTTAAGGGCACAGAAACTCGCGTGTGCAGGTGCCCGAGGCGCCCCGCCCCCCATGTGGACATGCAAGTGCAGGGTCGGGCAGGTGAGGACACACGCCCACAGGTAACCCGCTAGCTGGGACCTTCTCCCAGGCCCGTTTTCCCAAGGGTGCCAGGGACGGCGGGGGCAGGAGGAAGGCAAGGGGGAGGACGCAGGTCAGTGGGTCACTCACTCCGCTCCGCAGGCCCAGCCCGGTTCTGCAGTCCAGTCTTTCCCTAACCTGACTTCCCCCGGTAAGACCCTGGGCGCTCCTCTGTGAGTGGCGGGCTTCCAGTCCAATTACAGCGGGATACTCGCCGCCTCGCTCTCGATTCTCTCCGCCCTTCCGACGGAAGGGCCTCAAGTCCCGCCTCCTCCAATAGGCTCCCCGGGATCTGGATGAAGATCCGGCCTTTCTCCCTCCCACCCCACCCCAACGACGCAAAGCCTCCTGGGAGATGTAGTCCCGTCGGGAACGTGGGTTTCCGGACTCCAGAGGGAGGTTCCTCCGCTGCTCCCACGTGATGGGCACCTCCTTCTGGGGGCGGGGAGAGGGGAGAGTTGAGCTCCAGGTGAAAGGCTAAATGACAAAAGACGGCTTGCGAAATGGCAAAATGCCTGAAAGAAACCAGATTTAAAACAAAAAGGGGTTTTGCCGCAAGTTGGAAATGTGAGTCCAGTTTATCCTAGCTTGTTTGTACATAGCTGCTTGCATGTTACCTCCTGCATTAAACCGTACGTTCCTGGAGGGCAGGACCATGTTTTTACCTTTCTTTGTATCTCCAGGGTTTAGCTCTGTACACAGATTTACGGGAGAGATATTGTAAGAGATGAACTGACAAGACTTGGCAATCTCTACTCCTAGGGCTACCACCCCTCTGGTTCAGGTCCTCGGATCACCTCTCACCTGGAACATTGCAATAGGAAAACAGAGAAGGGAACCAGTATTTATGGAGGACTCACTAGATACCAGGCATAGGGCAGCCTCGTGTTGCAGTGAACAGAATGCCAGACCTGGAGTCAGGAAGACTCATCTTCCTGAGTTGAAATTCGGGTCTCAGACACTTACTAGCTGTGTGACCCTAGGCAAGTCACTTAACTGTGTTTGCCTCAGTTTTCTCATCTGTAAAATGAGCAGGAGAAGGAAATGGCAAACTATTCCAGTATCTTTGCTGAGAAAACCTCAAATGGGGTAAGGAGGAGTTGGACCTGACTGAACAACAATGCGCCAAGCACTGTCACATAAATAAGGGACAATCCTGAAAACAACCCTGGGAGGTGGGTGCCATTGTTATCCCCCTTTTACAACTGAAGAAACTGAGGCAGGCAGGTTAAATGACTTACCCATGGTCATAGCTTGTAAGTATCTGAGGTTGGATTTAAACTCATGTCTTCCTGACTCCAAGCTTGGAGCTCTATCCATTTGTGCCCCATAGTTGCCTCCTAGTTGGTCTCCTTGCTTCAGTTTCTTCTCTCTCCAATCCATCTTCCACATAGCTGCCCATGTGATCGTCCAAAAGCACTGGTCAAAAGACCATAATCGCCCTTCTGTTCCGTAAACTCCAGTGGCTCCCAGAAATCTCTGGGATTCGGTACAAACCCTTCTGCTGGACAGTCAAAGTCCTCTGCAGTCTGGCTTCAGTGTTCCTTCCTGGGTATATTCCATTACTCTTTCACATTTAGGGTTCCTTATAGCCAAACTGGCCTGTTCCCCACACATTCCATAACCTGTCTCTCTATTTTTAGCCTGGTGTTCCCTCACTCCACATCCCTGCTTCTAAAATCCCAAGTTCAGAGTTTGGCTCAAGCACCCTCCCTTCTTTCTGGGAGGGACTTTAAGTGTGGATTATTGAATGTAATACCAGACTTGGTTGAGGTGTTGGTTAGTTTTGCAGAACTGCTTCTTAAGCATGGAGAGCTGTATTAGAAAATAAAGATGTGGTAAAAACAAAAACAAAAAGATAGCAACAAATTAAAAAAAATACCAAGCTTAGCTTGACGGTTACCTCCTCTCTTCCTGATTCCCAGATGTTACCATCTCCTTCTCAGAAATTCCCACATTAATTTTGTTTGTACATTTATGTGTACATCTCTCTCAATAGAACTTGAACTGCTAAAAATTTCCACATTTATTTTGTTTGTATATTTATGTGCACATCTCTCTCAATAGAATTTGAGCTCTTTGAAGGCAAGAATTGTTTTATTTTTAACTATGGTTTGTTTTCCCCCTTTGGAGGCAATTGGGGTTAAGTGACTTGCCCAGGGTCACAGAACTAATAAGTGTCTGAGGCTGTATTTGAACTCAGGTCCTCCTGACTGCAGGGCCATGGCTCTATCCACTGTGCCACCTAGCTGCCCCTGCTTGCTTGCTTGCTTGATTGGTAAGTTACCATTGTGACTGATTCTAGATGACAGAGGAAAGTATATAAAGGATAAGGGTGGTGGGAGGGAAGGAGAAGATTACAGAAGGAAACAACTAGGTAAAAAAAAAAACTTCAGGTACAATAACTCAGAACAGGTAGGTAAAAAAAACCTCAGGTACAGAAGGGAACAGATACGTTAAAAAAAAATAACTCAGGTACAGGTTATAGCTCTTGAGATGTAGTAAGCACAGGCAAAAGACAATTTTAGACTGAGATGACCTGTTCAGTCTGCATTTATTTGACCTCTACTTCTGGACCTACTTGACTTTGTTTCTCCCAGATTCAATTCATTCATTCATCAAATATCTATTGAACAACTACTGTGTGCAACATATCAGGGGGAAGGGAAAAAGGGAGAATAAAAAGACAGTGATAAAATCCCACCTTCTTCATGAAGCCTCCTAAATCTTAGTGCCTTCCCTGTGGATTATTGCAAATTTGTCCTATATCTATCTTATTTGTACCTAATTTGTACCTTATTTGTACCTAATATCTCCACCATTAGACAGTGAGCCCCTTGAGAACAGGGACAGCCTGGCACATAGTAAGTACTTAATAAATTCTAGTTGACTGAATGACTGTGCTACTTTTGTCTCCCTTTCTTTTCTTCCCTCCTAGGGGAGGTAGTGTATCAATCAAACAAGCAATAAACATTTATTAAGTGCCATTGTATTCCAGGCACTGTGCTAAGTGCTGGAGATACAAAAAGAGTCAAAAGATACCTCCTGCCCTCAAGGAGCTTAAATCTAATGGAGACAACATGCAAGCAAATATAAACAAAGCAAGCTGCATACAGGATAAATAGGAGCTAATGAACACAGGGAAGACACTGGAATTAAGAGGGGTTAGGGAAGCCTTCTTGTAGAAGGTGGGATTTTAGTTGGGACTTAAAGGCCGCTAGGGAGGTATGGAGGAGAGAGAGTGTTCCAGGCATGGGGGAAAGCCAGAGAGAATGCCTGGAACAGAGAGAGAATACATAGCTTATATATTATGTATTGGAGAAAATCATCCAAATAGTAGTCAGGAGATCTAGGTTCAAATCTAAGTTATCTTTGTGACCCTAAGCAAGCCACATAGATAGAGAGATAGGTATACACACACACACACACACACATATATATATACATATATATATATATGTATATATATATATATATACACATATACACACACATAACCTTGAGGAACCAGTGCTGGGTCGCTAAGGGACTTAGTCACTTACCCCTTCTTGTCCGGTACTGAAGCATGTGGTTTGGACTGGGTTCAGTACTGGGGAGCTTGACTCTAATGAGAGGGATTAGGCTCCCTTTTCTCACATTAATTGGCTTGTTAAATCCCCTACCCTAGCATCCCAGAAGTAATTGTAGTTAAAGCTCACAGTCTCTAGGGCCTCTCCAAAAAAGAGGAGTTAAAAAAAAAGTGTACGGTGAAATGGCTTTGCAGAGAGGAAGGAGGAAATAAGCATTTATTAAGCACCTACTCTATGTCAGATGCTTTACAAATATCTCATTGGATTCCTGATTCAGGAAAACCTAAATTCAAATCCAATCTTAAATACTTACTAGCTGTGTCACCCTGGGCAAACTACTTTAACCTCTGTCTGCCTCAGTTTCCTCAACTGTAAAATGAAGATAATCTCTTATAAGAGATGCTAAACATAAAAGACAAGCAGACATTAGCAGAACAGGATTTAGTAACATAAGTATTGTTACAATGTATAAAAAGGCTAAAACTCAAACATTGTTATTAGATATTTTACATTTCACCTCAGCTCAGCACTGTCCAAACAACTCCTGATACATGTCTACTAGTAAAAATGGATAAGCTTGGACCAGTCGTCTTGTTGGTGGCTGCTCACTCCAATAGAGAAGTTTTTCTTATTGCCCTCCTGCTGCCAACACAACCAAGCATTCCTTTTATAGACCCTAGGACATCTGGAACTCTCAAACTCACAAGGTCCTTCAAGCTGGAACATGGCCTCCTCAAGAATCATGTTCCATCACCTACTCAGGAAAGGAAACATAAAGAGAAGAAGGCAGCTGGGGCCCAGTTGTACCCCTACTTTACATGGATGGCAGCAGGCCCAACCGCCCTACAAAGAACATTCAAAGCAAAGAGTGGACTACTTTTCAAGTGAGAGTTCAAAGGAAGAGAAAGTTCAGTTCCTCTTTTTGTATATCCATTGATTAATTAACTCTTCCAGCTCTCTTGGCCAATAAGGGGGTTACTCATCATCTCACAGTATAAGTCCCCTCAGTGATAGATCTTACAAGGCTGTGAGCAGGCTGCTTGAAGCACCCCTGTGGCCACTCAAAACCAGAAATCACAACCTCTGAGCATATTTCATGGGCATCAGGTATGGCCTGCACTACAAATATAAAACTAGAATGATGATTTATAGATATTAGCTTCTGGATTTAAAACAATGGGAATAACATATTCAACTCAATATTTTCCTTGCAGAGAAGATTTGGTGAGGGAAGCACAAATTGTAATATAAATGTGATTCTGGCTCAGTGAGTGGTTGTTATATTCTCTTGTTAAACATGTGTCAGGTCACACATCTCTTTTTCTTTCTGAGAGAAGGTGATGGTTAATCTCTTCTATCATTCTTACTCAGTCCTCCTCGACCTGGGGGGGGGGGGCTATTCCTGTGTTCTTTCTTTCCTCCCACCCTTGACACATAAACACAGACCTTGGCCCCTAATAGCAGCTTGCTGGTTAATGATGCTTATCCTGTGTTCTGAATTGACATATCTGAAATCTGGTCCATTTGTTTTAAATTAAATATACCACAGGAAGTAACATCATGTGGAAAGAAAGAAACATGAAGATAATTTTGTTTCCATCAAATTGTAGCTCTTGATGGGGAAGTGAACCCTTATGTAAACCTGTGAACACATCATTTACTGTACACTATTCTATTTAAAGCTCCCCTGGACTTTCCCCACCTCCTTTTTAAAACTAAGTATGGTCTAACCCTTGACCAGGGAGAAGTTTATTTCACCACATAGGGTGATGGTTTTGGAACTGGTGACCTGAGAAGCCCCCTGGGTGCGATTTATCATAAACCCAAAGAACTGTTGAATGTTATGTTATGGGTGGGAAGAAAGCTTATAGTCAGATTCCCTCTTTTTACACATCAGAAAGCTGAAGACCAAGTAGTTGAAGTGACTTGCTCAAGGTTATATAGTGAGTAAATGGCAGAAATGGGACTTAAAACTCAGGTCTTGGGGCAGCTAGGTGGTGCAGTGAGTAGAGCACCAGCCCTGGAGTCAGGAGGACCTGAGTTCAAATACGACCTGGGACATTAGACATACTAGCTTCATGACCTTGGGCAAGTCACTTAACCCCAATTGCCCTGCCTTCTCCCTCCAAAATAAAACAAAAACAAAAACTCACACTTGATTTCCAATGCAATGTTATTTTTACTATCTTACTATTTTCACCCAAGAGTTTTTTTTTCTTTTTATTAAAAGAGATGATTGGTTAGGCATCTGCAATGGTGACTTCAGCTTCTTCACCTGGTTCAATGCTGATAGAAGTGATCTGTTTTACAATTTCAGAAGGACTATGCAAATCAATAAGGTATTTGTGGATTCTCATCTGTAACTGATCCCAAGTCTTTGAACCTTCACTGCCAGGAGTCTTTCTAGTTGTGATTCGAAGTGTCTTAGCAGGCTTTGGAGCAAGCCCCTTCACTTCCAAGTTCATTTCTTTGGCTCCTCTAATTAGGTCAACACACACTTTCTCAAGTGATTTCACATTGCAGCTGGTAAGGGTGATCTGGGTCTGGTGAATGGCTACTTTGGGCTTCACAAGGGGCTTGCTGGTGTCTTTGAATGTCATGGCAGTGGAGCGGCTTCCTGACTGACTTATTCCTTGGTGAGAGAGAACAGTGGTGAGACAGGAGGAGGAGAGGCAGAGACTGCTGATTTCACGTGGCTGCAGCAGGGATACCTTTACCAAAGAGCACCCAAGAAATTTCTAAGACACAATCTAATGAAATAGAGAACAGGAGACTTGAGTTCTAGTATCAGTTCTGCTATGTGACTTTGGGCAAGTCTCTGTGCTTTTCCGACCTCTGAGAAATGACTAGGTGATATAGAAATTCTCTTCCAGGTCTAATATTCTACGAATTCTAAAAATAAAGTTATCGCTCAGTCATTTCAGTCTGGTTCTTTGTGATCTCCATTTTGGGGTTTTCTTGGCAAAAATACCGGAGTAGTTTGCCATTTCCTTCTCCAGTTCATTTTACAGATGAGGAAACTGAGGCAAAAGGTTCAGTGACCTGTCCAGGGTCACATAGCTAGTAAGTATCTGAGGCTGGATTTGAATTTGGGAAGATGACTCTTCCTGACTGTATCCCCTGCACCACCTAACTGCCCCCAAAATAAAGTGTACATATGCCAGATGTTAATCCTGGGCTGTAGCCCAGGAATAGCGAATGTTAAGTGTAAGTGTAGGTAGTATAGGAGGTGGGGGGCAGGACAGACAATACAAGAAAAACGATGTCTGCAATGGTTTCAAATTTCCTGCCTACATGTTTTCAACAGATAGCAGGGGTCATACCACCTCCACCATGAAACATGCTCAAAGCTGCCCCTCCTGGTTCCAACCAACCTTGTAGGAACTTTGGGAAACCAGTTCCAGCCGTATATGTGACTCATTCCTGAGGAGCTTGCCCTGAGATGCACTGTTGAGAGGGAGGAGCTGATGACTCAATGCACCTTTTAAAAAGAGATGGCATCTGGCTTGGGCCCTCTCGGCTGCAACTCTCAGGGTGGCACGATGTATCATAGCAGCCTCACCCACGTGCCAAGGGCTACAATTAGGCAGGCTTACTTCTGGGCCCCTTGCTACCTCTGCCTCTTTTGTGTGTCCTCTCTGGAGATAACCAAGCAGCAACCTCAATCTAAGAGGCGATCTTGTGAGTTTCAAAGCTCCGGAGCTCTGAGAGTACATTGGCAGCAGCATCCACTAAACCAAGAGTGACAAACGTTCTTGGAAGCAGTTGGTTGTGACGAGGAACACCTGATGGTAGAAGCATGAAGCTCAGTGAGGGTTCTGTTTGGAACAGATTAAGGGGAACAGCAGACAGGACATGTAAAATGTCCAAATATCTATCTCACTGATTGTTTTTTGTTCTGAGGTACCAGTAGTTATATTAAGTCACTGAATTCTATTTGGTTAATGCAGGCTTCTTGGTTCTTTCTGTTTAAACTTTCTTGCATATGTAGGAATAAATTACCTGTCCCATGTGAAATTTATAATGTACACCAAGTAACTTTTCAAAATTTTCCCCCTTTTTTGGGAAACTCATTAGCTATAATCTAATTTACTACAATTAAAATTGTCCCTGGGATGCCAGGGTTGGGGATTTAATAAGTCAATGAGTGTAAGAAAAGGGTGCCCCATTTCCCTGAAGTCAGTCTCTCCAGACCTACACCTGGTTCAAGCAGCATGCCGGAAGAGAGAAGAGGAAGCAGAGCAACCCTCTCTCCCTTATGGACCCAGTTAAGTATTCTCTCAGTCTTGGAAATATGGTTTTCTGCACAGCTTTGGAGTCTGGTAAAGAGAGAAAATAAATAGGTGTTTGTGAGATATATGGGCCCCAGCATTTTCACCCCCAGATCTTGTGCTGAAATTGTCTGATTTAGTCTCTTCTCTCCTGGCTTTTCCTTCCTTTTCTTTAAGAACAGGAGGGGATAAGTCCTCCAGGGATCTATATCTGGCCACTGGACCCAGATGGCTCCAGAGGAGAAAGTGAGGCTGGTGACTTTGCACAGCTTTCCCTCACTTAAATCCGATTCACTTGCATGTCATGGCGTCACCTCCCTGATGTCATGGTCCTCTTCGAGAATGAAGGACAAGCAACAACAAGAAAAGAGATCCATTGGGGAATTCATATCCTCTAGTGGACTTATGACCACTTCTAGTTCTGCATAGGTAGTTAAAATTGAATTGGCCCATGGGCACCATCCTGGAACTTCCTTGGAAATTTCTGGAGATGCAAGGGACATGTACAACTCTGCAATGGGTTGTGTTGGAGATGATGTACTCCCTATTGCTAGAGTCGGGGCTGTTTAGTCAGCCAGTGAGTATGAAAAGAAAAAGCCTTATCCTCCTAATTGCAGGTCAGACTATCCTGGAGCAAATTGCAAGAGCTGGGTAGAAGGCAGAGAGTGATATAGGTAACCCTTGCAAGTCCAGGCAGAGTGGTGCCTTTATGGTATATATGGGGATCTCATCTGACTCTTTGAGGGGCTAATTCTAATCAAACTCAGATGCTTAATGCCTTTGGGAGCACATAAATGTTCATGGCTTATTTTGACCTTTTCTTTCTCTCTCCCATTTCCTTCCTTCCGTCCTTCCTTCCCTCACTCCCTCCCTTTATTTCTCTCAAACTGTCCTATTGCTATATGGGTTTAAAACTTCATTTTGAGTGCCCTATGCAGCAGAAGAGATCGTTTTGTGATATTTTGGGTACTCTTTGGTAGAGACCCAGAGAAAAATTTTGTCTGGACCTCCAGTGAGAACACCTTTGTTTTCAGGGATTCCTAGAGCAATTTTGGTGTCTTCCATTTGTAAAAGGGACATCTGGAGATTTAGTCCAGCTCTCCAGTTGGCGTGGCCCTAGGTGCTGAGAGACTCATGGAAGAAATTTTACAGTTTGATTTCTCACCTGAAGGCAGGATAGGGGTGGTCACCAAGGACTTTCTGTTAACCCCAGCTTGAGGTGAGCCTCATACTTTTTGGCAGCTCAATTAGGATTAGAGTTTCTCTGAGAAGGGAAGTTCAGTTTTTTTGCTTTTCTTCATTCTTTCCCTTTTGTTAGTCATTTGTTTATCCCAATTTTCATCTTTTTTCTCTTCTCTATTTGCTGGGGTTGTGACCAGCCCTTTTTAATTACTAAGCAAAAGTTAGCCTTTAAAAAAATAAATTTATTTATTTTTTGTTACATTTTAAATTCTGAATTGTCTCCCTCCCTTCCACCCTCCTTCTTTCCCTCCCTCCCAAAAGTTAGCCTTTGATAAGCTTTGTAAAATGTCTGTGCATTGAATTTGCATAACTCTGTATCTGGGGTATGACTGTGATGGCACTTTAAGCTTAGTACTGTATAATTTCTGTGCCATCTGTACTGTTAAAACTCAGCACAAGGCACAAGGAAAGGCTCTGGAAGGGACAATGTTTGAATCTTGTAATTCTTGAGACCCCAGAGAACTTTTTTATATTAAGGATACAGGTAAAATGAATCCTAGTTAACGTAACAATTTTTTTTAAACTGGGGGAAAAAGTGTAGTAGGTGCCCTCTTCCCTATGCCTTCTCCCTACACTCAACCCTGGGCATGCCAAGCTGTCATCTCTGGCAACCCCATGGAAGCTTGAGTGAACTTATCTCTGGCCATGTAAGACGAAGGGACTTGTTGCTATTTCAGGATGATCTTGAATGTTGAGTGATGGATGCACTGTCTCTCACTCAGCTCCATGTGGCCATGGGTTCTGTTGTTAGGTTTTTGTTCTTTTCTAGCTTAGATGAATAAAGATCCTGAGATGGACCTGCCTAGAGCAGCAGTGACCAGAAGCAAGGGGAAAGTCTGCATCAGAGAACTGGACAAAGAGACAATGTATCCAAATGGAGAGAGATAAAGTGAGGACAAATAGGGATTCAGAGAAGAAGCAGCTTCTAGGAGTATGTGATATCAATTAAGTTGGATGTCTTTGAATGAGTCTTACTAGGTGCTAAACCCCAGGCCTAAACCTCAGGCCTTACTAGGTGCTAAGCCTATGTGGGTGTGAAATCCTCAGAGTCCTAAGGGAAGTTGCTAAGACCAGAGCCAATAGTAGGAGCCTGAGTTCTGGTTGCTCAGATGACGTTTGATGACGGCTAGAGTGTGTAAAAAGAGAGAACAGAGCTATTTGCTGGGGGCTGTCTCTCTTGGAAGTGTGTTGATGTGGAGACTCTGGGCAGCTGTAGTTAAGAGCCCTCCAGCTTGTAAACCCAGATGTTGGGACTTTGTTAAACCTTGGTAACTATGCATTGAGATTTGAATCAGACAAGGCCTGTCTGTTGATGTTTGCATTTGCTCTGAAGTTCAGGGTGCTGGCTTTTCCCCTTGAACTAAGTGAATGATATTTGTATGTTGGATTGAAATAAGATTGTTAACCCCTTAATGTTGCTTTCCTTAGTAAAGCAGATCAAAAGAACCTGTGTTGGCAGCTTTCTGCGTGCTGGTTGTTGGTAGGTCTTACACTCCTACAGCAGCTGGTAGAAAAAAACTGCTGACTATGAACTCAAGAAAGGACTTTCAGGCCATAAAGTACCCTTTTCTACCATTCAACTATGCTGTGTCTACCGCTGAACTTTAAATTTCTGCTTACTTTCTCATGTCCCTGTGGGAGATTATTCTTCCAGATTCGGGCAGGGGAAGGGGGAGTTAGGAGTAGCTCATATCAACTAGTCTTACTATACTATCTTAGTAAATGCTTTTGTTAAAAGTTAATTGAGTTTATTGATGTACTTGTTTTGTTTTTGTTTTTTTTGGAGGCAAACAGGGTTAAGTGACTTGCCCAGGGTCACAGCTAGTAAGTGTTAAGTGTCTGAGGCTGAATTTGAATTCAGGTCCTCCTGACTCCAGGACCAGTGCTCTATCTACTGCGCCACCTAGCTGCCCCCTGTTAATGAGAGATTTACGGTGAGGGGTTTAGGAGCTAAAGTTCTAAATATACATAGCCCTCAGAGTTATTCCTAAAATCTGAGCTAACAGCTGCCCCTTTGTCAACCCAACTCTAGTATAAATTCAAGTTGAGGGAGCAGTCCCAAAAGGGATACCCCATTGGTACAATGTGGAAAATGCTGAAAAATCTCTTGGTCTTCCTGCTACCCCGTGACAACAGTAAGGTGCTGCATCAGTTAAAAGACGAGACAGCTTCTAACTTGCTCTTTCTTTTTTGACCTTCTTGGTGGGTCACCCTGGCATCATGATAACCTTACCCATGTTGCAGCTAGTGTAGGGGAGTTCAACTAGGCAAATTTGTGCCTGAGCACCTGGCTATCTTTTCTGCCTTTGTGTTTTTTTTCTTTTCTGATCTAAGGTGAATAACCATTTATCCCAAGGTAGATGTGGTCAGGCTTAGAGATGATCTCATGAGGTCCAGAGGACTTGGGTCCATTGAGTGAAACTGATTGGCATCAATGGGAGTTTGTTCATCGAAGAAGATGACCATGGACAAGAAGAGTATTGGTCGAAGACTGGTCCATTTCACCAGGAGGCACATATCATATGCCCCTCTCCAAAAAAACCCCACCATTCTCTTAACTAGCAGTAGTTAGAAGGGCAGACAGAAGTAATCCTTGTATAGTACCTCCTCTCTGAGAAGAGTAGAGTGGCCAGCCTCATGGCCTCTTGTACCCCCCTCCAGGAAGGAATCAAAGTCTCCCTTGGAAAGAGATGGACAAGATTCCTGATATACATGATACATCTATTGTGCATTGCATTCAGAAAAACTCATTTGTGCATACATATAAGCTATATGAACAATGCACACAGTATATATGCACTTAGAAAGTTTTTTTTTAACCTGTTTATAGAATGGTCTGGAGTGGTGAGAGATTTGAGCAGGGAAACCAATTAAGAGGTCACTTCCATAGTTTAGATAAGAAAAAATGAGCACCTTCAAGTGGAAAGAAAAGATCAGATGTGAGAGGTGTTATGAAGACAGAAATGGTAAGATTTAACAACTGATTAATTATATGAGGTGAAGGAAAAGTGGAGAGTCTAGGACAATGCTGAGATCAGGAACTGGGATATTAGAACAGAAATAGAAAGTTTAGAAGAAGAGAAAGGAAAAGATAATGAGTTCAATTTTAAACATGTTAAATTTAAGATATCTCTGGGATATCAGGTTTGAAGTCTTTAATAGGCAATTAGTGATGTGTGCTTGAAGCTCAGGGGAGAGGCTGGAGGTAGATTTATAGATCTGGGAGTCAACTGCATAGAGATGATAACTAAATTCATGAGAGTTAATGAGGTTATCAAGAAAGAAAATAGAGAAGAGAAGAAAGCCCAGAGAGAAGAGGACAGAACCTTGGGGGATACCTATAGGTATGGGATATGGTATGAATGATGAGCCAACAAAGATGACTGAGGGGTGGCTAGACAGCTAGGAAGTGAAGGGAGAGAGAGTAGTGACACAAAAATCTGGAGAATAGAAAATAACCAGGAAGAGAGGATAATCAACATTGTCAAATGCAGCAGGTCAAGAAGGTGGAGGACTGAGCAAAGAGCATTTGATTTGGAGATTAAATTAGGAGAAAGCAATTTCAGTTGAGCGATTGAGATCAGGTGCCAAATTGCAGAAGGTTGAGGAGTGAATGGGAAGAAGGGAAGTTGAGGCAACAAATATAGAGATCTTTTTCAAGTAATTTAGCTGAGAAAGGTAGGAAACCTATAGGACAATAGTTTCAGGAGAGAATAGAGACTAATGAAAATCTTTGTAAGGGGGGAAGAGACTTGGAGGTGTTGGAAGGTAATAGTGAAGAAACTGATGGGGAGAGGTTGAAGATTGGAGAGAGATTGAGAGAATAGTCTATACAATCAACTGTTTACATTCTTAGGGGCTGGGTGTGTGTATGCTCATTACAAATTCAAGATGGAGTCACTCAAGAGAGATCCTTCTGGTTAAACTGGCTATGTGTATGGCAAGAATAAAGGATGACCTTTCACATATAGCAGGCACAAAGGGATCAACCAGCCTTAAGCTTGCCACTTGACTCATTGCTATATGGTTTTGTCATCTGGAGCTCTAAAGCAATCCAACATCATTTCCATCCTGTCTGGTCCCAGAAGGCTTCACTTTAGCTAGCTTCTGAGGGTTTTTTGTTTGTTTGTTTAGAACACTCTCTTTCCATCTGCCTTCTGTCTCCTTAGTTGGGTGTAGCCTGTTTTTTACATGAAAAAGAGTATTTTTTCTATCTTGTTGCTATTAGCAACTGTTTAAAATAGTGCTTTGATAACTGGAAAGCCTTCTGTGAAAGGCCCTCATCCAGAACAGAACATTTTGAACAAAATTAAACAAGGATTATTTTTGTGGTGGTGGTTGAACAGAAAATTAAAGTGGTTTAATTATCAGGAGCCAAGAATCATCATGAACAACCAGCACCAACTTTGGACATCTCGGATGTTGGAGAAGGGTTTGTGCCCCGCTTTTAGGAGAAGCCCAAGGAAGAGCGCACAGTCATTCTGCATCTTGGGACACTTTCCTATCTCTCTGTCAGGTGGCTGGCAATCTTCATTGTGGATCCTCTGCATTCATGCTAGGTCACCGACTTGGTCAGAGTTCTTAAGTCTTTCAAAGCTGTCTTTTTGATGTCATCATTACTGCCTAAGTCAGAAAACTCCCAGTTCTGTGTACAGATTACTTTTCCACGCAAAACGAGCTTCTACCTCCTCCTCAAACTCAATTTTCCAGTTGTAGCTCTGTAACTTTGCACAGGCTTTGAAGTTCATCTGGAAAGCATTCCTCGCTTACCCCTGCCTCATCAGCTCCTTAGCTTCTGCCAAGGCTCAATTCATATGCTCCCTCCTTAACGAAGCCTCGCTCGACTCTTATCTTTCCTCCTTAGTGGTTAGTCCTTTTCCACCTCAAATGACTTTGTCTTTTAATTATCTGCGTAAATGTATCCAGCCCCCATCCCAACCCATTATCCACATACAAAGTAATTACCTGAAAGGCAAGAATTAACTTTCTTAAGTCCAAAAGAGTCATGATGGAAAATGGTATCCACATCCAAAGAAAGAACTGATGGAGTCTGAAAGCAGATTGAAGCATAATATTTTCACTTTTTTTTCCCGTGGTTTTTGCCTTTTATTCTGTTTCTTCTTTTATGATATAACTAATATGGAAGTTGTTTACATGACTACACATATATAATCTATATTAAATTGCTTATTTTCTTAGGGAGGGGGTAAGGAAGAAAATTTGCAACTCAAAATTATAAAAAAAATGAATGTTAAAAATTGTTCTTACATGTAATTGGAAAAAATAAAATATTTAAAAGAAAAACAAACAGTAGATCATAGACAATTTACATTGTCATAAAATCAGATGCCCTTGAAATTGAATATGTAAAAAACATTGGTATTTATAACAACAACATAAACTATTTTGTCTTTGACACCCTAGCATCTGATATAATAATTTTTACATAGTAGGCACTTAATGAATATTTGTGGAGTTTGGAAAATTAAAAAATACAAACAATTATGTGAAAAAAGCTTATTGGGTAACTCTCATATGCAATATAGGAGACAGTCCTGCTTTCAAGGGAGATGGACATCCTATCAAGGGAGATCAGACATATGGCCTTATATTGTTAGTCAAGTGTCAAATGAATTCTCTATCCTCAAGTAAAGTCTGTAGAAGGATCTCTTAATCTGGGGTTCTATTTCCAGTTAGGTCTATAGCAGGGATTTTTAATCTGGAGTTGGGGAACTTGGGTTGTTTTTGTTTGTTTTTTAGTAGTTTGATAACTGTGATTTCAATATCATTGGTAGTCCTTTGTAGTCCTATGTATTTTATGCATTTATTATTGTATACATTATATATATATATACATTATATATATTACATACATTACACACACACACACACACACACACACACACACACATAACATACATTATTCTGAGAAGGATCCATAGGCTTCACCAGACTGCCCAATAGGTCCATGACAAACCAACATGCTTAAGAACTCCAGACTAAAGGAAGGAGGATCAAAGAGAATTGCTATCATGGGATGTAGTGGTGAGGGAGGGTTTTGTATCCTTTGACTTAAGGGTAGGATCCAGAGAGGCAGAGAAGAATGAGACAAGGTGGAGGGGCAGAGATGGACGTCCATTGGAGTATTCTTTGGAGGCATTATGAAATCAGTCTAGCAGACCATGGAGCGATTGTGGAAACTAAAGGAAGATTACACTGAGAAAGTAGATTAGAACCAGACTATGGAGGCCTTTAAATGTTATAATTAGGAGTGTGGGAATTTAATTCTGAAGTCACTGGGGTCTTCTGAGTTGGGAAGCAAAGGATGACAGATTTTGAGCTGTAGGGAACATTCAAACTACACTCATATAGTTTTAGAGATGAGGACACTGATATTGAAAAACAATAAATGACTTGGGTAGGGTTACACTGATAGTAGGCAGCAGATTTTGAATTAGAACCAGAGTCTTTGACTCTTTCCAGTATACCATACTGCCTCAATTAGTAATATGGTGATTAGAAAGTACTGATTAATGATAAGATGCCTCTGACTATGGGATGGAGGATGGAGGGGGAGAAAGAAGGTTGAGATCAGTTGGGAGCTAAATGCAGTGGTTTGCTTGTGAGGCAGCAAGGTGTTGGATTAAGGTAGTAGCAGTGAGAATGGACAGATGGAAGATATATTACACAGAGATAAGTGAGAAAATGGACTGAAGTGGTATAACTTTTAGGCCCCAGGGGATGGGGTTTTAGCACTTGAGATAAATTCAAACATGCTTATGGTCTTCAGTAAAGTCAAGCCTCTCATATGACAAAATAGGAAATTTTATTGACTAGGTCTCCTACTATATTTTTGGTCTTACCATCAATGACCTGCTGTTGCCTTTTATGGTTCATAACTCTATTTCTCAGAAAGACACAATAGTTTCTTTACAAAATCTGGAATGTCTTTCTTCCTCTATGTTCCTGTAGCCACTACCTTCTTCACCTAATCCAGGCCCTCTTTGCATTAAGCCTGGACAAATGTACTACCCTCTTAGCCTGACCTGATTCCAGTTTCTGCCCCTATCCCCACCCTTTTAGAATACTGGACACACCAATGCCAAATTCATCTTCCTAAAATACCACTTCCAAAATGTCACTCCCACCCAAATTTCCCAACACAGGAAAGGATTCTGGATAGATCGTGGTGCAAAGATGATAATAAGCGGATGGACCATCAGACTAATCACAACTGAGGGACAGAAAACTCAATGAAGCACCTAGGGAGGGATCCTAGAACTTGATGACTGGCCCACCTAGAAAGGATCTACTGAAGGTTCAAGGAACATTGTGAGCCCACAGCTGATTACCACCATAGTTCGTGAGACCTTTCTGATGTGTTTATCTTTTTTCAGTTGGATGACCCCATTCAAAATAAAGATATTTAATAAAGTAGTATGGTAAGAACAGGATCAATAAAATATTTCACCCATAAGCTTGGGGTCCCAAGAACTGACATACTATCAGGTTGAAGAGTAGCCACATATAGGAAAAGTGTGGTCAAGGTACATGCATAGAGGAGCAAGTAACTTACACCCCTGATGCTGGATGAAACTCTACTGTTTCATGAAACAATACAGTTCCTTCTGGATGCTGCCAGGCAAAGTTCCACTGGGCAAATGGTTGGAGAGCTTATCTGCTTCTGGCTTTTGACTTCGGCATTATCTTTTCCTCACAAGAAGAGTGGGCTCTGCCATACTTCCTAAATTTAGAACTTTTTACAGCTCTTTCAGGTCATCTGTACTTAATAATACAGTCATTTGATGAAGATAAAAAGGTGGAGAAGGGTCCCCCCACCACCACCATGACCTCCACTAAAGGAGGATATTTCTCAGAGGCAAGGCTAGAAGAGATTTTGCATCTATCTATAACCAACTGCCATCACTTTAGAGTGTAAAGCAGTGAAACTCCTAGCTGACTGGTTAGTGCCCTCAGTCTCAAGTCTATTTTTGAATTCAACCTCATGGTCACTGGAGGCTTGGGTCTCTCTATAGGACACCTCACTCTAGCTTAGGGTGGGGACTTTACTTCTCTTTGTCCCAGATGACTAGAGTGCCCTAATTAGTCTTAGGCCTACAGGTTGTCCTTATATACATCCAAGGTCCTTGGAGACCAGGGTTCCCAAGTTTCTCAATTCCCAAATCCTATCCAGTCTCCAATTTCTCACGAGATGTGTGGGCACAGGGAAAGGCCCAGAGATAATACTAAGCCCAGGGACAAAGCTATTTTCTTCCTGCTTAGCTCACAGTCCTGCCTTTATTATGTATATGTGTCCAACAAAGCCTAAAAGCCTTTTCAGGTTTTCAACTCCCTTATATCAGTGGGATAAAGCAATTGTCCTGTTATTTGAATGAAATGGAAAATGCTGGAATGGACAGTTCTGTTGATGAGTGTATTTGCACTCTCATTGTGACCAGAGAAGGATAGATCTGAATCCATTCTGTCCATGTTGTACTCTCTTCTTCACAGACCATGCAACCATGCTCACCCCCATCTCTGTCTGTATGGATGCTGCTCCTCTGGTCTGGAATACTTTCTATTTCTTCTATCCAACTTTTCTCCTTCCCAACTTCTCCAAAGACAACTTCAGACTATACTCATTTTTCTCCTCTCTGAACTCTAATGGGATGCACAGTTTCCCCCTGAAAATCAGGGAAGTAAGGAAAGCTCATTCGTGTCAACTGCTTTTGCCTATTCCTTCCCTGTAGTCCTAATTAAAGTCATCTCAAAGCTGGAATTCACAATAATTCACTGTCATGAACTGTCTATATTGTTTAGCAGTGATTTTGTTATTGTGGTGACAAAATGATGGTGTTAAAAATCTGTTCATAGTGCAATGCGACAGCAGCAGTCTCACATCTAACTCAGAACTTTTGCAGCTTGACCAGAAACCTCGATCTTCCCCAAAATGGCAACTACTGTCAAGGATCAGCTGATTCTGGATGTCCTAAAGGAAAACCAGGTTCCCCATAACAAAATCACTGTTGTTGGGGTTGGTGCAGTTGGCATGGCATGTGCCATCAGTATCTTAATAAAGGATTTGGCTGATGAACTTGCCCTTGTTGATGTAATAGAAAACTAAAGGGAGAGATGATGGATCTCCAACACGGCAGCCTTTTCCTCAAAATGCCAAAGATTGTTTCTGGCAATCTTTGGATGCCAATTTATAGTTTCTGGGACCTTTGGATGCCAATTTATAGTTTCTGGAATCTCCTTAAGTTACTGAAAATTGAAAGTAAAATGTTGGGTTTCTTCCTCTAGAAAATACACTGATTTATTTAAAATTCTGCCCCATCACCAGAAGAGTTTTAATTTTTGTGCCTTCTGTCTTATTATTTGGTGGGGTAAGGCAGTTTATTTTACACATAATGCCTTGTACTTTTGCTCTAGAGATCAAGAAAAATATTGTTTTTAATTTGGTACCTATTAAGCTGCAAACTCAAAGCTGGTTGTTGTTACAGCTGGAGCAAGTCAACAGGAGGGAGAAAGTTGTCTTAATTTGGTTGGGTGTAATGTGAATATCTTTAAATTCATCATTCCCAATATTGTTAAATACAGGCCTAATTGCAAGCTGCTTATTGTTTCCAATCCAGCGGATATTTTGACACATGTGGCCTGGAAGCGAAGTGGCTTTCCTAAAAATCGTGTTATTGGAAGTGGTTGCAATTAGGATTCTGCCCATTTCCATTACCTAATCGGGGAGAGACTTAGTGTCCATTCTTTAAGTTGTCGTGGATGGGTCCTTGGGGACCATGGAGATCCCAATGTTCCTGGGTGGAGTGGTGTGAATGTTGCCAGTGTGTCTCTGAAAAATCTTCATCCTTCTTTGAGAACTGAAGCTGATTCAGAGAATTGGAAAGATGGTCATAAACAGGTGGTTGAAAGTGCTTATGAGGTGATCGGGTTGAAGAGCTCTACTTCCTGGACCATTGGCTTGTCTGTGGCAGATTTAGCAGAAAGCATTATGAAGAATCTTAGGAGAATTTCCACCATGATTAAAGGCCTATATGGCATTAATGAGGATGCCTGCCTTAGTGTCCCATGTGTCTTGGGGCAGAATGGCATTTCAGATGTGGTGAAGATAAACCTGAATCTGAAAGAGGAAGGCCTTCTAAAGAAAAGTGCAGATACTCTTTGGGGAATCCAGAAGGAGCTGCCATTTTAAAGCCTTTCAATGTGCTGCCATTTTACTATGAAGAGAACATGACAGTGGCCAAGGGGTTATGTGTGATGTGCTTTTCAAATAGGTCAAATCTGCCCTCTGTTTAGTGATTCAACACTAGAAATGTAAAACCTATGAACACACTCTAGTCTCTTCCTGAAGTGAGAAATGGGCAATAGTACAACGTGACTAATACTTGTTAAACCCTGTACAACCCTGTTGTAGTTCTTGAAGTTGTTGCTTGCATATGATGCTGGATATGACTTGTACAGTCTCAGTTGTTAGTGTCAAGCAGAGCCAGCGCCTCACAGGTATACAAGTACCTGCCTTATATCCACAGATTCCCATAGGTCCAGAAGAAAACGTTCCTGGATACAAAACACCATACGGTAGTAATACTTTATTGATACATTGATTACCTTTGTGGTCCCCTCCATTAGGGCTCTACACCATGGCCCCATGTATTACCTTTCCAGAGGACCTGATTTTGTGTGTGTGTGTTAGAGATCTCAATAGTTGTAAATTTTCATATTATATAAAAAGATCTGTTTATGTACAATGATGCGACCCAATTCTTCAAGTGTTATACTAACACTAAATACCAAATAAATAAATAACTGATAAAAAAAAAGTCTGCTCATAACAGTGACCTGTAGCAAATGCACATATCAGCAACCGGCAGAAGAGTCTAGCTCCAGAGCCAAGTAGATAGGAGAGGAAAGAGAGTATGGCACCTGGGGCTGGGACCCTGCTGCTTGGGAGATGCCAGGCTTCAGAGGAGAAACTTTAATGGAGGAGAGCTGGGGAGGCTCCATTTTTTCCTGAAACTGCATAGTAATACTTTAGGCAAAAATTTCACCTGTGCCCAAAGCTGGTGATGGTGGAGACTATGACCAAAAATCTGCTGGTCATTGGCTATGAACTCTAGTTCTTTCCAAAAGCATAAAAGTGCTTTAACATAAGATTTCAGCTGAGTCTCCTCAAAGACATCTTAGATATTTCCTCATATCCCACCTGACTGTACTCACTTTGGATTTTCTTCACTTCTCCTGCTATATCCATTTTGGACTTCTTTGACGTATCTATCATGCCCCCAAACTGAGTATTTTTTCCTCAGCCCCTGCCCCACATTTCAGCTTTCAGTGTTGTCTTTGAAGCCCCTTAAGGGCAGAGATTCTTCTTATGTGTATTTGCATCCCCAGTGCCTGGCACATAGTAGGCATTTAAGTGATACTTACTATTGACTCAATAGTCAGTAAACTATAGACAATTCTGAAACTACAGGTGGTGGCCAAATCACAGCTGTACACCAGACTCACATGCCTAGATGAAAAATAGGTCAAGATGGGCCCAGCCAAGCAACACACCTAGCAGAGATGCTATGCCTTGAAAGAAGTGGCATTAAGATGTCATGAGAAGACATCAGGGAAAATCTGATTCCAAAACCTTAAGTTACTTTGGCCAACTCATGAGTCTCTCCACACTCGTGAATTCTATGTGTCCATTCTTCCTATTGATGTTGTATGTATTTGTGGCAGAGTGTGTCCCAGGCTTATGGGGGAGGTATTTTCTTCCTACTGTTTTTATTATGACATGTTAGTGAACGCTTTTGCTTTGAGTTTGTTAGGTCCTCTGACTCTCTAGTCTTGTCTCTACAAGGCCAGCACACAGATAGAGGCTCGCGAGTTGTAGTTCTTGAAGGGTGGAACCAGAGAATACCTAGAACCTGGGGTGGTGACTCTTTTTGGTTTCTTTCTTGTGATTACTCTTCCAGTCCAGGACCCAGCTTTGGGTCCTGGGCACCAGCCTAGATCTCTTATCTTCATTTCAGCAATGTCTGGAATATAGCTAGGTAGAAGCACCATGTTAAATAAACTATGTGGCTACAGAGAGTTGATTGCCTGAGTAATACAAAGATAGAGCTGACATTGCAATTTCCCAGGTGTGGGGATGCGCTGCCCACCCCTGCCGAAGCTATAGATATTATTTTTATGATCACAAACGATAATTTATATCAAACAGTAGCCTAGAATCCTGAACCCTATCAATAGGGTCCTTTCTTGCCTACAAATTTGAAACCAAATGATCTGGTTCAGATAGGAAGCTTGTGCATGCATACTGGGAATATTGGTCTGTGTGTGGTTAAGAGAGGTCCCTCCAAGATTACTGGGTTAAGTGTACACCACCATCTGGTGGCCTTATTACATGCTACACTCTCTCTTTTGTTAATAGACACCTTGTTTTTTGATAGACTAGTAATAATTATTAATTAGCATTAATATAATGCTTTAAGGTTTGCAAAGCTCTTTACATATATACTATCTTATTTGATCCTCAAAACAGGTTGAAAAAATTCAGTGACTTACCCAGGTGACTAAAAATATCTGAGGTAAGATTTGAACCCAGGCCTTCCTGACCCCAAGTCCAGTGCTCTATGTGCCGTACCACCTAATTGCCTACAGCTTACAAGAGGCAGCTGGGATAGGCTGCTACTGCTGTTGGAATACATGAAATTTCCACCACGTCACATGCAGGCCACACCCGTATCACAGTTAATTTTTTAAAATTTAGTTTTATGGATGCCTTTTGTTTTGACATCAAGGTCATTTCTAGATTTAGTTATCCGCTTTTCTGCAGACATGAAATTCTTTGCTGTAACAAAGAAAAACACATTTAAGGATACAGTTACTGCATTTGTGTGTCTTTACAACATTATGTACTTGAAAGGAGGGAGCTATCATAAGTTCTCTGAGAACAATCAATCATCGTTAGTCACTCCAATTGTTCTAAATTCTGCTTCATTTAGTTCTTTCCATTTGCATTGTTCTAGTCACTGAGTGTGGTTTTCTGGTTTTGCTTCCAGCTGCCCACATCGGTTCAGACAAATCTTGTTGTGTTTCTCCAAATTCCTCACCTTCATAATTTCTTACTGCACATTAAATTACCATTAGATTCATATACCAATTTGTTGAGCAACTGACCAATCGGTATACCTCATTTTGTTTCCATTTCTTTGCTAGCCCAGAAAGCATTTCTGATATATATAGAGAAAAAAATTTATTATTTTTTAAAAAAATCATATCCTTTGTTGAAGGTTTAGAACAATCTATAGAATGTAAACACTTTAGGGACAGGAACTGTTGCATTTTTGTCTTTATATTCCCAGTAACTGGTATAGTAGTTGGCATATAATAGCCACTTAACAAATGCTTTTTGAATTTAATCAAATTGAGATATGAAGACACAGCCTCTACCAACAGCTTCCTTTTCCCCCTGTAAGCATAAATACCACACAGATAGTTCTTGAATAACAGAACTGGAGATCAGTTTAAGAGTTTTAAGTCTAATACAACCAGTACTAATTCTATCTCTTTTTCCTCTATAATGATGTTAAAAGCAGTTTCAGTGTTATTCATATCCAGAGAAAGAACTATAGAGTCTGAATGCAGATTGAAACATACTTATTTTCTGTCTCTTTTTTTTCTTTCTCGTGCTTTTCCCTTTTTGTTCTGATTCTTCTTTCACAAAATGACTAATGTGGAAAATGTTTCATATGAATGTACATACATATATATATATACATATACATATACATATATATACATATATATACATATACATATATATACATATATATATATATATATATATCGTATGTCAGATTGCATGCCATCTTGGGGAGGGGAAAAATTTTGGAACTCAAAATCTTATAAAAGTGAATGTTAAAATTTTTTTTAAAGTGAATGTTGAAAACTAAGAATAAACAAATTGATAATTTCCTTTAAAAAAGAAGCAGTTTCAGTTACAAAGTCCAAAATGCAAGTGGGCTTAGTGGGGACTTGATAATCTTGGTTGAATTCACTCATAGACTGGGAGGCATTGTGGTACAACGTCTCTAGATACTGATGAAATGTGTTGAAATCTCCTTTCGGCTATGCGCTATTCATGCAACCTTGGGTAAATTGTTTCACTTCTCTTGTCCTTAATTTTCATATCTGTCACTTGAGGGGGTTGGACCAGATAACCTCTGGGGACCCTCCCGGGTCTAGATCTAGGTCTAGACTCCTGTCATTTAAAACAAATATCATTAGAGAGCAAGGCATGTTGAGTTCCCCCTGAGGGAAGGGAGAACTCTCCCTGTCACCTCCACCACTCACCTAGCTTTTACTTTATTTTATTTTTAAGAGAATTGAAAAGATTTTATTGTAACTGTGTCAAGGTAGCAACTGGCTACCTGGACAGGCTAATCACTGAAGATCAGCAATGGCTTCGAGGTTGGGACAGTTTTTATAGGTAACTTTGAGATAATCCTGATAGGTCCACTCAAGAGGTTGGGCTCTTGCGTCTTAATTCCTCCCCAAGTAAGAACATGACAATTTTCAGTTACGGGTATGTGACAAAGAGCAGGTGATAGAAAAAGCGGCAGACTTAGCATCTCCTTCCCCACCAGAACCTCTCCCAATACTGATTGATAAATAGGGAACAATGGGATACTGAGTCAACATAACTTTCAACATCAGGTACTTTTGATTTATTCTGGTTTCATTTTAAATGGGGCAGTTATGATCAGGTAGATTTTATTCTACTATTTGGCATTAAGACAAAGTATTGGGAAAATGTGTGGATCAGGAAGTTTGATAGGTATGTGATCTTAAAAAAGGTTGGTTTAAAGGTAGTGCTCATCTCACCCAGCTTTTAAAAATTATTTTAAAAAATTTGTTATTCTGAGCTTGATAAACACCTATAAATCCCATTTCCACAGAGAGGAGAAAGGACTTTAAATAAAATTGTGAATCTTGATTATGTACAACTCATTTTTAAAAATAGTACATAATACATTCAATGTGTTAGTTGCAAAACTGTCCCACTTGTCTGTGCTTTCCTCTGAACTGTTTTTGGTTTTCTGTTGTTTTTTCTAGCCTGCATTTTCCTATCTCATTCAGGCTGGAAGTATAGCATTTACTTATGGGCAAACCCCATGGCTGATTGCCACAGAAGCTTTGACCTTCTCCATTTCTGACCAGGAATAGCTCGTCCCTTCTTAGGTAGTCTGGTGATCCCCTGCTCCTGGAGATTCATCAGATTGGTGATCAGGACTTAGTGAAGACCTGACTGGCATTAGCCCTGCTGTAGCTTAGAACTCCCAAACCCAAGTAATCCACCGGTCTTTGTCTCCCTAGACACTACTACGCATGTACTACCACAACTGGTTTCTGTGCACTTGAAAAAAATATTTGATGCTCTTATTCTTTTTCTTCCAGCTCTGTCAATATTCCCTTCATTCTCATATATCTCCTCTAACCAATTAAAAAAACTCAACAACAAACAAACCAAAACCAAACCTAGAACAATTCTTCCTTCTCTAGTACACCACTTCCCTGTCAAGAGGTAGGAAGCATGTTTCATCTTCAGTCCTGTGAAGTTTTGGTAGGTCAGTGCATTGAACAAACCTTACATTTTAAGCATTGCTTTTCTTTACAATGTTGTAGTCATTATTTAAATTGCTCCCCAGGTTCTGCTTACTTCATTCTATATTAGTTCAAAGCAGTCTTGTCACTTCTTTTTGAAATCCTTGCTTTACCCCTGGTT
Organism: Phalanger gymnotis; assembly: GCA_028646595.1. Classification (NCBI taxonomy): domain Eukaryota; kingdom Metazoa; phylum Chordata; class Mammalia; order Diprotodontia; family Phalangeridae; genus Phalanger; species Phalanger gymnotis. Next base: position 177,697,360 of record CM053626.1, read on the forward strand.
TTATTGGAAAAGCTTCTAAAGATTTTCCATTACATAGAGTTGGTTTCATAAAAAGACTTGGAGGAATTCTGCCAAATTCTGAACAGAGGCAGATTTCCTAGTTCCCGCATATCTATTCTAGTAAAAACCTGGAACTGATATCAGACCAAATAATGATTGAGAAATCCAATGAGAAACTACAGTAAATGACTCCTTCTACCACAGAAATACATTAAAAAGTCAGCCAGGAGTTCACAGGCAATAGGAAAGGTATCTGCTAGAAAGCCAAAGCCAGCAGAGGCAAACAAGCCCAGCCTACCAACATGACCAGTGATATATGTCATTTACAAGGTTCTATGCACAGAAGTAGAAAAACCCTAAACAAAGATACAAAAAGTCTAGAGTCCCAGTGTTCAGAAAGCTCTAGGGAGGGGACTTTGGGACAGTTTGGGGTCTGAGGACCCTAGCATTCTGTCCTGAAATTCCAGTACTCAAAAATATTCAAAAAAAATTCAGGGAGACATAATTCAGAGAAGTGGAAGTCAGGATAAGAACCTAGGGGAATAAAAAGAGACCAAACAGAGCAAACTACAAAAGTGAGCAGTGTGGGGGAGCAGGAGATAAACCTAGTCCTAACACAAAACTCTAATTTAAGAATTAAAGCTTTAGAGGTGAGTGAATCAAAGAAAACACCAACTCATACAAAAAAAATTACAGATCTAGAGATTTCCCAAATAAGGTGCAAGTAATTTTAACAACTGCAAATAGTAACTTAAAGGAAAAGATAGATTTTCCACAAGGACTACATGGTTACTTAAAAAAAATTAAACAAAAGATAAAAATTTAAAAAAAAACCAAACTAGAAGATAAAAAAGAAATCAACAACTACACGAAATAGCAAGAGATGATGGGAAAAAAAATCAAAAGATTGAAATAAATGAAAATTGCCCATTATCTATTAGAACTAGAATGACAAAGTAAAGCTGGAAAGAATCCACAGATCACCTCCCTGCCAAAAAAATAAAAAAAGAAAGTCATAGCCAAAATCCAGAGCTCCCATGTCAAAGAAAAAATGCTATAAGTATCCAGAAAGCAGATTAAATACTATGGAACAGTTCCTTATACACAGCCATACACAGAAAACATAGTCAAGATCATACCAGAGCTGGCAGTTTTTGTTATGTGTAAGAGATCTTAGAATATAATATTCCAAGCAGCAAAACATACAGGTTTACAACTAAGACTAACTTACCTTGCAAAACTGAGAATAACCCTATAGGAAGAAAATACCTTTAATAGAGGAATTTGATGCATTTCTGATGAGACCAGAGCTGAGTAGAAACTTTGAAACACAAACATAAGAGTCCAGAGAAACCTAGTAATGTAAGTTTGATTAACTGTAAGGGGCTGTATGATGATATGGTATTAACATTATAGTAGAGGGAGAAGAACCTTATTATCTTCAAAGGGTAATGAAGGAGTTAAGAAAAACAGAGGTCCTGCTGTGAATTGGTTCTGTTCTGAGAGGTTTGAAGAAGGTAAAGAGAAGGGAGGTAAAGGAAGACACTAGTGTGGGAAGGAGGAAGAAGTAAGTAGACTGTGTCATTTCTCATAAATGAGGTACACTAGAATATACAAACATAGAAAACAGGTGTGCGTGTGGGGGTGAGTGGATAGGGATCCAAATGAACCTTACTCTTCCGAAATTAGCAAAGGAGGGCTACACAAAAACACACCAAGTTTGATTTAGAAATATATAAAACTCAACAGAGAAATAAGTGGGGCTCAGGGTGGGATGGTTAAAGTGGAAGATAAAACATGGGAAGGAAGAATAAGGAAAAAAAAGAAAGCCAAAGGACAAGTATCTAAGGAAGTACCAATCGGGGAATGGGTGAACAAATGAAGATATATAAATGTAATAGTATATTATTGTGCTATAAAAAATGAAAAAGAAAGGAGTGGCTGGGTAGCATGAATTGATAGATACAAAGTGAAGTAAACAGAATCAAAAGTACAATCTATACAAAAACATCAACAAATGTGACGGAAAACAACTTTGGAGGGGCAGAATAATGAGCAAGCAGTACAATGAACTTCCCCTTGGCAAAGTCTTCCAAATAGATTTAGAAAATGCATCAGACCTAATTCTAAGGGAAAAGTCATAATGAGTCTTTTTTTCTAGCCCAAGTCACTATAGGGGACAGGTGTGCAGACACTGGGCACAATGTATGGCCAAGAGTACCACGTATGGAGTACTCTAGCACCCACCGAGAGGCTGTGCCCAGGAACAAAAGAAAATCCTAGATCAGACCTGCACAACATATGGCCCGAGGCCTGCCAAAGAATATTGTATGGCCCACGAAAAATGTTGAAGATGTAAAAGAAAAGATGTAGTGAGTGCTTTGTTTATGCCCCACTTAACCTGCCTTCCACTGGTCACTATTGTGCCCATCATATAACCTGGTGGGTGGGTTGCCACTGCTTACTTTCTCCTGTTTGTTATGTGACCCACAGCAACCATCGTCGGTCCGTCTCTAGCCTGAGAGGAGCAATATTGTATCTTTTCATTCTGTTTTTGGTCATTACTGCATTGAACAGAGACAAAATGAATGCTGCCATGTGCCAACGCAGCTGATGCCCACTATGTGATGAGTGACTTCTTTCTCTCTCTCGCTGAGCAGCCACCCTCCAAGTTATGTGAGTGTCTGGCACTCTCTCCAACATCTCCAACTCAGTTCAGTATTTCTTTGTATGTGAGCAGTTGCTGTGGAGATTTTTTGGTTCTAACATTAAAGTTTTTGGGGTGACTTTGTAAAATGGGTGATAAAAAGAAATGAAAGATCAAATCAGAATATAGTGTTCAATCTGGAGTGGACAAATAGGTATCTGTTTACTTACATGAGAGACAAAATATTGTGCCTTGTTTGCTGAGAAGTAATAGCCGTTCTGAAGGAATACAATCTTCATTGCCATTTCGAGTCAAAATATCTTGACTTCAGCAAATTGGACACCAGTGAAAAACAAATTAAAGCATCCAAATTGCTGGAAAATCTCAGTGCGGAACAATGGTTTTTCAAGAAAGTAAACTCAGAAAATGAGGCAGCTACCAAGGTTAGTTTTCAGATTTCTAAAGAAATTGATTTCAAACATGATTCTGAAGTACAATGAACTGATTGCTGACAAGAAGTGTGACATGTCCCACTAACTAAAGGTAAACAGTAAGAAAACCTGAAAAACATATTAAAACTTATACTGCTTAGCAAAGTAATTTTTTAACATTAATGTGATTTCATGATAAATAAAAATCAGTGATAAGTATAATTAATTGACATTATTTGAAATTTCCCTTTTTAAAAAAATGATTTGCAAAATAGTTTAATCATGAATTATACCTTTACTTGGAGAGTGACCTATTAAGAACCTATCTGTAGCCTTAAGAAGTTTAGCCTATTTTAATTTTGGCCCTTACCTACTGCCAAGTTGTGCAGGTCTGTCTTAGATCCATACTAGGGTATACCTCTAGACACTTCAATAAGGACAGGTGCCAACTGGCAGCTTTGTTGCCCTGTATTCAATTCTGGGTCATGGATCCAGGGTAGACTGAGAATGGGATATGCATCTGAGGGTAATTCAGACACAAACCCAGGTCAGGAACTTGCAGAGCTCAGACCAGGGGGACAACAACTAGACTTTACCCTGGATTAGACCACTTTGGGAACACTGAAAACTTATAGATCCCTGGCTTGAGCTCTCCTTGAGATCCTTTAACAACACAAAACTCAACATCCTCCAGAAATTGGCAACAGAACCAGATCAGAGTTTTCATCCATAAGTACACAGAACCAGGCCCTAACATTAAATTTGAAGTCAGGAAGCAGGGTGCAAGAATAAGCAAACAATAAAAAGCTATTATAGTGACAGGGAAAATCAAGACACAAAAGCAGAAGACTCCAAAATAGCTACAAGCAAAGCCCCAGAGAAAAACATAGCTTGGACACAAATTCAACTAGAATTCCTGGAAGATGATGAAATGAAGTATGAGTTAAAAAATGTTTTTGCCAATGAAATGAGAGCACTAGAGGAAAAAAAAATTGGAAAAGAATTGGAAAGGGAATTAACAGCTTGGGTAAACAATGAACTCCCTGAAAATTAGAATGGACCAAATAGAAGCCAATGATTCCATTAAACATGAAATATTAAAACAAAGCAAAAGTACTGAAAAATAGAAGAAAAAAGGTAAGCTATCTCATTGCAAAAACAGCTGATGACACTTGAACCTCACTCTCATATGAACTGGTCAAAGGAGGGGAGAACACACACATATATACAAACACAGTTAGATACAAAAATACATCTTACTTAATAAGGAAACAGGAAGGAATGGGGAGAAAAGAGAATTGGAGAAAGAGCAGATTAAGAGAGGGATCAGTCTTAAGCAAAAGAAAGTTGAAGGATATACAAAAATATTTATACCTCTTTTTGTGGTGGCAAAAAAAAAGGAATCTGAGGCAGTGCCCATAAATTGAGCAACAGCTGAATAAGTTATGAAATGTAAATATGAGGCAATACTATTTTGCTGTAAGAAATGATGAAGGGGATAGTTTCAGAGAAATCTGAAAAACTTATATGAGACAGAGTGAACAGAACCAGAAAACAATTTATGCAACAGCAGTATGGTAAAAGACAAGCAATGTTCAAAGTATTAGGAATCTTAATCAACATAACCATCAACCACAATTCCGAAGGACTAATGATAACGCATGCTACCAGAGAGATGAAGGTCTCAGAGCACAGAATGGGCCATACTTTTTTTTGGACATGGCCAATGTCAAAATTTGTCTTGCTTGGCTATATACGTTTCTAGGAGTTTTGTTTTTCTTTTGTTCTTAATTGCGGGTAGAGAGGGAGAAAAGACAGATTTTTGCTCACTGAAAACAATATATAATTTTATTTAAAAAGAAAAACAATTTTGAGAGATCTAAGAATGATCATCAATGCAGTGTTACCCACCATGACAGAGGACTATAATTAAGCATGTTACCTACCTCCTGACAGAGGGATGATGGAATTAAGGTGAAGATATTTATTTTTGGATATGGCCACTGTGTAGATCAGTTTTGCTTGACTATGCATATTTGTTACAATAAAGTATTTTTCTTTCAGTTTTTTTAAATTGAGGGTAGGCAATGGTGAGTGGGTGTTAGAAAAAGTGGTGCCAAAATTAGGGGGACATTGAAACATTTTTTTAAAATCCACAAAAGTAAACAGAAGGAAGCTAAGAAAAAAAACACAGATAAGTAGGATAGTTTTGAAACAATGTGCTGAATCTATTTTATACTTTTGGAAAAAAAACCCAAATAGTATGAAATGAATATTCGTGGTATTATATACGATCTCTCTCTCTCTTTTTTTTTGCATTCTAATACACACATGGAAATATTCCTTTTTTTGTAAATTTTTTTTTAAAGAAATCAAACTTAGGGTAACAAGTGGGATTGAAAGCGGGGTGGGTAATACTGGAGGTAATAATAGCGAGCAAAATAAACTTTCTGGTCCTGAAGGGACTATTGAGAAGCAAAAAAAGAAAAGTAGGCTCTAAAGTGGGGTGCTAAATAATTAGGGAATGGCTGAACAAATTGTGGCATGATTGTAAGGAAATATAGTTATGAGGAAAAATGAATATCAATTTTTTTGTTGGCATATAGTGATCAAAATAGTCTCTAATAATTCTCTTTATTTCCTTTTCATTTACTACTAATTCTTTTAGATTTGTGATATTGGTAACTTGGTTTTTGTCCTTTCAATAAACCAGAATAGCTAATGGTTTATTGGTGGTGGAGTGTTGTGTCCAAATCTTCATGACACCATTTGGGGTTTTCTTGGCAAATATACTGGAGTGGTTCGCCATTTCCTTCTCCAGCTCATTTTACAGATGAGGTAACTGAGGCAATCAGGATTAAATGACTTCCCCATGGTCACATAGCTAGTGTTTAAGGCTGGATTTGAATTCAGGTCTTCCTGACTACAGGCCCAGTAGTCTATCCACTGTACCATGTAGCTGCCCTAGGAAATGCTTTACCTATTTTCAAAAATACAGCTCTTAATTTTACTTATCAAGCAAATGTTTTTGTTTTTAAATTTTAAAAATGTCTTGATTTCACGAATTTATGTCTGTGCTTAGGTTTTTGTTTTTTTAATTTTTAAGCCGAGTGCCCACTTCATTGATCTGTCTATTCTCCCTTGTTAATGGAAGATCCAAATTTTCCCTTTGGCACTGTTTTGGCTATATCCCCTAAGTTTTAGTACATAATCTGTTGTCATTTTCTTTGGTGAAATTATCGATCATTTCTATGATTTGCTATTGACTTGCCTATTATTTATTATCTATATGTTTGAATACCTTCTTTAAAGGCCTTTTGTTGATTATGATTTTTATGTTGTGGTCAATAAATGATACATTTGGTATTTCTCCTTGTCTGCATCTGTTTGACATTTTTATGGCCTGGCACATGGTCAAATTTTGTAAAGATTTCATGCACAGCTGAAATATCTTCTCCTTTTTATTTCCATTTAATAATCACCAGAAATCTCATGTCTAACTTTGCTAAAATTCTATTTAGACCTGTAACTTTTTATGTTGGATAATTTATGATAGATTTACCTAGGTCTGAAAGAGGTACGTTGAGATCCCCACCTATTATAGTTTCGTGATTTCTTGCAACAAGTTTGTTTTTCTTTCCTCTAAGGTTCTTAGATGCTATGCCACACACATAAAGGATATCCCCAAAGTCTTATTGATTTTTTTCTATAGTTCCTTTAAAAATAATGTAATGTACTCATCTCTTTTAACCATGTCTATTTGATTGTGATGTTGATTATTCTGAGTTCACTACAAAAAATTCTGCTCTAGACTCTAGTTTTGTGTAGATCTTGATGTTTCAAAAACAGTGCCAATTTTTTACTTTTTAATCCATTCTGCTATCCTCTTCGATTTTATGGGCAAGTTTATTTTATTTTCACAGTTATGATAGTTAAGTGTCTTTCGCTCTTTTAAAGTCTCTTTTTGCCTCTCTTTGCCCCGATCTTTACATAGAAAAAAAAGGTAGACAGGCACATGATCCATAACTGATCAGCTCTCATTAAAATAACTTTAAGCTCCCTCAAGGGACTAGCTTCTTTTTGTGGCTCTTTAAACTGTCACCGTAACTAGGTCATGACTTATTTCTAGGTCTATTAGAAGCCCAAATTCTTAAGCTAGGATTGTACAGTCTAGTAGCCCTATTTTGTCCTAACAGCTCCAAGTCCTCAGATCAGCTTCTGCTGACTGTCTCCCTAGAATGAGGAATGCACTTTCTTATCTGCCTCCAGTTGTAAGGTTTAAATAAAATATACACAGTTTGGCATTGCTGTAGGCCAGCAGTTTTATAGTAAGGAAGATTTAAACTGAAAGTAAGAGATATAATAGGACAAGCTAGTATATCCAACCAACGGGAGAGAAAAGTGGTTTTGTTAGGAAGAATTTCCAGTCAGGCCCAAGTGAGTGTCTGTGGCAGAATAAGAATTATATTACATGTTAATATATTATATATCACTATGCTAATAATTACATTACTAAGACTCAGGTCTTCCTAGGCACTTTTTATATAAGCTCATATTTGATATGTGAGTCTAGCCTTGTGCTGCCCCTGGGAAGTGGTAGGGTGAAATGAACAATGCACAGGAGCCTTGAGACTTAGGTTCCAGCTCTGCCTCTTCTTGGTGGTCTCAGCTTCCTCATTTGTAAAATGTGGGGACTAGAATAAATGCTAAGGACCCTTCAATTCTGACATTTTATATTTTGAGTCTTCTTCCAGTTCTGTCCTGTTCTGGAAAGGACTTAGTGGAGAAGTAGGACAGAAATATCTTTATTTTGTGGTTAGATTAGGAGACAAATATCTTAAAGATCTGGTTACACTATCATGTGGAGGAGGAATAGGATTACACTTGCTCTGTGTGACCTCGGGGGCAGAACTTGGAGCAATAAGTGGAAGTTTCGGGGAGGAGGATTTTTGTTTCATTTAAATGTAATAATCCACAGGCCCAAGGGGCTGAGGTGGTCTATCCTATGACAGAGCCCTAGCTCTGGACTCATGTAAAATGGGCTAAGTACTAGGGGAGTCAGACCTCTAAAAGGTGGTGCCAGACTTTTTTTTTTTTTAAACCTGATTGTCTCTGGTTCTTTAAACCCCCAACCCAGGAGCTCTCACATCTAGAGTCTTCCCAAAAGGGATTATGATGGTCCTTTATGGAAAGGTACTCAGTGTATCAAGTATAGGATTAACTATTTCCTCCACATGAAAAGAAATGTTTGAAATGCAGTAAAGACTTAAAAAAATTAAATGGAAACCCCTATCTTTTAGTATACCATCCTGGGTGGTTAACACTCAAACATTAAAACTTTTTATGGGACTGCTGAACAGCCATTTCACTTTCACCTCTGCTCTGCACTGTTCAAACAAACTTCAAGGTCTGTTATCTTTTGGTAAGCCAGGGCAAGGCTTGGGTTCATCTTCCTGCTGGTAGTCATCTTCTCCTCTGAAATATGTTGTAGAAGATGCAGGCAACACCTCTTACTGCCAATCATCCAAACCTCAAGTTAGTGAAGCAGTTATAAATATCCATCTGAGGACTGCTGTGTGGTCAGTCATGCTTAGGAAAAGAAACAAAAATCAGAAAATGCAGATAAGGCTTTAAAATGTAGTCTCAGGCTCAACTAGATAAGCATAAGCTCTCACTGCCATTTGTGAACAGCCCCATAGCTGCCTAAGGAGTGCTGGTAGGGAGAGGGAGAGGAATTCTTTCATAGCAAGTCCAAGACCCAAATCACATATTCAGAAGAGGAGAAAAAGTCATTCCTCCTTTTAAAGTCTACCAAGTGGGCAGCTCTTGTTGCTAGGTGGCCAATCCTCTTTGAAGCAACATTCTGTCATGAGGGTGGGGAAGGCAAATAGGGATCAATCAGAAGTCTTTGATTTTGAGCGTCCTTTAGTGAGGGATCTTTACTAACCAGAAGGTGTCAAGAGGCATGTTGAGAGATCCTAAAGACACGTTCAAGATTATTAGATTATGGTGGGGGTATGTTTCCCAATTACCCCTATCACATCGGGAAGAACTTCATGACAATTAGAGCTGATCAAAGTGGAATGGGCTGAGACCCTAATTACTGAAGTTCAAGGGGAGGAAATGTTATCAAGAGTATTCTTATTTAGGCAGGGGTTCACATGGATGACCTCCCAGGCATCTGAGAGCTTAGATTCTACAATTTTAAGCGCAGTTCTACATACTTCTTCTAATCTTAACACTTATACAATCAGTAGACGGTACAGGGGCAATTTAGCTAGAAGACTTAGGCAGACATAATGAAAGCTGGCTTTAAACACTTGAAGTGTTATGTCCAAGAGGAATTAGAAATGCTTTACTTGACCTTGGAAGACAGAACTGGGCACAATGAGTGGAGGTTGCAGAGGTAGATTTAGGTTGAATGGCAGGAATAACTTTCCAACAGTCAGAACCCTACAAAAGTAGGAGGAGCTGCCTTAGGAGAGAGTATATACTTTCTGTTCCCTAGAATTCTTCAGGCTGACTGCTTAGTGACATTACAGAAGAGCTTGCTGTTTTGGTAAGAGCTGAACTGGCTGAAATTCTAGTCCTTTGTAATTCATAATGGAGGAATAGGGGTCTACAGGACCTCAGGCTGTGCTGCCAACACCAGCCTGTTCTTATTCTCAAAGCAACCTACAAATGTGTTTCAAGAAAATTATGCTCTATCTTGAAGCTGCTTTACCTACAAAGATCATCTTGCTCTTCACTCATTCAAACTGCTCCGAAGGACAGAAAAGATACTAACTTTGTCCTCAAGGAGCTTCTGTCCTTCCATCCGAGCATAGATCTTCCAGGGTCAGATGTGCAATGACAACAAATGACTTTCTCAAGATCACACATCAAGTCAGAAAGCAAGCTGGAAGTAAGAACACAGGAGTTCTGACTTCCAAAACATGGTATTTAAGTTGCATTTAAGGATAAGTAGAAATAAATTACAGATGCAGAGTGAAGAATACATTGTATGTTTATTATTCACAGTTAATTACTACCTACCAAATGCTGTTGCAGAGTTAAAGTATTAAGTACATAGGTCTTTTTAAACACTGATTTTTTTTTTATATATATATACACAAAACAGTTCAGCAAGGCTTCGTGATATACACCAATTCCAAAATAAACAATCAAATGGTCCAGGTGTCGAATGCCATAGTTTCCTTTTTTCATTACTGATGGAGGAAGAAATAGAACCAAACAGCAAGAGGAGGAACTCAAGGAATGCTCAGCTTGGAGAGTTGCTTACCTCTTGGTGAATCAGAATGTTAAAGGCAGCATCCATCTCTACAAGTGCCCAAAGAAAATTTTTAGAAAAACCAAAAAGACACTAAAGGAAAAAATGAAGGAGGTCTCATTTATTTTAAGAGGATGGGGCCTAAAAATAATATCATTGCTGGAAAAACAATAACATATCCAAATATTGGCACTAAGGGCATTGCTGTTAAACTAGTCTCCCTTCAGTTAAAAATCATTTCCCTTAAATACTCTTTCTCCTTCAGAAGTTTTCTAGGGGCAGTCAGGGTAGGGTGGGACGGACTAGCCATAAACAGCCCTGCTGTTAACTAGGAAGTAAAGATACTAGTCCCTTGCTTCTTGAACACTCAATTAAGCAGGTCAAGAGTCACACACACACACACTCACACACACACACACCCACCCCCAAAGTTCCAAGAAGATACCCCCTATTTTTAAGAGCAAGACAATATAAATAGTTACATTCCTACACCAGTGTAGGAATACAGGATTATGTTTTAAGATTCAAGAATGATAGTTTAAAGTTCAACTATTTTTCTCTTTTGGTTTTCTTGTAGTTGGACATTTTCTGTCTGTAGGGAGGTACATGTGAGAATTACTGTCTCCCACTAGTCAAGAGGGAACCAGAGATCACCTGAGACCTTCAGCTTTCTTTTTACCAGATTGAATCAAATACAGGAAGGGTTACATCTCTTCTCTGCTTCCATAGGGTGTCTACCATACCGCATTCTGCTGGCAGCATCTCTAGGTCTCGCATGCATTACCTCTGGAAATACGTACTTACTCACCAATATTAAAGCTTAATCCTTAAAGACTTCTGGCTTCAACAGACAAATAAGAACTTAGAACTTCTCCCTGTTTGACTCCCTGTCTCCCTCCCTGACAAATATAAAATTATACATATAAGAGGAGACAAATTGGCTGAAAAGTTCTGGACTGTCTTTAACTTAAAAATTACAACAAAAAACCCCTGAAAATAATGGAAAAGGCACTATAAAAAAATGTTCAACAACACACCATTTAGAAAATAACAAGGTGAAAAAAAACCCCAAGTTTCTGCTATTTAGAATTTTGCATGTATTGGCAAAATATCTTCCATTCACTCTACTATGCTCCCAAAATGACAAATACAAGGTTTACCCAAACCCACAAATACTTTCTCAGAGCAAAAAGATCTGAATTCTGAACATGTCAGGAGTTCCCTTTCTTTATCCTAAGAAAAGGACAATAAAGTAGATTCTTTCAAGTTGCTCATTCTATCTAAAACAGACATTCTGCATAGAGAAAATACCAGTCCACTTGGTTTCTTATCTTTTATTATCTGCATCAGTTAAGATTAGGTGTGTCATTTAATGTCATGCACTGATGGACAGAAGAGAAAGAATGGGGGGGGGGGGAAGGGATAAAGGAAGGGAAATAGGAACACCTGTGAAAATCTGTAATAAAAATGATCTTTTCTTAATTTAAAGGTAAGTTTTGGCATTTTATATCCAACTCCCTTTCCCACCCCTCCCTCACCAAAGTTCCATCCAGAGTGAGAGAGGGTCACCCTATGGTGACTTAGGTGTTATGGCCAGATGCTCAGAGCTCCCTCACTGGCTGCTGTTAGATGCAGCATGTGGATTTTACTTTTGTATGTGTGTATGTTTTAAAATTTTCATGTTTCCTTAAATAATTTCTTATCGATTCTTAGATGTTCCGGTTCACTGGGGTGACGTAGTTACGTGGAAACATGCCGGTCTGCCCATGGCAGGCTCCTTTCCACCAGTTGGGGTCTGAGTTATCAAGGACCTGTATGAAATCTCCCCGACGGAAGCCCAGCTCTCCATCTTCTTGGGGGTCAAAGTCAAAGAGGGCCTGGACATACGTTGGTTGCTGAAAAGGAAAGAAAGAATTAGGGTGTTCATTTGTTACACTGTTGAGAGATCTAAAATTTATGTCACACATAGTCTTGGTTTATTATCTTTCAAATGTGTGTCATAGAGAGAAAGTCTATATAGTGTGTAAATGGCTAGGTACAGCCTTTTACATCATTTGAGATAAATAGTTCAGATAAATGCTCTATTGATTAACAGGTCACCATCACCATTGCAGGTATAGTCTACATAATGTTGCCCTAACATGATTTCACAATAATGATAGTAACATCCTAACCAAATCCCATTGTATACACAGCAAAATTCCTGATTTAATAACGTCCAAATGACTGCCTAAGAGGAAAATTCAATAGTTCATTCTTGTCTCTGCCAATTGTTTCACTTAATGCCATCTTTTTACAGAATCGATGAATGACATGAGGTGGAATATACCTATATGCTGAGAACTGCAAAAGCTTGGTAGCAGCACATAGAAAACTTTACTTTACTTGCCTTATTCTTTTTTTATGTAGGGGAAAAGAAAAGACCAGACCTATGGTTCCACTGGTGGAAGATAGGCAACTGCTCTGCAACTTACACTGTAAGAGAGGTCACTCAGAGATTCAGTGACTTACTCAGGGTGACAATTCCAGGATGTGTCAGAAGTAGAACATGAAGCAGGGTCTTCCTGACTTTGAAGCTAGCACCTACACTAGTATTCTTTTTAAAAAAATTTTATTTTCAGTTCCAAATTCTCTGCCTTCCCCTCCCCTTCCTGAGAAAGCAAGAAAAACAAAACCCATTATAAACACTTATAGTCATATAGCCATGTTTAAAAAAAAAAGGGCAAGAGAAAGAGAAAAGAATATGCTTCAATCTGCATTCTGAATCCATTAGTTCTTTCCGCAGGTAGATAGCAAGTTTCATTATGAATCCTTTGGAATTGAGATGGATCACCACATTGAATGAAGTTACTTAATCTTTCGTAGTTGATTGTCATTATAATATTGCTGTTGCTATAGACAATGTTCCCCTGGTTCTGCTCATTTCACTTTGCATCAGTTCATTTAAGTCTTCCTAAGTTTTTCTGAAACCACCCTGCTCGTCATTTCTTATGGCACAATATAACTTGTTCAGCCATTCCCCAACTGATGGGCACTTCAACAGTTTCCAATTCTTTGCTTTCACAAAAAAGAATCGCTGATAATTACTTTTTGTACATATGAGTCCTTTTCCTTTTATCTTCTTGTGATATAAACCTAGGAACGCTATTGCTGGTCCAAAGGGCATACACAGTTTTATAGCCCTTTGGGCATAGTTCCAAACTGTTCTCCAGAGTAGTTCTGCCTAGTTCACAGCTTCACCAACTGTGCATTATTGTATCTGTTTTCCCACAGCCCTTCCAGCATTTGTCATTTTTCTTTATCTTAGCTAATCTGATGAGTATGAGGTTGTACCTCCGAGTTGTTTTAATTTTCATTTCTCTAATTATTAATGATTTAGAACATTTGAAAAAATATGATTATTGATAGCTCTGATTTCTTCCTCTGAAAACTACCCATTCATAACCTTTGATGAGTTGGAGAATGGCTCTTGCTCTTATAAATTTGGTTCAATTCCTTATATGTTTTAGAAATGAGACCTTTGCTAGAGAAACTTGCTGCATAGGTTCTCTCCCTCCCCCCAGTTTCCCATTTTTCTTCTCATTTTAGCTCCATTGTTTTTTTCTACAAAAACTTCTTAATTTTATGTAATCAAAATTAGCCATTTTACCTCTTGTTAACCTCCATTTTAGTCATGAACTCTTCCTCCATCCATAAATCTGATAGGTAATTTCTTTCATGTTCCACTAATTTGCTTATGAGATCACCCTTTATATCTAAATCATGAACACATTTTAAGTTTATCTTGGTTTATGGTATGAGACGTTAGTTAGTCTATGTCTACTTTCTGCCAGATTACTTTCTAGCTTTTTCAATTTTTGTCAAATAGTGAATTCTTACCCCAAGAGCTGGGATCTTTGGGTTTATTAAACACTGGGTTAATGGGCTCATTTACAACTGTATATTATGTATCTGATCTGTTCTACTGACCAAATACTCTATTTCTTATCCAGTAACCAACTATTCTGATAATTACAGCTCTGGAGTATATTTTGAGATCTTAGACTGCTTGGACTCTTTCCTTCATATCTTTTTTCACTGATTCCCTTGATAATTTTGGTGTTTTATAAAACTCCAGATAAATTCTGTTGTCAAATTTTCTAGCTCAATAAAGTAATTCTTTCGAAGTCTGGCTGGAATGGTACTGGCTGAATAAATTAATTTAGGTAGCATTGTCATTTTTACTATGTTGATACTCAAACCTACCCATGAACAATTAATATTTTTCCAGGTATTTAGAACTGCCTGTATTTGTGGCAAGAATGTTCTGTAATTGTGTGTATGTATATGTATATATGCACAGACACATTTATATGTATATATTAATATTCCTATGTGTGTATCTTGGCAGGTAGACTCCCAAGTATTTTATACATTCCAATGCTATTTTAAATGGAATTTCTCTTTTTACTTCTTCTTGCAAGATTTTATTGTAATATACAGAAATATTGATGATTTGTGTGGCTTTACTTTATATCCTGCAACTCTGCTGAAGTTTTTCCATTGTTTTGATAAGTTTTTTTAAGAGGGTTCTCTAAACCATCCTATCATCTGCAAAAAGCAAGTTTTGTTTGTTCTTTGCCTAAGCTTATTTTTCTTTCCATTTATTTTTCTTGTATTATTACTATAGCTAGCATTTCTAATATGATACTAAATATTTTAGAGATAATGGACATCCTTGCTTTAACCTTGATCTTATTAGAAAGGCTTCTACCTTATCCCTTCTATAGATAATGCTTCATCCTGGTTTTAGATAGGGCTATCATTTTAAGGAAAGTGCCATTTATTCCTGTGCGTTCTAGTGTGTTTAAGAAGAATAGATATTGCATTCTGTCAAAAAGAGTTTTTTGCATCTACTGAAATAACATGATTTTTTTTTTTTGTTATCAACACAGTCAATCATACTTACAGTTTCCATAATATCAAAACAGCCCACATTCCTAGTATAGACCCAGTCTGGTAATGATGTATAATTTTTTTACATTGTCTTACTCTTCTTGTTAGTATTTCATTTAAAATTTTTGCATCAGTATTCATTAAGGAAATTGGCCTATAGTTTTATTTCTCCTAGACTTTCCCTGGTTTAGGTATCAAGACCACATTTGTGTCATAGAAGCAATATGGCAGAAGTCCTTTACCAATTTTTTCAGTTTATTATGTAGCATTGGAATTAATGTTTGGTAGAACTCACTTGTAAATCTATCTGTTCCTGGGATTTTTTTCTTAGGGAATTCAATTCCCACCCCCAAAATAGGGTTTTTTAAGTATCCTATTTCTTGTTCTGTTAATCTAGGTGTTTATATTTTTGTAGCTATTCATCTATTTCATTTAGATTGTCAGTTTTGTTAGCATGTAAGCTGGGCAAAATAGCTCCAAATAATTGCTTTTTTTCCATCTTCATTGGTTATGAATTCATCTTTTTCATTGTGGATACTAATAATTTGTTTTTTTTAAATCAAATTAGACAATGGTTTAATTTATTTTTATTGATTTAAAAAACAGCTTCTGGTTTTTAAATTTTTTTTTTTACTTTTGTTAATCTCTCCTCTGATTATCAAGATTTTTATTTTGATGTTTAACTGGGGGTTTTAAATTTGTTTTTTTTTCTAGTTTTTTTAGCTGCATGCCCAATCTGATGACCGGCTCTTTCTCTCTTTTATTGATGTAAGTTTTTAGAGCTATACATTTTCCCCTAAGTACTGCTTTGGCTGCATACTATTATTTTTAAGATAAAATGCAAAGACAGGTCTCCATGAAGGAAGCATGTGAAAAGAAAAGGAAAATTTTCCAGTGACATGCCTAATTTATAATTTTTCAGAATGCCAGAATTTTTATTTCGCACACATTTTTAATGTAGCATAAGAAGAATGTATTAAAGAATGAGTGTTGAGCCAACACCACAAGGACTTTTTCTCCTATGTTAATTTGCTGAAAAGCAAGTCTTGGTGTATTAAATAGTACTGATAATTTTCTTTTTATATACTCACCTGTGGCACCTGTTCTATGTCCCGCAAGAATATCTGCTGGTTTCTGGAAACCGAGGTGGATCTGTGATAATCTACCAGCTCATTTAAAGAATTGAACTTTACCACCCAAAGGAAATACTTTCCAGCCCCATCTCGGAGCACCTTGAAATGCTGCACATCATTTCCAAACCTGGGGAAGACCAGATGATATATGTTAGATAGTCAAAGAATTCTTTCTCCAAGTTTAGTTAGGACACCTCTTACTATAAAAGGTAGTTTAATAGGAAAGAAAGACAATAATCTGTCAACCTTTCTCCCAGCCAAAAGTATCAGACACTCGTACTGTGGCTCAAAGTACAAGGAATGGAATAATAAGATGCCCTTGTTAGGAAGAACACAAGCATTCAATTATATGAGTCCCCAATTAATGTTAATGGTTAACATACATGGATCAGACCCATAAAACCAGAGGTTCTCCAGTCCCTCCTGATTAGCATATCTCTTAGGTACAGACATACATAAAGAATTCCTGTCAAATACAAGGAAACTAGCCCATGTTGTTACCACTGTAGTGAACACATTTGTCTACAGTGTTTGTCTTGGTTCTGCTATAAGTATGACATTTACAACAAAGATATCAGGCAAGGAATAAGAATATAGATTTAAAATCTACTAGGTAAACAGGGAAAATACCAATCTCTTATCAAATCAAATAGAACTTCATTTAGTGATTAACAAATATGAGTTAAAAGAAAAGCAGAGTAATTCTTTAACAGAATGGCTGATACTTTGCATAACAAATTAACAGCTCATTTCTAGTGGTTTCTGATTCTCCTTTCCACTCAGATCAAATGAACTCCAGAGAAAATGGAAAGAAAAAGTAGATTCAGGTACCAAAGAAATTAAGTCCCATTATAATCCAAAATTACTTGCACATGTCCCTTTATATTCAGTTTAAATCAGCTGGCAAAGGCAGAACCCCCAAATTACGAGAAGGCCAAAAGAATACAAATATCTTTCTCTTTACCACTCTCTTCATAGCTATTTTCCCCTCAAACAGTTCTCCCTAAAAATGACCCATCAGGTGGCAGCACTGAGTTGCTGAAAGAATTATCAGAGCACACAGACAATCTAATACTTAGGGAAAAACAAATTGTTTTAAACAGCAATTAACCCTGGCCACCAAAAAGTAAAGAATGCATTCGTTCAGTCCCTTTTCTACATTTGCAATTGGAATTGCCACCAATAGGCAGGAATATGTGCCCACAGGCAAGCCTAAAGATGATACACTGAAGATCATAAAAAAAAATTAGAATCTTAAATGCAATTAGTGACATCAGACATCATTCAGCCCATCCTCTCCCTTCTGCTTCTTGTCCTCCATTTTACAAAGGAGGAAACTGAGACCTTCAAATCACCAGAATTCTAC
This sequence comes from Phalanger gymnotis, assembly GCA_028646595.1. Lineage (NCBI taxonomy): Eukaryota > Metazoa > Chordata > Mammalia > Diprotodontia > Phalangeridae > Phalanger > Phalanger gymnotis. Next base: position 177,715,142 of record CM053626.1, read on the forward strand.
TAGCTTAAATTCAATTTTCTTCCTTTTTTATCAATTAACAAAAAAAAATTATTTGTTCTTCCTCCCATCTCCCCCAAGTTGGGGGGAAAACCCCAAGAAAAACAAAACCTTTTAACAAATATAATCAAGCAAAACAAATTCATCATCACGACCAAAAATATGTCTCATTCTGTATCCTGAGTCATCTCTCTGTTAAGAAGCTGGTAACATTCTTCGTCATCAGTCTCCTGGAATCATGGTTGGTCTGTGTTGATCAAAGTTCTAAAGTCTTTCAAAGTTGTTTGTTTTACAATGTTGCTATATAAATTCCTGGTTCTGCTCACTTCAAAATGCAACAGTTTATGTCTTCTTAAGTTTTTCTGAAGCCATAATTTTCCCCCCAATATACTATTCTGTTATATTCACATATCATGATTTGTTCAGCCATTTCTCAACAGACAGGTATTGCCTAGTTTCCACTTTTCTACCACTACAAAAAGAGCTCCTATAAGTATTTTTTTTTGTACCTGTAGGTCATTTTTCTCTTTCTCTGATTTCCCTGGGGAATAGGCCTAGTAGTGGCATCAGGGAGTTCAGAGGGCACCGACATTTGGTGACTTTTTGTGCATGGTTCCAAACTGATTTTCAACATAGCTCTCTTAATCCATAGCCCCTCCAACAGTGCACAAATGTTCTTATTTTCCCACAGCTCTTCCAACATTTGCCATTTTCCTTTTCTGTCATCAGATTTTTACTCTTCATGATTCCAAAATAGCTGAGGTTCTGAACTTGTCAGGTTGTAGAATATAAAACCTGGTCTCTGCTAGTATCATAATTAAGTTAGTTTGGAAGTGGGCAAAGTAATGAGAGACTCACTTGACGGAAAGGGAGAAGTCCCCCGGTGCACTCTCACTCTCCCGGATAAGAAAGGCACCATCATGTCGCTGTTTGCCAAGCATTTCTTCTGCCTTTGCTCTGGGGATTTTGCCAAAAAACCACCTACAGAACAAAGTAACCCAGTCAAAGTCTGCTCCCCCACATGAAAAAAAATAAGATGTTTAGGCTCTTGAAGTGTTAGCTAAAAAATGACTCCCCTTTCTAGAGGGGCAAAGGAAGCAAACATCCACCCTGCAGTATCAATATACGCAACAATTAGGCTAACTCACTATAGTTGAGGGTTCTCTAAGTGAAATCCCCTTAAATGATGCAACCTTTGAGACTCCCCTCCCCACCCTACCCCCCCGGGTAGGAAAGTGACTCATTACAGAGCAGTTCATTACAGCGTTAAATAGTTTCTATATGGGAAGACACTAAAAATCTGCCAGATAGGTCAATGCCCACAAGTTTAGCTTCTCACTCACTAGAGATACTTGGGGAAGCCCCTAGTTACATAAACGTGAAAAAACGTACGGAATGAATCAAATAAGGAAAAAGAGGCCTACTTTATGTAGTCATTTGCTATTCATATTACTGTGCTACTAAGAAAAATAGGATGAGGTGCGGGTGGGGGTGGGAGTGGGGAGTGAAGTAGGTGGCCAGAAGTAAAACTGCCATGGAAACAGCCCCAAAGGCAAATGCTCCAGCCTTTTAGCAACAAGCATGCCAGGAGGATGGAGAACAATCTTACCAAACTAGGAGCAGAATCTACCTGAGTAAATGCTTAGCTTAGAGTTTGTGTTTTTATTTTAGGAAAGACCTACATCATCTTCTTTTATCATAATATACCACTGACCCTGAGTATTGGAGGAAGTGAAGCTGTCTTCTTATATAGCCCTCCTACTGTAAGCAGAATACAAAGATGAACTAATTATTAAGTAGATCTACCAATTAGCTGCTATGAAGTTGTGTTATGTTTTTATTTTGGGGAGGGGTGTTTGGAGGTAAGGGACTGCATTGGTAACTAAGGTGGGACTTTCTTGTTGGTTAGGAGACTCTGGGTAGCCGCTGGAGCCCCCAGGCTTTGAAAAAAACCCAGATGCTGGTGCTTCTCTTTTTGTTAACTATGTATGTGATTGCTTGGACAGACAGCTACAAGCCTGTCTGCTGATTACTGTTTATTTGCAGTTTATATAATGTATGTTTGTAATTTGTATTTGCTCTGAAGTTCAGGGTGCTGGCTTTTTGCCCTGAACTCAGTGAATGGTATTTGTATGTTGGATTGAAATAAGATTGTTAACCCCTTAACATTGCTTTCCTTGGTAAAGCAGATCAAAAGAAGCTGTGCTGGCAGTTTTCTGTGTGCTGGTTGTTGCCAGGTCTCATACCCCTACTGCAGCTGCTAGCCAAATTGTTCCAACAGAGACTTGACTCCCTCCCCATCCCCAAATTAAACCACTTAAAAAATTTAACATTTTCAGAGACCATATTGTTAGAAAGAGTGATGGATTTAGAGTCAGATAATTTAGATTTTATTCTTGGCTCTGTCACTTAACTTCTCTGTGTTTCAGTTTCTTCACACGTAAAATGAAGGCATTTAACCTGATAATCTTTAAGGTCAGTTACAACACTACATCTATGATCATATCACCAGCTAACCCTGGTCTCTTGCACGCAATACCAAATTATGATATTTTCCCATTTGTGTTGTCTTCCCTCATTAGAATGTAAGCTCCTTGAGAGCAAGGACCATCTTGCTTACTTGTATTTGCATACGCAAGGTTAGCACAATGCGTGGTACTTAATAAATGTTCCAGTTATCTTTCTATATCTATCTACCTACATAAATTCTTTGCTGGAACTGCTTATTTATAATGCATAATCATGAAGTTATAAATCTAAGAAATGTCAACTCATCTCAGAAAGTCCACATCAACAAACAATGCTATGTTAACAGCCAGAGTACTTCTTAACTTTATAGGAAGAGGTTTCTTTTCCAGAATAAAATACCAGACTACTTAACTTGCAGGAGAAAGCTACTTCTGCAAAGAGAACATGGACAAATCTTCATCAATATCCTTAAAGCATATTTTTGGGTTTTGCACTTCACAAGGTTAGCATCCTTCCATATCTATATGCAACTCAAGTATAAGTCCTATAATGAAAACCGGGGGGGGGAGGGGAATTGTTATTCATTCTCAAAGAGGACCATGACATCAGAGAGACGATGACATGACTTGCAATTGAACTGGATTTGAGTGAGAGAGGGCTGTATAAAGTCACCAGCCTCACTTTCTCCTCCAGAGCCACCTGGGTCCAGTGGCTAGATATTCATCAGGATAACTGGAGATGGCCCAGTGGCAGCTAGGCGGCTCAGTGGATAGAGTGCTGGGCCTGAAGTCAGAAAGACTCATCTTTCTGAGTTCAAATCTGGCCTCAGATACTTACTAGCTGTGTGACCCTGGGCAAGTTACTTAACCCTGTTTGCCTTAGTTCCTCAGTGAAAACCTACCATATAAGGGAAATAACATTTCAAAGGAAGTGGATTCAAAATACAGAAGTGAGCTCAGAAAATGTGATCTGCATTATAGACACCTCTCCCCTCCCCCCCATCTTTTTTTTCCTTTTCCTGTTCCCTTCTTCATAAGGATTTTAGCTACCCAAGAGGCCACAAGAGATTTACCTCAGAAAACTACTGTACTTTAAACTCCCTAATGTCAACCTACTTGCTCCTCAAGACCTACTCTTCCCTCCCACTTCCATACACAAAAATGGTCATACCCCTGATCTTGCCATCATCCACAAATGTACCACCTCCATGAATTCCTGAAATCCCTTTATCTGACCATAACCTATTGGTTTTTCACCTCTCAGTCTTCCCTTATATCCACACCATGACCTCCAATCCCATGACCCCTTACTTCTCCCCAAGGCCATCTCCCTTGCACTAGCCTTTCTTTCCTCTTTTCTCCCTCTTGACCCCTTGGTAAAGCCAATTAAATTCTAGACTATGCTCATCTCTTGCATCACTAGCCCCCATATCATTTTGGTAATTATGCCCTGTCAAGCCTTAGCCTTGGCTCACTTCCATCATTTGCTACCTTCTCTCCTACACACATGCTGCTGAATGAAGTTGGAGAAAATTATGCAGTCAATTCACTGTTCCACCCTACACAGTGGCTCTTCCAAACCTTTTCACTGCTTCCTCAAATCTCCTATGGCTTCCTCTTGCCTCAACCTCTCAACTGAGATCTTCACCTCATATTTTACAGAAAACATTAAGGCCATTTGCTGTGACCTCCCTCTTCTCCCCTCTTTCTCTTCTATCATTCAGGTGCTTTTTACCACTATCTTCTCCTTCACTCCTGTTTCACATGAAGAAGTGACCTTACTCCTTACCAAGGCTAAGCCCTCTACCCATTGAGAGCAGTGAGAGATTGAGTTACTTGCCTTTGAGTCACACAGCCAGTATGTATCAGAGACAGGGCTTGAACTTGGGTCTCCCTGACTCTTAGGTAGCTCTCAATCCACTTTTGTTGTTGAGTCATTTTTCAGTCATGTCTGCCTCTTTCTGTATTCACATCACTTGGCATAATGCCTGGCACACAACAGGTGCTTAATAAATGTTTAATGACTGACTGATAGCAATTTAGTTTTGAATGCAGCTATGCCAGGGTATACTTTCCTTCCCTACATTTTCAGTTAAGGATGATGAAAGATGATGGCAAGAGGCATGAATGTAATTTTTTTCTGGTTACAATTACACATTTGCATCAACAAATTCTAAAGGGAACAGGAGCTATACCTGTGATTTCACTGTTATAGGAAGCTCCTAGGTGAGTAAACTCTCTCTACCAATGAAGATCAGACCTTCTCTGTAACTTTACAGTTTTAAAGAATTACTACTGAGAGCGGTGAGAGGTTGCGTTACTTGCCTTTGAGTCACAAAGCCAGTACGTATCAGAGACAGGGCTTGAACTTGGGTCTTCCTGACTCTTAGGTATCTCTCAATCTACTTTTGTTGTTGAGTCACTTTTCAGTCATGTCTGACTCTGTGAGCCCATGTGGGGTTTTCTTGGCAACTGGAGTGGTTTGCCATTTCCTTCTCTAGCTCATTTTACAAACAAGGGGCCAAGGCAAACAGGGGTAAAGTGACTTACCCAGAGCCAGACAGCTAGTTAAGTGGATTTGAACTTCCAAAGTCTTCCTGACTCTAGGCCTGGCACTCTATTCACTGCACCATTTAGTTACCCTTTAGTACCTGAGTGACCTTGAGCAAGTCATTTAACCTCTCTGGGCCTCATTTTTTCACTTGTGAAATCAAGTTGGATGAGTTGGTCATTAACATTTCTATAAGCTCTGAGGTCTGGTGTTCCCAAGAAGCATGGGTATTTACATGGTCTCTCCTCCCTAACTACTTCCTCCTTGTAAAGGTGTCCCCAAGGCTCTGTCTTTGGCTCTTTTTATCACCTACACGTGGGTTCAATTAGCTTCTCTAAGTAGATTGCTCCTAAAGCTATCCCCTAAATTGTCCTCTGTAATTGCTAACTGACTGATAAAATCTCCACTCAGATGTCCCATAGGCATCTCAGAATCAACATGTCAAAACCAAAATTACTTTCCAAGTACCATAAAATAATATATTCCTCTTCTGAACCTGCTCCTCTAAACTTTCTTTTCTGTTGACAGTCTATATCCCTTCCAGTCACCCAGGAATAAACCTTGAAGTCATCTTTGACTCTTCCTCTTCTTACTCTCCACACCTAATTAGTTGCTAAATTTTGTCAATTCTACTTTCTTAACACCTTTACCATCTATCCCCTTCTTTTCAATCACATAGCAACTACAATCATTTAGGACTGTCTCTTCACTGGCCTCTCTATGTACAGTCTCTCCCTTTCTAGTCTATCCTCTACAACACAAGTGAAAACAACCTTCTCTGGGGGCTGTCCAGGCAAAATATGCCTGCCCCTAATGCTTCCAGACCAAAATACAAAACACTTAGCTTGACATTTAAAGGACTTCATAACCTGGTTCCAACCTACCCTTCTAGTCTTATTTCACATTGGTCTTTTTCCCATATTCCATGTTGTAACCAAACTAGCTGCTCCATGAACTACATGCCATCTCCTGCTTCCAAGCATCTGCAACTCCCTTCTGAATTCCACTTTCACAATACTCAATCTGCCTTCTGGATCCCTTTCCTCCCAAAGTGATCTGCAAGTCATTTTGCCTCTCTAGGCCTTAGTTTCTTCATCTGCAAAATGAGAAAGCTGGCCTCTGTTTTATGACTGTGTTCTCAAATACTCTAAGAGCACTTGGTATGGACATCTCTCTTGCTTTCCGTCATTCATTTTCTAACTTTTCCCTGTGCATTTGGAACACTCCTCCCTCTAGAATGGGAAGGGGACTGTTGCCTGCCTAGCGAAATAACTTGGGCATAAAAGGCACTTAATTTGTTGAATTAAACTGTGTTTAACTTGTAACTCTAAAAGCCTTCCAATCAAATCCCCCTTCCTAAGAGAAAGAATTGGAAAGAAAACCTGGCACATAATGCTCCATCACAGCCCAGAAATGAACAATGATCCTGTGTTTATAAAACTCTTGAGTCATAGAAATTATCCTGCAATGTAAAACACGCATGAAATGCCATACTACTGAAGCACAAGAATGTTTTTTTTTTTAAAGAACATGATAAATTGAGGCAATTTCAAAGTAACTTTATTATTTTGGGTGGCAGGCACTGTGCTAAGCAATTTACAGTTATTATCTCATGTTATCCTCACAACAACTCTGGGAGGGAGGTGCTGTTATTATCCTGAGGAAACTCAGGCAGACAGAAGTTAATCGACTTGCCCAGGTTGTCACAAAGCTAGTAAGTGTCTGAGGCCAGAAATGAACTCAAATCATTACTCGAGGCCTAGTGTTCTCTCTATCCACTCCTTTACCAGCTAGCCTTAATTTTCACTCTTCAGAACTCAAAAGTGGCTGAACGTGGCTGAACATGAATATTCCCAGTTACCTTATCAGATAAGACAGACACATGATGCCTTACAGTTAAAAAACTTGAATTTGCCTCCATATTTCTTAGAAATGTAATTGGTACGAGATGAAGAAGGTTGTATATATCACCTATGTAGTGTATATCTGACCAACCCTACAGGCAGATTCATTAGTTGACCTAGTCCTTCACCACCACCCCCAAACCCCCAGTGTAAACACTTATTCGACTGGTTTTATTCTCTCTGGGAAGTCTTCAAATGACTTCTTCCTCCAAAAGGTTGTAGGCTCAATTTTGGAAGGCTTGTTTTCAGCTTCACTGCCTGTTCCTTCTGTTGTGCCCCCCCCCCCCCCCACCGCCGGCCAACCAAAATGAACACTTTTTCACTTAACAGAGAAATAGTTGCAAAAAAATTTATCTGCTACCAGCTTCCTGCTCCTCTTCTTGTGGGCATCTGTTATCACCACTTGCATCTTTTAGTAACCCAAGAAGAGGAGTTCTCAAAGTGAAAGGTATTATTAGTCTAGTTAAATCACAGGAACCCAGGAGATGGTTGAAATTTTTTTTAGAGTCAAATGTGAAAGAAATTCTTTCATTTTCTGTAAGTATTTAACTATTTGGTACAAACTTTAGCTCAAAAACTTTGATTCTTCCATAATCCTCATTTCTTAAATCCCTGAGAACCTACAATGCATAAGGAACCAATCTTGTGAAAGTAAGCCAATCTGACACTAGAAATGAATGGAACTTAACTTACGGATGTGGCTTCATTTCTATGTAGTTCTTGGGAATGAAGCCGTCTTTTCCATTGAGTTCTGCCTTATACCAATTTTGATCACATTCTTCATTCAACACCTGAAAAGGAATGAGACATGCCACCAGGTCAGCCACATGCTCCTCTTTGAAACTGGTAGCTTTGGAGACAACATGGACATCTGGCTTCCTTCGCAGCAAGTGCTAGCTGTTGAGTTAGCAGTCACAGTGACTCTCCAGTTAACCAGAAGTCAGAGTTCCAACAAACTCAAGGATCCAAAGTGGTCCTGAACTTTGAAGTTAAAACCAACAAATCAAGTGTGGTAGTGGAGCAACATCTCTGAACAGAGAGCAGTAACAAGTTTATACCTAACATACTGTGATTACTTCACTCACATTCCACCCCCCCTCCAACACCCCCAAGGAGCTCTGACTGGCAAGATATATCATAAAAATGATGCTATAAATATTTTGGTGTCTATGTGGCTTTTCTGTCACTGACTTTTTTGGAGAATAAGCTAGCAATGAAATCTCGGGGTCAAGGGATACAGATATTTTAGTATTTTACCACTTTCTTAGCATAATTCTCAATTGCTTCACAGAATGATTGGATTGTTATCTTTTCATAACCCCTACAATATTGCTTATTATAATCTTATGAACCCTCTTTTATAATGACTTCTATTCCTTTTTTGAGAATTTATTCTCTTCTCATAGCTGTGAAAGGTATATGATCTGATTCTATTCTGATTTTTAAAATGATATACTTAATTTTCAGGTCATGTATCCATTTTGAATTTATTGTGGTATATGGCTTAAGATATGTTAGCCTAAATCTAATTTCTGGCAGACTGCTTTCTAGTTTTCTCAGGAATTCTTGTGAAGCAGGGAATAATTTATAATTTAGGTTTATATTTCCTAGGCGATTTATATTTTCAGGTTTAAGGCACACTGGGTTGTTTTCCTTGACATTCTAGATCTTTTATCTAAATGAATTATTAAATCTCTTTTTCAAAGTAGTTTATTAGCAATTTGAATAGCATAATACTAAACCTGTAAAGTATAAAGGTATCCTAGACCACACAATAACAACAGCTACAAAAAGCTTTTGATTAAGTGCAATAACATTTATACTAAAAAACAAAAAAACTACAAAGAATAGGCATGAAGGATCTTTTAAAAAAAATATGACAAAAGTATCTGAAGATCAAAAGTTAGCATTATAAGATGGCGGCTGGAAAGCAGGGACTACCATGAGCTCTCCGCCAAGTCCCTCCAAAAACCTAAAAAAATGGCTCTGAACCAATTCCAGAACTGCAGAACCCACAAAATAGCAGAGGGAAACAGGGCTCCAGCCCAGGACAGCCTGGATGGTTGCTGAGTGAAGTCTTTTGCGCACGGACTGGGAGTGGAGCAGAGCGGAGTACAGACCAGCGTGGGCCACACGGACCAATCAGACCAGAAGCCGGGTGGAGCGGGCCCTAGAGCCCTGAATCAGTGAGCTGTGGCAGTTGCCAGACTTCTCAACCCACAAACACCAAAGACAACAGAGAAGAACTGCAGAACCCACAAAATAGTGGAGGGAAGCAGGGCTCTAGCCCAGGACAGCCTGGATGGTCTCTGGGTAAGGTCTATCCCTCACGGAGCTGGGAGCGGAGTGGGGCAGGGCCCAACATGGGAGGCACAGACCAACCAGACCAGGAGCCAGGCGGAGCATGCCCTAGCGCTCTGAATCAGTGAGCTGCAGCAGTTACCACACTTCTCAACCCACAAACACCAAAGACAACGGAGAAGGCTAGTGGGAAAAGCTGCTGGGGACAGAGTTTGTGGTTCTGCCACCACCCCTGGGGCAGCGGAGGTGGGGCAGCTTTAGAACTACAGCTGCAGTTGCTTCTGGCCCCAGGCCCACCTGGTGGGAGGAATTAAGTAGCTGATCAGAGCAGGAGTGTACAGTTTGCTGAAGACCTAAGAACAGTCCGGGTAGGGGGTTCTTGGGGAAGGAGGAGTGCTGGTGATGCAGTGCATCTGCCCAAGCATGGAACATAGAACTCTTTAGTCTACAAGCAGTCATACCCCGCTGAAAAACTCAAGGGTCAAGTAAGTTGGCTGGGAACATGGCCAGGCAGCAAAAATGTACCCTGATTCAGTCTCAGACTCTGGAATCCTTCTTTGGGGACAAAGAAGACCAAAACATACAGCCAGAAGAAGTCAACAAAGTCAAAGAGCCTACAACAAAAGCCTCCAAGCAAAACATGAACTGGTCTCAGGCCATGGAAGAACTCAAAAAGGATTTAGAAAAGCAAGTTAGGGAAGTAGAGGAAAAATTGGGAAGAAAAATGAGAAGGATGAGAGAAAACCATGAAAAACAAGTCAATGACTTGCTAAAAGAGACCTAAAAAAATACTGAAAAATATACTGAAGAAAACAACACCTTAAAAAACAGACTAACTCA